>BCHU01000003.1:355115-1555115 GCA_001599715.1 Phaeotremella fagi | reverse complement strand
AATGGGATATATAAACACGTCTGATTCCTACTTGCCCCCTTCCTCTTTTTTATATATTTTTCATCGATTTGTCAGCCAAACGCTGTTTTCAATAATTATTATTTCATTCGACCTTATTTTCTAAACAATTTCAATCAATCAATAGTGAGTGGCCAAGTCCTTTTGCTCGCTATTTTTTGTCTTTCCTTTCTCCAATTTGTTCCGAAACCTTCTCAATAATGACTCGTCACTAACTATCACCCATAGTGCCAGGAGGAGCTGTTCTCATGGCCACATCCAACCCCGACAGGGTTGAAGCCCCCATCACGATGAAGGCTTACTTCCTCTGTGTCTTCGCCTCATTTGGTGGTATCTTCTTTGGTGTAAGTTAAAAACATTTCATTTATCAAATGCTTTCCGACGGTCTTGGTAAAACTTGGCTGACGACTTCTTCCGCCATCTTATTTCTGCAGTACGATTCAGGATACATGTCAAACGTTATGGGAATGAATTACTTCATCACTCTCTACACAGGATTACAACCCCCAGGTCCAGATGCCTCTGCCGCTGATAAAGCAGCATTCGCCCTTCCAGCCGCTACCAAATCGACAATTACATCCGTTCTCTCTGCGGGAACTTTCTTTGGTGCCTTGATCGCTGGTGATCTTGCTGATTTCTATGGTCGTCGTTTCACCATTGTCCTCGGTTGCGTTATCTTCACCGTCGGTGTTGTCCTTCAAACTGCCTCTGCCGGTCTAGGTCTCGTACGTCAATACTTATTGTCTCACAGTACAAAACTGACCTTCACTTTTAGCTCGTTGCCGGTCGATTGATCGCTGGTTTCGGTGTTGGTTTCGGTAAGTTTTCATTGAAGTCCTTTTTCACTCCCCTTCCAGACTAGCATCATCTGTACATCAACAGATGTCACAAAGCTACTCTCTCTCCTTTCACATATCAGGAAATCCCACTGACCAAACCTAGTCTCCGCCATCATCATCTTATACATGTCTGAAATCGCACCACGAAAAGTCCGAGGAGCCCTCGTCTCAGGTTATCAATTCTGTATCACCATTGGACTCCTCCTCGCCTCCTGTGTGTCCTACGGTACTCAAGATCGTACCGATACCGGTTCTTACAGAATTCCAGTTGCACTTCAAATGCTTTGGGGATTCATTCTCGGTATCGGTCTTTTGTTCCTCCCAGAATCACCACGTTACTTCGTCAAGAAGGGTAACGTAGGCGCTGCCGCTAGATCACTCGCTCGTGTTCGTGGACAACCTGAAGAATCTTCTTATATCCAAGAAGAGCTTGCTGAAATCATCGCTAACCATGAATACGAAACTTCAATCTCACCACAAGGCAGTTACTTCTCTTCTTGGTATGCCTGTTTCTCTGGTGGTCTTCGTAACCCAGGTTCCAACCTTCGAAGAACTATCTTGGGTACTTCAATTCAAATGATGCAACAATGGACTGGTGTAAACTTCATCTTCTACTTCGGTACTACCTTCTTCCAAACTCTTGGAACGATCTCCAACCCATTCTTGATCGGTTTAATCACCACATTGGTCAATGTCTGTTCGACTCCAATCTCATTCTGGACTATTGAGCGTTTCGGTCGTCGACCTCTCATGATCTGGGGTGCTCTTGGTATGCTCGTCTGTGAATTCATTGTTGGTATCATCGGTGTTACCACGAATACCGATTCTTCAGTTAAAGCTCAAATCGCTTTGATCTGTATTTACATCTTCTTCTTGTGAGTACCGCCACTTCATTGCCACACTACCAAATGCTAACATTGATATGTAGCGCTTCAACCTGGGGTCCAGGAGCATGGGTTATCATTGGTGAAATCTTCCCCATCTCAATCAGATCTCGTGGTGTCGCTCTTTCAACCGCCTCCAACTGGCTCTGGAACTGTATTATCACAGTCATCACCCCTTACATGGTCTCCTCCGACAAAGGCAATCTCGGTTCAAAAGTTTTCTTCATCTGGGGTGCCCTCTGTACCTGTTGTTTCGCTTATGCCTATCTTCTCATCTGGGAAACTAAAGGTTTAACATTGGAACAAGTTGATCGAATGATGGAAGAAACCAATCCTATCAAATCTGGTTCTTGGAAACCTCACTCAACTTATGCTGCCGATATGGGTCTCACTGCAGAGGGTAAACTCCCAATCGAACAACGTGAAGCTGTCAACGTTGGTACCGGCGAGAAAGCTCATCTCGCAGCTGGAACTAAAGCTGTTCTACCTGAGAACACTGAGAACATGGCTTAGATCGGTGTGTCTTTGATGTGATTTTTGACGACATGACTTTCTCTAGTATCAGATATAAATTTAATACCTTTTCTCAACTTAATTTATATTTTTTTCTGTTCATACTCTTCACCTCTCCTGATTTGATAACGATGTATGACTAGTGATTCAGATAATTGCAAGGAGCCAAAACCAATAATAGACTTCAATCATCAATACATAGCGTTCTAAGTTTGAAACACGATACTGTACTTATATCTCTCACCAACAATAACATCATCTAACATGACCAATCATGAATATCAGTTTCGAGATGTTCTAACCAAGCCATATCGTCCTCAAACTCCTCACATCCCCTATCATCAGCGAAAACCTTCCAATCCCGTTCTTCCCAACCACCTTGCCTGAAATCATACAACCCAGCCTCATAATTCTTCCATCTCCAACGTTCAACCACACCATCTTGTTCATGAATATAGTGACCCCCCTTGGGTGCCCAACACCAGATCAACGGTCCCTTCTCCTTGGTGTTTAAGCCTTTGCTTTGTAGACCACCAGCTCCGCCGCCGCCACCAGCTGCTCTCTCCATGATTTGGAACGCCATCTCGATATGTTCCATGTTGATTTTACCACCTCCTACCATAGCCCTCGCTATTCTCTCAGCTTCTCTCAATGGATCGAAAGGTTTTTTCTTGTGTTTATCGTCGTCTTTCTCTTTTTCTTTGTCTTTCTCTTTCTTTTCATCGTCTTTCTTTTCTCCTTCACCGTCCTTTTTATCTCCCTTGTCTTTGTCGATTTTCTCTCCATCCTCCTTTTTAACATCCTTTTCGTCGTCCTGTTTACCAACCTTTGATTCGTTGGCTTTCTTCTCCAAATCCCTCTTTTTGACAACTTCATCTTTTCCAATGTCTTTCTTCTCATCTTTTGGTTTTCCATCACCTTTCTTCCCAGATTTCTCATCCGCTTTCTTAGCAGGAGAATCAGTATCCCCATCTTTCTTAGCCTTATCTCCAGTAACTCCACCGGGTAAATCCTTCTTTCCCTCAACATCATCTTTGGCATCTTTCTTCCCTTCCTTGTTCTTCCCCTCTTTGTCCTTCCCCTCCTTATCCTTCCCATTACCCCCCTTCTCCTTCTCTTTAGTCTCAGCAGCCTTCCTCTCAGCAGCTTTCCGTTTCCGATACTCAGCCTCTTTCTTCTCTCTCTCCTCATCCATCTGTTTTTGAACCATATCACCAAAAACTCTATCATGAGCTGATGTAACCAACGGCTCGAATTTACCAGCGGTATCTTCAGGTTTCCATTCGAGGAAATCATCAGTTCGTAGGAGGAAATAGCCGTTACTTAGTATCAAGTACGCTCCAAGCGGTTCGTATTCGTTTCCTTGGAGTGGTTTCTGTCAAGAGGGCATCAGTTACACTTTGTGTTTTGTTGATGATGTTTGGATATTTCAACTTACATGGGTATTGTATACACATTGTACACCAACAGTCGCTAAAACTTCTTCGAACCCAGATTTTGTCCATTCTACCGGTGGTTCCTCGACTTCATCCTCCTTTACACTCTCATCCTTCTTATCGACCACTTCTGGCTTATCTTTTTCGCTTCCGTTCTCCTTCTCAGTGTTTCCATCAGGTAGCTTTTCATCAACTTTCTTGTCGTCCTCATTTTTCTTATCTTTTCCCTCATCCTTATCTTTCTCATCTTTCTTTTCAGACTTTTCCTTCTCATCAACTTTTCTCTTCTCATCTTCGCTCTTTTTCTTCTCAGCATGTTTCTTCCAACTGATCTCTTCTGGAGTTTCTTTCCTTCTAATATCCTGAAGGTAAATTTGTGCATCTGGATCGGACCAATCATAGCGTGACCAGAACTGGCCAACAGGTAGCTAAGAAGGTACATCAATATCTAACACCCCTTCGTTCAAGTAAAAGAAATCAGAACCAACCTCTTGGTTATAAGCTATAGCTAGATCATTCCATAAATCCAATAAAATCTTCTCAGCACTAGTCGGAACTTTTCTCAAAACCTTGTTCTCTTCCTTTTCGATAAAATCGTTCAAAGCACTAGAATCAATCTCACCACGAAGTAAAGCTAAAGCCTCTCTTTCCGATCTTTCTTTCCATTGTTCGACCAACCAACCGTCCTTGGTAACATCGACATAGATGACCTCGTTCCCAACAGCTTTAGCGTACTTGTTATACGCACCTCTGGGATCGGTGTTGATTGGTGGATAAGGTTTCGCCGTGTTTAGATCTAATTTAGTACGGATAGGTCGATGGGGTGCAGGTGAGAGTAGTTTGATAGGCTCCAACGGAACTTTCTCTTTTTCTTCGTCGTCCTTTGACTCTTTCTCTTGATCTTTGGAATCCTTTTTGTCTTTTTCTTGATTCTCCTGTTTATCAGTTTCTTTGATTTTGGATGAATTCTGATCGTTGCCGTCGTCTTTGACTGGTTTAGAGTCTTTAAGCGGTAACGGAGTAGTAGGAGATTCAACTCCAAAAGCGGGAGTTGGTGGTTCGGGGATATTAGATTGTGGTGAAACAGGACCAGGAGTGCCTAAGGCTATCGGCATTTCACCATCTTTCTTTGCTTGTGGTTTCTCGTCTTTAGGAGATTGTTCTTTTTCAACGTCTTTGTCGTCTTTCGCTTTATCTTGATCTTTCTTCTCGTCTTTGTCTTTATCGTTCTTCTTGTCTTTATCTTTATCGTCTTTTGAATCTTTCTTGGGATCTTTGGTTTTAGGAGGAGGAGCTGGATGGAAAGCGACGGCCAGTGGCGGCGGGACGTTATATCTATGCAGAGACATGACGTATAACAAGGCGGTTCAGTAATCTAACAAACAGTCAGCATAGGGTTACTCAAGTTTGGACTTACTTGATAGCAAAATGTAAATGATGTTCTATAAAATAAGTGTAGGAGAGATCGATTAATCAGACTAGCTGTAGTGATAAATTGAAACCAAGACAAGACGAAGGCTTTCTTTCATATATATCTGAGAGGGGAGACAAAAAGAAAATCGTTTATTCAAAAACCCTTAGCTCCTGGAAGACCCCGTTTATGAAGGGAAGAAATCGTCTCATCTTTGACAAAGGATATTACCAAGGTAAACCGGTCAATGACACTTTCTGGAATCAAAGGGAGTTAGCCTTTGAGATCAAATTTGTTTCGGGGTTTGACTTTGATCGAAGGCTGGAACGTTAGCGAATGTTATGGAAACCTGTCGAAGTCAGTAGATGAAGTGAGTACAGTAAGGTCCGATTATGGTTCCCATCAAGTCAAGCAGCACGAAGGGAGCCTGTATATCCACGTTACCCGACCATGCATTAAGATCATTACCATAAATGTGTTATCCATCATCTCACGAATCTAACAAATACTCTACGTCCTGTAGAGTACCTGGTCCAAAACCAAAACCTAGATGAAAGTCTTTTTAGCAACCGGAGGTTTGACTTTAGGTTTCGCCCCAACTTCACCCTGGTTCCAACGTTGAATAAGTAAGTTAACAGGTTGTTGTTTCTCCGGTGAACTCTTTCCCGAAGCCAAAGAGTTGGAATCTGGTGAAATGGGAGAATCGATCACAGGTGAAGTCGGGATGATTGGTTTCGGTTTAGTGGTAACAGCAGGTCTCGTGGATGAGGATCTACGAAGACCTCCTTCTTGAGATCGAGGGAAACCAGCGCTAGTTGGTGTGGTCGTCGTCTTATTGGATCCGACATCTACTGATGTTTTCCTTAATGTATTGGGTTTAGCGGCAACGGTCGGTTTAGCAGTTGTAGTTGCTCGAGCGTTCTTCTCAGGGGAACGAGATCCGTTCGACGCCGTTACTTGTTGTGGAGAATTGAGAGATTCAAATTGACTGACCATGTCCGTTACGGAACTTCTTCGAGAATGTAACGAAGGTCGACGTTCCGGAGATACACTGGGTGATACAGATGAAGTCCTGTTCGCAGATGTAGGTGGTTGTAAGGTCGTGTCAACAGTTGTTGGGATATACATAGATTGAGGTCGGGTACGCGCCGTACCACCGAAACGATTCCCCATAGTTTTAGACTGGGAACCCGCCGATTGAGGAGGTGACATCGAGTTAGTCGTGGACGACACTGGTTGTCTGGCTAGGCTATTGAACCTGGAACTACCGTATCGACTTGATGGTTCTTCAGGCTCATCCTCTCCACCACTAGACTCCGTCTCTTTCTCTTTAGGTGACGTTGCCAAGCGCATTCTTTCTAACGGTGACCATTGATCTGAATTGATATTTGAGCTTGGTTTGGGAGCCGTGACTGGAGAGATGTTATTAGATGGTTTAGCAGCGACGGAAGGTTGAGAGTTTGAAATACCAAATCTCGCTCCAGATGACGAAGGAGATGTGGATAATGTAGGCCGCAGGGCCGGCATCTGTAAATGCGAAGATTCCTCCCCACTCATCAGATCCTGATTAACAGGTGCGACCGAAGGTGAGACAGCTGGATGAGGGGAAGTAGTCCCAGCACTCGTTCGAGTTTGATCGAAATATTCAGATTTAGAGTTGATTGAAGGTGACTTCGTATCCTCTGCGACGGTTTTGAAAGCCGTTCCTGTAACTTGTGTAGATCTTGGTAGTGGTGCACCTGACGTGGACGGGACTGTAGATTGATGAGCAGGATTTGCTTCCTTGTCACCTCCCGTAAGATTTCGCATAGGGAATGAAGGTTTAGTTGCGATACCTGGTCGAGAAGTTGGAGACAGCAGACTTTGTTGTTCTGTCGTTCGTCGAGATAAAGATGGAGGAGATTCAACCTGTGGACTTGATACATCTCCCGAGGACAACGCTTCGATCGATGGGAACCGCATTTCGAAACTAGTCTCACCATCTGGTATCGACGATGATGGATCTGGTGATTTTCTGGTATTAATCGTAGAGGCAGGTGCAGGTGACGTAGATTGTTTAGGAGCAAAATTGTTACCAAACGAGGTTGTTGTAGAAGAACGTCTGAGACCATTCGAGGGTCTCACGGGATTCTGAGCGTTGTTCGGAAGACCAGGTTTAACACCCCAACCGTGACTGGGCCGTCCAAGGGTTGTCCCAAAACTTGACCCTCCTGAGGACACGCTCGGTTTGGATGCTGCAAACGAATCGCCAAACCCTTCATTCTTTGATGACGCAGTAGAAGTAATCGGTAGACCGAAAGCGTCAACAGGAGACGAGATTGTGGTTGGTTTCTTGACCTCTTTTTCGCCGGTGACTTGTAATTTGGTGATAGGTTTGGGTATCTCCACAGGCGCAACAGCTGGTTTGGGTACTGAGGCGACTTTCTGAGGAGAAACTTGATTACGACTTGGTTCGCGAGTTGGTCGACCGCGTCTCTGTGGTTGGATAGATGGGACAAGACTGGGAACCGATGTGGCTTCCGGAGGAGAAGAGGAAGTAAAATCGAGCAAGTTGTCAGATTTCGACGAAGGGAGTGGTTTGTTTTGTTGAGTTTGGGGAGCGGGGAATGAACGACTGGGGCTGGGCTGTATGAGGAGGAAATGAGTATAGATTTTGTGACACCAGAAGCTTGACTCACGTAATCTACTTCTGGTTTGGTTCCACTCATCTCATGAGCAACCTTTAGAACCTCAAACACTGAAGGTCTTCTCAAAGGTTGTTCTACCAGTAAAGATGCTAAAACGTGTCAGTGGGAGGAAAATACGAAATACCAAAACTCACCTATCAGATGTTGTATCCTGGGAGAGTATACCGGATACTGTGGAAACGTGTATTTAGCATTCACGATTGCCAGTGTCCCGTGTTCCTCGAAAGGAGTGGTGTAATAACAAAGCTTGTACAATAACACTCCCAAAGCCCATACGTCTAGAACGGTCAGTGGACGGTTAGGATTAAGTGGAACAACTACTCACCACTGGGTAAACCCACAGCCCACCCTAGCAATGGCTCCACCATCTCTGGACTTCTGTATTGTAAAGTCGTATGTCGATTTAGATCCATAGCTAGAGCAGCTACTTCAGCTTTAGAAGTTGGTGGATGAGTAGCTGGAAAAGTGGTCGATCCAAAATCACAAAGTTTGAATATTAATGGCATTGGTCTTAATGCAGTTGGTGGTGAGGGTATAGGAGCCGAGAGGATGTTTTCGATCTGTTCTTGTTAGTTTGATCACTTTCTGGTCATAAATCATTTACCTTGAGATCTCGATGAAGTAGGGGTTGAGGTAGAGCATGCATCACTGCTACTGCCTGGATGGAGCTTAGCTGTGACTAATTCATGTGGTGGGTTTTGACTTACCTCGCATACATCTGTGAAGATGTTTAGAATTTCAATTTCTTGTAATCGATCACGTAGACGTTTATTTAAAAGATCAATGATACCACCACCTAAGACAGTTAGATTCACTTGACCACTGTCGAAAAGTATGACTTACCAGCACAGAACTCCATCAGAATATAGACCTCGTACCCTCCTGTTGGTAATCTGGAATGGGCAGAAGCCAGATATGTAGTCAAATGAGGTGAAGTGGGTAAAGATTTCTATAGAATACCGTTATTTACTAGTCCTGGTGTTGATGAGTAAAACTCACCATGACCTCAATCTCTTTATTCACTTCCCTCCAAACGTTTTCATCTTCAAACGCTATCCTTTTCAAACAATGTTCTGTATAACCCTGTTCTCCCCATCTACCACTGGTCTTATCAGATTTTCTAGGTGGATAAATTGGTTTCTCAGAACTGGTGAGATAGACATGAGCATAACCACCTTCGGATAAGTATCTTTCAATCTTGACAGCTTGATCACCAACTCTGATTATCTGACCGGGGGGTAATGTACCCTTATGTCGTGGTTGCGGTTGCTGTTGTTGTTGCTGCTGCTGCTGTGGTTGATAGCCACCATTAGGATAAGGAGCAGGTGAAGCATATCTACTTCCACCACCAGGATTTTGGCCAGAATTCGAAGATCGATATTGTGGATTTTGGAATTGTTGATATCGTTGCTGTTGAGCTTGAGCTTGAGCTTGATTAGTTGGCATTGGGGAGAATCCTCCACTTCCACCTGTCCCACTTCCTATCGGTGGGGGTGAGAAGGATTGTGAATAAGGTTGATTAGGTGGTAGAGGTATAGGTGATGCACGATATCCAGTTGGTGGAGGTGAAGTGTATGGTTGTTGCTGTGGGGATTGATAACTTGATTGATACATTTTTGAGTGTGAGCTGTGGTGAGTTGTGGGTGTCCGTGTTGGTGCCAGCGCCCGTTAGATAGACGTTTCAGATTGGGGTGTTGATTTATTGGGGTAGAACGTTTCTTCACCACCAGTTCATGCACCAGATATGATGTATCTCTTGAATGGAGTGTAAGTACAACTATGCTATGATGTGAATATGAATCTACAATGTGAATGCACAGAATGTGATTAGAGACAATCATAGATGTTAACTTAACACCCTGAGTGACGATTGACTTTCAACTTTCAACTGCGGGGTAATTCCAAAATTCATTTGAAGAGGTCAACGTTGGATACATTATCCTTGACAATCATCTACCATCGTCACAAAATGGCTTCAACATCACAGGACACTACGACTATCACCCAACCAGTCCCAAACGTATTCAACCTCATCCATACACTCCATCAAACAATCACTCAAGCGATCGATTCAGCTCTCTCATGGGATCAACTAAATTCACCTCCAATAAATTATACTCTGGTACGACCTATTGTCGAACAGTATTCCGCGATCATCAAATCGGGAGATGAAGATGGTAGTCATCTCTCAGTTCCTAATGTTTCTGATGGTGGTGAACAGGGTTTAAGCTCTGCTTCGAAAGGTAGAGGAACGGGGGTTGATGGTGTCAGTATGGGCGGAATTTTATTCGCTTTAATGGCTAATCGGTAGGTCCACCCAGAGAGAATCTTCAATTCTGATCAAGAATAGGATTCAATTCATCAATCTGTCAGCTGCTGATATGAGTTATTCACCTTTACAAACGACCAGAGCTGCGTTCTGTGAATTGCTAGCTAGTAGGTCATAGAGGATGAAGTGGCAGTCAAAGTGCTGAATTTGTCAGTGAAAATACTTCGCACATTTCCAGATCCAAACGACGAAGTTGAACTCGTGGGGGAGTTGGTTAAAGGTTGGTGTGCTTTCAGTGGTGCGCCTGAGTCCGTTTGGGCAAGCATGGGACCCGAAAGAAGTGATGTTGAAGTTATGAGAGGAAGTGCGTTAGAGGTATGTTTTCGTCTTGAATTGAAGACCCCTCTCTGAAAACAACCATACTTCAGCTAGCTATCATCTCCTCAGCAAAACATTTCATCTCACTCCCCTTAATCCAACATCTAATCGGTCAAATCTATTCCGGTCAATTAATCTATTCAACAACATCCTCAAGATCGCTCATCTCAGATTCATACGTTTCAGAAAGGACTAGAGCCAGACGCAGAAATTCACATTCAACAATAACACGTCCGTCTGTACCGTCAACCTCAGATTTTAGCGATCACGAATCGTCGAGCTTGAAGATTGAGGAGGATTTGGCTGAAGTTTACGTGTATAATCCGTTTCAGGCTGGTTGGTTGGATCATCAGAGACTTCGTGTTCCTCGTTGGAGAAAGTATTTGGATTTTTTGAATTTCGCGATTCTACTTGGTCTTTTTGTGACCACTTTGTCTTGTAGGTTTTTGGAGTATTGTGTTTATCGGGAATCGGGAGACGCTGACGTAGCTAAGATCGTGATCTTACTTCCATTAACGTGATAGAGTTCATTTTCATCATTTTTACTTTTGGTTTCACGCTGGATGAATTTGCAGCTTCGAAAGAACATGGATGGACTGGTAAGTCTGTCCCAAGTCTTCTTCCTTAGCTTAATGATGTCTGACCATTCCAATAGTATATGCTGCTAATGTAAGTCAATCGATAACGGTACATATGACATCAATTAATTTTCCAAGGCATGGAACGCATTTGACATGGCCTTTGTAAGTCCAATATCTAATGAACATCTATACTAAACTCATAGATCTTCGTTTTCATGTTATACATCACATTAAGAATCTTCGCACTGGCAACCCACTCAGTCGATACCTCCGACTTGGCATTCGACATTCTAGCTTGTGCAGCTTGTATTCTGTTCCCGAGATTAGTCTTCTTCTTGATTAAAGATAACACGGTGATCTTGGCGGTAGGTCGTCTCTAGACGTCAATGAGTCAGAGCACTGATGATCAACTAGCTTCGAGCGATGATTGCTCAATTCGTTGGGTTTATGGGTTTGACTAGTATGTCCGATTTTTTTCTTTTTGGTATTGACAACTCTTTCAGTTGTCGCTTTTAGCGGCATATGCTTTTGCTTGTGGACTCTTGGTAGAGGTACTTGGACGGTGAAACAGATCGTTTGGTTAATGCTGTGAGTCTATTTGAAATTGTCAGATGATTCAACCGACTCATTTCGTTTAGTCAAATTTGGGTAAGCAGTTTGATCTCAACCTACATCTTCCCCGTTAACGAAATCTCGCTTCTAGTTCGGATCTTCGTATCTGGGTAAGTGATTATTCTTAACAACTCTTCATCCGTTAACACGAATACTAGGTTTCTCGTCGTCTGAATCCTTTCATCCAGTTTTCGGACCTATTGTGTTGATCTCATATGCGTAGGTCATACCAATCATCTTAGATCTCTTCTGACTTCCTGAATGCAGGGCCTTGAGTAATGTACTTTTGATAACTATTTTAATCTCTATCCTGTCGAACAAATTCGCAGAAATTAACGCCAACGCCCAAGAAGAGGTACGTAAGCCAAAAAAAGAACGATCGCTTATCTGTTTGTATAGCATCTATTCCAACGGGCTGTGAACACCGTCGAAGGTGTCAAATCAGACGCGTTGTTCTCCTATCTCCCTCCGATCAATTTACTAGCTTTAACCATCCTATTACCGTTAAGCTGGGTCTGCTCTCCTAGGACACTACATCGAATCAACGTGTTTAGTATTCGCCTTACCGTAAGTTTGACTTGTAGAATGAGCTGATGGCTGCTTCAGAGTTTCCCTATATTGATTACTATATCGGCTTACGAACGTTGGTGTTATCATCAAAATCAACGGAATATCCTTTTGAAATCGTCAACGATAGATAGAGTTATGGACAGTATCCATCGACCAAGGATGTTTGAGTGAGTCTGATCTCAAGACACAAATTTACATGTTTGAGCTGACAATGATGAAGCTCATTCCTTGGCGGGGGATCTGAAAATCTGATAGCTTCAGTGTTCGAAGCTGGTCCACCTCCACTGTCAACCCTCAAACCAACAAACGGAACTAAAACCCCACCGAAAATCTCATCCATCAATCAAAAAGATCTACAAATCCCAACCACCCCACCGGCACCATCAAAACAAATCCAATTGACAGATTCACCACTGGCGAAACTGTTCGGTAAACCTTCGGCTATACTCAAGACTGGGACTTTGGGGAAGGGGAAAGTTTTTATTGGAGGAGAGGAGGTGGAGAGGGTGCAAGAGGAATTGAGGGGTTTGAAGGAAAGTCAATTGAGGATGGAGGAGATGTTGTCGAAACTTTTGGCTGGGGGTGGGAAATGAGGGAGGGATTTGATATGAATTCATCTCAATGAGTGGAATTGGATCACTCTGGTGAACAGTTTTTCTGCTTTTGAGCTGAATGACTTAAGAAGGCTCGATAACCTTTTTTGTTGACCACGGCGTATGAACAAAGGGTGGACAAACAGTGAAAGAGGTTTCACCCTTTCTGCATGAAGGCCAGGAATTTCTAGTTATCACCATCAATTCTGAAGTTTGCATTCTACTCTTAACCTCACAATGAGTTCTGATCGAACTAATAGCATCAATACCAACACCACCCGAACATCAGAACTATCAATAATCACACAATCAGAAAGTCCTCTTCAGATGACTCCACTATCGTCTGTAGAATCTTCCCATCCAATTTCTCCATTGAGTGAAACTACTTCTCCTGGAGCTGATATCGAAACCGTCGTCAATGGAGTGGAAGCTCCACCTTCTACACCTTCAGGTAGGTTATTTCTAACGTACGACTGTCAATGTGTTGCAATAATTTATATTAACTGCAGATGATATTGGGATTGAAGATGAATTGGTTATTGAACTTGAGATTGCTGCTCATAGTTTAGTACTTACCAGGGAATTATCTTTACTGGGTGGATGAGGATGTAATTGTGCTTGTACTTGCGTCGTTGTTGCTGCTGCCTCTTTGCCACTCGCCATAAATCACAGCTAAATTTAAGGCACGACGCGTCCAGTCAACCAACCACCTGTTGAAATCATTTAAACCACGCGACGCGGTTCACAAGTTGACTGGACGGACTGAAAGTTGATTGTTGATGATTTGTTATTCTTCTTCTCCATAACATCAATCTTCAATTTTAAGAGTAAGAACTTACCAAAATGCCTCTCTCTAGATTGGAGTTATACAACTTCAAATCCTATCGAGGTAATCAAATAATTTCATTCGGAGATGCACCGTTCACCTGTATCATCGGACCCAACGGTTCTGGGAAATCAAATCTGATGGACGCCATCTCTTTCGTTTTAGGTGTTAAATCAGCTCAACTGAGAAGTACCCAATTGAAAGATTTGGTTTATAGAGGTAGGAAAGCTCTTGAGGGTTTGGAAGAGATGGGGATGGACGTTGATGGGATCGAGGTTGAGACTCAAGAAACTGTTGGTGAAGATGGGGTTGATGCTAGGACTGCTTGGGTTATGGCTGTTTATGAAGATTCTGATGGTAAGGAATGGAAATTTAAGAGAAGGTCAGTTAGAGACTTGACAGGGAAAGGCCTTTCGTTAACTGACGTTTTGGTTAGTATTGCAATGAACGGCACTTCAACTTATTATCTCAACTCGAGAGCTGTCCCGTGGACATCTTACAATCAACAACTAGAGAAATTCAACATTCTCGTCAAAGCTAAGAACTTCCTCGTTTTCCAAGGTGACGTCGAAGGAGTCGCCAGCCAAGATAGTAAAGCTCTCGCCAAACTTATTGATCAAATCAGCGGGTGGGTTACAGCTGCACAATCTTCGAAGTGAATAGCTGACTCAGTAATGAAGCTCTCTTGACTTGGCTCCAGCTTACAATGCTGCTAAGGCCGCTCAAGAAAAGGCTACAGAAGCTTCTACTTCTAATTACGCCAAGAAGAGAAGTATGTTGACCGAGGTTAAACATTTCAAAGAACAACGTGATGAGGTTAGACAATGGGAGAGGTTGAACGAGGAGAAGGTGAATTGCTTGAATTATCAATCGGAAGCTAGATGCTGATCTGGAATAGGATGCCCTCATTCAACGTCATCTTCTTTGGAAACTATACCACATCACTAACGAGATCAACGAATCTACCAAATCTGTCGAGGAAGCTAACGACAAATTGAGCGACCTTCGTGATGCTGTCGTAAGTAATGCTTTTCTGCTCATAAGACAAATAAGCTAATCCTTGTTCTAGAACGAAAACGACGGGAAACTCAAGGAAGCCAAGAAAGATCAAGCTAAAGCTCAATTAACTGTTAGAAAGCGAGAGAGTTCAGTTAAAAAGGCAGAAAAAGCTTTAGATGATAAGGTATGTTCAAAATTGAGAATCATTCTGATAATGTAGAAACCCGAATTAGTGGCTTTGGAGACTCAAATCGCTCATTCTGAGAAAAAAGCTAAAAATGCTCAAGCTTTGATCGAGAGGGTCAAGAAAGATGAAGAACGACAAGCTGAAACTTTGAGAACTTATGAGGAGGGTGCGGAAGAGATTCAAAAGAGAATGCAAGAGGCTGGAGGTAAGTTATTGGGACCTTTATTATGACGATGCTGATCTGCTTTTAGAGAGACAAAGGAAAAAAGCTGAAGCAGCTGGTAAATCTCTCTCAAAAGCTGATATGGACGAATATCGTAAACTGTATGTTGAAAAAGTTGTTGCGATGGAAATACTGATATGGCTTCCAGGCGAGCGTCAGCCAATGCAACCGCTGTTTCTGAACGTCAACAACTCGAATCCCTACGTCGAGAACAGAAAACTGTTCGCGATGCTTTGGCTTCAATCGAGGATAAAATACAGCAAGCTCAACGACAAAAATCCAAGTTGACTGGCGAAATCGAGTCTCTTCAAGAACGAGATGAAACTGTAGGTTCGATGAGATCGACCGGAGCTAATTATTAGATGTCCAATAAAGTTCGAGATATTTCTGAGGAGCGAGAGAAGATCAAGGCTCAAATTGATCAAGCTGAGAGTGAGAAACGTCGCATCAGGTAGGTGATATTATAAAATCCTGGCTGACGATGATAGTTTGAAAGAAACCGAGATCAACGAAAGGTTGCAAGATACTTATAACAAACTACTTCAAGCTGGTGTTGATCGTCGAGAGTCTGAACGTGAAGTCAAGCTCAAAGAAGCGCTATCAAGTTTGAAGCGAGTCTTCCCTGGTAAGTTCATTGGTCTGGATCTTCTAACCATAAAGGTGTTCTTGGTCGAGTCGTCGATTTATGTAAACCGACAGCTAGTAAATATGATTCTGCTGTCATGACTGTTCTCGGACGTAACCTCGATGCTGTTGTCGTTGAACACGAGAAAGTAGCCATTGATTGTATTGAAGTAAGTCCCTATTTCAACCTTGTCGCTGATGTAATCTTTTAGTACATGAGAAATCAACGTGCTGGTCAAGCAACTTTTATTCCGCTCGATACCATTCAAGTTAGCGCTGTTCCCGAGAAACTCAGAAACTTTGTTAAAGGAGCCAGACTCGCTATTGATTGTATCGAATACGATCCAGCTGTTGAAAGAGCTATGCAACATGCTTGTGGTAGTTCGATGATCTGTGATAATATGGATATCGCTCGTGAAGTTCGTTATGTTCGTGGTCAGGAGGTTAAGGGTGGGTTGCATGTTAAATTTATGTGGTTTACTGATTTTATTTTCTTAGCCGTCACACTCGATGGAAACGTTATTCACCGAAGTGGTTTGATGACCGGTGGTCAAGGTCAAAGTGGTGGTCGTAAATTCAATGATGGAGACGTTCAAAGTAAGTGCCACGACGTGGAATAAACACTCACCCATCTAGTTCTTCAAAGAACCAAGGAGAACTATCTTCAACAACTTCAAGATTTGAATAAATCTAAACCTAAAGATAAAGCTGATGAGATTTGGCTTGAAAATCTTGCTCGTTTGGATGCTGAATTGACTATCGCTAAAGACGATTTGGTGAGTGATGAACGGTTTCTTGAACGGCGTAGCTGATGAATCGGTAGGACGCAACTCGTTTACGTCTTAATGGTCTACGAGGTGAACTTAAACATGTTGATGCGGATATCAAAAAGTTGACACCAGATCTTGACAAGGTAAGCATATTGTTGTAATATCCTTACTGACAATTGATTAGCGTCGTAAAGCTGCCACCTCAGCTGAAGAGAAACTCCCAGGTCTCGCTGAGACAGTCAACGAAGCTGATGATAAAATCTTCACGACTTTCTGCAAACGTATCAAAGTTTCTGATATTCGTGAATACGAAGAGGGACAATTGAAAGTTGCTCAAGCAGAGAATGAAGCTATGGAAGCTTTCGCTGCTCAATATGCTAGAGTTGGACATCAGTGGGTTGTTTTCCGTACTCTCATTCAAATGCTAACTTGGCGCTAGGATCGACTTCGAGAAAGCCCAATTGGCTTCAACTAGGGAACGTCTCCAAGCTCTTCAATCAACTGTTGAAAAGGCAGAAAAAGCTGTTGAAACTCATCAATCAGCTGAAAAGGCCCTTCAAGAGGAGATTGAACAAATGGCTGAAGAGATCAAAAGACTTGAATCTAGATTGGAAGAAGCTGTCAAAGCTTACAACGCGTCTACCGAGATCGTTGATGAGATTCGTGAATCTTCACGAAAAACTCAAAAGAGTCTTGATAGAGCTCTCAAAGAGATAGCTAGTTGGAACGACGAGATTGAGAAGTCGGCTTCGAATCGTCATGCCATTTACAGGAAATGTCGTTTGGAGGAAATCGAGTTACCGTTGATTAGAGGTAATTTAGACAAAGTTCCTCTTGAAGAGGTTAGTTTTCATCGTTTTTTGGCTGGGGTTTAGTGCGCTGATATAGTTTGACTAGACTTTAAAGACTAAGGATACGGCTATGGATATTGATGGGGAAGAGGATACGCAGACTGCGGCTCAGACTGATGATTTCGGTATTGAACCTGATTTCGAAGCTTTGGAGGACGAAGATAAAGAGGTCAGTTTCTGTGCCAATGAGATCTGGAGCTTTGAAACTGATTTACGATATAGAACTCCGGTGAAGAAGTTAGTCGTGAATTCGAAGATCGAATAGCCAAGATGAAGGCCGACATCGAACGTGTTACACCTAACATGAAAGCTGTTGATCGGTATGTCCAAACCATTCGTGAAATTTGAGGGTATTTTCTAACCTGATTCATCTATTTAGTCTTGCCGACGTTCAGGCTGATCTTGATAATACCGAGGTTGAAGCTGAAGAGGCTAGAAAAGAATCCAAACGTGCCAAGGATGAATTCCAAGAATTAAAGAAGAAACGGTTAGTCCTCCTTTCTTTTTGACTGTTGAAACTGAAACTCAACCCCATTAGATGCAATCTTTTCAATAAAGCTTACAGTCACATGTCCGGATGTATCGATAAGATCTATAAGGAGTTGACTAAAAACAAAACTTTCCCTCAAGGTGGTGTCGCTTTCTTAAGTTTAGAGGATGCCGATGTGAGTGAAGTGCTATCGTGGTGGATGGCGATCGTGATGACTAAACTTTCTGCGATAGGAACCTTATCTCAGTGGTGTTAAATACAACACTATGCCTCCCGGAAAGAGATTTGCTGAGATTGAACAATTATCTGGTGGTGAGAAGACAATGGCAGCTTTGGCTCTTTTATTCGCTATCCATAGGTGAGTTTTGGGTGTTGTGAACCAGGGTAAACCTCAACTCATATCATATCAGTTATCATCCAGCACCGTTCTTTGTCCTTGATGAGGTAGGTTATTTTTCTCATCCGAATGAATCAAAACCTAATCAATGATATGTCAGGTTGACGCAGCATTGGATCCAACGAATGTAGCTAAATTAGCTCGATACATTCGAAACCAATCTGGAGAAGATGTTCAATTCCTCATCATCTCACTTAAGAGTACATTGTAAGTTGAACACGGGCATTGCACTGAAGAGTGTAACTTATAATGTATACGTAGGTACGAACATGCCGATGGACTTGTTGGAGTTTACAGAGAACAAGAGGAGAACAGTTCGAGAACTTTGACTTTGGATCTTAGGAAGGTGAGTGTGGATATAGGATTTGATTACTGACGATGATACTTAGTATGAGGAATGATGTTGAGTTTCCTATCTGCGATGATGTACATGTACCATAGATTTGGGATGCATTCTATCTTCCTTCTGGGATCGTTTCGAGTTGTTCTGATGGTTCTGATTGTGCTCTGAGGGCTGACGTAGTCTGAGAACGTTTAAAGGTAGATTTAAATGATCCCTTCATTTAAATTGGCTGGTCCGTCTTTGGTCTTAGACGTCACCTGTGTACTCAACTAACCGCCTTCCATTTCATCTCTTCCTCTTCTCTTACTTCTTCCTACTTCTTGTCCATTCATTCCAAACCAACATCCCATACTCACTGTTTATCTTGTAGTATCTGTTCATTCGCAATCTAACATTAAACCTTAAAGGAAACAAAGTACAAAGGGAGAATTCTTCCAATCCATTGTCCAAATTCATCTTGTTTTGTTCTTATCCGAACACCCAACTACCAATCTAATCTTTTGATTTTCCTGGGATCAAACATCCAAAAATGGCAGAAACAGACGACTCATTCCCAAAACTTCCAAAACCTTTAGCACCGTTTGAAGAATATTTTCATCTTTCGGCAGAAAGTCTTAAGGATATCGTTAAGCATTTCAGGAAGGAATTGGAAGATGGTTTGAACGAGTATGGGAAGGACGTCGCTATGGTTCCTAGTTTTGTTACTGGAGTCCCGGATGGTACTGAGGAAGGGTAAGTGTTCATTTCCCCTTCCTGAGTAGACTTTGTTAATTAGGACCTTGTTTTAGGACTTTCTTGGCTCTTGATTTAGGCGGAACGAATTTGTAGGTTTTTCGATTTTATTGGGAATTTTTTGACTCCTTGTTCGTTGGTTATACTGACTTCATCTCTTTCAGACGAGTTTGCGAAGTTCGTTTATTCGGTCATAACAAATTCGAGATTAAGCAACAGAAATATAAAGTTTCGGAAGAACTCAAACAAGGTCAAGCTAGGATATTGTTTGGTAGGTTTCGTCAAAGTTGAATTTGAGACTGACATCCAAATCAGACTATATTGCCGATTCTGTTGATGCTTTTTTGACTGATATCGGAAGTGATATTGGTACCAATGAACCCATGCATTTAGGTTTCACTTTTTCGTGGGTTTTTATTACGATTTTCATGATCTTTTTATTGGTGTACTGACACCTCATCCAGTTTCCCCGTTGAACAGACCGCTATTGATGCTGGAAAACTTTTAACGTGGACCAAAGGTTTCGCTGCTAAGAACGCTATCGGAAATGACGTTGTCAAATTGTTACAAGACGCTTTTGACAGGAAACATATTCATGTTAGATGTAGCGCTTTGGTCAACGATGTGGGTATACTATTCCATGGTCACGAATGGAAAACTGATGTTATTGGTTTTATAGACCGTCGGAACTCTCCTTTCGAGATCTTACCAAAACGGTCCAGCTCTTATCGGAGCTATCTTTGGAACAGGTACCAACGGAGCTTACATTGATAAAACTCGAACTATCAAGAAGTTGGGTCAAGAAAAGATTGAAGCTGCTGAGAAAAACGGTGAACATGCTGGTCAATTTATGGTCGTTAACACGGAATGGGGAGCGTTTGATAATGGAAGACATTGTTTGCCTGTTTCTATATTCGATAACAAGCTTGATCGAGAGTCTATCAATCCGTGAGTCTAATTTTTGGAATTTTACTGATACTTTAGTCGAAAACAAGCTTTCGAGAAAATGGTCTCTGGAATGTGTGAGTGGCTTTTGATGAGGTATTGATTCACGCTGACTTCTTGTAGATCTCGGTGAAATCTCGCGAAACATCCTTCTACATCTCATCGACACTTCTGCTCTCTTTGATGGATATTCCTCACAGGTCCTAAACACACATTACGGCTACGACGCCTCATTCATCTCCAAAGTAGAAGGCTGCGAAACCCTCGATCAAGTCAAGCAAGCCATTATCAAAGATCTAAGAGTTTCACCTGACGTAATCAAAGAATCTGACTCAGAACTCGTTAAATCAGCTATCAGCATGGTAGCGAAACGTGCAGCGGTTTTAGCGGCTTGTGCCATTGGTGCTGTGATTTTACATACGGGTAACGATAAACATCGAGGTGAAGATGGTGAAAAAGATACGGGTGTTGATGTGGGTATGGACGGAAGTGTTGTTGAGTTTTTACCATTGTTCCAAGAACGGGTGAGAGGTGCGCTGAAGATTATCATTGGTGAGGAAGGTGAGAAAAGAGTTAGAATGGGTTTAGCAAAAGATGGAAGTGGTGTTGGTGGTAAGTCCATCTCTTTGATTGGGTATATTGTTGGACCTGACATGACATGTCTAGCCGCTCTAAGTGCTTTACAAGCGAAGAAGGCTTTAGGTGCTGGTCACAATAACGTCATTTCCACGGGTAAATCAGTGACTGGTGAAACTGGGAGTGGTAGATAAATCATTTTTTTGGATGTTAAAACTCAACACATAACATAAAAACACATTGTAACGTAACAGACAGTGTCTTATCAATAGCAATAACGAAGGACATGCTGTAACTATGCGATGAATAATTCATAAAGATATAGCACACGTATTTCACTATATATGTTGCAGCACCTGCAGTGAGATGGTGGCAAAAGGTATAAATACATCATGAGTTACAGACATGTACATTCACAATGGCCTTTGCCAAACAATAACGCCCCGTCTAGTCTGATTATGAGCTCGATGACGTTCAGTAAATCTAAAAGATTTTGCATCAAGAGGTTCATCCTCATTTTCCAAGGTCGGTGGGAATGTAAACTCTGAGAATCGACGTTGCTCCATGTCTGCATAATAAGGTTTGAGTTGGTTTTGGAGAGGCAGAACTCACATGAGAAAGTCTGTTCGATCCAACCACTGGAAATCATGTAGAGTTTCCTGTGATAATCTATCATCTTCTCAACGACCAAACAATCATAATACACCACCTTCATCTTCATCAGAAAATGTAACAAACATACGAGTTGAAGTGGACCACTTACCGGTTTTGGAGTTTCATCATCGACAGGGATAGGATGCAACTCGTCAATCGTCAACTCTTTAGACGCAAGTTTGGAAGGAACGAATGGTCTCTTGAATGATCCTTGGAGGATACCTCCGAACAAGTGTTTTTCAAATAGACGTCCAACATGACGATAGTTACTCTGTGGGATTTTGATATTGAGATCACTGATTGAGGTGGATTTATTGAGCTTTCATTTGTGCGTTAGATAATCAGGTAGCTCTTATCACGGGGAAAGAAAAGGAATGGCAGAATGTACGAGATTGTACACTCCTATATGTCGTACTTCGCTTCAAAAGCCATCGCATAGTATAACACGATGAGAATATATTACGCCAACCCACCAGTGGTCCCAACAATGGAACGATGATATCCGTACAAGATATAACCGCCATGATAAAATATCGATGATAAAGCTGAGGATCATTTGCACGATTTTCGTAAACGTCATACAATCCAGCAACGAACTACAACACAAAAAATGACTCAGTGATCATTAGGAAAGAAAACCAGAATAAGAGTGATACTAACCTTTTCATTCAATTCGATGACGTCTTCAAAAAATCTGACCATCTGATCGCTGGGATTGATATCAGGATGGAAGAGTTTACAGTAACTCGTGTCGTATGAGAAATCGTGTAAAACGATCGACCAAGATTGAGTGGATAGAATATCTTTGATACCTGAAACGATGGTTTCCAGGATTATTGGGTCCGGGTCATGATCATAATGACCATTACCGTTCAAGTTCTTCATGAACGACGATGATATGTGTTCGAGGGAGTCGGGTAGTTGAATGATTTTTACTGCACATGTTACGATCTCTGATAGGAGGTTCAAGAGAGCTGATGGGGGTTTGTCAGGTCTTTTGTACAGAACTCCGTCGAGCTCTGTCCCGTAAATTATCTGTTTTAGAACTTGGTCGTTGGGTTTTGGTGTCGGTGTTGGTGTTTCTTGATCTAGATGGATAGGAATCATATTGTTCTGTTTTGTTGTGTTGGATCTGGACTGTGTCTCTTTCTTTCTTTCAATGTTCAGAAGTACTGTATTCCAGATGGCAGGTAAGCTAAGACATACGACTCGATTGCCACTTTGTGCTCGTGATCCTTGAGTCCATCACACTAAGTGCTTAAGATTTCTCCATACCACGCGTTACATAAACAAGTGACTAATCTTTTATGAGTGAAGTATATACAAGTGAAGCTAAAAATACAGAGACCAACGACCACCAGGGCGTTCACGCGGGAATAATTGAAATTTAACCACACAAACTCAACCTTGGCTATAACGGGCTCGATGAATTTCCTTCGCCTGCCACATTCTGTGACCACGAATTGGTCCATGATAATAAGTGCTGTTTCGATTAACGCAAGAGCTAAAGTCATGAAAATGAGCAGACATACCTTGTGTCCCTCTCTCTAGACATACCAGCTATGTCCGCCATGTTGACCCTGCATAATGATTAGACGATGATTTCTTCGTAATCGAAGCTGTTACTCACATTCCATTGCTCATTCTAGTGACACCATCCAGACCTGCTATCGGAACTCCCATGTTTATGGGTGGTGCAGCCGCTTGTGTCCAAGGTGTTCTACACCAGACACAAGTGAGCGCTTCGCCTTTCTTTTCCTATGAGGAAAGAGATCAGTATATGATGAGAACTGAAGTTGGTCGACATACGACAGTAGCGGACCACATCGCGAAACATTCCTTATGGAGAGCTACAGTGAAGTTGTCAGACGAATAACATGTTGGACATGGTCATTGACGAACCATTCCCACATCCCCCAACAGCTTCATCATAAACAAGCAAACTGTTCGCCTCCTCATCCGCAGTCATCTCCGAGTAACATCTGATTCGCAATCAGTTATCCAAATTTAAAACCAACGAGCACAACACCTACACAGGACAATCGTCACCGATGACATCTCGTTTTCCCTTGACTTGCTTCTCAACAACAACTGTTTCCTCTTTGACCTTCGATTCGACATCATCCGCCAATCCAACAGCTTTACGATAGGCGCTTCTGACTTGCGTTGAAACTGTAACTGAACCTGCTGGAGTTGGTGGTGCGTTCTGGAAAATCTCTTCTAATTCGGACCTCTGGTAGTCCGCGTTAGTCGTGGGGTAATGGTGAATGAGAGGATTTCGCCTGATTCGACTTACAAGGAGTGTCTTCTGGAACCAGACAGGGTTGGATTCAGGAACTTTGAGGACCTTCAAGCTGAGATGATGAAAGTTAGTTCATTCAATGACGTTTTTATACTAACTCACAAGACGAATATAATATGTTTACACGGTGAATTGCCTTTAATGTTGTCGGGACAGTTGCATCGAGGGGTTTGACCCATATTGATAGTCTTGAAGTGTAAGTTCGGAAGGCAAATTTACGACTTACATAAACATTGCCAACGGATCCAAGCTACAATGCATGTCAGCATTCAGGATGAAGTTGAACTTACAATCATGAAATTTTCGATGATACCAAATTTTGCATCAGGTTTTTGACGATCAATCAAAAACTGAAAAAGGGTGAGGATTGACTGGAACAAGTGGAGATTCTGTGACCTACCATTCTTTGTTTCTTGGCTCGGTTAGCTGTTTAGGGTGATGTCAGAATACAGGTTGATGGGATTTGAACGAAAGACTTACCCCGGTCCTTGACCGCTTTCGGGCAACTAGCAGATACGTCAGCATGTGATGGAATGAAGAACATCGTAATTGCAAGCTCACCTAGTACGTTCCCTATTTCAGAGTGATTATCAGTCAACTTTCCCAACATACCAGAAGCTAAAAGACTGACCTAGCGAGTCGAGATTCAGTTGGAACGTCCGCTTTACCCTTCCCCTTCCCTTTCTCTAAGGCAACACCATCATCACCCATTCCAACCTCAATCTTTACCTGTGTAGAAGGTCCAGCTTGACCAAGTTCAACTTGACCATGAGCACCAGAACAGCAGGAAGGATCAGTAGCAGTCGTACCAGCCACCAAGGCTGCATATTCTTGCTCAACAACAGCAGCAGCCTGAGCTTCAGCTAATTTTTGAGCTTTGCTTTTATAAACTCTTTTTTTCTTTGGGATCGGATTACCGTTTTCATCAAGAGCTGGAGGTTTGGGAGTTCGTTTTTTTCTCTCGGGTTTCGGTTTGATTTTGGTTGATGTTTGTGGTTTTGATGGACCCGGTTTGATAGGTGCCATCTTTAACTTTGTTTAAGAGTTGTGATTGATAATGATTGAATTAAAGTTTTGATAGTTCTCCAAGAAAGATGATGTTACTGAAACGTTAGATGATCAAAGTTGACTGGACTGCATTTTGTTTTGATTTCAGATCATCAGTGGCAAATTACGTTAGTGGCCTTTTTCTAAGACCCGAATACTTTCACCTCGATAGCTATCGCAAGCAGTGGGCCCGTAGCACCGATGAACTCTGCATAAATCACCCAATGATGTGTTGTGCTCCAAGAACTACTCTCAGATCTTTGAGGGAGATGGCGAGGCAAAAGTTGACTCACTCGCACCTCCTTGGTCCGTGCGCCTCGTAGTCAGATATCATTCGTCTATTCTCTCTCTCATCTTAACATTCATTTCTTTATCATCGTAAAGAGAGAACTCGGCAAAGATGTCTTACAACACCCCAACCAACTCTCTAAGCATTAGAGACGCTTATAAAAACAATCGTCTTCGTCCAACCAAACGATCCATCTCCTTAGCTCCTCGTCCTGATCCACCGAAATTCCCAAAATTACTTAATAGAGGTGACGAAGCGAATTTGAACGCTGCCAAGAAGCTCAAAGAGATGTTGAGTGATCCAGGAGACATTGAGGGCGATGAGGGAAGTGATAATGGGTTTGATGAGAACGATCCGTTTGGAGAATACGCAGGCGAGAGGGTGGGTAATTTTTGCAGTTGTTTGATTAATGTAATTTTCTTACCTCTTACCAGGAAATGAACACCGGCCACCGTGGTTTCTCATCATCCTCTACTGGCTACTCCAAGACTACACCGTTGAATCAAGCTTTCAAACAAGAATATTCAAAACGACTCGAACGAGCCAATACTTATTTTGGTGAAAATTTGACCAAAGATAAAGTTGCCAGTGTTTTGAAACACAGTAGTGTTAAACCTGATTCTCACAAATTTTCTGACAGGGCTCTTGATGGTATCTCTTTAGAGGTTTTACACGATAAGAAGTCATTGGGTCGCTCAATGACTGAAGATATCAAACCCCGTCAAAACGAACGTTCAATTCGCGAATCCACCCATATCCTTCTTCCTGGTTTAGGGCACGGACGTCAACGAAACGTCTACGGTAAAACCCTCGGTGGAGGTCAAGAGCTCGGTATAGGAGTCATTGGTAACGATGGACTCGTCAGATCGGATTCAGAGGGACATACAACCGTGGTAGTCGGTGATACAGGCTGTGATTTACCGATGATCGATTTTGGTCCTGTCCATCCTTACATGATTCCAGAGGGTGGTATCAAAAAAGAATTCGAGTTCGGGAGAAGTCTTACTCCTCAAGATGAAATTGATCCTCTTGATTTACCCCCGCTTGCGATCGAGCATCCAGCCAGGAAATGGAATAGTATGCTTCATTCTTTACCGGCACATTTCCAACCCGTCATAAAATGGGATTACGAGAAGGTTGACGAGGGGAGTTCAGGTAGGTCTGCTTACGAGTCGTTCAAAACTTCTTCAAGCAGCTAAACAAATTCGATAGATCCATTGGTACTTGCCCATCTCAGTTTGGCACTACCACCAACCCACCCTTCGATCTTCAAACACTCATTAGCCAAGAGTCTGCCTAAAGACAAGAACACCAAAGAATACGTCGCTTCTGTTGAAGTCATTGGTGGAGTTAGACGATGGACCGGTGTACCTCGTAGAATCAAGGTCAGCTGGTCATCCTTTCCTGGAAACAAGCAAGCTGAAACATCTACAGACTGACGCTCATAACTCAGCCCTTGGAAAAGCTGTCAATGAAGGTGCGCTCGATTGGATCCAGGCACCAATCATGGCACTCTATGAAGAGGAAGATGAGACAGAAGGAGATGAATTAGCAATGGATGATTTCAAACTTCCTCCCCTGTCCTCAAGTCCGACAAATCAAGAATTAATTGATGAAGGTCAGAACATACCATCATCTAATTCCGACGAAATTCAAATCGACGATATAATGTATATGGAGAACACTGTTTGTTCACAGCGTCTTGCAAATAACGGATCAAAAGGGGAAGAAGGCAAGTCACATGGTGCTGAATTGACACCTCTTCAAAAAGTTGTCACTGTCGTCGAGAAATATTCTGAGGAGGATGGGAAAGGTGTTTCATGTTCAATGGTATTGACGACCACATGGAGATATATGGAATCAAGTAAGTTGCAATATTTTGTAGACATGCATATGACAACTTACAGATCTCAAGAATTCGGCTGTAAACTTTCGATCGGATTTCAAGATCAATCACTGGTATACGAAACAGATTGCTCATACAGCTCAGAATCCGAAGCTCAAGATGCAATCTGTCAAAAAGCTCTCGATCTCGGCCTGGAAGACTATTTTCAGTGGAAGAACGAAAGCAAAAATGGTCATTCTGACTCCACACGGATCAGCGAGGGGTCCAACACAGCTCTGTTCCTCGCAAACTCTTCCAAAAGTTCAGATTCAAGAGGTCCTTATGTCACTACTCCTCCTTCAAACTCATCTGAGCCGCATCAAGAAAGTCCGCTCGTTTCAAGTCAAACTGAAGTACAAGAAGAAAATGTTGATTGGTGTGAACAGCTCATTGGTAAGCTGTGTTTGGCTTCCTTACATCAAAACAGCTTACTCAAAACCTGCACCAAGTCTTCTGTCAAGATTCGGGAATGCCACCTCCAAGATTCAGTCAAATCATTGATCGACAAGATGGAGTCAAGTTCATTGGGAAAGTCTTAATAGATGAAGAGTCATTTTCTGACAGGTGAGCCTTTTGGTTGTTTTTGGCAAATTTAGCTCATTCATTCTCTTAGAACTGCACATGAATCTATCAAAGAAGCTAGACAAAGTGTTGCTCGACAAGTCTACAAAGAACATTTCGGTCAAAAACCTACCAAAGCAAGATGTCCCGAAGATGACACCAGCTTATAGATTCAGAACTAAGATAGACGCTGATTTCTCCAAGTGATTTGATGATCAAAATTCCCTCTCTGTACACCACAATAGTCATGTATATAGTCCCGTTTCCCGTTGCCACCAGCATGAATTTGCCACCACCCAAAAAACCAACAACACGGGAATGCGTGCCTGATTCGTGTAAGTAAGCAAACCTACTTCTGGGTGCAGTCGTCACCGATGAAAACAAAAATAAATTGAATAGAGGTTATTAACTTCCATTACTCTCATATCCAAGTCAAAGACAATGGATTCAATCACTCTCATAGCATCAGTAACCTCGACAGCTCTAGATTCTATGTCAACAATCGCAGACAGTTGGCCGGAATGGGATGGAGATGAGGGTTCTGGAAATTCAACGACGACAATCCCAGATATCGGTCAAGCAGAGGGGAATTATATACTGGTATACCTCTCTTGATTGATATTTACTGTAATTGAACTGATATATCTGATAGAACACTTTTATCGGTCTGGTGATAGTCCTAATTGCATCCCTGCTAAATGCACTAGGATTGAATCTAACGAAACTTGATCATCTCTCTCAACAAAGTATACCTAAACGTGAAAGGAAGAGAACTTGGTTAAGATGGCGATGGGTAGCTGGGATGGGTATCTATATGTGAGTAACTGATTTAGGAGATTTGCGTTGGCTAATGTCATTCATAATAGTGGTTCACAAGTTTGTTAGTCATCTTGTACTGTGCTTAGAATCTTTAACTGATCTACCTTACCCCAGTCGGTTCTCCGTTGGCTTTACGTTATCTACGTCCAGATTGGGTAGCACCCCTAGGATCATCTGCTTTGGTATTCAATTTTTTGTTTGCTCGATGGTTAGTGGGGACACGTAAGTTTCAACTTCATGGTGAAGAATTATCTTGACTGACTGTATTCAGCGGTAACCAAGACTGACGTACGGGGAACGGCCTTGATTGTCCTTGGAGTCATTCTGATATTGGTCTTTTCAAGTATCAACCATGGTCTAGATCAGTCTTTGAGTATATCAAGGTAAGTCCGGCGTCACCAGGAAGTAATTAATCCCGACTAATCCTCTCCCAGACTAAACACCCTATGGACCCGTGGATCCTGGCTAGCCTATTTCCCAATCCTAATCCTCTTCATCTACCTAACCTTCCTAATCTCCTCCCTCCTCTCCAAACTCCTTCGATCCCGAGCCTCCCTTTCTCCCCTCCCATCACCAACCTCAGAACTCCCTCTACCAACAGGTCGAACCAAACCCCCACATCCAGTCAAAGCTTTCTTCATCAGATCATGGAAAACATGGAAGGGAGTTGAAAAGTTTTTATTGGATAGATTAGAAAGAATGACTGTTAGGACTGAAGACGCTAGATTGACTTGGCTGCAGGGTGTCGGGTGGGCTGTGGCCGGTGGTAGTTTGGCTGGACTTTGTTTGGTATTCACCAAAGCTGTCGTTAAAATATTTTGGTTACCTGGACATCCTGTATGTGGATTCTATCTTATAGGGTTTCATTTCTGACTTTGATTAGCTTTTCTACCCTTCGGCCGTTCTCACGTTGGTCTTTCTTATCTTGACGGCAATCCTTCAAATTGTGTTTTTGAATAGGGGTTTGGAATGCGCAGACACCGTGGTTATCGTACCTGTCTTTTATGCAGGTGAGTTGTTGCGACGAGGGAAGGGATGTAGCTGATTGTCCTCTCAAGGCTATACCGTTCTAGGCTTCATCAACTCTTTGATCTTTTACAACGAGTCAGGGCAATACGAGCGATGGGTAGGTGCAATCTCTCAAGTCAGTGGAGGGTTCACAGCTGACCGCTAATCTAGGTTCTCATTGCCGTGTTCACATCCATAGCTGTCCTCATCTCAGGCGTAGTGAGTAGAGCCACCCTTGATCCAACAAAAACTGATAACCTCCTGCCAGGTTCTGCTCTCGCTAAAACCATCTCCCTCATCGACGTCCGAGCCAACTACGATCACAACCGTACCAAACCCATCGATGAGATTGAGACCCCGAGCCCGAGGTACTGAATCCCTAGAAATCGAAAATGAGAACGGTGAATCAACCCCGGTAAAAGATAACGCAGAAGACGAATCCAACGAAGTGTTATGGGAAGTAGGTACATCAAGTGAAGCGACGGATGACGAGAACGACGACGAGAACGATGAGGAAAAAGCTAAAAGAGGTGTAGGGGGTACGAAATCTGGTGGGGAACGCGGTGGTTTATTGATGAACGCCGAGGGAGACGGTGAGGATGATACTGCTACGCCGACGAAGAAGAATTTTGAAGATGGTCAGATTTCAGGATTGAGTGAAGCTGAAAGAAATCCTTTCGCTGATGATCAAGAGGATGAATTTGGAGATTACGAGGGTGTGGATGAAGACGCTAAGGAACTTGATCCTAAGGTTGATATACCTAAGTAGTAGTGGCAGTTCCGACTTAGAATTCTTGGGATTGGGAAACAGGCATGCATTTTCATACTAGATTTTTTGCCTCAAAGCTAGAAGAGCGGAGTATGTGTGAACTCCGCACGATCAACAATTTTAGTGTCAGCTTCAACGTTCTCTACTGTGATTTGTACAAATAAACCTTCGATACGGAAGAAAGATTCGGTATCGTCACCTAACTGGAAAGAAAGAAACGAAAAGAACAATGGTTCAAGCTAGTTCTACGGGTAAAAACATTTGGGTGGCGGCTAGTGATGGTGATATCGATCGTGTCAAGGTGAGTATCAACTAGCTTGAGTTAGTATACTGAAACTGACAAATTTATTAGGCATTGATAGAAACGCAAGGTAAAGATAGTTATCAGTCTCAAACCACCCTTAAGACTAACGACCAAAATCCTCAGGTCTAAGTCCGAACGTCAAAGATTCAAATTCCTATACCCCAATGTAAGTCCCCCTTGCAACGTCAAATCTAATGCAAATGAAGGCACGCAGCCGCATCCTACGCGCACAAAGACCTCTTAATCTACCTAATCTCCAGAGGTGGGGATATAAATCTCCAAGATGAAGATGGCGACACGCCACTGTTCACCGTTGAGAATCTCGAAATGACGAAATGGATGATTGAGAACGGTGCTGATCCGTTGATAAAGAATGAGGAGGGGTTGACTGTACGTCCTTAAAACCTGTAGTGGTACAATGATATTGATGGGATGATAGGCTGCACAGGTATTGGAAGATGATCAACCTGAAATCTCAACTTACCTGTTAACAATAACCTCACCCAACGAAATCCCTTCATCTTCAAGTTCTCAACCCCCCGCCCAACAGATCTCAGAATTAGCAGTTGACAATTACGCTTCTCAACAAACTTCCGAGCTCCTCCAGCGAACTCAGGAAATCATGGAACAAGCTAATAGAGATGGTGTAGATCCTGATGAAAGATTACGGGAAGTCGTTCAACAAGCTGTTAGGGATGGATTCAATTTTGGTGGTGCGTTGGTGGAGACGAATGCGGATGATGAGAATATGGAAGAGGATGAGAAACGGCCTAGGGTTTGATTATTTGGGTTTATGAGGATTTGTATGACCACTGCTATACGTACGAGTACACTTATTGTAACAATGCATAATTTAGAGAATTCGTGTACACTGGTAAACTAAAAACGAAACTTTGTAGAGTGTGAACAAGCAGGGCTTGTGAAGTTTTTATTTTCATTCCAGAATCCAAATCCAAACCCAAATCCAAACCTCATCTATAAAACACCTAATTATTCAAACCTTCTAGCAGATGTTCCATACTTTCAACAACTTCTTCTGGACAAGTGACGTGCCAACCTGCAAGTGTCTTTTTAGCGGGTGGTCCAACGGTAGTAGCGAAGATATCTTGTGGTGTGACCAGTAGAGTTACGTCTGGTAATTCTTCCGCATCTTCGGGTTCCATTGCGGAGGTTATCGCTACAGGTGGACGTAGGATTACTGGTTCATCTTTTGTTGGTCCACCTGGTGGGAAGACTGTTCTGAGTGATCTGAACATGTCTTCGTCGGTCTGTGGATTCGTTAGTATAGTTCATTGCTTAGCAGGTCTTAAACTCACCTTATCATCTCCTGCACAGAAAATGAAATCCGCATCTGGGTTCTCATACATTAATCTCTTGACGATTTCTCCTTTGTTGATAGCCAAAGGTCTAACTTCGAGGTTCTTTTTTCCAACAAGAACTACCATATCAGCTGAGAAACTTGATCAAAACTCACCCTCGATAGGTCTTCTAGGAGCCAAACTACTTTCAAGGAGATCCAAAGCCTGTTTACATTGGAATTCACTGATTCCTTAATCAGCTTCGAACTCGCAGCATAAAGAGCTGTACCTACCCAAAGTCAGGATCGGAATTACGGTAATGCCAAGTGATGGAAGCTTTTTTAACTTCTATCGTCGAACCAGTCGTACGCTATCACGAAATCAGTATCATATCAGACAACCTACAACTGCACCTACCTCAGTGTAATAACGGAAAATATCTTCCACCTCAGACATCCAACTCATATCCAATTGTTCAGTCATGTTGGTCCATTCACCTTCATCAGGACTCTTGACGAAACTACCGTGCTCAGCAGACATTCCTAGATTCTTTACCATCCCCCAATGTTCCTCTAAGAAATCACCATCTCTGCCTGAGATCAAGAACACTACGTTTTTGGGATCAGCGGCTAAGGCTGCAATCGCGTTTCTTGTCCTTTCAGTTGGAATTGCATGAGATGGAACTTTGACAATAGGGGTGAGGGTACCCTAAGAAGCAGGAATTCATCAGTATCCATATCAGAAATCGCCAAAATCCTCCACTCACATCGTAGTCGAACAACATCAAACGTTTTTTAGCCTTCTTGTAGCCGGTAGCCAGTACCGAAAAGTCTAAAGCTGGAGTTTGATGAGCTGTGTGTTCACCACCGACGTTTTCTAATAATTGTTTAACAACGGTCGCAGCCCAGGTATGACTCGTATGACCAACAACACTGCTATAGAGACTGGCATGTCTCTCTGCTTTCTCTTCGTCACTCATTGTAAGACCTTTGTGGATGGCGTCAGAAACACCTAACAGATCGTGAGGATTGATTTGAAGAGCTGATTGGAAAGATGACGCTGTTCCCATGAATTCTGAGAGGACGAGGGGTGATTTGTTGGTCTTGTCTTGACAAAGGATGAATTCCATGGAAGTCGTGTTCATACCGTCACGAAGGGATGTGATTAGAGCTAAATCAGCGACGGAAAGAAGACCAAAGTATTCATCCCGATCAATAGCTTGGTGGCTAAAGGGATGTTAGCTAAAGGCTCCCAAGTCAAAATTCCTACTCACTAATGATGAACAGGGGTGAAGTCCAAACTACCGTAAGTCCCGTTAATATGACTAACCAACTCAGCGACCATTCTTTCTAATTTGGGAGATTCGGATAAAGCAGGTGTAGTAACTTGAATCAAAACAACCTTGCCTCTCCATTCAGGATAAACTTGAAGGAATTTCTCGAAAGCCTGAAGTTTGTTGTAAACACCTTTAGCGACGTCGAGTTTCTCTCTACCCATGATGATTTTCTTGTCCTTGTAAAGTTGACGTAAAGCTGCGACTTTTGGTCCGACACCTGGTTGATCTCTATCATGAGATACACGTTTGATATCAATCCCGATTGGACAGTATCCAACAGCTGTTACTTGACCGTTGGCGTCGATACCACCAGCAGTCGATTCGAAACCGCAAACTCTGATACAGGTTGAAACGAAATGACGAGAGTAGGAGTATGTTTGGAAAGAAACGTGATTGGAACCAAGCATTCCTTCAAGGATTTCTTTACGCTCTGGGTATCATCAGATTTGTTTTGATATGAAATGGAACTTTGACTCACTGGGTAAACAACGAAAGACTTCGGAAGATGGCCATGGGGTATGAATGAACATCCCAATCATTATATCAGCCTCCTTGTGATCATGAGGTGTATGGGAACCTGAATTTGTACCAAGATGACTGAGGTGAGCAGCTGCGTTACCCAAGAATCCACCGAGTTTCTCTAATCTACCCTTATCTTGAGCTTCCCAATCCATACCCTTTCTGTCATTAGCCGCAGGAGATGGTGTGACTGTACCCCAACCACCTGAAGGGTGTGAAGCTTGACCTAGAGATTCTCTAATCATTTTAGGTGCTAACAAGAGATGATAGTCATGAACGATGATTAAATCTCCTGGACGATAGATTTCGGCTGCACGAGCTGCGAATAGAGCATTTGTCTTTTCGTAAGCTATCCAAGATGGGTCGGGTGATGGGACTGTAGAGGTTGAATCGAGCCAAAGGAGATAATGGAATAATGGCCATAGAGCTAACGTCAGCTTCCGATCAGAAAGATTCACTCACTGGTTTTACAGTAACCTTCATAATGGCCTTTACTAACTTCAGGTGGAACGAAAACAGGAACATAAGTTAAACGACCACATTTCTCCTGTTCAACTTCGACATCACTGAAATGTTTCAATTCACTTTCGATTTCCTTCTTCTCTTTGTCATCGAATTGACCGGCGAAAACCATCAATTGTTCACCTTCAACTGGAGGGGGTGAAGAAGGTTGAAGTAAAACTTCACCTGTCCAGGCGATGACCAACTGTTCGTGAGATTCTGAAAGACTTCTCATACCAGAGATCATAGCTGTGTGACCTCTTCTACCGTGAATCTTCCATCTGGCATCAGAGCTTTCGACTTTAGGATCGACGTCTTCAGGTTTGAACTCTGGTGTTAGAGGTGGTGAAAGAACTCCAGTGAACGTTCCACCTCCACCACCATCAGCTGGTGAAGTTGGTGGAACGATTCTAACGATTTCAACAGGTAGATGATGACATAGATGAATGATTCTTCCTGATAACGGAAGACCTTTGGCTTTATGTGCTGCTTCTAACCTAGCAACTTGACTTCGTAAATCTGAGAGTGAAGGTGGTGGGAGAGGTGCTGGGTCTGGGTGCATAGAGTCCATGATGGTGAGTGGGGTTGGGGTGGGAAGGAAAGAATGTGGTGCAGCTTCTGTTTATCTAAGAAAATTCAAGGTGGAGATGGAAGATGAGAAGTGGGATGAAGGAAGGAAAGGAAGAATGGAAGAAGGGAAAGTGATGTCAGTTGGTGTAGGTTTTTGTGGTTGAGGAGGGAACTCACTGATTGATGAGAAGGTTGGGTTGTGGTGAGAGACGGGAGTAGGAGCAGGTGTAGACACAGAAGTAGAGTTAGAGATTACTAGATACACGAAGGTGATACAATAAGTATGTTATGTTATATGTAGAGTATGAATACTAAATCCTTAAGCAGCTTCCAGTTTCCTTTGTCCAAGCATCACTTACCTACTCGTGTCGTGGTAACCTCGACATCCCCAAAAGCGGTAATGTTCCTGAACATGAGTGACGTCAGTCTCGTAAACGTGGGAATTGCTGTTAATTAAGAGTGAGTGAGTAGGTTGCAGTACTTGTTAAGGTTAAGTGAAGTCAAGAGGATATCTAGAATGCTTGCATTGCTAGGAATGAATATACCAGCAGAGAGTAAGATCGGTAGATATAGTTGTAATTGGACAAGAAGATACTCCCCAGAAAGGCTGCACCATAAGAACAGAAAATTGGATCCGTCACTTGAAACAGTTTACTAGGAAACGAGGTCAAAAGGGGTGGTAAGTTTGTTCCTCCGATCATAATGCGGAAGTCTATCTTGTCAAACAGGATGAAGGTAGGAAATCAAATCCAAAGAGTGTTACATCCAACCAACAAAGCATCCCTTAGCTCGAAAGGAGGCTATCATTTGTATTTTGGACCTGTACAACGAAGATGATTGCATTGCATTGCTCTGCAGCCGAAATAAGTATTTCGAATTCAACTTAAATCGCTCGATGAGCCTTCCAGCTTCAACGTGTTTTATGCGGTGCAAAGAAGCAGAGACGGATGCGAGATCTGAGACAGGCCATAGATCAAAGGTAGCCATCAAACTTGTACCTAGAATTGTAGGATAATTAAAATTCGAATCACATCGATCACACAACTAAGATAATACTTAAAATGAAAGACACGGTATCAATGAGCATGAAAAAGAACTTACCAAATGATAGAATGTTTTAGGAGATTGATTGTAGGCTGTCGTTCAATAAGAAATAAGAAACTCGAATGTGGCGAGCCACAAAGGACATTTTAAAGGAGGATTGAGTTGCGTGATTTGATTGATTCATCATACACGTTTCTCGAAATTCAACATCACATGAATGGTGCGAAATTATCTTAGCGATAATTAAAAAAATGTCAATGCTTAAATCCTTAAAATGGAAACAGGTCCCAATATGCAATATCAATAGCGGGGGGTTAAGGGGTAAGGTGGAGCAGATGACCAGTGAAGTTTTTTCGTTGATTTCTTTTTTAGATTCAATATCTATTTGAATGGCGAAACTTATATAACAATAGTCTTCTTGATTCTTCATGTCGAATTAGTTGTTTCTTTTACATCTCAAAAAAAAAAACCTCCTGCAGATATATTCTTGGGCTCGACATTCAAATGGCAACTTATCGAGATCAACTTCGTCAAGCTTCCGAATTGGTAGCAATAGCTCTGGAGGTAAGTAACATCCAAAATTTTCTATCACAACCTCAAACTTCAATCGACGATCTCATGTAGCAAGGTAAATTCGATTTGATCACCCCGTTAAACTTTGCTCAAGCCCTTGCCTACAACGGAGTCCAACTGTAAGTCCCAATTCAGAATTTCATTCATCACGACTACGCATGGTTGAAATTTAAATCCCATAGATACCTCGACGAATGTCGTGAGAACGGTAAAATACCTGATCTAGTCGAAGGGGAAGAACGATGGAACGATTTCAATTTCGAATATTACGATTATGTAAGGGCTTCATCCGGTTTGACTCGAAAATCCAAGACTGACAATGAATATAGATGAATTCAAAACAGTTCCCACCGTTTATTTTCATTCAACGACCACTGGTGAGTGTGTCGTATGGATTGTTGAGATATGAACTGACTTGTATCTAGGCAATGATTTTCAGAGATGGGTTGATGTTGGCAAAGAATTATTTCGTTGATATCGATTATGAGGTTTGATGCTGAAGGTGGAGATGGTGCGTTGGATGGGATGATCTGGTAGTAATTCAGAATTGATACCTATTTATATGTACCATACTATTTCTACAATCGTCCCCAAGAAATATCAAACAGCCCTTACGTCTTCACAAAATCCCAAAATTGATTTCTTCAAGATATCTCCAACAGAAATTCAAAATTTTCCCAGAAACGATTGACTGAAATGATAAATGGGTGTAAACAGATGTACAGATATATAATGAGTGGTAAACGCATCGGACTCACCCAAGTCAGAGGACGTATCAAGATCGGATCAAAACCTCGATCAATAGCCTTAACCAAAATGTCAATCGACATATACCATTCTATCTAACCAAAACTTACCATTAAAAAATGCTCTCGTATAATCTCCCTCAAAGTTTCTTTAGGTTTGTTGAACAACGGATTGATTCTCTTGAATTTACATTCGATCAGATAACTACAAAGTCAGCTCAGGTTGATTTTTAAAAAGAAGACATACGTGGAAACACTCCTATAAGCCAAAGCTTGACAGAAGATCTCATCAGTCAAAAATCCTATACCACCGTTCTAAATCGATTTAAATTCAGCCTCAAAGATAATTCCGTCTGGGTATACTGTAAACTTGACGTACCAAATATTGATTCAAACACTTATCCGACGAACGTAATTTCTCACCAAAGAATTCTGAATGAAGTAAATCTAATTTAATGAGGACGTCTCTGATTTGTTCTGGAACTAGGACTGTCATTTGTCAATTGTCAATGGTCAAAGATTGAGTACATGAAATGATTTGTTTGTTGTCTTCGTTGAACGCGTAAACAAAAGGAAATTTTTCATGTGGTTCATGTTTTTTGATGGTGACTATTGGGATCTGGCGATCAGTTCCGTTCACTTTACTTTATGAATCATGACTGTGGTCAACGTTCGATCGACATCTGTCGCTTGGTAGTTGAAGTTCTGGTGATAGCACAAGACTGGTAAATGTATACGTCTGTGTCTACGCGCCACATTAAGTTTTCTGTTAGACTCAGACGACTTATTCCAAGAAAAACACCCTTCATTCAGATCCGTATACTAATTGCATTATTGTTCAATCTACAAAACTCGATATTGGTATCTAAAAAGAAGGAAAACAGACGAATCATATCTGCGTGATTGGTGACATTTAACTATGTTTTGTTGGTGGAGCACCTGGGGGTGGAGCATAAGTCGTTCCATTAGCTAAAAAAGACGTTCACAGTCAGTCATCATATCACCTCACAAGATTAACTTTTAACTTACAAGAAGAAACGTCGTATCCAGGAGGAGCAACCCCGTTATTCTGTTCCCGTTCCAATCGTTCAGCCTCCCTAGCCTGTTCCCATTCATAACCATGTTCATGATCACCACCGCTTACACCAGTGTTAACAGGTTCAACTTCACGTTGTTGACCATACTGTCCAGCCATCGAAGGTTGATAAGTCTGAGGAGGTGGGTTAGGGTTGTTTCCATATGGATTACCACCGAATGTGGATTGGCCATTTGGATTCCATGAGCCCGGTGGTGGAGGCGGTGGGTTGTTTGCGAATTGGTTGTTGGTAGGGTTGTTTTGGTATGGTAATACTGGTGGACGGTATTTAGCGAATTGAGATCGTAATTGACTATAGATGATTTTTCAGTCTTATGTAATTGAGATTTTCCGATTTTGGTGAAGGAGGGACTTACCGTCTACGCCAGTATGAACATAATCCTATCAAGAATAAGACTCCAACTGCTACTCCAATCCCGATACCTATTCTTGCACCGTTCGAAATACCACAATCATAATAACCTATAAATATTACGAGTCAGTGGATGAATCGAAAAAAGAAGAAAAATAAAAATCGATCGGGTGGCGAAGGTTTTGACGTAAACAAACCATCTGGGAATGGTCAATTGACTTACCGTAGTAATATGAATAACATCTGTTTGACATGATGGGTTAGATGGAATGTATCGTGATAAAAATGAAGAGAATGAGGATGATGAGATTTGAAACTCGAAATATAAGTTAGTTTAAGTATGAAAGGAGATGAGACGAGACAAATTGGTACATTGTACAAGCATCCAAGACACAGCATCGTCATACGCTTGGCACGTCATGTGGAATTGGAGTGCGTACTTTACTATCATTCTTCGAGTTTATTCACTTAAATGGAATCCATAAGACGTTGTTGGCATATGCTAGCCGCTAACCGCTACTACGTTGGCGAGGAGGTGACAGGATGCAGTGGAACCGACTGCTAACACATGCATTCACTTCTCCCCATTTCATATGCATCTTTACTCTCACAAGACTCTTAGTGAAGTAAACTTGCTAAGCTTCTTGGCATTAGACATAACGCCGTGTCCGAAAAAACATTAGCCCGAGAAGTGGCACAGCTTTGACGGTGAATGCAAAACTCCATTGACCAAGGTTAAGTTCAAAGCAACCTCAGTACTTTGACCTTCTCCATACTGAACATTCTTGAGTATCACATTTTTGATTGGAAAGTGAGAATTCACGAGGAAAACGATGCCATTTCGCCACAAAAAAAAATGGGTATCAAATCAAGCTTGATACTAAGATACCTTCGAATCATATACCTACTGGGCAGAATTGTCCAGTTGTTGACTGTATATTTCTCTTATCACAGAAACCTTGACATTTTCGCTTACCAGCTACCAGACTCTTTTGTTGAAAACATTATGTCGACACCACATTGTTGCTTGTGAAACGTCAACGGCACCAATCGTACACTCAGATCTTCATAACAATCCCTTGACCTCGAAAAGGACCTTTTGGCCAGACCTGATCAAAAAATAGAACGTGTGAAAGACTAAAGCACCGCTCAAGCAGCATCAATGACGCAGATTTCGGAATCATAATCATACAAAGAGATCTGTGTGAAGCTAATTAAACTGTGTACCCCTCGTTGTCAACGACAGTACAAAAAGCAGCAACCAATCCCATACCACACACTGACCTCGAGGTGAGGTTCCTTTCAATCAATCTCGAGATGGGTCAAAGCTCGTTCATGAGGTATAAGTATCTGCTTGAAATCCTCCCATTTCTCTTCTTTCCTCAATCCACTCTTTCATTCATAAATTTCATTTCATTCTTTTAACGAACCAACCAAACCAACACAAAAAACATCTTATCAATATGCCAAACTACGATCAACTCCAAGGTACTTACGACCAATACCAAAACGCTCAAGTGAGTCTTTCAGTCTCTCTTCTCTTCCCACATCCTCGTCATCACCTCCATCACCCAATCTTAATTCTTTTGACTTGAATACTAACTGACTATACTACCTAGCCACACGAAGCTGAACTTTCTCACGAATTATTGGGTGGGGGTGTCGCTTACGAAGCCTTGAAAGCGTGAGTTGATATATCTCGAGATCTTCTGTTTTCATCAACCATTTTCAAATGGGTTTCCCTTTCATTAGGGACTCCCCTCTCTCTGATCCCCTCTACGACGTTCCCACCACTGACCTCATAACAACAGCTACGAAGACCACTGTGCCGCCAATGGTAAACCAGATTCCCACGCTCAAGCCAAAGAAATCCTCGCTGGTATCGCCGGAGGTCTTGTTGACAGAGTAAGTCCAAACGTATAATCCAATACCCTCACTGACACTTCCACCAAGGTCGTCGAAACCAAAGGTCTCGACTTCATCGACAGAGAACGTGCTAAACGTGAAGCCGCTAAACAAGCTCAAGAAGCTCTCACCGAAGACGATTACCAATCTTAACTTGGTTCTAGAGGTTAGTTCTACTTCTCGTAGGCTGACTTGAATGGGAAGGTTTTGTACGTTTTTGATGAAGTTGAAGTATCGAGTATGCAGTTTATGATGGTGATTGTCTGTTTTTTTCTTCTTGCATGTTTTTGAGCTTTGCGCTTTATGTGAGTGACGTTTAAGTCCACTAGTCCAGGTGTCTCTACAGACACAAGTCACTGTTGATATTTATATGCAGACTCTTTGAACACAAACTCAGCAAGACAAGTAGGTTGCGCAACAAAGTTAAACCGGACCGCTAATAGTACGTATCCACCCACCGGGCCGTTCTCCGTTCGTACCGACTGTTACCGGTGTATTTTTGGTCTGGAATGGTATCAACTATATGATCTTCTTGGTTTGTTATACGTTCACCTGTTATACATATAACTTCTATCAGAAACTTTCTTTTAAAAGTTTGAATTCTTATATCAATCCTCTAATCTTCATAACAAACTAATCACTCCACTCATCACACAATGGCTCCTCTTACTATCGCAAGTTTCAAAGTTCACGGTAAGTATCCACTTGACTTTCAATCTCCTTCCCGCCATTTTGTTTTTTTCACCTACTCGTAATGAAGAGCTAGTCTAACAATCTCCTTTAGATGTTCGTTTCCCAACCGTAAGTTGATTCTCTGGAAGCTGTAGCTGGTAAACTCGATATTGACATGATCAGAATGTTACTGGTGACGGAACAGATGCCATGTTAGTTCCTCTCCCGCTATATCTTCGCGAATGAACTGACAGACATCACAGGAACAAAGAATGTGACTATTCTGCTGCTTACATTGATATCCAAACTACCGGTGACCTCAAAGGTCAAGGTATGACTTTCAGTGAGTTTCCCTGTCTCAAGCTAGGGACTTCAAAGCTGATCCCCTAAAGCTATCGGTCGTGGTAACGAAATCGTAAATCCTACTTTATCGCAAAGCTCGTCCGATCAAGCTAACAAGACTATTAGGTCTGCTTCGCTATTAACGAAGTCGCAAAACGTATCGTTGGAATGGACGTTGAATCCATATTCGCTGACATGGGTGCTTTCTGGAGTTTCCGTAGGTTCCTTCGAATCTCTCAAAGTATCCTGCTGACAATTCATCCTGTAGTCGTTGCCGACCCACAACACAGATGGCTTGGTCCAGAGAAAGGTGTTATTCACTTGGCTACTGCTGCCATCTCAAACGCTCTTTGGGACATGTTTGCTAAAGCCCGTGGAAAGCCTTTATGGAAATTGATCGTTGACTTCACCCCAGAAGAGTAGGTCTTCGTCAGTTGAAGGTGGATGACGTTTTAGCTGACAACGGGTCCAGATTCGTTCAAGCCACTGCTTTCAGATATATTACCGATGCCATCACTAAAGAGGAAGCTTTGGCTCTTCTCAAAGCCAAGGAGGCTGGAAAGAAGGCAAGAGAAGCCGAAGTCATCAAGCGTGGTTACCCAGCTTACACTACCAGTGTTGGATGGCTCGGTGAGTATAAAGCGTTTCTTAAAGAACTGCAGCTTATTCTGTGTACAGGTTACTCCGATGAGAAAGTTAGAAAATTAACATTATCCTCTCTTGAACAAGGTTTCAACCATTTCAAGGTCAGTTTCCTCTACCGTATCATCGGATAAAACTGACACCTTGTTCAGCTCAAGGTCGGAGCTGACTCCGATGACGATCTTCGTCGTGGTAAACTCATCCGTTCGATCATCGATGACCCAAAGAATATGCCCAAAGACCGTAAACCCATCTCACCCGAATCCATCGCCAACAAAAACGCCGGTCCAACAGGTTGTGTTTTGATGATCGACGCTAACCGTGGGTCTAACCAATTCATTCAATCGTGATAGAGCTAACGCACGTCGCAGAGGTTTGGGACGTCTCTCAAGCTATTGAATACGTTAAAAAGCTCGAACCTATCAAGCCTTGGTTCATCGAAGAACCAACTGCTCCAGATGACGCCGTTGGACACGCTGAAATCAGAAAAGCTCTTAAACCATATGGTATCGGTGTCGCCACTGGTGAACATGCTCACAACAGAGTGAGTTTTAGAGGAGTCTCCTGATTAGACTGAGACTAACAATCACCAGATGATGTTCAAACAATTGCTCAAACTCGACGCTATCGATGTCTGCCAAATCGACTCTTGTCGTCTTGGTGGTGTCAATGAGGTTTTGGCAGTCTTGTTGATGTCCGCCAAATACGGTGTTCCAGTTTGTCCTCACGCTGGTGGTGTTGGTCTTTGTGAATACGTCGTAAGTTGATGTGTTGATAGGATGGAATAGCGGCTGACGAAACCCAGATCCATTTATCCCTCATCGACTACATCTGTGTCTCCGGTGACATGGAACGTAACGTTCTTGAATTCGTCGAGTGAGTTACGACATGATCCAACCTGAAAATAGCTAACAACTTACAGCCACTTGCACGAACATTTCCTTTACCCAGTCTCAATCAACGATGAAGGTAGATATAAGTAAGTCCAATCAATCCAAACCCCGTACTACAGTAGGACTAACATTCTTCCGTAGCGTCCCATCCGATCCAAAAGGTGGTTACTCTATCGAGATGTTCGATCAATCCAAGGAAGATTACGCTTTCCCAGGTGGTTCTTATTGGGTCGCTGCTGCTAAAGGTGAAGCACCTATACCCGCTGGTCATTAGAATTCTTTAGCTTTTGGTATTGTCATAAGTCTTGTCACAATATGCATTCGTTATATGTTACTGTATTGGAAGAATTTACTTGTCACTTGTCACTTGTACTTGAAGACAAGAGTCACTGGTATAAACGTGCGGCCGAAAATGCTCCCCAGCTGATTTCGGCCGAGACGGCATGGATCGGCATCCTATTTATAAATTTATCGATGGTTGAGTTTGACGACGGTGAATCCCGGTGGGGGTGGTGGGTGGTGAGATGGAGAGTAGGTGATGTGATAAAGAGAGAGTATGATTTGTTGTTATTGAATTCAGTGGATTTCATATTCTCACCTATAATCTATATCAATCGTAGCCATCGAAGCGAGGGAATCAGTCAATTCAAGAGCGAGTCTCAGATTGCATCGACATCTGTTTTATCTTATCGGTCCTGTAAACAATTTCATCGTCACGCGAGTCATGACGACTGTACTCCCATACGCTATCGATAGGGAAATCACTAAATCTGAATCACACAGTGAAATAACGACCACAGGTGAAATCCTACCATCCCTCGAAGGTCTAGCTAGAGATATCAACCAAACCGCACCACACGAGGATGAATCTAAACGAGAATCCGTAGATGTAGATGGGAATGGGGAATTGGATATAGACTTGGAAAGAGGGGATGCGAATCCAACTGCATCATCTTCAGTGACTGCTCATGAGAACCCTGTGGAAAGACCTTATAGCGCTTTCAAAAAATCAACTAAATGGATGATAGTCGCTCTTTGTGTCTTGGCTGGATTTTTCTCGTATGTCCTTCTTAGAATCTTGGAAAACTTCAATCAGATGGTTAACTTCCCGTTCCAGACCGATCTCTTCGAATATCTACGTACCCGCTATCCCACTTTTATCAAGATCTTTCGATGTACCCGCTGAAACCATGAATTTGACTGTTACAGTTTTTATGTAAGTCCTCTTATCGCACTGGAATTAGGTTTTTGAGTTGATGTCATTTGGTTTTAGGATCTTTCAAGGTATCACACCTGGTGTTTGGGGTTCGATGGCAGATTCCTACGGTCGAAGACCGGTTTACCTGATTACCTTGACTTTGTTCCTTGTAGCTAATATTGGAAGTGCGGTTTGTCCAACTAGTATGTTTGGACTATTGATGTTTTTGAGAATTCTACAAGTTAGTTTCTTTCTGTCTTTACTTTTTGAGGGGGAATACTGACATAACTCGGTTTGTTAGGCCACGGGTGGATCTGCTGTTATCGCGATCGGTGCTGGATGTATGGCTGATATCGCTAGTCAACATGAACGAGGTACTTTTATTGGGATATTCCAATCTGGCGCAATGTTAGGTCCTTCCAGTGAGTAATCTTCTTAAAATCAATGATATGATCGACTCACACGCTACTTTTATCAGTTGGACCAGTTCTTGGTGGAGTGTTGGCTGCGACACTTGGCTGGAGAAGTATCTTTTGGTTCTGCACCATCGCGTGTGCAGTATGTTTGATTCCCATGGCTTTGTGAGTAAAAGTCGACGGAAAACTTATCTCTACAAAAACTGACTGTCGACGTTTAGATTCTTTCCCGAAACAACACGTTCGATAGTTGGAGACGGTTCAATCCACCCCCCACCAATCAACTGTACCCCCTCCCAACTCCTACGTAAAAACGTCAAACCAAACACCGAAGAAGAATTGAAAACCCTAGCCAAACCCCGAAAATTCAATGTCCTAGCATCGTTAATCCTACTTAAAAACCTCGACGTCTCCGCAATATTATTATTCGGATCATTAGTCTACACCGAAGGATATTCGATCTTAACAGTCCTATCGACACTATTAGAACGAACTTATAATCTCGATCAAATTCCTATCGGGCTATGTTATCTACCTAACGGTCTGGGAGCCATGTGCGCAACAATAGTCAATGGACGACTCCAAGATCGAATGTTCCAAAATGAAAGACGTCGATTAGGGTTAGATCCGAAATCTTCTGCTAGTGCTTCGTTGGATTTCCCTTTGGAAAAAGTTAGATTGGCTCTGTTACCTTATTGGTTTGTGTATGTTATTTTCGTTTTCCTTCTTGATGAGAAGGTAAATGCTTACCTTTTTCCTTGGTTATAGTATCTTTCACGCAGCTTGTTTAGGTGTCGGATGGAGTTTTCAAGCTCATGCACCATTGGCTGTTCCTGTTGTATTACAATTCTTCGTTGGTTTCGGTCAAGCCGCTCATTCAAATACCAGTACGTTTTTCGAAGCCCCGTAACTCATTTTAGATATGTTAACAAATATCTTCAGGTACACTACTGGTGGTGGATCTTCTACCAGGTCAAGGTGGTGCCGCCACTGCTGCGTATAACCTAGTCAGATGTCTCCTAGGAGCAGCAGGTGTTGGTGTTGTGTAAGTCAAGCTGTCCTTATATATGTGAAACTGGCTAAGATTTTCGGATAGTCAAATAATGTGTACAAAACTGGGATCAGGTTGGACATTCGTCATCTTCACTGGAATCTCTTGTTTATCTCTCCCAATCCCCCTTTGGATCCTCAAGAATGGTCCTAGATTAAGACGTGAACGCGTGGAACGAGCAGAGGCGAAACGTTTAGCTGAAGCTGAAGAGAAGGCTCGAACAGCACCTGAAACGGAGGAGACGAAATGAGTATCTGGTCAGTCTGTTATAGAGGGGAAGTCGTTGTATTCATGGGTATCTTCATATAATCTACGGGTCATCATATAAACATGCATATATATACATCTAAATCTGATTCCCAAGTCTCGAGTCTCAACTGATAAAAATTATTGAGAACCTGGTTGATCTAATTGACCAGAGAAGATGAGTTCAATGGCTGCTTCGACGTTACCACCTGTTGAACGTAATGCTCTGATGTTCTTTGCTGCGTCCCATAGGCCCTACGACTTGTCAATTTACATAATTTGACAAATGTCGGTTGACTCACCATAGCGTTCAATTGACCTAATTGAGTGGCATATAGCTCTTCAGGTGGTCTCGTATCTCTAGCAGCTGCAGCTGGTGGTGCACCCCATCCACCTAATCCAGCAAACATTGCTGGATCAATTCCACCAAATGGATTTGCACCTCCAGCCGCACCGGCACCAGCACCAGCACCTGCTCCACCAGGTCCGAAAAGTGATGCGAATGGATTAGCTCCACCGGCACCAGGTTGTCCGAATAATGATGCAAGTGGATTAGCTGGTGTTTGTCCAGTTGTACCTGTGGATGGAGAGGGGGTCGTGGGTGTACCCGTTGATGGTGCTGGGTTGGCGGTTGGGGGTTGAGGTGCGAATAAGTTTGGGAATGCGTTGTTTTCGGGGGTAGCTCCTGCTGCGGTGTTTTGTGTAGGTGGTGCACCGAACATTCCTCCAAGTCCACCCATACCACCCATTCCACCCATACCGCCCATACCACCGAAACCACCTGCTCCGGCTCCACCTTCTCCCATCGCAGCTTGCATTTGCATAATCTAGTTGAAAATTAGCGATGCGACGAGTAAGTATTTTATCTTGAACCTACCATTCGTAATGATTCTGGATTCGACATCATTTGTCTGACCATTGGGTTTGACATCATTTGACGGATTTGAGGACCCATAGATGCCAGTTGAGGATTGGATGCGATAATCTATGTGGAGTCAGGGTGTGTTGAGTTACGGGGTCATAAGGTAAGAAATGATATGGAGAAATGAATGGATATGTGTAATATTTGCCCAGGATGGATAGACACCTACCTGATCAATAACTTCTGGTCTACCCATCATTTCCGACATACTTCTAAGGAAATCTGGATTCTGCATCATCTGTGCCATCTACAACGTAGGTTAGCAATTTCTGACGACTCCATTCCATCTCCACTTACAGCATTAGGATCGTTGAGATTGTTGATACCCTGCATTTCGTTGAAAGGATTGAATCCAGCCATCCCCTGTTGATTGTGAGCTTTAAATTCCAAATCGTCCAGTACACCAACTTACATGATAATTCTCTATTGTGTCTGTGATGTTTCCACCGACATTCAATCCAGTCCCCATTTGAGGAAGTCTTGGTGCAGCTGCAGCTGATGATCCCGATGATGCAGCTGGAGTTGCTGGTTTAGCGGCGCCTTTGACCATATGTAATGTATGGCCATTCTGCATTGTAATCAGCTTCGAAATGACTTGTGATGGTGAATTATAATTACCTGGATTTTGTATTGAGAAATTGGATCATCATCTTTCAAGACTTTACCTATAGATGATTACTTCATTAGTAACAACAACAACTAATGGGAAGTTGAGATTGACTTACCAGAATAGATTAATCTTTGACGATCCTTCTCAACATCACTTTGGGCGGCGATAAGTTCTTTAAGCTCTGTGACGGTCTTGGAAGGTGATATCGTAATTGTTAATTTCAATTCCGAGGGACCCTTGACAGTTCTGTTACAACAGTCAGTGATGGATTCCCGTTACGTTACTTCAGAGACGGAGAGATGGATTGAAGGTACATGGACAAGGATGACGTTGTCGTTGGAAGTGAACAACGGAGACGTACATTGTGATTTCTGGTAGGGAGGTTGATGCATCTTCTTCGGCCATTTTGGATGTGAGTTTATGGAATGTAAGGGGATTGATGTATACAGTGATTGTCCTGGATTGTTAGAGGTCGATACGAATTGAATTGACAGATGGTAATGGAGAATAGATGACAACAATGAGATTGAGATTGGAGGTTGCCAGCGTATTCTTTAGTCGATCCCGTCAGTGGCGTTGACCGTTGGCCGATGACTTTGGCTGGTCTTTTCGATTTCCACAAGTAATCGGATTGATCAGATTCAGCAATGCTTCTAGACACAGGTCCTGCTAGGATGTATGCATGCTCCAAGGACAAGAAGAATCTAATTACGATTGAAGCTTCGTCCCCTTTCCCTCTGCAACCTCTTCCTTCTTCACCACCTGATAACGAGGTTTCACTTTACCAAAAACCTGTTCAATTCTAGAAAGCGACAGAACAACTTCATTGTCGGTGTTCTTGAATGCGGAGTCAGATTTGAAATTCATTTTATAAGGAGAGGAATCGAGTGATAGGATGCCATGGGGGATAAGAACAAATAGGTTGAGGTAAGTTGATCGAACTGAATGAATTCATAGAGGTTAACGGTGTGTTGAGTTATAAGGCAGAACGACTTACCTTCCCCAGTTCCTAGAAGATTTATCTCGACTTCGTTCATTTCTAAACGTCTTGGTTCGGCCCAAGAGCCAGAAGCCATTACATGTCCACCATGACTGAGACGAAGGAATTGACTGGGTGTACCTTCTTTACCTGGAAGTGGGGTCTGTCGTACAAGTGCTAAACGCGTTACCAATCTTGTTGGAAAGAGTGGAATAAGAAAAAACACAGTCGTACAAGCGACCAAAAACGCTGGCAGCAGTGTGCGAGCAACACTTTCCAGTGTGTATTCGTCTTTACTATTATGCCTGGTCAGCAGATTCGGACTAAGAAATACGTAGGTCAACTTACATTATCTGTTCTTCCTTTTCATCGCTACCATCTTCCCGTTCAGGTCGAGGAGGATCAGGTAGACTCATCGAGAACAGGGTTGCTCCAAGAAAAACAACCCAAATCGCTGGAACGAAGTATAACATTCTTGGTCGAATCGTCAGAGGACGTGCGAATATTACACGTTCGAATTCTTGATAATCAGGTCGATTAGAAGTGATCGGTCGCCAGGGCCATGACGCAGAGTTTGCAAATGATGCTGGGAGTTGAGATTGCACGAAAGAGGCTTGAGGAGGGGTAGGGAGATCTTCCTTTTTGGATGTTGAGGTTGAAGGTTGAGCAAGTGATTTGACAGGTTTAAGAGGTAGTGAGGAGCGAGGTGTGGTGGGTAGTTTACCTTTCTTGGGTGGGTTTGAGGTAGAGCTGGACACAGATCGTCTAGAAATGACATGAGAAGATCGTAGACAGAAGCTGATTCTGGAGGGTCCAGCGACGATAACTGATTTCTGAAGTATCATACCGAATGCCATGGTCTGAGATTAACCCCAGGGAGTTCTGAAGGTTGTATGTGTGATAAGATGTGATGTAATCTGTGTTGAAGACGTTGGAAGCACTCGCTGCAATTTTCGACTTTTTTGGCTGTTGTTACGGACAACATTCAATCTCCGTGTTCTCACCCAAAAGTAGTCACAATGCCAACACCATAGTTCATGTCAAATATCCTCACACAAATGTCCATGTCAGTTCTAGATCGAATACAATCATCTACAGCTCCAGTGGACTTGGCTCACTTGAATCAAGTGGTGAAAAACCACGTTGATCAGTTTGGGGAGCAAAGTCAAGCTGGCCCCAGTAAAAGGAGGAAGAGGACGCTCGATGAAGAGATTGAACATTGGGAGAAGCAAGCTGCTGCTGCTCAAGACGACGTAAGTGTTTTACAAAGTCTGCTTCACTTGTTCTTACATTTCATCTAGATCGCCAAAACCTCATCGACCCTTCCAGCACTACTACAAACGACTCAAGAGAAACTTCAAACCTTTCTTTCATCTGCTCAATCACTTTCTTTGGAACGCTATGCGTTAGCGGACAAACTAGCCAACTTGATTGGGGAGTTGTCAAATGATGATAGCGTCCTGGCCAGAATGCAAACGCTTCAGTCGGAGCTTTCAAGACTTGAGGCTGGTTTAGCCTGGGTGACGATACTTGAGCGTGTAACTGTTTCTAGGTTTGTCTACTTAATTACCTGTATACGTGGAGGTGCTTATGGCTTTCAGCGCGACAACTTTGTCTACCTTACCTCGTGTATCTGCTATACCTCATTATCGTACTGTTCACAATCTGGTTGAGACTGCCAAATCGTCGTTACCTGACTTGACTTTGATCAACCTCATCACAGAGATTAGAGATCAGACTTGGAGCGAATTAAAGAGTCTCATGTCAAGGTTGGTCTTGACAATCTCGATTCACTGACTGTTACAGTGATCTACTGAAAGCTAGTGAAGCTATAAAATGGCCGCAAAAAGTGGAGTACCCTTCGATACCACCTATACAAAGACGAGCTTTCGAACGAGCGTATCAGGATTTACTTCATCTGCAATCAGAGTAGGTCACATCAGCCAGAATTATACCTGACATCCAGGGGTGAAAATCTCCGTGAGACCACACCTGTAGATTGGACATCTGGAGATGGTCTATATCCCCTTCAAGCTTTGATTCGACCTATCGCTCTAAGATTCAAGTATCATTTTCAAGGTGCTAAGAACACAAATAGGGTCGACAAGGTGAGTAGTAGAAGACGACTGTCACTTACATCATTTAGCCTGAATGGGCGTTCTCTCATATTTCGGATCAGATTTTCGAGCACCAATCTTTCATACAGGATTATCTACAACCATTAACCACTAAAGCTGGATTTGCGGTAGATGTTCAGGTATGTTTCGTTGACGAAAAGTACTAAACAAATCAGTCAGAATTCACCATGCTGCTCTTCCCCATTCTACTCTCCTTCTTACGAGCTCGAATACCGAAACTCATATCCCATCCTGCCTTACTTGCTCATACTATATACCAAACCGTGATCTTTGACGATAACATCCGTGAAGGCGGTTTCGACCTTTCGTCCGTTTCTCTATATAGTGGTTCTGATTTACAATGGGAAGGCCTTGCAGGTGTACTACTGAGAGAAGAAGATTGGTATCAACAGTGGCTGGAAGGAGAGAGAAAATGTGGGTTACAATTGAAAACATTAGCTGATTGTAGTCGCCGAGGGTCAACTGCATACGATCATATCCTCCTCCGATGCCTGGACGATTGTGGACGAAGGGGAAAAACCCACGATCAGTGCTCGACAGGTGAAATCGTTGATTGAACAAATCACAGGTGAGTTTTACTGTGAATAATGCTTACCTCAAGATCGATATTCTCCCTTGCCATCACCTCAGTACCAATTACCTTTCTTGACGTCTATCCAACTTCCCATCCTCGCAGCGTATCTTTCGAGAGTATCCGGATCGCTGGATGCGTTCGAAACGCTGTCTTCTTCTTTCGTTCGTGCTGTTCCAGGTGCTTTGTCCGGTAGTAGTGGTAACATCGACCAAGCTAAACTCACCGGTGGTGCTGCTGGATTACAGAAATTGTGTAAAGCCCATGCTAGCTCAACGTCGATCTTGAATGCCCTTTGTATATGGGGTGATGAAATTGTTAGTATTAGTCAGTGAATACACTGACGACATAGTTTTTCGTGGAGCTTTCCGCGAGTTCTGGTGGTGTTTCCGTATTCGAACCTCTGATTGAACGTTATCAAAGTCTCGTTACAAGAATAGAAGACATGGTAGTTCGTCATGTCACCGTAGAAGTTGAAACCGATCTCAAACAGCATCTCACAAGACGATGGGATCAACTTAGGAACACTGAGACCAACCTCGACACCAGTCTTGTAACTTCACTAGCTACATTCTCAACCCATCTCACCACATTAGCAGAAACACTTCCCTCTCTCCCAATATCAAGACTCTACCGACGAATAGTAGCCCACATCTCGAATCATATCACCCAACGAGCAGTCTATTCAGGATGGTCAAAATTCTCACTCCAAGGGGGTATAGATTTTGCGAGAGAGGTAGAAGATTGGAGACAAGCTGCTAGAGAGGGATTGGATAAAGTTGTGGATAACGAAGAAACCGTGATTCATCCAGAAGCACCTTGGTCGACTTTAGACAAGATATCGAGAATTCTTAGTCTACCAACAGAAGATGATGGTGATTTACCGACGTTTTCTCAAGGGATGGCGGCGGCTTGGTCGGATTCTGAAGGTGGTTTGAAAAATTTCGAGGAACGTGTTGGGGTCGAGATGTCGCAGATTGAATTACAGGGGGTACTTCGACGACGAGAGGAGTGTTGGAGATGATTCCTCTACTGTTGTGGCGTGTTGTATTACACTATTTACAGGATTCAATTTAGATGTATTTAGTAGATTTGAATCCTTCCTGGAAGTTTATCAGAAGGCAGGATGGAGCGACTTCGAAGGCTGTGGCGAAGTACAGTAGTGCAATTTCGACAAAAAATTCGTCGTCCAGTCACTCCCTCAAATAATCATGTCCAGCTCCGAACCATCAACGAATAATTTGTCTTTAGGTCACGAAAGCAGCTGTCAATGAATAGAGTACCTGGAAGCCTACGACGAGCTTTTATCAGTAGAACAAAAAGAAATTCAAAATCATACCTCACACATCTATACTGGGAAACATACTTCGGAAGATTGGCCGAAAGCGTGGCAAATTTTCTATAGGTGTCATCAGAAAATTGGCGATTCTGGTTGGTGTACTTGTACCGATCATGGTGGAAAGAGTGATTTAGGATCTGAAATCGATGCTAGAAATCGGAGGAGGAGGGAGATGACTGCTGCTGCTTTTGGTAGGTCTCTTTGAGTTTTATAGGCTGTGTTGTAGCTCGTTGCTGACATCTGCGAAGTTTCTACTCGAGATGATGACGATTGTTTTGAGTTGGGTTCTGGTTCTGGAAAGCGACGGAGTTCGAAGGATAGAAAGATTCTACGATGTGTTTTGAGTTGTTTCAAGTCTACTCATTGACGTAATGTAGTCTTTAATTCTCCTTTGTACATTCAACAAACACGAACTCCGTTCCGTGTACTCGCATTTTACATTTGTAATTTTTACATTGTGTACTCAAACGAAGAATCATTCTGTGAAAACGACAATGTCTCAAATAGATACAAGAACTGGACATTCAGTTACTTGTCCATCTCTTCAATTCCTGCTCTCAATAGAGAAGTATCGAACTGCAAAAACAAACTACGTCTTATCGTTAAACGAAAGTGAAGATTTCATTTCTGACCACCAAAATCCGTCTTCACATGTTTTCAAACTTTTCAAAACTTGGAATGACGCTTTGAAGGAATACACCACTGCTTTGGATAAGTACGAAGATTGTACTTGTCATCAGGGTACTGATCTACGTGGGACTATTGATGGGTTATTGATGGCACATACTGATGTCGATGTGAGTCTACAGAGGTATTTGATGGATGTTCGACTTCAACGGGTCTTGTTGGCGTTGGATAAAAAGGATGAGGAGCTTACAGAGGGTGTTCAGACTTCATCTACACTTGATAAAACATTATGAGTTTGTAGACAGCATGCAGTCAATTGGAAATAGATTACCGTAAGCTTACTGAGTAGTGCCGCATGAAAGGATGCTAATGCAATATGAAGTCAAGACAAGCATGATGAGATTTTTGCCATTCCTTCGAACGTTTTCAGTGAATGAGCTAAAACGCCTTCCTCAATCAAAAAAGGAGAGCGTACGTCCCTTGTTGTACTACCTTTGACGACTAAACAAATCCGTCTTCAATAACCCCACCGAGGGATATACAAAGCTGCAAATTTTTATGAATACTTTCTGAGTTCATCTCTGTTCGCCACCAAACACAAATTCAACAAATATAGAAAATGGATACCACATCAACTTCATCTACCTATACAGAAAACTCGTTGCTCAAGGGCCATACCTACTGGTGTAACAGTGCGTTGAGACACATTTTTGCTCGTCAATTGCGCAACGCTGCAGAAGAATTGTTCGAAGCTGCCGATAAATGTTCGACTGAAAAAACTCCGATAAATGTGTTTGTGAACGTCGATGAAAAAACCAACTCTGCTGCTCAAAGGTATATGGTCAGTCTCCATTACATCGAAACTACTGAGAAGGGTTGTACATGTAAGAAAAAAGGGGCTGTCTCCCTAGAACCATCAACGACAGCTATCTTAGACGGGGTAGAATCAGACGAAAGAACGGATCGGTTTTTAGAAGCATTTGGTAAAACCCCCGATCAGTCTTCTTCCAACGTTGAGAAGTCCAATTGGGATATATGTACAGTTCAATAGGAAAGATAGGGATAAGTTGGAGTTTTATGTTCGTTAGCTGATATGGATATGTAGATGTTCTGGATGTAGTTGTTTCTAACTCGTCTGTTCTTTCTCTGCAATACTGTAACCGAAGGGAATTACCTCTTGGTCAAATCCGCAACACTTTCCAAGGTCATCTTTCCAATCATAAGTGCGCTCACTCACTACTTTTTATTTAGAGCCGATGACGAACCATTCATCAATGGAGCAGAGTCTTCTAGTTTGTACATATACAGTCAAATGACCTCCTTTTCTTTTACCGATGGAGGTCGTCCATTCATTTCCATGATGCGGGGAGAGAAATTGGACATCTAAAGGAAGGACAGGGTGCATGCATGAAAATCGATGGCTGAGTCCTTGATTCCCAGTATCCATCTTCATCCCCTTCTAATCGTAAACATCGATATTCAACATGAGCACAGGCCCCGTCGCGAACTCAAAGAACACCACTCCGTCAACTGTGAAAACCATCGACACCTCCTACGAGTGCCCAGCCACCCTTGTCCTCCGCGAACTCATGAAATATCGTGAACACCGAGAAACTTTCTTATCGGCTGTATCCAATTTCGAATCCAAAGACAACGACAAAGACTTATTAGTAAAATCATGGAACAACGACTTCTCAGATTTGAAGATGAAATTCAAAGCAGCGCAGAATTCAGGTGTCCTTGCGAAGAAGCTGGTTACCGTTTCACTTGGTAAAAAAAGTGTTGCTTGCGGTGAAGGTGAGAATGGTGATTGGTGTGATTGCTCGAAAGTGTTGAGTGAGATTGTCTACGAACAGATTCTTTCTGAGATTTTGAGAGAGAATGCAGATACTAGGATTAAGAGGATTCGTTTGTTGTTGGATAGTCGAAGTTTTTCGGAGAAGACGGTTTATGATATTGCTAAAGAGCAGGATTGATTGGAGCTTAGGTTGATATTCTGCTTTGAGGGGTGGATTCTGTTCATTCTAGTTTTGTAGTAAAGATGGAGATAGTCGTAAACATGGAGATAGTCGTTGTATCGGTAACAACTAACTGAATCTGCAGAACACTGTGGCATCTAGCAAAGATTCGACAAATTTTAACGGCGATGATCTATGTTACCTTCTTATCTACGAGGGGAACGGTTTCAGATTCTTGTGATTCTGAAGGAGAAGTAATTCATTCCATACAAAACGTTGAGCTTATGATACACGAACTAGGCCAAGGTCAAGGTCAAGGTCAAGGACGAGGTACAGGTCCGAATGTAAATCCAATCTGCCACAGTAGGAGATCAAGTCGTGTGAGTGAATAGTAGCTGATCTTTGGAGATAAAAGGTCTTGGAAAGGGATAAGGGAAAGATAAAATGGGGTTGGTAACCTAAAAAATTGATAACCCAAAAGGTCTCGGATGAAGCGACGTCCAGAATTCAATTAGAATTCCCGCTCGGTTTAATTTCAGGGTCATTACCTGATACTTTAAGGGTAAAGTTGATTGTCGCGTGGTACAGGGGGTGCTTTAAAAATTTAACACAATGGAGAGGTTAGTGGCTGGTGATAATGATGTAGTTAAAGTTGACGATTTTAATGGTAATCTATCTCAACATTCACATCTCATGATCATCGATGATGAATGGGAGGACGACGATGATGCAGGAGTGGAGTCCAAGGGTCATTCGGATCCCATGTAAAAATTTAAACGGAGTCAACAACCATCAAGTCAGAGTTGAGATCGATTTTTGATGGTGATTGAAACGGGGGTCCTCACTCTTATTTCTCGTACCTCACCTCTTTTTTTCTTTTTCATTCTGATCTCCCCAACCTTCTGTTCTCTTCTCTGGTCCCGTCTGGCTAATGACTACTTAACGATAAATCCATCCACACTCATTTGATCTTTATCCATTTTCACTTTTCACTTTCACACCGACCAGCATTTGTTTTTTCGACAAGTTAAATCCTGTTTCGAAACCAAAACAACTCATCGTTTCAAACCTCCCATTAATTCAGCCCCGTTTAATCAACAATCAACAACTACCATCATTTCTAAGGGACGTCATTGAGTGAGTTTTCTATCTCATAAAGGGGGGAATGGAATATCCAATTAATCCACCTCCTAACTTCTCTGCAATTACTGATATCCCCCTTCTTCAGTCTTTGACTTGTTTATAATAAATTTCAACTCCCACCAAAAACTCACTTTACAGTACAACAAGCGTCCGTCCGCCCTTGACGATCACAACCGAAAAAAAAAACTTCCAACAACACCCAAAAACAAACAATCATGCTCGTTTCAACACTCCTTCCTATCCTCGCTACCGTTCCAGCTCTCACCCTCGCCTTCTCTGATCGATCAGCTCATGAACAATCGAGATCAAGAGCTAGAGCGCATTATGCCAAGAAAGCCCAATCAATCGAGAAACGTGATTACAGTGGTCGTATGACATTCTATGATGTTGGTTTAGGTGCATGTGGTGGTTACAAGTGAGTTTACCATTGTTTTCTTGGACTACGTGCAAAGAAACTTATATTCTCCTTTCTAGCGTCGCATCAGATTACATCGTTGCCCTCAACTCAGCTCAATTCGGTTCATCTTACCCTTCACCACAATGTGGTAAATCCATAACTATCTCATACAACGGTAAATCAACTACCGCAACTATTCAAGACGAATGTCCAACCTGCGGTTACGGGGAGCTCGATCTCAGTCGTGGGCTATTCGATTATTTCGCTTCGGAAGATCTGGGTCAGTTCACTGGTAGTTGGAATTTCAACGATGGTAGTGGTAGTACCCCAACGACTACTACTTCAAAATACGTAGCTCCTACTACTAGTACTTATGTTGCGCCAACCACAACTTCAACAACTTCGACGTATGTTGCACCAACTACTACCTCAACTTCTACTACTTCATCTTCTTCTTCGACTACCGTTTCAAGCAGTTCTGTTGCAGCGGTATCAGCTTCTGCTTCTGTTATCGCCAATTCTACCGTTCCAGATGTTATCACCCAACAATCTAACGGTACCACGATCACCAACTCCACGACACCCCAGGGTACAACCACCACCCAAATCGGTAATTTGGTTCTACTAAACCAAGCAGTCGCTTATATGGGTCACATTGTCGTTGTCGGTGGATCAAAGTAAAGTGCAATCTAGTTCTAGATTCTGTTCTCTCTTAGATGGACACTCTTTGGGTTTTTCCCTTTGTTTATATTAATCAATCAATCATTAGTTTTTGTCTTTTTAGATTCTTTTTATTTTTGGGCTTTTCTGGATATTTTGACTATAGACATTTACTTTGTCAATTTATATAATTCCTGTATCATTTTATTCGCATTATAATAAACATCAATTACTGTCTTTCATGACGCCCACACTCTTTTATTAACTACTGGTTAAAATAGATATTTCTCATTCATGCATTGGTCTCGTTCATCGGATTGCAATCTCGCAGTATGCCGTCTATTCACAACATATCATACATCTTACATACAAAACAATCAAGAAACCGCACTTTGATCTTACGCCATAGGCCTAAGTTTTCGTAAGACACTGGCGATCAATCCTGGGACATCGTTATTCAAAACAGCGAGATCAACAGCTTCGCGAATATCCTCCGGACTACCTCTCAACTATTAAATGTCAGTTGAGAAAAACACATTCGAATCATAACTGACCTCAGCGTTCGCCAATCGTTTCGTTGCATCATCAAACAACAAAACTAAGGTTGCACTGTTGACTGAAGTTTGTTTACTGGATTTGGACCTGTTCAATGGCGCTCCTAGGATGTCATATTCTAAATGGAGTTCGTTCTCGGATGCTGCTTTTACGGAACGGATACCCATCAGAGATCTGTAGAAAAGAAGGGATGCGGTGTACCTAAGGAAAACAAGTTAGATTTCGTTCAAGTAAACGAAACTCACCATCGACAGATGTCGTCAACTTTGGTATCACCTTGTTCTCTACCTTCTTGAACTTCTTTAGCCCTAGCTTCCTCTCTTTCACGATCACGCCCAAGTCGTTGAACCTGCACGGGGATCAGTATTGCATTTTACAAAGCACTCACCTCTTTAGCGGTTTTAGCAACTTCATCACGAACAACGTCGATTTTAGCAGTCACATCTCCACTCGCTTCAGCCAAACGTTGGAATTCGTCAGTTTGTTCGTCGAGAATTTTGTTGGCTTGAGTCATTGTCATTCGCTACAGGTTGTCAGTTATCGTCGTGAGCAACAAAAAAATAACTGACATCGTCAGGTGGATGAGTAGCTTTAATCCTTGCAAGTTCTAATTCCATTTCACGAATTTGTTTTTGTAAAGAAGAAGCCTCAGCACTTTGTTGAGATAAAAGGGATTTCTCTAAAAAACCAGAGTTAATCAGGATCCACCGTCGGTTCCGCTTCAACTCACTCTCTACATTATCCTTAGCCAATCTAACAGCTTCAACCTTCATAACCTCAATCCCAACTTTCGTCTCCCTCAACAACCCCTTCTTCTCAGCATTCGAAATCTCTAACTCCTCGTTTTCCCCCGGTTGAACACCCTGAGGTTCATCTCCAGTGATACTAAACAAGAAATGTCTCTTCGCCTCCAATTCCAAATAACTGAATTTCAATCGTCTGAAATATTCTTTTTGGGATTCCATCTCTTGGTTCACTAGATGTGGGTTGGAATGGTATTGATATTCGGTGTTTTCGTTTAGGGCGTTTAGAGTACGTTCTTGGAACGCTTCTTTTTGACGTTCGAGATGGAGCGGTTTGGAGGCTTTGTTTAGAAGACTACCGGGGTGTCAGGGTTGGGTTGGGGTTAGGTCACTTACTTGTCTACTTCATGGTGTATGTTGGAGGATAATGACATCTGAGTATGATTTGTTGAAGAGGAGGAAGCTAGGATGGACATGATGAATGGTAGTTGATGGTTGAAGAATGAATGAAATACCTCCAGTTGTTGTTATTGTTGTTGTTGAAAAGTAAAGTCACTCGCGCCACCAACACGGGGTTACGGCGATAAGTATTGTTTGGTTCCAATGTGGCAAAAGTACCAGTGGCATTTCGTACCAAGCACAATTGTAATTCTTGCATCCTTGTATTGCACGAACAAGCAGTTGTAACGATCGGCTCAGTTGATCGTCATCTGTCAGTAGACAAAGTACTCAACAGGTTATGGAATATACTCCAGGAAATAGTATCCTATCTTAACCCTACAGCAAATTTTAGGTAAAATCGATTCAATGACTATAGTAGAAACTCCTTCAACCTTAGGCACCAAATCACATCAAAACAACATTAAAATCGCTCCATCCTATCGTTAACACTCGATCATCTCCTTTATTCAAGTCCTCCATTGCCAATATCCAATGTCTCAACATTCAAAGGTCTCAGTCGTCGTCAGAGCCCGTCCATCCAAACATTCAGATGGACAAATAATCCTTAACGCTTTGACCGTTGATTCAACTGTTGTTTCTGTTCTAACGAGTAAATCAGACTCCAGAGCAGTATTTAAGTAAGTTATGTTGAGTTTTGGAGTTAGGTTAAATAATTTACTGAAATGGGATTTGATTACTAGTGTATCCAAAGGTTTCGATCATCATTCAACCCAGGATGATGTTTTCGAAACTATCAAGTCAAGGTTAGTCAGTCTCTCAATGTCTTCTACGACGGATCGTTGGACTAATATATGTGATTCGCATTCAGAGTCTTGAGTGTATTCGAAGGTAAAGTCAGTCAACGATCCTGTTCATGTTCAAACCGAGTTGAATATTGATATATATATATCTTAGAATTCTTGTATTTTGGCATATGGTGTAACTGGTTCTGGGAAGACTCATGTGAGTGGATGCTTGAGTATTGAGACTTTGGAACTGACATCAAACTGTATGTAGAGTATGCAAGGGGAAACCGATAGCCCTGGTATCATTCCTAATAGTATCAAAGTAAGAAGTGAAATTCAGTTTTAAATCCTTTATCTAATTTTAAAAGTCAATTTTCGAGTATCGGAAAACACTGCCAGCGTCTATCGAACCAAACGTTCGGATTTCATATGTTGTAAGTTCGACGACTACATTTTCGTATTATTCTTGAAGCGTTGACCATATCTTAAATAGGAAATCCTAAGAGATGAAGTCCTGGATCTTCTGGGAGACAGAGAAAATGTCAGTCAACCTTCCCACACTAGAATGATCACTAATCAAAATGTTTAGGTGAAGAAATTATCAATCAGAACTGGACAGGACAGGATAGATCGAATCACCGATCTTTCATACGAAGAAATAAACAGTTTCCAAGAATTCTTCCACATCTATCAGTGAGTTACTGTAACAGTTACTGTAACGATGTGAAAATTGATCTGTGAATGCTTCTAGAACCGCGTCCAAAGCACGAAAGACAGCATCCACAAAATTGAACAGTGAATCTTCGAGATCACATGCGATATTGACCATCTATGTTACGATGGTAGAGAAGGGTTCACCAGGGGATCTCGATAAGATTGTAGAAACCCAACTCTCGGTAGGTCGTCTTCGACTTGTTGTAGTTGATTGCTGAGAGATACATTTCTTGTTGTTAGCTTGTCGACCTTGCTGGTTCAGAAAACAACAATCTCACTGGTAACAATAAGGAAAGAATGGCTGAGGTAAGTTTGTTCATAGTTAGACAAAAACTATTTCTAGTCGGCCAAAAACTGATGAAAGTAGAGCAAGGCTATAAATACCTCGTTAACGTCTCTAGGGAACGTAATTGACTCCTTGAGAAAGGGAAGTCAATTTATCAACTTCAGAGAGTGTAAATTGACAAGAGTGTTGAAAGGTATGATAGAACGTTTACCATTACTATTCGGATTCACTCTCTGACAGTAATCTATCATAGATGTTTTGGAGGGCGAAGCCAAAATCATATTACTATGTTGTTTAGCACCTGGCGAAAAATTTGCTAGAGATACGTTGAACACTCTCAAGTAAGTAATATTAACAGCTGCATTCTTCAAGTCTAAAATGCACACCCATTGATAAAGATAGTTTCGCCGATCGAACGAAAAAAATCGTCCCCATACCAAAACCAAAACCAAAACCAACACCACGTAAAAGTAAGTCATTCGTATGACCAATGAAAGGCTCAAGTACTAACCCCAACGCCCGACAGTCCCAAGAAGGGCAGAAACCCGATCTACAATCAAATCAACAGTCAAAAGTGCCCATGGTCTAGCTCACAACAAGTCCAAATTGACTTCACCAATGAATAAAGAGAATAAGCTCGGTCTATATTCTAGATCTAGAACTTTCAGATCCGGTTCTGTACCATTGCAATCAAATTCTGCTTGGGAAAATCGTCCATGGGGTAATTCACTTGGGACAATTCAAGAAAACATCAAACCGAAACCAGCGGTACGTCCAGCTACAGTGTTCCTCCAATTGAAATGGATTATTGATAGATTTCTAAGATGGTAGAAACGTCAGTCCAAACTGATGAAATCAAATCGGACCCGGATCTCATCACCGAGACTGATTTGACGATGATGACTTACCAACAGAGAAAGTCTATTGCTCAGGTTTTCGTAGATATCGCCAGAGAAGCTGAGAAGTAGGTTGAAATTACTTTGATCACTTGCATACTGTGACTGATCTGTAGATCCAGTAAGAACGAATCTGAGTTCGCTTTGAGATACTATAAGAAAGCTCTGATCTTGTTGCCACAGAAGGAAGAACTTCAAAAGAGGTACGTATAGTATGCTATCAATTATGATATACTGTATTTATACTGATAATCTGTTGATGTTCAGGATTCAATCGATCAACGAGAGATTATTACCCCAAGCTACAGATCAAAAATTGACGGACGAGACGGTTTCTGCCGTTGGGAGTAAGAGGATGGTTGAATTAGATGTTTTCGAAGAGGTTAGTCTGGAATCCATAAACCCATCAAGACACTAAACTAATCTATCATTTTTCTAGGAAATCTTACCTAAAAAACTTCGATTCGATACACACGCTCACGTTCGATTTTTCGAATAAATATTACGCTCATGATCAATTCCTTTTTCATTGTCCCTACTATGACTTTACCGCCATACAGTATTCCACCTTAAGCTATATCCAATCTAACGATTTAACGACGACTTTTACAAAATTTCTGGCTCAACTCTGTTTCAATCACTAGTATATCTGTAGATCATCATCATCATCAACATCATTGTTCTTATCTCACGCAATCGTCAAATCCAATGCAAATACATGTCAACTAGTTATTTCATCTACATCCATCCACTCATGCAAATTAACTACCACCTAAACAAATTCTGAACAACACTATCCGTTTCAAATCTATGATTCGATTTCATAGCGTCCTTAGTCTCCCTTGCAGGTCTAGCTACCGATGATGAATCGATAGCGATAGATGCCACCACCTTCTTCACTATATCCTCGACGACGTCTAATTCGTAGAATGTATCCGGTGATTCCTCGGTTATTGAGAGGATGATGATACTGACAAGAGATGTTGGTGGGGTGGGAGCTGCTAGGAATGTACTGTTGTGATGTCAGATACGATAGACGAATCTCAATCAACGTAAACTTACTCGACAATATCTTTAATCGATTCTGAATCATTCTTAGCAAGTCCGGATACAACTTTTCCAATAGCCACGTTATAATTTTCTAGCATAGAATATCAGTCATATCCCCCCTTCAAGTACTTAAACACTCACCATTCTTTCCAGCCAAGAAAGCTTCTTCAACCAACTCAATGATAGATGCTTTAGCTGCTGGACCAATGTTTTTCCCTGCACTACTGCAGACGGCAGCTAGAGCTGTTACCATCGAAGTTGCAATGTCGTTATCACCGCTTCGAATACCTCCAATCAATTCAGTGATCAATGGATCAACACGGGGCTGGTGCATAATTGTCAGTGATCGTTCAAAAATGACAACAAATGACCTACCTGATGTTTCATTAAAGCACCAAGACCTGCCGCAGCTCTGATACGAACAGAAAGTGCGATAGGATCAGAGGCCGATTTGACAAACGTTCTCGTAAGTTGAGGATGAAACGGTCGAACCAATTGAGGAACCTCTTCAAGAAGGACAGTAAGAGTTGACAAACTGTTATATAAATCGTCAGTTATGCCAATGATACACCAAGAAGGGGAACTCACATGGCACCCTTGATTTGAGCAGCAATAGCTTGACCAGAGATAACACGAATCAATGGACCAGTAAGTTGAATGATATAAGGTTTGATAGCAGCCTCTGAAGTCTTTTGAACCAAATCACCAATACCATAAGCAGCTTGTTCTCTCTGTTCCTGGGTTCCACTCAATACACCAGCCAACAAAATCGGAACAATCGATTGAACACCTTTCGTACGTGAGAAACCAGGAACATGTCTACCTGGAGCACCGGCTGATTCGATAGCTCGTCGAAGTGGAACGACCAAATCTTCAAGTTCGTCTTTGTCGATGGTTTTGACAAAGTGATCCAAGGCTTCCCAAGCAGCTGTGACCACTTCTTCAACTGGATCGTCGAACAGAGATATAAGAATACGAATCCAGTCAACACGATAATCAGTGGTATCAGCTTGATTGACTTGACACATTGTTCCGAAAACGTTACATGCCGTTGCACGGCGTGTGGAAGAGGGGTCTTTCGCCCTGTAGACGTGTCAGCGCTATCACTGAATAGTCATATAAACAAACCTACCATCCAATCAACAACATTTCTAGAAGATGAACACCATCGGAATCATTGACAGATGATAACAGAGCTTCAATAGCGATATGCAATTCTCCCAAGATCTCTTCTGATTTCTCCGTTTCCAGAGACTTCACCAAAGCACCAAGAACAGTATCCAATCGACGATTGAGTGCCGATCCAGCAACTTTGACCAAAGCACCAAGAGCACGAGCATTGAAAGCTGTGATGGGTTGAGCGATAAGAGTAGGAATAAGGACGGGGAAAACGGTATTGGCTCGAACCTAAGGGAATCAGTTATACCACCAGTCAAGAACAATTTTAGACCTACACTCATGACTTCTTGCAAAGCCTTCAAAGCAGTTTCTGAGCTTTCACCAGGGTTCCTCATAGCTTCCAAAAGAGTTGGAATGGTCTGATCAATAGCCTTGGCACCCATGTATTGCTGCATGGTATCGAAAGTTCGAGCAGCGGCTGTACGAACGGAAGCGTTGGTATCAACAAGAGCAGAGCGGATTGATGAGATGATGACGTCCTCGTAAGTCTCGATAACGTCTTTGTTTGTTGCCTCCATGATGTCTGCAAAAGCGAGACAAGCTCCCTCCTTCGTTCTAGGATCTGGGGAAGATATAGCAGTTCGTAAGATAGGTATGATATCTCCAAAGATTCGTTCTCCATTCTTTCGGCACAATTCTCCAAGAGTTCTTGAAGCGGTCTCTTGTTGATCCAGTTGTGGACTTCCCAAAAGAGATACCAAAAGTTGCATGAGAACTGGCAAGATCTCTCTCGTTGTCCTGGGTGTATTTTGAACCAAAGCTTTCCAAATATGTATCGAAGCCTGTCTGACGACACCGACAGCATCCTGTCGAACGATATACAATGTAGCCAAAACACGATCCCGTCTATCCGCACCCAGAGCCTCCAAAAGAGCTTTTCGAGCGTTGTCCGCTCCATGAACAGGCACTTCCTCTTCCTCCAATTCGACTTTGCCGCTGATACCAGTAACTTTGTAGAGTAATTCACCAGTAAGAGAGATAGATGATTGTCTGATACGCCAAGCTCCATCAAGCATACCCTTCTCGAGTTCAGGTAAAAGTAAATCGATAGCTTTAGCCGAGTAATTGGCGATGATCATTTTGCCGGCTCTCATAGACGCTTCTCGAACATATTCAGATTCATCCGCTAAACCGTTCAAGATAGGTGGAATGATTCTACCCAAGTGAGGAGAGAAACGATGTCCAAAAGTAGCTGGTAAATAAACCAAAAGAGAGATGAAACCTTCACGGACGTATGGTTTGGAACTTGATGTATTGGTGATAACATCCGGTAACAAACCCTCAAGTCGTTCCATACCTAGACCAGAGAGAACTTCACTCAAACCTTGAGCAGCACCTTGACGATCAACACCGCTTGTGTCTGATTTCAAAGTTTGAAGAAGTTGATTAACCAAATCTGGGAAATTGATTTCACCTAATCGTTCAACCAGTGTTCCAAGAGATTTGGCGGCTGTTGCTCTTGCTTCTGGAACTGGATCGACTAGTACATCATGCACCAAGGGCATTAGTTCGTTGAGGTAGGGAACGAGATCACGAGCTTCCGTTAAAGATGCCCTAAAGAGGGTTAGTTCATTTCAAGTGAATCAAAGTCCAACTTACATGTTACCGACGATTTGTGCAGATTTCCTCTTGGTCTCTGAACTTCTTTGACGTAACCCTCGATCGATAATTGGCATGACTAAAGCAAGAGAAGGAGCATCCAGATAATGTTCGAAAGACGTTTTCAACAAAGCAGTCAAAGCGTTGTTGGTACGAGCAGTCGGATCCGCCAAAGCTTTCATCAAAGTAGATTGAATAGATTTGATCTCAGGGTTACTAAGAACTTCACCGAAGCGTTTCAAACTAGCATTGGCTGCTGATTTAACTTGGGCATGGGAGTCGTTGATGACACCTGTTAATTGAGGGATAATTGTGGGTAGAGAAAGGGAGAGTTGTTTAGGAGCACAGAAAGCCATAGCACTAAATAATGTCAGCATACAAACCATACATCCTGAAATGACTCACCCCAACAACTCAATAGAACCTTTCTTCGTTCTCCACTGTTTCTCTTCCAAACCACCCAACAGAGTCGGTAAAATCAACTTGACACAATGACCGGATATTCTCGACATGATAACTCTAGAGGCATCTTGAGTTGCCTCACGAACATCTGCGTTACCATCACCGAAAAGGGACAAAAGCAGAGGAATGATAGCAATGATGTATGGTTCGAAGACTTTGCCCAAAGTCGCAGACAGAGTTTCGAAAGCGAACAAAGCTCCTTGTCGAGATTGATAAGCTGATTTATCTTCTGCCGCTTCCTGTAGTTTCTCAATCAAATCGTATTCCTTCAATGCCTGTAATCCTCGACCTTTGACGATACCAGCGAGACCGTATGCTGCACCACGTCTACCAGCGTATTTAGCACCAGTAGTCAAAGTCGAAAACAGTTTGTCAACGAGATATTCAACTTCATCAGACATGGTCGAGACCAACGGAGGTAAACAATCAGCTACTGCTGATTGAACAACTTCTGATGGTGTGTTGAGAGCCTCAACAAGTCTATCGACTACTTGTGGAATTCGTGGATCCTCTGAATCAAGATGACGAGCGAGTCTACCGAAAAGCTAACGAGATATCAACAAAGCGCCCCAACTTCAATAGTACTCACAATGACAACAGCTTCCTTGACATAATCAGCAGTTTCAGATGACGGAGTCGAAGCACCTAGATAATCTTCGAACATTTTCATCAAGCTGTTGACAGCGTTACCACCGTGTAAGTCGACAATGGCGATAGCAGCGTCGATCATAGCTCTTCGAACTTCAGCATGGCGATCACCAAGAGCTTCTTGAGTGACCAAGAATTCAAAGATAGGAGCAACAGATGTTGGTGGAAGTAGGGGCGCCATCTTTCCTACAGCAACAGCAATTGCCACTCTGACTGCGAAGGGGTCGGCACGATTCAAAGATTCAGGAATGACCATTCCCTACCGGATGTCAGCCATTGTAACATTCAAGTATTATATTACTTACAAATCGATCGTATTCCGGTTGCAAAACTTTAGCTTTTTCGACGTAAAGTTCTTGGAGACCAGTCAAGGTTGGTTCAATTTGAGACGGCCAGTGTTCAGCGGCGTCGGCCAAAGCTTTAGCACAACTAAGTCTAACAGCTGAACTGTCGTGATCTACTTCTAGTTAGACATTATCCCATGTTCTTTATGAATACTCACCCAAGTATCCCAGGAGCGAAGTGAGGTAATCTTCAGGAATGTCCAAACCGTTATCATCCCATAAATGCGTAGCTAGGTTTGCGTTTTGTTCATCCGCATCATGTGTGGCTATCCAGAGTTCAACCGAGTAGTCCAAATCTGTCAAATCGACGGGCTGGAATCATGTATCAATTGTGATAAAACAACAATAGAAAAACAACCTACTTGCAAAGCCTGTAAAGCTGATCCACGAACGTTAGACTCCTGCGAGAGAGTACCCAATAGAAGTTCAGCGATCTCATCAGAATCAGCAACATCTTTGATGGCAGCTCCAAGATCGATTAAAGCTGATGCAGCGTCTTTGGAGAGTTTCGAATAATTGTTGATAACGAAGAAAAGGTCTTTGATGGTTTGCAGACGTGGATAAGCATCATCTTGGACTTAAAACACATTGTCGTCAGTGTGGTCCACAGCGCCTGATCAAGTCAAATCAGAACTTACACTCTCCACAACATGCACCGATGATTCCAACTACCAAAGTAAGTTGCTCCTGAGCCTGTTCCGTTTGAGACGATTCAACACCAACACCTCCTTTAGCAACAACTCGACTTAGTAGCATGGCAATAAACCCAAAAGTCGTACTATCGAGTGGAGTTTGTTCAGCGATGAAATGGACTTGATGTAAAAGTCGAGTAACGAGGTCTATTCATACCATCAAATTCGATTCATTCTACCGAGATAAGGGAAACTTACCAGCAACTGGCTCCTGGGAATAATCTTCTGGGACGAGAGGAGCTTCGAAAGCACGTAGAATAGCGGCAGCCAACATAGGTCTATAAGCACTTAATCGTTCAGAAGCTAAATTTCCCAATAACTGCAGTGGATCAGCTTAGTAAGGATCAAAAAGACCCCGAGACATACCAAGAAAACCTCGAAGGCACGTTCATTAACCAAGAAGGATCCAGCGCCAAACACAGATTTCAATAACAAATCAGCAAACAACCCAACATGACGGGTAACTTCCGTAGCTTTACTCTCCGCTAAACTGGCAATTAGATTTAGTCCACGTCTGAGTTTAGCTTGTTCGACTACTATCTTCGAACGAATGTCCGCTTCCTTGGCTAATTGAGCTGCAACCAACGCCTTGTCCGCTTTTGAAGTTGGGGTTTTAGAAACTTGAGCTTTCTTAGTTAAAGAATTTCGAACTTCTTCCTCCCATTTTTCAGTGGCGTAGTCTTTTCTGTTTTTGTTCTCAACTGTTTCTCTTTTCACAGAAAGGACTGAAAGAAACGTGAGTGAAGACCTTTAAGACAGTAAAGCGGACTCACCATCAACGAATAGCTGGTCAGCCGGTGTTTCCCATATCCCTCGTTCCTCAAGATCAATGAAGTCCAATCCAGAAGGATCCAAATCACTTCTGAGTTGCTCCAAGATGACATCAACGTATACAAGGGGACAAACGAAAGCGAGTGTTGTTATAGCTCGATATGCAGCTTCCGCCAGTCTTGGATCCTGCTTCATGTCAGCCTAGGATCAAAACGACACGATCGGCTTACCTCAGGAGGAGTCGCAGCGGCATCCCATAAGAGTTTCAAAATCTTCACTCGTTTATCGAAAGCCACAACAGCAGGGTCAAGACCTAGCGATTGTACCAAAGCGATCCACGATGTTTGAGCGCCCTCAGTGATTTCAGGATGATGAGCCAAAACCACAAAGTCAACAGCGATATCTTCGAGAATCCCTTGATCGATACCATCACCCCTAACAAGGGTTGCGGATAACAAGCGACCTATTTCACGGGATTTCGAAACAACACCTCCATCTTCACCGTCTTCATTAACTCGTTTCTTCCCTGATGATTTCAATTCATCCTGAGTTCTTAACCAGGATTTCAACGCTTCTCTTATAACCCGGCTTGTGATCTTTGGAGTCGTTCGGCAAAGCTTGGTAATACTTTCTAAAGTTTCTCGTCTGATTTCGTGATGCTTAGCCTCGAAAGCAAGATGAATCAACGCGAGACCAATAGCAATTCTAGTCTTCATGAGTCACTGATTTCGTAAATGTAATGTAGCCACTTACCTAACAGCCTCAGGTCCCAATTTCTCAGAGTTTGCGAGAATGATGCCCTCCAAACTTCTCAACAACCATCGCTCATCGTCAATACTCGGTAGTTTGCCATACGACCTCTCGTTGAGAATGAAACTAGGTTTAGGTGAAACGGCCAACAATCCTTGTATACCACTTCCACTCAAGAGTTTCTTCCCAGCATCCAAATTCGCCAACGGTCCTAAAGCCAACGCGACGACGACGTAACCTTCCAAGAATCCTGGTGGGTTAACCGGAAGATTCGCTGATGCAGCCTTCAGACTTGCTTCAAATCCTGTTAAAAGACTATCGATGAATTTGACACCGGTTGGGGAAAATTGTGAGGATTCAGTGTAGACTGTCCAGATTGACGAACCGATTGAGTTAATGACAGCTCTTCGCGTCGATAACTTTGTCGATACCAGTTCTTTAGTGAGAGCTGTAACTGTTGTAGCAGGTATTGTCGTTGGAGAAGTAAGAACTGTGCCGAGATGAGACGACAAAGCTGTACACAGAGTATTAAGAGCGGCTTCGTTTCCTTCCTTCCCAATCAAAGCCGGTAACGTCTCTACGACAATTGGAGAAACAGAATCGGATGGTGGTAGAGCGGAAATCATGCTGAAGAGAGCTGCACGATGTTCTGGACTCGTCGTCTTGCCAGTTTTCGGCAGAGCCAATATTTCGGTGGTCAATTTAGCGAGGACTGATTGATCGTTGACATGTTTAGTGATCGCCTTCATAAGTGCAATAGATTTCGCTCTTGTATCAGCATTCGACGATTTTGAAGCAGAAAGCACGGCAGGAACGAGTTTGGCGGGTATCAGTGAAGACAAATCGTGCGGGGTTTGTGAAATCAGGTCGGCAGTGACTGTTTTCGCGTCAGTCATCACCAAGGATCCAACTCACGCTCTAAGGCAGTTTCAGGTGATCGAAGTAGCATTTTCTCAGCCTGAGGTATCAAAGTTTCTGATAGAATCTTGAATGAAACGAACTCTTGAATGAATTCAGAGAAGGATGACTGGGGTTTCATCAGCTCTGTGATGTTTGCCAAACTCACTGAAGAATGACGAGGTACTGGGGTCTTTGAACTCAAGATATTTGTCGAGTAGAAGGTAATGATTGCGTCCTGGTTAGATATTAATGCGTAGACCTTTTATCTCTCAAGATCACACTTACTTGTTGAGCTTCGACGACTTGCCTTCCAGAAAGACTGGTCGAACCAGCTTCTTTCTCTTTCTTGGAGGATTTCAACCGCAGTGCTACTCCAACAACATGGTTTAGTAGCACGGAAAATCGTGCGGGACTGGCAGTTGATCGAGTCAAGAGGATTTTGAAGATGCTGGGTAGTTGCTTTTGATACTAAATCGAGTCAGATCGATCATACCAATACGCATCGAAGTGACTCACCCCTCTCAATGCCCTCCAAACTCTGATCCTAGCACCGTGAATTAATCTGAATGATTTGGCACTACTCTTTCCACTGGTACCTTTACTTTCAATCGAGTCGATAACCAGAGCTAAGCTGACAACAAGATCGGAGAATTGTTGAGAAGTGACGAATTGATCGGCTGATTGACGAGAAGATTTGAAGGTTTGAAGTAACGCCGTTGTCAACAATAGATGAGGTAATAAAGAAACAGCTGTGGTACTGATTTAAAGTTAGACTTGGACATTTTATCCAAGATTGAACTTACGTTCTACTAGGACTTGAAACCTTCTCAACCTCGAGACTAGTCCATTTGACCAGCTTATCTCCCAAATTCAATTTCTCTGAACCTTCCAAAGCTTCATCTCTGATAACCAGATTTGTAAGGATTCCAACAACTGTTTCGATAGCGTTTATATCGGTCAATGATCCAAGTGTAGCCAATAGTAAAGAGATCAAAGGAGGAATTTGAGAAGTTGGAGGAGCTGCAATGAAATTAGGTGACATTCAGATGGTATTGATATTACACTTACAATTCCCCGTAACATATAGATATCTACTAGCAAAAGCCTCCCTTTTCCTCTGACTATTGTCCGACAAAGCCAATCTCAATTTAGGCAAAACGACCTCCCAATCAATATCAGTCTCCCGACCTCCATCAATATCGTCATTCAACTCAATCTCTTCTTCATCATCGTCATCATCGTCTAATTGGTTATTCCTCTTCGCGGGTATAGATTCTGAACCACTATCACTATCACTCCCATCTTCTCCGTCGTCAGTTGAAGATGAATCATAAGCTTCTGCACCAGCGGTTGATGAACCGTTTTTCTCTAGCCATGAGCCGACTTTAGCTTTAGCTGGCATTGAGCGCTGAGCTTGAAGCTTTTTATGAGTTTTAGGTGGTGCGGGTATGGTGAAAGAGCTTATAGGAGAAGAGGAGAAGGGGGGGGGGAGGGATGATTTGTATGGTAACACTATTCGAATAAGACTCGGAGCCGTTAAATTGCCACGTGGAGAAAACAAACACCTCGGGATTAATAACGTTTAATTGATCAGAAAAATATTCAGATATGAAATCAAAATCTTCTGATATCGCAACTATCGCTTACAAGCATTTCCTTAACTCCGATGAAAAGGGTAAACCTTGGCTGCCACACTCGGATAATTCGGAAATACAGTTTCTCACCCTCTGATTCTGGTATAACGATAATTGAGTGCATCGAATTTACCTTTCTACCATATATCCTCATTTAAAAAGGCTTATTCAAGGTAAGCTAAACTATCAACCTCCTCATCAATCCTACTCACTAACATCAATTCAACAGATGCCTACAAGATTGTCGAACACCAGAAAACACAGAGGACACGTTTCTGCCGGTCACGGTCGTGTTGGAAAGCACAGAAAGCATCCCGGTGGTCGTGGTCTTGCCGGTGGTCAACATCACCACAGAACTAACTTCGATAAGGTTAGTCTATAGTCTATTCACTCTTGGATTTTTTGATTTGGATTGTTTTGGTTGGGATGGACTTTGGATTGGGTTTTGAAGGGATTGTGAATTGGAATTGGGGATTTGATTTGAGATCTAGGAGGGTGTGGATGGAAGGATTTTGGATTTCACAATCGTTAGGATGGAGGATGATTCCACCTCTTAGTCGATAAGGATGAGGGTGTTGATGAGACAAATTCATTCTCATAGTGGAAGTCGGAAGGAGTCGAAAATGTTAGGATAGACGGAGGATAACGTTTTTGATTCTCAACATGATTGGCAAATTTATCAAAAGGATAGTATACTAACTCTCTTCTCAGTACCATCCAGGTTACTTCGGTAAAGTCGGTATGAGACACTACCATCTCCTCAGAAACCAATACTACCGCCCAACAATCAACATCGACAAAGTGAGTTGCAGCTATATCCATAGCAAATAATATTCCATACTAACTTAAACCTCTTAGCTCATCTCCTTACCCGAAGCCAACGTTGACGCACCAGAAGGTACCGTCCCAGTTATCGACCTCGTCCAACTTGGTCACTTCAAATTAGTGAGTTGATGCGCTCAAATGTCAACTCATGAACTCAAACTCACAATCCCATCTATAGCTCGGTAAAGGAAGAGTCGCCAAGCCATTCATCGTTAAAGCTAGATTTGTTTCTAAACTCGCCGAGGAGAAGATCAAGGAGGCTGGTGGTGTTGTCAAGCTCGTCGCTTAGATTATTTATGGGACTCAGTTACGGGTTTGATGCACCGTGTATATGACTATGATTAGGGGTTGGGTTTGAAGCCTTGATGAGGAGCAAAAGAATCTCGTCAGAATTATTCACCCGGAATCCTACACCCTCTATTGTCGGTCACTATTTTGGGCTGGAGTTTCGATCTCACCGGTACCTGGTTCTGACTTTTACTCATCCTATGATCTCATGAGCTGATCACTTACTGATCGCTTGCTTGAACGAATTGCAGAATTAATTGGATCAAGCAATCTTGACACAGGATTTCTGAAATCATTTTTTTGACTTGCTAACCGTTATTCAAAGATAGCAATCTATTTCATTCCCATATTTAAGTCAACTAACTAAAAGGTAGACAACTACAAATAACGTCTAACAACCTCCTCGAAATCCACAACCTCAACTCCCTCCCCAACCTCCAATGGACCTTCATAACCCCACTCCCCAGTTCCCCATTTAACACGTAAACCAGCTCCAAGACTCTGAATACCGCCAGCACTCAAATCCTTCTGAACAGTCTCCTCTGAATAAGGTATAACAGTCGTTTTCTTTCCATCATGGAGTTTCTCGAATAGTTGGATGAGATTTTGACCTGTGGGTTGGTATTGGATTAGGTTGTAGTGCTGTTTCAAAGGTTTTTGGTTTATGATTAATGAGATTACGGCTTTGGCTACGTCTGGAATTGAACTAAGTTTAGGATTAGTGACTGATTGATTATGAGTTATACGTTAGAGACTCACGTAAGATTGAAAGGTTTGGTTAAAGAATCTCGATAAATCTCCAAACTGTTACCTGCAACATCACTACCCAAGAATCTAACTCCGAAATCAGTTGAAACTCAATCCATGAAAAAAATTTCGTTGTACTCACTTATAACCCAAAGCGAATTCGACGAACAAACCAACGAAAATCTCAGTGAACGGTATGCCAGCTTCGGACAATTTATCGATAGTTTCCACTTTACCACGAAGCATTGCTAGACTTGGTATAGCCAATTCTTTAGGAGTCCATTTCGTACCGAAACTAGAAGGGAAGAAGCGTTTGAGTGAAGCTGATGATTTCAGGGAGGGGATGAGCTTTTGTTCGAGGGTGGTTTTAACTGATGGGAGTGTGGATCTATTTTCCCTTGAATTAGTGTTTTGCTCAAACAGAGGATGTGGAGACTTACATTAGATATTCGACTCCTTCGATTGATTTACTGAGCTCTTCTTCTGAACCGTTCTCAAGATCTAAGACTCTAGTTTCGATACCTTCAGGAATGGTGGATAGGTTTGATTCCTTTCTGTGAAGGATTATTACTTTCGCTTTACCTTGTTCATTGATTTTGAAAAGATAGTCAGCGAATGGTTTTCCGACGTTTCCGGAATGGTTGAGTAAAGCGATAACTGGGGACATTGTTAGGTAGGTAACTGTTGGTCAATGAAGATATTAAGTCAGACGACGATGTGGAATAAAATGCATTGGACTTGAACTGGTGGTACTATATATACCTTATGATCACCTCAACGATACTTCATATGACTTCAAATGTGATGATATGATTTGTGATCATGTCTTGCTGTAACTATGTATGTGACTATGTGAACATGTGAACATGAGAACCATTGATCAGCAAGAATACCGCCACTCTGTCGTGATAAACCCTTGCTTGATAATCCAGCTTAATCAGATAACCTGAATCGAGTAATTCAATCAGTCAGTATATCCGAACCACGGATAAATAGTCTTTGGCTCTCGCAATTAAAATCACAACATGAATAAATGTCAGTTGTACGATCCGTAGCTAACTAGCTAGCTGATCAAGCTGAAATGTTAAGTTACTAAGTGTTGGGTGTTATGTATCCGGTGTCCGGTGTCCGGTTTCGGGTGTAAACAAGCATTTCATTGTCCAGTCGAGTGAGTTATTGTTTCACGACTGCCACGACAGTCGTGATCAGGTCTTGAGATTGGGTTGGGGTTCGAGACAAGATCTAAGGAGGTAGGTGCCAACAACATGACATGAAGGTACCAAGAAGCCCATCATACTCCACTCCAAGTTACCAGGAGTAGGATATATCACACGGAGAATTGCGGTGTTTGACTAAATCAGAGGAATTCCTTCTAGCGACCAGTGCGCAAGTTTCAAATGTGCATCACAGCTATACCTCGATTTCTACTTTCACTTTCAATCATCCCGCCAGTGAAATCATTACTAAAATCGATCGTTGATCATTGAAGATAAAATAGACCAACGAAAACGATGGATACAGAAACAGCTACAGCAGCAGCATCCAGCGTCGACGCCTCCACCCGTCAATTCCCCATTGAAGTTATAACTCTGATCATCTCTTTCGTTCCTACTCGTGGTTCACTCAACACACTCAAAACACTTTCATTGGTTAACTCAGAATTCTACGACTTGGTTGCACCCCGTATATACTATGGTATAGATCTCAAGGCTTCAAATTGGAACGAGGTTTTTCGAGGGACGATTGGTCAACAGAACGAACGTCGACAAAGATTATACGGTTATACCCACAGACTCAAATTCAGTGAAGTACCATTAAACTCATTTCGTAACATCACCCAAGAGGTAAACGGTCCTATTCTACCAAACGTACATACCTTTCTGTTCAATCCTATCCTTTTGGAAGTATTGGGGGACGAATCAGCTCCACAGGAACAGAGGAAATTTTATAAACTATGTTTAAATGTCGTGAGCGCGATAATACAGCCAGAACGAATAGTAATATGTTCAAGATCCGAGGAAGAATATCTCAATTTCTTAGAAAGACCTCCTCACACTTGGGACGAGATGACGGTGATCGGAGACCTAGCGAGAAGTTGGTCCACTGTAACAATCCTAGAATGGCATGGGAAGGATCGTATCGCCCCGCTACCTGCTCTCGCTGGTGTTCACCTTATCATTCATTATCTTCCTGCGCTCCATCTGAATCTACATTTCGACGACATCCTATGGAATGTGCAGAACTTCTACCAATTGACAACATCAGATGATACCATAACCTTATTTGGGGTGTGTGCTGTCGACTACGACCAGCGTTGGTATCCGTCAACCGTTGCCAGAACTCGAGAAGCAGAACGTTTAAAGGTGTTTGAAAAAAAAGCGGACTCTTTCGGATGGACATATTCTGCGGTCATTTGGAAGGGCAGTTATGAAGTGGGAGACGACTCTGATTGCTACAAATTGTTCTCGTGGAATTTTGAACCAGACTACGAATTGAATCGATGTTCGAGATATCATGGTGTCGAATCTATAAGGCTTCTTTTCGAAGACAGAACTGGTGGTAATGGGACTAAGAAGGATCAAGGGATCTCAGGCTAATGATTTCGATAGGTAGATGATAACAAATATATGTGAATACTTCAGACGACGTCTGGCTGGACAGCCAAGATGAGATCATTAATGTTTTATTCGAGGTGCAATTCTGATTCTTGAAAGTTTTGTTTTGTGACATTTTGATCGATGAATTGTCGATTGAATAAAGTTCAACTATCAGATGTTTTGGATATTTGATGTGTACCTACCGGGATAACAAGTGATCACCAAACGGTAATGACTCACGAAAAGGGGACGACCTTTTCAAACACTTACGTGCACCCTTTGTTCACGAGCGAAAACTGTATAGAATATTGTTGAGTCTTTATAAACTTTCACTTAGGTGCACAGTTTCAACACTTTGAGATATCACAACACGCAAGATCCATTACCAACCAATTTATCGACTTCTTCGCTCCTGTAGGCTACGTGAAAAAATAAAGTGGCAGTTGACGCCTCGATGTGGCGAGGAACCCAACCACAGTTTGTTTTCGCGTATTGAGTACATTTCGAATACGACTCATTACTGTCCATCATTCATATCATATTCAATGGAAGTTACAGAATTCCTTTTTATTTTATTATCTGTTTATATTATAATCGTCAATCCCATCCATGCTCTCCAAAAGTCCATTGACCTAATGTAACTTTGTACATTTCCCTTTAAAACAGAATTCCTCAAAGTCATCGCAAGCTTTATTACATTCACCACAAGAATCGATTGATGACATCAACTAAGGACATTGAGATTAGGTCATAATATTAAATCCGGAAAAGGCGGTTGGAACCACTTACATCGGTACACAGTGCATCACCTGGTGAATCGAACACTGGACAAAGCGTTAATCCAGGTGAACAACCGGTTTGAACCACGGCAGCAGTAGGTTGAATAGCGAAACCATGGGCGAGAACTCTTTCACGTTCACGTTTCCTTGCTTGGGGTGATGCACCAGTTGCTGGAGCCGAAGAAGAAGAAGATGATCCCGTATTGGTGATTGAACATTGTGATTCGATAGATCTGATTCCGGCAACTGTGATATACTTGTTAGACCACTTTCTTTTGCTGAGATGGTGGGAACTTACTGATTGCACAGAACAGTTGTGCGCCTCTGGTTACTGAGTTAGCTATTTCACATGTTTTCTTTGCGTTGGCTATTTGTTCGGGTGTTTGGAGATTCTATGATTTGGTAAGTTCTGGATTTTTAGGATAACTTACATCACCGGCGAAGTTACAATCTACACCGTTACCCAAAGAGAACAATGTACTGCAATCAGGAGAGAGGGGCGAGATGAGACTCAAGCTATACCACAGATAACAATCATTGTCAATCAGTGCCTCCACTAACAATTAGGATGACCACTCACAAATCGGTACAAGGATTATCAGATCTCTTGTTCAATTTCACCGAAACCTCTTCTGAACGTTTCCCGAAAGGGAAAGCGACGAATTTCCCCGGATAAAGTGTATTACAAGCACCTCGATAATCTTGAACAAGATTACTACAATATTGACTAGTTCCCGTAACACCAAAGGAAGAATCTTTCAATCCACAAACCAAAGATTCAGCATTACTGAAAGCGAATTGAACAGAACGTAACGCTACCGCCACATCACTCAAACCGCCTAAACCTGCTGCTGCTAATGTAGCTTGAATCGAACTGAAGAAACTTTGGTAGGCGTATTGATTTTGTCCGGGGGGTAGAGGTTTGTTTTGATCGATGTTTAAGACTGTTTTGGTTAATCTGTCACCGGCTGCTAGGAGGTTTCTTTGGAGGAGGGTAGTTCCGTCTACTGTGATACAGAGGTCGACTATTGTTGATGCTGCGTCGATACCTCGACAAGCTGTCGTCAAGGTTGTTAAAGTTGAACGACAAACTGTCTCTTGAGTTGGAGCAGCTGAGCTGTAGTACAGGAACACGAATTAGACTGGTCGTTGCTTAAATGAACTATGGATGTGAACTTACTCGCATACCACAAACGGTGAAACCACTGTATGTGGACCAAAGTATGATCCTGAGACACTAGGTGTGAGATCTTGACCAGGTACAGCTGAAGATGCACAGATTCCATTAAGATTATCGACGTAAGCTCCGGTAGTCTGAAAGAAAAGGAGGTGTCAAATGACAACCAAATCGATGATAATAAGCCACACTAACCACATCGTATAAACATTCAATCTCAAATCCACCAGGTGTTCTTGAATCCCAATATCTACCCACGATATATTAGCTAAAACAAGGAAGAGAGTGGACACCTAAGGCTTACGCGCATTCAGCAACCTGTCGACCTAATCTGGTACTTGTATAGAAAGCACCACCGTAGGTTTTATAATTACCAGGAAATTGGGTTGGCGGAGTAAGAGTTACTGGACATGTTATACAATTCCTAGCTGCTACTAGGTAAGGGGTTATAACTAACCAAAAGATGATTGGTACAAGAAGACTACGACTCATTGTGAACTTGCTAACAGTGGAAGGAAACACTGAAAAAGTGAATCTTCAGTACACTATCCAGTCAGTTCTTATATGCCACAAAAAAGATCCACGACACCTTGGCGAAGAAAGAAATTTGGCCGTTGCTTGGCATCTAGAAACTTAAACTCTGATTGACTTCCAGATCCGAGGTGATCTTAATCCGAATTAACAAGTTGCTGCAACCACTACAGTAACTGAAATTTCAATTGAAATGAGATAAAAACGCCTCCGCCTCCAGCTTCCGGTGGTCCTGAGGATCTGTCTGGCTGTGAGAGCAAGCGTAAGCTTACCTCGTACCTCATCTCATGAACGTTGAAACTCGGAACCTGTTTTGATTAATCCTTGGCAGAGAGTTCTGTAATGTATGCTCTTGGCAGTTGATTTGGATTGTCATTACTTGCTTGAGCTGGGGAGTCTACATACTTTAGATCTACGTACTATAAATCGGGTGGCTTTCTGTCTTTGTCCGAAACCTACAGTATCTGCTGGTTAGCAGAAGATGTACCGAGTGCCTTTTCCACTGTTACAGTATCTAATCAAAGAGTTCTACCCCAGTCTCATCTCAAATCGCTTACGTCTCATTAATTCGATCTTGAGATTTCATCTATCGTTATGGACCAAGAGCTAAGAGATGATCAGAGTAAACCGCTTTCGAAGGTTATCTTGGGACTTGCTTGACCAAGATCAACGTACTTTTATCGACTATTCCATTGGGATGTTGAAGTACGAAAACTTCGTTCATTAGCCTACACTGCAGTGCAACCCCTCCAGTAATTCAGTGCAACAGAAACTCAACCCGCCAAAAGACAATGCATATGCTTCATCTATCAACCAGGACCCATGAACTAATCTACAACCAGTACAGGCATACCACTCTTTATCAAAGAACCCAAAGCCTAAGCACGGGTAGCGGTACGCAAGTTTTGGATGAGGTTACCTTTTGGTTTAAGGAATTGAACATAAGCACCATCGTTGATAACAGCTTTGTCAGCTTTCTTGGCTTCGTATTCAGCACGGTCGAGGGAAGTGAAACCCCATTTCTTGGAAACGATGATCTTTTGTCTTCCTGGGAACTTGTATCTGGCACGTCTGAGAGCTTCGATGATGACGGGACGGTGTTGATCACGACATCTGATTGAAAGGATGACTTGACCACTGAGGGGTCTATTAGCGAAACATTCACCATCAGCTTCATTAAGGAGAACGTACATGTTGACACGAGCGACACAACCGTATGGTTTACCCCAAGCTCCACGCATACCTTGTTGGAGTCTAAAACAGCGGGTTAGCAAAATTGATACACAGACTAAAGACAGTGATAACCTACCTATCGGCTCCAGCACAGGACAACATTTTGTTGATACGAACAATGTGGAAAGGGTGAACACGAACACGGAGATGGAAAGCTTCTTTACCGGCGGTCTTGACAATGTATTTGTTGGCACAAATACGAGCGGCTTCAAGAGCTTCTGAAGAGAGTTGTTCGTATTCGTCGGAAACCAAATGACAACAGAAGGGGAAGTCATCGACGGAAGCCTTCTTACGTCCTAAATCATAGATTCTGATCTTGGCATCTGGGACACCACGGTTGTAACGAGACTTTGGGAAACTGGTAGAGATTGTTAGTTTTTTTTTTGGGGGTGATTATAAATCAACGAAATTGGTTCCACTTACGGCTTGTTTTTACAGTAACGGTAACATCTGGCTGGACGACGACCCATCTTGACGAACTAGAGGGGGGTGTTAGTACGAGTATGACAGTATGATAGTTTGAGAGCGTTGAGGTGTGGTTGAGAATCCATTTTATTTCCCAAACAATTCGCCGCTGAATACTGCAACTAAAATTGTGGAACTTTTCCTGTGCTTCCAGTGTTTCTAAATAGATGTATTCTGACCTCCATCCTCTCCATTGTTGGAATTGAACGAATGAGAGACGATGAATGATACTCACTGTTTTGATGGATTAAGATAAAGATGAGAAGAAGAAAGTAAAAGTAAAGAATTAAACTCTTATAAATCACCCACAGCACCCACGCACCCACCCCACGCATTAGCAATCAAAGGGTTTATTGGTCGGAGTTTATCGGAATTTACTTGGATTGTCATGTGGCGGTTTGAACCAAGTGGAGGAAGTCCACCACTCGGTTGTCCACTGTCTACTGCATGCATTCTCATCACCACCTTACACTCCCCATCCATCCTATGTACCATGCATCCACTCAACCCATATGATAATAACAAACCTGACTTCATAAAACTAGCTTCCAAATATCCTGATTTCAATCAATAGTGAGTAGCAAATCTGTATCCCAACTCTAACATACACTACAGCGTAACAATCTCAGAATCAGGTTATCCTTCAATCGATTTCAAAAACGTATCAGCCTTGAGAAGTTTGACTAAATGTCTATTGAAAGAGGATTTTGGATATCAAGTAGATATTCTAGAGGAGAGACTTTGTCCTACGGTAAGTTGATCCACATTTCCAGGTCGATCAAACATTGATTTGATGTTTTTTTATTGTAGCTCGCCAATCGATTGGATTATTTGTTACATGTTTTAGATCTTGAGCCGTATTTGGGTGCTTCGGGTAGTAAAGATCTATCAGTTCTGGATATGTAGGTAATCACCTTAATAACGTTGGTTGTGAAGCCGATTGGAAAATGATCAGAGGGACAGGTGCCATCGCCATCTATCCATTACTTCTACGACATCTTCGACCAGACGCTCGAATAACAGCAACAGGTAAGTCGATTCACTGAGAGTCACTAACAAACAAGAAATCGACTCTACAAGCTATCAACATGCGATATCAACTCTTAAAACCAACAACATCCCCGAATCATCTATCGAAATCAAGAAAGCTGAAATCTCACTACCAATCCTCTTTCCTATGTTCCAAGAATCCAGCGATAAATTCAATTTCACCATTTGCAACCCACCATTTTTTGGATCCGAGGAGGAAATGGTATCGGGACAAGAACTGAAATTGGAATCTGCTCATGCTGTAGGTCTTGTATTATCTTAGTTGAGATTTGATGCTGATCGATGCATTAGGCTCCCACTGCCGCTGCTAATGAACTGATTACTCCTGGGGGAGAGGTGGAATTTGTTGGTCGAATGATTGAAGAGAGTTTGGAGATTAGACAAAATTGTCAGTGAGTGTAGGCAAGACATTCAATACTGAGTTATCAGATGGTTCACATCGTTGATAGGTAAATACTCATCACTTCAACCTCTTGTCGAGAAATTACGGCGGAACAAGGTCAGTTACGAGAAGAATTTGTCGATAACTGAACTTTGTATAGATTGATAACTACTTCGTGAATTCTATCAAACAAGCTAAAACTTCACGTTGGATCCTAGGTTGGTCATTCGGCAGTAAAAGACTTCCAGACGTGAGTGGAATCAATCGTTAACTCAACGAACACAGATCATTAACCAATGTGTAGAGTATTACGCGACCCAACACAATCATCCCAAATACGTCATTCACCAAACTCCTACCGAAATCAAATACCTACATATACAAATATCCTACCTCCACCAAAGAAAACCTTCGAAATCAGATAACTAAACTTCTTAAAGAAATCAATCTCCTTGAAAAATATTCGGAAGTCATGAAAGATGAGATGATATTATCGCCCAGAGAGAATTCATGGTCGAGAAACGCTAGACGGAAAGCGTTGCGTGATGGAGCGGTTACGAATCAGACTTTAAACAGTGGGAATGAAGATGAAGCGTTTATGGTTGTTCGAATTAGATTTTTTGATTTGGAAGGGAAAGGGGCGGTTGAGGTTGATTGGATAGCTGGATTGGATAGAGGGGGTTTTGAAGGTTTTTGGAAATTCTTACTTGGGAAAATTGATTTTGGGGTGGATTCGTCGCTGGGCAAGAGGGATAGGGAGGGGCAGGATGAAGTCGATCATAAAGCTTCAAAGTAGAATCACTTTATTCTACACTAACAGTAAATATAATCATCATCTATATCATAAAAGTCATTATACAACTACATAGGATACTCCAAAACAGTAAGATAAATCGTCAAAAAAGTCCTGAATTTCGATACACCCAATAAAACATAGCCAAGAATCAACATCAAAAAGTTGGACTCCACTCATCAGCAACTTTCCTGAACCTCCTTTCGATCGTTGATACCTCCTCTGAATCACCGCCTAAACGTTTCACTAATCTACGTTTATAGAATTTCAGGAATGATGAAGAGATTTCTAGGGATTCTTGGAGGATCTGATTGGTGAGTTGGGGTAATGGATGGTGATTGTCTATAATGTTTATCATCAATACAGGGTTGAGTGGGAATGGCGACAGGGAGGACGACCTACCTGATCCACCGAATACTCCTGCTACCTCGCTCACTAAGGCGTTTAGACCTAGGAGACACCATCCTGCTATTAGAGTTACTAGAATCAATGATTTCCCGGATACAACGCATAAGAGTGAACAAGGTAAAGCTGCCAGATAGATTAACAGGAGATGAGAGAGATGAAGTGTGAGAGGTAGAGGTGGTGGTGCTATCAAACCCTTCTGTCAGTATGGGTTGTTAAGAATGAAAGAATAGTGATGCAACCCACTAGAAGATAATTTCTCTGCTTCACCAAGATGTTGGTTTAGATTCTTCACTATACCCAACGCTCTTTCACGTCTCGATTCTGACCATCCCCCTTTATCGATCTTAACAGAATTTAAGCCCATGATATATATCTCCATTAATCTCAATAAAGTAAGTGGGAGATTTGAAGGATAAGGTGAATGGATATTCGATTTGACTTGCTGCTGCTGCTGCTGTTGCTGGGTTTTGCTCTGATGATCAATCTTGTTAGATTGACTAGGTAGATTCAATTGATCGATCTGTTGACGTAATTCGTTGTTTAAGTTGAAATTCCCTCCAACGGCTTTGGAGAGTTTCATAACGGCCTCTTCAGCTTTTTCTTTTAAGTCACTTAATTCCCATTCGTCTAATATCAATCCTGAGCCCGAGGACGAGGGTGAAGATGTATCATCATCCAGAGTGGATTTTGGAGGTACGTCTTCGTCGTTAGCAGGACCGGTCCCTCTTCTTCTGAACGTTGGTCGACTTTTATCTTTATCGTCGATGGGATCGTTGGAGAGATCTATCAATGACGAGGTTGAGGTTGATCCACTAGGTCCAGCATGGGTTTCTGCGAATCGTACTCTGGCCTCTGTACGTTTAAGTGAAGTTAGATATGAGATTGGTAGTAAATCCGATAGAGGTGCTTGGGGTAACGGTCTTGTCTGATGTAGATGATGTCTAGGTTTTATCAGTATGACATCTCAAACCTAATCTAAAACGAACAGACAACAACTCACTGCAAAGCAAACGCAAATCCAACCATCAATCCAGTCAATTCATCAACCCGATCATCAACCAATTCCCGATCTTTATCTTTCGGCAACGAATTTCTCTTTTCAGGTGTAGATGTGGATGTTGAATTTAACGAGGTACTGGTTCCAGTTGATGTTCCGTATGATGATGAATCTGAATGACGGAGTGGGGTGATAGGTTGGTTCTGATTTGGTTTTGATGTGGGGGGTTTGTCGTCGCCTGAGGATAGGTCGCCTAGGTCTATTGGGGGTGAGGAGATTGTTGGGGAGTTGGGTAGTGTTGGATGTGGAGACGGGAGGGGAGGTGGGACGGATAACTGAGCAAGCGATTTGTTAATATCAAATCTGAAGTATTTTGAAGCACTTACCATCCTAACTCCATCCCTGATTGTTATCCTAATCTCCATCCAAATTTTCTTACCCTCATCCCATTTGGCGATAGCGCTAGAAAATCTATAAGATAACAATAATCCAGTAACTAAAAAAACCCATCCATTAATCAGCGAAATCCGTTTGAAAGCTATTACATAGAATGACATACCCATACTAAGTACACCGACGACTGCTGCACCAGCTTTCCCAGTTGATGCCTGATTGATCCAACCTTTCTCTGAGAGATATAATATCGAATAAGCGTAGAGAGCTAGGAAAGGCAATTGACGAGGTGGGAGTCGGGATCTGGGTGTGTTTTAGTTAGTTTATGGAATGAATGGAATGTTGGAATTTGGACCTTACAGAGCATATGTCAACAATTCAAATCTGGTTTGTAGATTGTTAATCGGGGTAGTCACTGGAACAGATCGTGGAACGGGAACGCGTCTAGGTCTTGACATTGTCGCCGTGGTTAGGTAGGTTATACGTTATCGTTCTGAGGGACGTGGAGGTTGACCTGGTTTCACGAGAGTCTCTTAGCTTTGAAAGGATTACGGGAGGAGACCTTTTCCGGTAGATCCAGTTCGATAGGAGCTTTTACCTGGAATGTATGTTTTGTGGGTAAGATTGTTGTTGCTGGTTGAGTGTTACGATTGTACTGTATGGGAGACGTTGCTTAGATTAGAGTTTGAACCTTAGTGTATCATTTATACCACGTGGTAGAAATTGTCTTTCACAACGTTTCACATTTCCAACTCACACCTACAAAAACAATAATCATGAACTCATCAATACTGTAGTATCAACACAACAAGGCCACCTCTTCATTGAGCATACGACCCATTCATCAGTACAAGAATTGATACCCAGCATAATCAGAATCAAAAGCAAAAATCAGAAACCAAGTCAAACCCATGGTCCCGAGCAACATGTCCAACATCTCAAATTCACTCTCAACCGCCAAATCCCTCTTCCTCCTCCAACTCCTAACCCGAATCCTAACCTTTACCTTAAACCAAACCTTAGTCCGTATAGCCTCCCCAGAGGTCTTCGGTACAGCCGCGATCCAATTTGATCTGTTGTGTTCGACGATATTGTTCCTTTCTAGAGAGGGGATCAGGAATGCTTTGTTGAGAACTAGGGAGGTTACCAATGGTACACATCAAGAAGGGGATGAGAGACAGATTAAAGCTTTGGCTGTGTTGCCTTTCCAAGCTGGTTTAATCGTTTCGATGGTAATTTCAACAATCTATTATCTGACCATCAACCCTCAAACGAAATCCCAACCTAAATTCAATCTCTCTCTAACGTTATACATAATCTCATCGTTGATCGAACTATCAATCGAACCATTCTATCTAAAAGCTCTATCAACATCAAAATTGAATATCAGGATCCAAGCCGAAGGTGGAATGGCGATCTTTAGATCGGTGTTGACAGTGGCTTCACTTTTGGTTTGTCCACAGTGGCCTTTGTTGGGTTTCGCAATGGGTCAGCTTGGTGGTAGTTTTTGGTTGTTTTTCAGATATTTCTGGGAATTCAGGAGTTTGGGTGATTTGTTTTGGATATCCACGGTCAAGGGGTATGTTCAAGTTTTGCTTGAATTAAGGATTTATTTTGAGGAGTGTTTTATTTTTTAGACAACCGCGCTTCCCGCCTAAGATCTTTTCTTTGGCTATGGCTAATACTCGACAGAGTTTTGTTAAACACTTTTTAACTGAGGCTGATAGGATCGCTGTGGGGAGGATCTCACCTTTGGGAGATCAAGGTGGTTATGCTGTGGCTATGAATTATGGTCGGTCCCCACTCGAAGTACTGAAATCAACTGACACCGTTCCAGGTTCGTTAGTCGCCAGGATAATATTCCAACCAATCGAAGAAACTCTATTACTCCATTTCACGTCATCCTCCAATACAATAGAAACAGAATCCCTCTTAACATTCATGACCCATCTCTCAACCCATCTCCTACTCCTCCTCCCAACCCTCCTCCCAACAATCTCACCACTCATCTTCCCACTCCTCCTCCCAAAACGTTATCTTTCCCAAACAACATCCTTCCAAACCCTCCAAACATATCTAAGTTTTTACATCCCTTTACTAAGTCTTAACGGGATTCTTGAATCTTTTCATTCGGCTACGGCGGGACCGAAAGAGATTTCTCGTCAGTTGAAATGGATGATTGTGGGTTCTTTGGTTTTCGGGGTTAGTCTTTGGAGCTTGAACCCTGTGAATGGTTTTACTGGGTTTATGGATCGAGAGATTTGTTTTGGTGGTGGGGCTGGGTCTGGGTCTTGTTGGATTTTAGGTCAACCTACTACAGAACAGGCTTTGATTTATTCTTCTTGTTTGTCTATGGTAGTCAGGATCATCTACGCTTTTCAACATGCGAAAAGATATTTCTCAATCAAGGGAAAAACACCAACGAATAAAGATGGAGAAGATCGATCCTTAACCAAATCAACTCAAAATAAAAGCGTCTTCTGCCTTGGTAACATCCTACCGAAATTCATGACGACGATAACCGTCATCAGCAGTAGTTTAGCTATTCGACATCGATACAACACGAATGGATGGGAGGGATCTTGGTTGAAGAGAATAGAGTTGATAGGATATTGTGGTATCCTGGGTTTGGGTGTATTGATCTTTGCGTAAGTAGTTAAATGGTCGTAACTGAAAGGTAACTGATGACGTTTTTAGGTACATGACTGAAAGACCATATTTTATGAAAGGTAGAAGGAAGTAGATTTCACACGTAACTATATATGTTTGCTATAACATCCATGCACAAATAATCAATTGTAATCATGGTGGAGCATTGATTAAACTTTACATACCTTCTGTCGATCGAAAGATTCGAATACCTAAACCTTTGTGGGATAATGAACGCCACAATGAATAATCATCCCTTGAAAAATCATAAAAGCAGAATATAAGGTGTTACGTTTCGTAGTGAAGCTACGGAGCAGGAGAGGTGCTACGGTATAGGTACTCCTCCTAACGAATTTGCTGATCTAGAACTTTGGATAGACTGGTACTGGCTTTATGCACTGTGAAATGAATTCCTATGTACGAGAATGAAGGTTCCTGAAATCAGGATTTCTAGGTTAACTTACGCGTTCCCCTGAGAGTTTATTGCTTTGGACCTTAAGTATTCCTTTTTTTCGAAGGTAATGGCCGAGTGGATTTCTACAGATAGATGTAGATGGATGTGGATGTTTGATATGTCCTTGTTAAGAATACTGATACTTTAAGCAGGTGAGTATGGGTGTTGGTATTAATGTCATTGAGTGATAGCTGATTTCACACATCAGGTTATTCACTCCGCTGATCGCTCAGATCAAGTTACTACCCTGCCTCGCATTGATCTCTTGTTTCATCTTTCAGCCAAAGGATCCAAAGGAAGGTGGTGTTGGTGTTGATGGTCTGTGCTCCGTGCATAGTTTAGAACACACTCTCCTCTCCTCCTACACACACCCAATTAACCCAACGCGTCATTCCATCAATTCAAATTTACGATACAATACAACAACAATTAAATTAGAAAAAAGAACAACCAACAGAGAACAAAGAATAAAGAACAAAGAACAACTATAGTCATAACCATTCATCGTTGTTCATATCATACTAGAACACTCCTCCATCCTCTCTCTACTCAACCCATATAACAACTTAAACTAGTTTAATCAACCACACTCTCACTCTCAACTACGATCCCATCCCATCAATTCCACTTTCATCATCTCGTCAACGACCATATCCTATCTAATCAATATAGAACAGTCATCATAACAGGCTAGAATAAACGTATAGATTATATTGAAACGGATCGTAAGTCCAACTCCATTTCCAATTTCATTCCCCATAAATCGCCGTGCCGAAAAGAAAAGAAACGAGAAAGACGGTTGGCATGATGAAAATTGGATCAGCCAAGTCTCTGCCAGGGGGGGAACAAGCAATCTCTACAGTTCCCCTGGTCAGGTCTGCAAGACCTCCATTTCCCCCCACCAGACCAATGGTCCAAAGTATAACCGGGACTAGAATTGAATTTTCAGTTGGTCGTTTTCGAAATATGCGTGGGTGTTCCCTGACGTCGTTGGGAAAAAAGGGAGATTTTTGGATGATGGGATCTTTGAATGTAGAATTGAAGATATTGTACTGACGCTCTTTTCTTAACACTTACAATTATCACTTCTATCGCTGTCTGTTCCTTACCGCTCTTAATCACTATCCTTCGTTCATATCTCACAATGTCCACTTTCACCACCACCGAAACTTCCACCTCCACTTTCCCAACTCCCACTCCCACTTCCACAACTCACCTCACTCCATCTTCCACCGACACTCACTTGGATAAAATCTACCTCCCAATCAAACGTAATATCCACCAATTCCTCTACCTCCTTGGTCTCGTCCTCCGGCTCATCCTGGTTATTCTCATCATCACCATCTGCGCTTTCGTCCAAACCTTCACATTCGTCTCGACTCAATTGGCTCTTCGTCTCGTTCACTTCTTCAATTTCAACAACTGCTACATGATCTGTTTCCTCCTCTTCGTCTTCGTTCTCGATTATCTCAACCCAACCAACAGTCCTGCTAGAACTTGGTATCAATTCTGTTTGGAGGTTTTAGTCTATATCATCTGGTATTGGTCTTACGCTTTCAAGGTTTTTGGTCAAGACCATATCCCGACTCTTACAGGCAAGGTCTTTTCTTTCGTAGAGAAAGTCAAGGAATCGTTCAAAGCTTTATCTAACTCTTCTGGACGTTTCACGGTCTACAACTCACCTTCTTCTCCCGGTTCGGCTGGTTTTGAAACTACCAACAAAACCCAACACGTCTCCCTTGGTAAAAGATTCTCTCGAGCTTTCCTTCCATCTGAAGAAACTCTTCGTTCGTTTTTCCTCTACCGCTGTTTCTATCAACAAAAACTCCCTTCTATCGAAGAAGGACCGGAATTCAGTGACTACGTCTATCTAACTTATCAAGCTGCTATCGACGAGTGCGATTACTTCTACGACACTTATCTATTCGCTTATTACGAGTTCTACTATCCCTACGTTCTCCAAACCGGTGTTAAAGATTGGTCGTTCCTAGCTGGTAAAGCCTTCATTGAAGAGTTCGATTCAGAGTACGAAGAGAAAACTGGTGATTACTATCTCGAACATTTCGGTGAATATCGCTGGAATCAATACACTCTCAGAAAAGCTTTCCTATTCACTCAATCTCAACGTGTTTTCCGTAGAAAACTCAGAGTCCGATTTACCAATCCTCTAGACGACGGTGGTGATCAAGACAGTCTCGCTCACTTGTTGGGTAAAACCAAATCTTTCCCACGATCAAACTTCAATCCTAATTTGAAACAAGATCCTCCTCCTCTTACTCAGGCTGAACTTCTCGCTGAGGAAGCTGCGTTACGCCTTTCTATCGTTAAACACTATTGGGTGAAACACTATTGGTCGCGTGAGGGTCCCTCTGACGAAAGACGAAGACCTTTGAGACTCAAGTTTTTCTCGTTCGGCAAGCGAGAAAATGGGACGTACTAGAGATGAAGGCTCGGACGAGTGGTATATACCGTAAGTTTCATGTTTATCGTCAAAAAATTCTGAGCTAAGATAACAAAGCTATAAATCACCTATACCCACCGCCCGTCCCACTACTTATACCCCTTTCCCGGAATCACGCTTCTCTACCTATTCCCAAGGCGGTATTGGCTCTTCACCGTTACCTAACAAAATACCACGAAACAATATATTCAACGTTTTCACTTCATCTTCCGGTTTAACTCGTGATGAACGTACCATGGCAAGACAGTACGAAGAATCATCACGTCAAGGTGATTTAGATACATCTTTTCGATTCCCGCAACCACCTCCCAATACCAATCCTGCAGCGGGTATGCAAAGACTTGGTCTGGTTCCTAAAAGACCAGGACTTGTTGCTCGTTCCTCGTCATACAACAATATCCTCTCGGAAACAGCCGGTAGTCGAATACCCTCATCGTCTTCAGTGCCTACTGGTCTCAACGCACCTAAAATGCTGTTCTCACCCATGAACAGAGAGATTCGACGGGCCAGTGCTTCATCTAATAATCAATTGGTTTATACCGTCCGACAGAGAACTTCTTCAGCTCCCATCAACGATTTACTCGCTTACAGAGCCGATGCTCGGCGTTGGCAAGCTTCAACTATGTGTGATAGATACGTTTATCCTAGACCTGCCTTGATACCTCATACTATCACACCGCCGACTAGTCCGCAAAGATCCAAATCCTTCTCTTCCGGTAGTCCTGGTGAAAGAAGTATTATAAGGGAGGGAAGGGAGAGAGTAAAAGAACGTGAAGAATGGGCTACACTGGTTAAAAAACGTGGAAGAAGTTTAAGTTTTGGTAATAAAACTCCTCCACCTGGTGCACCTATTATCGGAAACGTTAGAGCTAGAAGTAGAGATCATCAACGTGAATTATCACGTAATTCATCACTTAAATCTTCGGTTGGTCATCGTCTACGTTCCGGTTCTGGTTCTTTAGGTTCAAGAATTACTGGTAGATCAGAAAATCAGATTAGTACCAGTACGACCGATAGTTTCCTTGATAGGGATCCTATCAGACCAATCAATTATAGACAGTATATCCCACCAACGAAATCTTTTGATTTCATGAAAACAACAAATAAAAAATCGACAGGTAACAGCAAATCTCAACTGAATCTTGGTGATCCTGACGTCGATGATCCGTTTCATGCTAGACGACGTTCTGAGATTGAAAGATCTAGATCCCATTCTCATACGAGAAGTAATCCTGAGTTATTGGTTGAATTCGGTAAATCCAAACCTACACATCGTAGTAGAACTCTTCAATTCAAACAACCCTCTGCCATCGATACGGGTAACGTCGTAGTGATTGGTCCTAATAACTCGACGATTCCAACTGCGACTCGAAGTCGACCAAGGGCTTCTTCGTCTGTAACACCTGGTGAATATTCTACGAGACATCATCGTCGACCTTCAGGTTTGAATTTATCAAAACCGTTACCTCGACTTCCTCCTGACGCCCAACTTCCAATTTTACTACCTTCCGTACCATTCTCTTCTGAGATTGGGATCGCGATTTCCCCTGAACCTCATCGCGTCATTCGTTCCGCTCCTATCATGTCTAGTTCATCACCACTCAAGGCGGCTGCTTCATCACCCATCAAAACTTCATCAACTTCCACTCCAGACGTCAGTCCTTCACACGCTAGAACTATGTTGGCGAAACAACATCAACGTGCACTCACCAAACGTGCTTTCCAAGCTCCGTCCATTGGTCCGACTCCACAATCCCATCGATCCACTTCATCAACACATACCCAAATCCCACAATCGCATTCGACAACTTCGTTGAATTCATTCGGTGCAAGAAGGAAATCAGCTGCTCTCGAAGATGAGATTCGTCAACAGAGAACGGCGAGTGGGAGTTCCAGTTCGGATTTTTATTCTTCAGGTCAATCTTATCGATTGGCTGAGGGAATCGCTTCCATCCCAACACTTACTTCGCCACGTTTCAATATCCCTCCGCAACCACAACCTTTTATTCAAACTTCGTCGCCAACCCCTTCATCACCACCGGCTGATTATAAAGTCCAACGCAAACCTGTTCCACAGGCTCCACTGCCTGTTCCAGTCACTCTTCCTATTTCTGATTCTAATTTACTTGGGTTCCAGAGACCCGAGTTGGTCGCCACTTCGTCCGCTGCTTCGGGGGTATCTGGAAATTCTGTTTATACGGATGCGACAGAGGGTTGGAACAGATCACGGGAGCTGTTATCTGAACTCGCTGAACGTCATAATTTAGTTGATGACACTTCGGAAACTTCGTCGCCGTTGCAAAGTATGGATGAAAAGGATTTCAAGGTATGACAGGTTGTTAATATTTTTGACTTGAAACTGATCAACGATAATTTAGGGATTGTTCTTCCGTACACCTAGAGATACTTCTTCATCTTTCAATCCAATCCCCCAACCACAACCTCGTTCCCGATTATCGGGTTTGACCAATAACACCACTTTCCCAACGACATTCGATATCAATTCAAACCCCGTAGGTCTGGGTTATGATTTAGAACGTCCACGCCAAGGTAGTTGTGATAACTCAGATTCAACTGTTGAGATTTCTACACCTGTCATACTTAATTCTGGGCAGGATGATCATCATGAATCGGAATCTTATCTTGGTTCAATTGGTCATCATCATCAGGACGATCCTAATCGGTTACTCGCTCCTTTCTCTAGTTTAAGAGTTGGTAGGGGAGGTTCTGAATATTCTGATGATTCTGATCATGAGAGCAATGAACTTCCTTCATTGGAGGATCACGATAGTGAGTTGTGATTCCTTGCAAATCATCCTCTCACTGACATCCCCACCTCTAGATTATCGTATCTCCCAAGTCAATCGTGGTAGAGGTGTACCGATTAACGCCACTCCTGATAACACCGATAAACGCCGATCTCATGTACTTGAATTGTCAGCGACTGGAACACCTTCCACCCCTTTAAATTCATCCTCAAATTTACCACGTTCTCCCACTTTCGGTCCTTCTCTAACTGTGACCCCTGGTACTCATTATCACAACAGTCCAAATCAAGAAGGATACGCTAGACATTCAGCCGCTGTCAGTTTCATTGGTGAATTCCCCAGTCCACCTTTGGTAGATACACCGACAATGAATTCAGATCAACATGCTAGTGCTTTCGGTCAACTTGTCACTGGTCCACCTGGAGCTGGGAAGACCACATACTGTCATGGTATGCATCAGGTATGTTGACATTTGATTAGGCGTAGAAAACAAAACGTTAACAAATTAACTAATCAAAGTTCCTTACCGCCCTAGGTCGACCCGTCCACATCATCAATCTAGATCCCGCAATCAAAAACCCACCTTATCCATGTTCAATTTCTATAACCGACCTGATAACACTTGAAGAAGTGATGGACGAATTCGGTCTAGGTCCAAACGGAGCTATGCTGTATTGTATCGAATATTTGGAAACGAATTTCGATTGGTTGATCGAGAAGCTCGATGAGTTGTTGAGGGATTCTGGGGGGAACGGTTATGTGGTTTTTGATACTCCTGGTCAAGTCGAGCTATGGACCAATCATGATAGTTTGAAGAGGATTGTTGAGAGATTGACGAAAATGGATTACAGAGTGAGTTTGACTTGTATTTTGGGATTGGATTGGAACTCGAGTTGATTTAATTTTTTTTTTAGCTTGCTGCTGTTCATCTTTCTGATGCTCATTATATCACTGAGGCTTCGAAATTCATTTCTGTTGTCCTTCTGGCTTTGAGAGCTATGTTACAACTTGAAATGCCTCATGTTAACGTGTTGAGTAAAATGGATTTGTTGTCTACATATGGGGAATTGCGTGAGTCAGTCCTGGAACTGATGCAACAGGCATTAACTGACATGACGAACTAGCTTTTAACTTGGATTACTACACTGAAGTCCAAGATTTATCCTATCTACTACACACTCTTGATTCTGAACCTCGATCTGCTAAATTTGGGAAACTGAATAAAGCCATGTGTGAGCTTGTTGAAGAATTTGGTTTAGTTGGTTTTGAGACTTTAGCAGTTGAGGTGGGTACTCAACCACATCACAATCTTCTATTCGTGGACTGACATGGAGTCATAGGACAAAGCATCAATGATGAAACTTCTCAGATTATTAGATAAAGTAACAGGATACATCTTCGTCCCACCTTCATCAGAGGATTCCACCAAACATGATAACCTACATACACTATTTTCGACAGCTTCCGGGAACGTCGATTCGATATATAAAGATATCTCTGACGTTCAAGAAAGATGGTTAGATAGGAAGGATGAATTTGATAAATTCGAAAAAGAGAATTGGAAGAAGGAAGCTGAGATTCGAGCTAGATTGGCGGGTGGTGAAGGGTCTGGATGATGGTTTTCAGGTTTTTTTTTGGTTTACTTTCGTTGTTTATATTATATTGCATCATTACATACCGATTTATTTCTTCTTATCGTCTTTAACTATTATTGTATCCTGATTAACTTATGATAAAAATATAAAGATATTTTGGTGGTGCGGAATAAATCCCAATCTCCATTCTTTAACTTTAATTTCTTCGAGATCTAAGAAATATTTCGCATCAACAACAACAACAACAACTTCCTTTCTCAGTGAAAGGATATAATGTACTACGATCTATTTCAACAGTTCCCAATTACTTTGGGTGAACCGTCGACTAAAAAAAAGAATAAATCGAAGGGCGGTAACAACGGATCTTCTACACCTACACCAACACTCACACCAACAGAGAGGAAAAGTTGTTGGGACGGTGTGGCCAGTAGTGATCGAGAACTCTTTAACAAGAGTATAAGTTTATCAGGTCATTGTAAGTTATCTCCCCTAAAAATAATACAATTTATTCATCCACTAAAAACAAAATTTTGGTGGTGCAGTGGGATACAACGTTGTTGGATGTACCGTCATTTCAGATTCCATCTCTATCGTCAAATCACCTTTTGTCGGAGTTCCTTATCCACATCTCGATCCTCGTTTCAAATCTGGGAGTGGGAGTGGGGGTAGTACGGCAACTGAATCTAGTATTATTCAGATTACTCGGTTACATGTTAAGTTGGATGATATGAAATCGCATTTTTTCGTGAGTATCAGGTTCTAACGGTGGTTCGATAATTGATAAATTTGATCTGTTCTGATAGAACGCATTGAACTCTTCTACATTGGCCGAATACGATTTATTATCTGTCTCACCTACTTCTGATAAAGCTTTACAACTCGCTTGTACTGATTTAGCTCTACCTGGACCGAATCAGGTAAGCATTTCATCTTTTCTCACCCACGAACGAAATGAATTTGAATTGAAGCACTGACCTGTTTTCGTTCCCTATCAGATTTCAATCATCACTCTACCGTTACATGAGAAACCGTATCATTTCAGATTGAACAGGAAACAAATGCGTCTAGCACAAAGACAAGGTGTAGTAGTGAGTCCTAATCATCCAAACCCACCTCAAAGATCAAATACCAATCCCCTCCTCAACCAGTTCGAAATCCTATATTCAGCAGGACTATTTCCCCACCCTTCAACACCCCAAGAGACCGTTCGTCGCTACAGACAAAATTTCATGTCCAACGCCAGAGAAATCATTCGGATTCTCAATTCAAAGAATATAATATTCAGTTCGGGGCCTGGAGGTGGTGTGGAAAGTTTACGTGGACCTTTGGATATCGTTAATCTGTACTTTTTCTTTTCTTTTCTTTTTTGACTTGGTTGATTGATTGGATTGCTGATTGGAGACGACTTTGATTAGGGCGACTGTTTTGGGGATGCCTGCTAATTTGGCTAGGGAGGCGGTTTCGTTGAATCCCAAAATGTTACTTTTACGTGCTCGTAGGTCGAGTTCATCAATCAATTTTCAGATCTTTTGTTTTAACTTGTCTCCCGTAGAAGCTAGAAAAACTCATAAAGCTATTCTATCGGTACCTACCGTGATCCCACCAATCAATTACAAACGTTCATTGGATGAGATCGAGACTGAAAATAAAAGGATAAAGGTTTGATTGGTTGGTTTAATCAGTTTTGGGGATGCTTGTTGTATTTGTTATTTATCAATTATTTACATAAATCTATTAGATCTAGATGCGCTATGCTACAAGTTACGCGCTGTTTGTACTGTATCCCAATTTGAAAATCTATCTAAACATCTACCAGAACATGACACCGATAACAGTCTAAACCAAGACTCTATCATGAAGCGAAGCAAATCCTCATTTGGTCAACCAACCACCAACCAATTCCATGGACTTTTCATCCCCTCGACTAACAATCTCCCCTTCACGACCACTTATAACGCTACCCACCATTTCCCATGGATCCTTCCCACCCCCCCAAACCAAGACTCTCTCTTTAAACTTCTCCCCACCGTCCCTACTCAACGTCGATTCACTGAACAATTCATTAAAGATCTTACCGGCAATCGCCCGATCGAACAGATAACTGTAATAAGTCGCGCCGTAGCCGTACAAATGACCAAACTGGATTTGCCAAGATGTACCTTCAACACTTGGGATCACGCCCACCGTGTCCTGCAAGTTCAGGTAGATCTCGTTAGAGTCGAAAGAGGTTATATCGTTTTGCGTGATTGAATGGTATTTCTGATCGAGGAGGGCCATGAGGATTTGACCGTGCGTTTCGAGGGACGAAAGGGATTGTTGGGTTTTCAAATGGTGCTCGAAGAGAGCGAGTGGGAGGGGTTCGTTGGTTTGATAATGTCTCGCAAAGAGTTTGAGGACTTCTGGGGAAGAAACGAAATGTTCCATTAGGATTGAGGGGAGTTCAACGAAATCTGTTGCACATCTCGTTCCGGAGACGTTGTGCCATTCAGTTCTACCTATCATGGCTGGGGTTTTTGGGTTAGTAGCAAACAACTTGGATGAGTTTTGGTATTGACTTACAATGAATTGCATGTCCCATTTCATGGAATAACGTTTCAACGTCTGTCCAATTCAGTAATGCTGGTTTACCGTTTTCGACGATACCGAAATCCGTTGTTAGAACGACTATAGGGAGTTGATATCTCCCATCTCTATCTTTCAGTTTATCGCCTTCGGTTTCCAATCCGGGACCTAAACCGACATCCCAACCTATAGGTAAATCGTCACCGACAAGATCATCATCATCAACCCGTCTCGAACATCTGACAGTGTAATGAGCCGCAGAAGGTGGTTTACCGTCTCTAGAAAATAGATCACAATAGATGATTCCAATGATTTCGTTGTTCTCATCAATGACTTCCAAACGTTTAACGTTTTCATGCCATACTTCACCATGCGATACCTGTGACGGTCTGAATGAAATTCCATAAAGTTTTTGAAACAGTTTCGATAATCCTAATAAACAACTTCCAACTGAGAAATATGGTGTGATGGAAGGTAAAGTCAAATTCTGGTTCAATGTCATGAGATATTTATCCGAATAGAAATCTCTGTCCCAGGCGTAGATGGGTTGAAGTAAACCGTTATTCCCACTGTCAGGTAGAGGATTTCCGGTCAAGAAAGTAGTTTTTATTCTTTGGAGTGTGGTGATATCACCCGCCGCAAAGGGTTTATGATGATTAACCAAAGAATTCAAAAATCCTATAACGTTCTCAGGTGTTTTGGCCATTTTATCAGATAAAGCAACCTCTGCCCAAGTAGTTTTACCAAGTATCGTCGCAAGTTCAGTTCGTTGTTTTAACAAATCTTCAAGAACTTGAATTCTGTCGATGTCGGTTCTCATACCACCGATATAAACCAATCGTCTGGCTTCACCTTCACGAGCGTATCTACCGATCATGGAAGCTTCCCATGAAGAAGGTTGAACTAACGCATCACCGTTCCTAGATCTTTCCAGTGATCCAATGAATTGTGCTCCCATACCTGTAAGTAATTTTTCCGGATTGGGGATAACGATAGGTGGACCTATTGACGGTGTCATGGCGTTGTTCAGAAACGTCCTGCCAACTGATAAAATCGAATCTGAAAGTTTCACAAAACGTTGTTTGACTTTAGGTGGAAGGTGAATACCTGATTTCTCAAAATCTCTAATGAACGTCAAGGCAACTTGGATTTCGGGTTCTGAAAGTGGTTTAACGTGATCGTGATTGATAGTGATTTTCAATGCCTAGAGTCACATTCAGCTTTTGTCAATATCATGATGAAGTTGAATTTCATGCTTACCCGATAAAGACCTGTATGGGTATTCAACTCGTTCATGAAACTACATAATTCACCATAAGAATTTTCAGCTTCCTGCACCCATCTCTGATCGGGATGAACGTTTCGTACGAGTTCGCACATATCGATAACTCCACATAAGAGGTCACTCAGCCTATCAAGGTTCTTAACCACCAATCGAAGTTCTTTACCAGTGGAGTCGTTGATTGAATTAACGATCCGATTGACGATATGTTGTGAATGAATCAAGGCTCGTTCTGTTAATCTCGGTAAAGCGTCTGGCGATTTTAACGATGGATAGAGGAATAGACCAGAATGGGCGGTAGGGTTGATAATAGAATTCAGTGGTTGGTCGAAATAATCTTTCAAGGATTCCTCTTCTGATTCGGAAGTTCTGGAGAATAATGGGATAGGTGTTGAAGGTGGGGGCGCATCATATGATTCGGAAGGTTGAAATGCTAGAGCTGAAGCTGCATTCTGACGTCTGTCAAGATATCTACTAGAAGTGGTGAACCTTCCAACTCGAGATGTTGTATTTTTTGCAGAAAGAGATCGAATTAATGGTCGAAATCGTAACATATTGTGGATCTGTTATGCTGATAAGTGAATGATTGATGGAAGGGATCGATTTTCGCTCGGACGATCAAAAACGAAGAAAAAATAGTGAGCGAATTGAGTTCCAAGTTATCGGGGATGTATGGAAGACTAAGATGGTGATGTATTAAAGTCGGACTTGTATGGGTATTAAGGAAAGGGAATATAAGGTAATCTAAGTAAGAGAAAAGGGATGAAGTAAAGAAAAGGAAGAATAAAGTGAGACTCGTAGACTCTTATTTCTTCGCTTATGTGGAGGTTGTCACCAACCCTAAATAGAAAAAGGTGTTCATCTAACCATCTTGACTGTTATTTCCTTCACTTTGGACAATAACAATGTCCTACCCACCATTGAAAGACCACACAATTCTTCTTCTCCCATTCACACCATTAACCTATAAAAACCCCCAACCCCTCCATAAAACAATATACAATCTCCTAACCCAGTCTTCCAAGAAATCATTCACAATCATCTTCCATACCCCAGGCTCGCAAACACAAGCACAGTTATACAGTGAATTACGAGGACGAGCTATAGACGAATGGTCTGATTTTCAGAAGTTCTTGGCTGGGATTTATGGGGTGTTGGCGAGTGGGACATTTGGGTGTGGGAGGGTGTTGATGGATGTTGAATGTCGGTTTTGGGAGGGGTCCGGGGATATGGGTGGGCTTGGGAGAGAAGGGGAGGTTCAGGTCGTTGATTTGATAGGTTGGTTATAAACCCGTTTGATCTCTTTGGGATGGAATGCTAAGCTCAATAGGTGCTCCGTTGACCGATACTACATTAAATAATCTTTTACCGAAACTTATCGTCTCTCTACCTAATCCGTATCAACCAACGTCGTCGTCGCAATCAATAGAAATTAATTCCTCAAAGGAACCAAAGTCTAGATCATCCTCTTTATCAACATACCCCGTCGTAGCACTAGGAGGAACTTTCGATCATCTGCACGCAGCCCATAAACTCTTACTCCAATTATCACTCTTCCTGACCTGTAAAAAAATCATCGTCGGAGTCATGGTTGACACCTTACTGAAAACGAAAACGAATTATCAATTGGTGGAAAAAGTCGATAAGCGGATTGAGAATGTCAAGAATTTTTTAAAAAGATGTGGAACGGATACGGATCGGGAAGGGGTCGTTAGTGATGTAGTAGAAATATCTGATCCGTTGGGTCCAACGGGTTATGATGAGAACATCCAATGTCTGGTTATTTCAAAAGAAACCTTGAGTGGGGGTGAATACGTTAATAAAATTAGGGTTGAGAAGGGATTGGATCAGTTGGATCTTTTCGTTATTGATGTTATCAGTTCGAGTTTGGATGGAGATTTAGATGGTGGTGATGAGGCTGAGTTGAGAGTTAGGGATTTATCCTTCGAGAACGATGAGAAGAAATTAAAGGATTTGAAAATGGGTTCAACGGCTATTCGACAATGGATCTTTGATCATCCTTTGGGATCCGATTCTTGATTTGCTCAAGGAGGTTGGGAGACGTGATTGACGATGCATGATATCTTTAAGAGGATATAGATTTGAATGCGGGTATAAAATGTATGTTGTATATATGCAAGAAATAGATCTCCCTACAATCAGTCCGTTCCAATTTCCCTCGAAGGATCTTCAAGAGGTTTAGAATCTAATATCAACAACTAAATTCGTGTCAGCCAATGTCATGAATCAAAATTCCAACCAACTCACTTCAGGTCTGAAAGCCCATTTATCAAAAACGTCAACGATCCTATACCATTCCTCCACATCTAGATTCTTAACCTCCTTCCCCCTATCAACGTTAACCCCACCAAACCCATTCCCATCCTCATCAAACTCCTCACCCTCAATCTTCCCAATCAAATTCTCACCACCAAAAGCTAAATTCCGTAACGCTTCCACAACGCTAGCGTTCTTCTTAGTGAAGAATTTACGTAGGACGAAATCCCAACAATCCTTTTGCGAGGCTTTGATCGGTGAGTTGATTTTGGGGGTGATTAGGATACCTTGGAGTGTTGGTCTGGCGAGTGGAACGGTACTGGTTTCCAAGGCTAGATTTCTGTGTGGCCAAAAATCTGATCCGAAGGTTTCGGTCGTTGGTAAACCTGGTATTATTGGTGCGTTGGTCTCTTCTTGTTTGGGGACCTTCTTTGATTTCTTTTTAGATTGGGTCCGTTGGGATACTCTGACGGATTCTGGTATTTCGTAATAGGGTGGTAGGGGTTCTATGTCGTGTAATGCTTTAGCTATAACTGAAAGTCTACAGTAGGCCGCTTCTCCTGGTTGAGCTGTGAGTCTCTGAAAGAATATCTATCAGTGATCGTAGCCCAAATTTCACTGGAAGCCGAACTCACATCATACACCCCGCTGCCCGCCAATAACGCTATTCTAACTCTTCCCCAATCCCAAATCCAACTCTTCCCACTGACAGCACTTGCGATCCACTGAGATACCAATTGTTCACCCATCTCCCCAGTTGGAACTTGACAAACCAGAGTGATTGGAGGCACTGGAGCTGTCCAAGGTCGTTTAACGGAAGGCGGTTCAGTCGATCCAGGTCCTGTATAAACTTCCAACTTCGGTTCAACCAATGGATGCGATAAAAGATCCGGAACAATATACCAAAGATAAGGATGTGAATGACTCAACACCAAGTTATCTTCATAATTACTTTCCTCGATTGGAAGTGGAACCCTTGATAAATCAACTCTCCTCATTCTCAACAAAGATTCGTATATCTTTTGATCGTTCCCAACTGAAAGTTCAACGAACTCGTTGGCAGCGTCTCTTTCCGGAATTTTTGGATTACGGGTTTTCCCTTCCTTCTCACTCCAATCTGATGATAAGATCTTTTCATAATTATAACCTAAAGCTCTCATGATGAATTCACCCGATGGTTCATTAGCCACGACTAATTTTGGTTTTTTGTATTCGATGTTATTGTCGGTATCAAGATTTGCTTCATCCAAATCGCATTCCTTCATTGACCAACCTGGAAACCTATCCGTTGAAAGTGTTTTCAGAGATTGATTGGTTCTGTTACCCCGTCCACGTTTTACAGTTCCCAACGAATCTTTGGAGACAGGTTTAATATCAGGTAAATTTTCTTTCCATTTCTGTAAACTTTGATTATGTGAATTTGGGTTCCCACCGTTGACTAAACTTCTTGTTAATGCACCTGTACCAGCATACGTTTCTATCACCACATGATTCGAATCTAATTTCAGGGATTGAACGAAATGATTCAATATTTTCCTGTTGGTTACGAGGATTCTGTTGGGTGTTATTCTGACACTGAGATCTGGTGAAATTGGGAGGAACCTCTTTGGGAAGTATTTTCTCCATAGTAGAGGAGATGGCAGAGGTGGTAAGGGTAGCTTAACCATGGTGGGGGTGGGGGATGGTGAGGTGTGGTAGGTATTCACTGTTCAGTATTCTGGTATACTGACGTTATGGTCAAAATATTCAATGATTATAAAGGGAGGACCGAATAAGATCTATGTAACACTGAATTAATGCCATTTTCGGAAGTGGCGCATCGTTTAGTGAAGCCACGTGGTAAGGACGTCAATGCTTCACAATACAACTACAACTCCAACTGAAGCACAGACCTCTTTCTCATTACCATCCCCCATCCATCCCACCCAATCTATCTATCCATTCTTACTACTCTTCATCTACTTCTTATGATCATATACCTCAATAGAAACAGATAGGATCTCACAACAACGGCAATACCCATTCCAATCCCCCTTCCAATTCCCAATTTTCAACTCAATTCAGTAATACACCTCATTCCAACGGTACCACACCATCCTTAAAGATCAAGTTCCCCCTGTCTCAAAGGTAACTTAGGACTCGCATCCGTTCTTTCTCGGATTAGACAGTGGTCTAGACTAAGTAGTGAGTATTTGAAACGTGAAACGCCGGAATTTATGACGGGTCGGTTTTGTTCATCAAAAATTGAAATCAATTCTGCAGTATTAGCACAGAGCTATTCGGTGTCTATTGCCTCCAGCTTAAAATATAAAACACTCTTTCCTATCTCTTTTCATTCCTGACATCAACTCATCATCGTCTTCTTTCATTTTCCTTACTGATAACTTTAAAGATCACCTCATCACCCCTTCTACTCGTTTACCAATTGAAGCGATAATTCTTTTCTTGGACACGGACCTCTTGAAACTTCAAGCATCCCTTTCAGTCAAGTCAAGTCACGTCAGACCAGATCAACTCATTCATTATCTCACTCTTATCATTCCCCCAAAATGTCATGTAAGTATTACGACTCTCATATGATGCTAACTTCACCAAGCTCCAGCTCCCACTTTCGTTTCTTCCGCATCTGCCAACGCCTTAATCTCTGACTTGCGACCGACAAGTTTATCCCTCCCTGCCCTCCAACATCTCAATCTCCTACTCGATGAAATTCTAGTGTCACTGATTTCAAGTTCGCAATCACTCAATCCTCAGGAACTTAGATTACAAGGTGTACCAGCCGTATTTTCGGGAGATGAAGGTTACGGTGGGACTACTGGGTTGAGAGCTTTAGGGAGATCTGCAGTTGGAGAAGCTGAACTTGAAGTTAGAAGTTGGTACGATAGCAATCCATCTGCACTTAGGGGAGAGAGAGGGAAAGGTTTTCCTCCTGGTGGAAGAGGTGATGGAACTGTCAGAGACGGAATCAGATTCCCAATGCAATCTGCTATTGAAATCATGAGGATCAAGATTGTCACTTTTTCGGTGAGTCTATCAGTCCCAAACATCAACTTATAATCGATAGACTCTCGCCCCTCAAAATCCCACATCCAAATTCATAGAGGAACGTTCACTTGCTAAATGGAAAGCAGATGGTGGAGACGTGTCTGAGGAAACATTGGCTCCAGCTGGTCTGTGGATCACCGCTGTTCTAGAGTAAGTACTTTGAAATGTCAAAGGCTAATCGGCAGACACGTATGCGAACACATCCTCGCTCAATTGTCTCGAGTGGTGGCTCGTGACTCGAGCATCGCTGTTGCCGGAGTACAGGATCTTTATGTTGCTTTATGTGAAGATGAGAGTGTTTGGGGTTTCTTCAAGCGAATGCAAGGTAGGTGATCACTTAACTCAGAACAAACTGGACTAACTCCCTGCAGTCAAGGAGATGCTTGAAAGCGCCATACGAAGTGGTACCCGTGGCAAACGAGTAGCTCCACCCCGTATTGATGATGGCCGATCCTCTCCAGGTTCCTCTCCTCGAAGCACTCATACATCCACAATATCTACTTTGGCAGGAAGGAATTCAAGTCTCGACATTGCCCCTGCAGTTGGTAAAAAGGGATCCCTTCCACCTTCAGTTTCTGAACTTGGTCGAGCTTCTATAGATGCGCCTGGCAAAATGCGAAAAAGTGCTTCCATGAACCGCAAACCTTTCACTGGTTCTTCTTCATCTTCTGTCAGTGGTCATGAACGCTCACCGAGTGTTTTGAGTGCCAATACTCGATCTATGCTTGGTGCTTTCAATGATGAGGAAGATAGGACGAGTGGAAGTGTTCAAGATGATGAAGATGAGTTTGATGCTTTGGTCAGGAGTGGGGAGACTATGAAAGTTAGTCTGACACCTAGTCGACTTAAGAGCTTTGAGGTATGTTTTTGGTCCGAACAGAAAAAGTCAAACTAAACTTGCATTAGCCTTCATCAAATCGAAGAATGCCGCAAACTCCACCTCAGCAATCGCCCTCCAGGATGTCCTCGAGACCGACTACGATTATGAGTCAAACAACGGTTTCATCCCAAGCACCAGAATCACCCGAAAATGAACCTCAAAGTCTCAGTCCTCTCTTACCACATTCGGTCTTACCTGGTGGATCGGATCTAATGAAGTCTGGTTTGATGAGTGGGAAGTCACGTTCAACCTCTGCTCAAAAGCTTGTACCGCGAGGTCCAACTATTGAAGAACATGACGAAGAAGACGATGCAGATAAAGCGGCGGGTGCTGCTGGTCGTGGTCGACAAGCCAGTTTGATGGAGATCTTAAGCTCAGAACCTCCACTTTCACCTGGTGAAGAGCCTATCCGTCGTTCCAACGGGTCAATCAAACGAACAGTTCCAGCTGTTGTTCTTGGTACACCGCCTCCAGCTTTCCCATCTGCACCGTCTGCACCGTCTTCTCGTCGTGGCTCTGAGACTTCAGGTAGACTCAAGACTTCACCCTCCATCAATCGACCCAATCGAGAAGTATTTGAAGATCAGGATGACATCGGACTATCAGGTGGAAAACCAAAAACTCCTGCTCAAGAATTAGCAGAATTCCTCAACACTCCACCGCCGCCTTCACCACCTTCCACTTTCCCTAATCAAGAGGAAGAGAAGACGGTGAAAAAAGGTGGATTCAGAGGTTTCATGTCGAAAGTCACAGGTAGAAAGAGTTCGACGGATAACGGTCAACCTGGTATACCACATTCATCTTCTCAAGTGGCATTGAATAAATCGGCTTTGGATAAGTATGGTCAGAACGTTCCAAGACGTCAGCAGTCTTTACAGAATGTTGGAAATGGTGGTCTTCAATATCCCGAGGCACCTCTACCTTCTCAACCGAGTGTCTATCAAACTCGTCGATCTGATAATCAAAATGGTTTAATAGCGGGTGGAGTTGTTGCTGGTGCAGCTACTGCGGCTGTAGCCACTGCTCTACTGTCTTCTGACAAACCTCAACCACCACGTAGTGTTATCTCAGCAGCCACTGTAGATCCTGCGTCACCTTCCTCTAAACCAGTCCCACTTCCTAAACAGATCAATTCGGTTAATCTCGCTGGTGGTCAGGTTATTGAGGATGAACATGTTGGACCTAACGATGAAGAAAGGGGTCAATTGGGTAGAGCTTCGAAAGAACCTCTCATGGTCCTTGGAGATAATACTGTGCAACCCGCTCCTCAAACTCCTACCCTGATTCACGAAAAGTCTGTCTCTGAAGCTCAAAGTTTCCAGACTGCTAATGAAGATGGAATCGTTAAAGATGATTTTGATCAACCAGAGACCAAATTCGATGACATTGAAAAGACACCTACTGAAACTGCAGTGACCACTGTCCCTTCAGCTGAACCTGTACCGGAACAGGAACCACCCACCCCGTCATTAAAGAAAAAGGCTTCCAGACCACTCCCAAAACTACCATCTATACCTCTGAGTGAATTGGTTCCATTGAGAAATCTATTGGATCATGCGACTTCAGCCAGGGAATGTCGACTTCTGTTAAACGCCATCCTCACTCAATACGGTGTCCCACAACTCACTAACGATAATCAACCTAGAGATCCGGATACCAGAGTAGCAGCTTGGTTACTAGCAGGTAGAGATGGACCCTCTACACCAACCAGTGGTAGTTTCAGGGATACATCTTCGAGTTCGACTTTCTCGAAACACGTCGAAGAAATCGTTACCCCTCAACAAGGTGTGATCGTCAATGGTATCAGTGTTGAACATGGACATGGAACAGGAGATGAGGGAGGATCTATAGGTGAAAAGGTTGAAGAGGACGTTTATGCTGATGAAGTTGGGATCGAAGCTGAGCATCAGGTTGTGGCTTAGTGTTATCGACGGTACGGCTTATGATGATTTCCCCTTGTTCTTGCAATATACCAGGTTTTGGAATTCAGTTTGATATTTTTATCTTGGCGTTGATCGCTTTTCTCTTTTCTTTGTTTAACACGTAAACGACCATTTTTATGTTAGTTATTTATAGTTTAGTTATGGGTATGGTTTATAATTGTTGGATGTTTAATGTTTTTGGATGAACGTATGATTATAGTCTTGATTAGATCTATTTGGCGTTAAGTCACCAGTGGTGTCATCAAAGATCGTAACATGACAGAGTACAACGTAATACAACAAAAAGAGCGAACAAACGCAGTGCTAAGCTAACCAATCGGTAATACAAGAATCCAAAATCTCACCCTCAAACTGCTCTCGATAAAAGTGATCACCCCCAGGAACCTCAACCATCTGCACCCTCATATCCAACCCACTATCGTCCCTCAAACCATCTAGAAAAGATGAATACCTGGTGGAAGCAGTGAATTGATCCTTTGTTCCGTATATTATACTGAGAGTTTTATTGGGTGAAGATTGGAGATATGTTTTGATATCTTTCTCGAATGACTGGAAGGTGATATAACTTGTGAGATTGAACAGGGAGAGTGGGGGTGAGATTAATAGGATTTTAGTTGGGGATGAGAGGGGTTGAGGAACGAGAACGGCTTTGGATCCCCATGAATAGCCCTAAGTCTTTTGTCAGCGTTCACTAATCTGGTTCAAGGTGCGTATACGTACGAATCTGTAAATCTCAATGTCATCGTGATTTTCCTTCAATAGTTCTAAGATCGTCCTCTCGACAGTGTTGAGATCATCACTCTCATACCCGTTTAACCAAGTTTTCCCGCCCGTCGAAAGTCCAACTCCACGATGGTTGAATGTCAAAACTCCAGTTGGGACGGTGGAACGAACAGCTAAGGGAATCAGATGATTGGTAATAACCCTGCTAATTCTTCAGTATGAATCGTAGACGACGAATGAATGATAGATAGGACATACGGATCGTACATACTACCCCCTAACCTGCTATATGGATGTGAAGCCGTTATCAATCTTTTTATCTTTGTTCGTTTGAAGATCGAGAGGAGCTCGGGATCTGGGGGTGTGAGGATTCGGTTGGGGGTTTGGAGGTCATTGGGGATTGCTAGGCGGGCCTCTAGGGTGATTGTCGGTGTTGAAGAGGGGAGTTTTAGTTTTATGTTTGTTGGCATTGGTTGAAGTGAGTATTGAGGATTGAGTTGTATTTACAACTAGAGTTGGTTCACGATTAAGTGGTGGCATCAAACGTTCGACTTATTTTGTGGCATCTCAACAGTAGTCTTGTTCTTGTACAAATTAACTCCACCATTGAGAATGCATGTTTTGGTTGCTGGCTACATACTGTGGTTGAATATTATATAAACATGAAATGGAATTTAGAATTATGAATAAATTTCCGTTTTCTTTGGTGATATTTTTCATCATGAACACCACGTCCAAGAAATAAACAAAAGTCAAGAGTCAACTGACCTCAAGTCTAGATACTGCCTCTATGACCAAGATTACCAAACCATCTATCAGTCTGTAAATCCCAAACACTGCCCCGTAAAACCGGATCAACAGTCAAACACCTCATCATAATCTCATAAGCCAATCTCGAAATTGGTTTCTTGATAACGACCTGACCAAGTCTAGCGGCTTCTTTAGAACCGAACGGTGATTCCCCAGTGAGCAGGATACAGAGTATGATCCCCATAGCCCAGATATCGGCTGGTGCAGCGTAGTAATGTCTTTTCTCTAGGATTTCGGGGGAGGCGTATGCTAAAGTTCCTTGGAAATAAGTGTGGAGTTGGGGATGGTTTGGGTCTTCCATTATCGCACTTCCGAAATCTATTATTTTGATCTGTGGTCGGGGTTAGGTTTGGTGTTTGTTTGGGGAGAGAGTCGACTTACAACGCCTAGACGGTCGATTACTATGTTTTCGTCTTTTAGATCACCGTGGTATATCCCTCTTTCGTGGAGGTGAGCAACGGTGTCAACTACGTATCAAGGTTAGTAAACAGGACTACAGATATTGTCGGAAACTTACCAATCTGTTTGAAAATCAATTTAGCTTCTTCCTCGGAAAATCGATAATGTTCAGCAGCTTCGAAAAGATCATAACTAGCTCTTCGACTCATCTCAGGTCTAACGTGAGAGTGACCAGGTAAGAGATGACCGCAATCCAAAGCGTAAGACGCCGTTGGGACTTGTGGAAGTGGAATAACGTTCAAGTGACGTTGGAAAGTTGGTTTATCGTTGTATTTTGGTTTAGAAGGTTGAACATGGGGTTGGATACCGAATGGATGAGTTTGATTCCATGGATCACCGTGGAGATCTTGAACCTTTTCCAGGGAGTTAGTGTGGTACTCGACAAAAACTTGAGAAAGTGACGTACCAAATAAAAGAACTTGGGATCCTCATACAAACCGATAAATCGAATCACACCGGGATGATCGATCCGACGTAAAACAAACGATTCAACAGGTTCACCATAAACCAATCCCCCTTGTTTATCGATTTTATCTTTAAAGATAAACTTGACCGCCACCTCGTTACCTTGAAAACGGTCTTGGGCGGAACAAACGAATCCGAATCCACCAGCACCGAGTTCGGAGGTTAGTGAGAATCTTGAAGTGAACGTTGGTTCCAGTTGATGGTTCCTCAGATGTTGAATGGCGATTTCGGATTTTAGGATCTCGGTGAATGCGAGTTGAGAGGGTTGGATGATTGTTGATGTCAATGGGAGTTGAATCTTGGTTGGATCATAGATTGGTTCACCTAGATCTAGGAGGAGACTGTTGGTATAGGTTGAACCACCTTGATTGAGTTGTAGACCGTTACCGGAGAACTCGATGGAATCATCTGAATGATATGGAAGTGTTGAAGCTGATGATTCAGTCGATGAGAAATCAAGAGTTGAACTACCGTATGAAGAAGATGATGAAGGCTGATAAGTCTCTTGTTGACTGATTTGTAAACCGGGGAATTGATACGAAAGTAAAAGTTGTTGAGTACCGAAGGTCTCGGTACGTTCCAATGGCTTGGTAGTGAATAAAGCTGGATAATCGTCGGTATCAGGTGTGAAAAGTTGTCTACCGAGTGCTGAACCGTTATTGTGGTCGTAGTCGTTACCGTTATCTGACCAGATTGAAGTTCCATCATCTAGTTCTCCAACGATGAATGGTGCATCAGGAGTAACCAATGTTGTATGATCATTTTCATGATTCGGATAAGAGTGGCGATTTTCATAATGATGAGCACCTGGTGTGTAAAGTTCCCAATTGATAGGTTCGTTCTTCGCAACGGTACCTGTGGTGTCGTTGTTCGTTTGTTGAGGGAATGGAAATTCGTCTCGTTCTTCGAATTTCTCTAAGTCTTTTCGAATCCCCATAGACTCTTTTTCGTAAGTTGATAAATCAAGTTGTGTGTTTTCTGACATTTTTCCGTTAGGTGGCGAGACTGCTGGTAGATAGAAAGTGAGTGGTCCAGTTGAAGTTTCCAATTGCATCTTTCGAGTATATTGATTGAGAGTAAATTTGATAGCAAGATGTTAAGAAAAGAATAAGAGAGAACTTGTTAGGTTAATATATCGTATCGTTCATGTTCTACTTTTTAAGCAAGATCCCTTTGAAGGCTTATCCACAAGAATGCATCAATTCAAAATATATTAGCTGGAATCAGAATCTGTTCCTCATTCTCCTGGTACAGCTGTCTTAGCCCCCACTAAACCATATCGGAAAGGACTCAGGTTAACAATCCAAAGATTGAAATCCGCAACGTGTGGAGAGTGAAATTATGTCAAAACCCATCAGTTCAAAGACCAAGATCACCTCGCCACGCATGGTGACAGTATCGTTGTACGTACTGGTATTGAATGTTAATTCGGGGTATTGGAGTGTTTCGATCGGTTTCAAAAGTTTAATGGGAAGGTTAATAACCATGAGTCGACGTTCTTTTCATTATGGTTATTGGTTTGGTTACACGTTGGTTCTCTAAGGAAACTGTAGGGGTGTACTTAGGTGTGATATGATCTTATTGTATGTATGCATCTTTCATTCATTTGATCTCACCCGCCTTCTTTCGGATTATGATTACATTCATTTCGGGCGAATCTAGATAAAGATAATTTCCCACTGATTCCTGAGAAGCATATGGTAACTCATTGATGACGATCGGAATTAAAGTTAGAGTTTACGAATCCTGTGTATGCATAAGATCAACCACGTTTTGGGGCGTATTCACTAAGTACTGGTAAGTTACCAAAGGTTATCTTTCTACACCACTTAACAACTTTTTACTACCTTCATTCTTCATTCAATCGAATCCCTACCCTTCCCAATATGCAACCCATAAAAGTTAAATATCAAGAACTTCTAACCAAGCCACCCAATAAGCACTTGGAGAACAAATTATCGGAAGCATTCGGTAATCAACCAGGCTGTATTGGAATCATTCTCATTGAAGGTACGTCAATATCATCGGCATTCCAAAGGAAGAAAGAAAATAAATCACACGAGATTAAAGTTCAATTTAAATCGGCATAGTTACTAACCATGCCTTTTGTCACCCTCTTTCTTTGAAATACTTATAGGTTTACCAGAGGAGTACACGGAAATCAGGGAAAAGATGTTCATTCTGGCCGAACGGTTTGGTAGTTTACCTGTGGATGTTAGAGAGGGTTTGGCTAGACCTGAGACGTCATTTTTGTTCGGTTGGAGTCATGGTAAAGAGGTTATGAATGGGGTAAGGGTTTTTTTTGGGTTCATGTTTAGCTAAACTATGAGGTAGTTGGCTGATCGTTTCTTTTAGAGACCTGATTTGCAGAAAGGTTCTTATTACGCAAATCCGTTAATTGATTTACCTGAGGTTTCGGAAGATCTACGAGTCGCTCATCCAGAGTAAGTGAATTTGCGTTTAGTCATGAGTGAAGATTTAACAGCCTATCATTGAAATCAGATATTATGCAGGTAACATCTGGCCTAAAGGGATAGAAGGATTGGAAGAATTCGAAGACACCTTTAAAGCGTGAGTGATAGTGTGTTAAACTGACTGAAAATCAGTCTAGGAAAATTGGTATACAAAGTTGGATTAGCTTTAGCAGGCGCATGTGAGGGATTCGGTAAGCATATACATGCAATCTGTCATCCAAACATCCTAACAACCATTTACAGTCGCACCATCAATACCAGGAAACCAAACAGTGGAATCAATAATATCTTCATCTAAATGTAACAAAGTGAGCTGAATCTCAATACTGGAACTGATCAAAACCTTCAGGCAAGATTATTACATTACTATCCAGAGATGACCTCATCAAACGAAAAAGATGCACTGTGCGGTACCCACGTCGATCATTCTCTTCTAACAGGTTTATGTAAGCTCAACTACCCAATTCAAAACTAAAGAATCATCTAGGTTCAGCGATGTATCTAGAAAAATCCAACGGTGAAATAAAAGTTGTGGATGCACCAAGTTCATCAGCCGGATTATACATCTATCCTCGACAAGAGAATAACAACGAATCAATAGATCTGAGTACGGTCGAACCGATTAAAATATCTATCCCTCCAGACTGTCTTGGTATGCTCATGTCTTCTTTTTCAATCTTTCATAAACCAAAAACTGAATTATGGGGGACAGCATTTCAAACTGGCGAAGCACTCTCGTTACTTACAGCAGGCAGATTAGCCGCTACTCCCCATTACGTCTCTGGATCAAGTTCTATCCAGAATTCAAAATCGATTTCAAGAGAAACGTTCGCCCTTTTTCTTCAGTACGTTGGATCGACTTGCTTGGGAGGTTTGGTTATTGACTGACCTCATCACTCTGATAGACCTGATGTCGACGACGTTATTGGACAAGATGGAGAGACTTTTGGTGAATTCACTAAAAGGGTTTTAGGGAGACATTATTCAGATTTATCAGTCCAGGAAGCTGAGAGTTAAGGGATGGTTTCGTACTTCTCAAAAGTTGATTATAATGTGCTAGTAATACGACCCATACGATGTTACGATAACAGAGCTACGTCGTCAATGATAGATGATGCATTTTTGGTTCATTGGGTTTTGAATTCATTTTCATTTTCGTTTTCATTTCGTTCTTCTCATAATGCATTTCAAACGATGATTTCACCTCTCACTTCCACAACCTTAATCTTCACTTACGTCTCCGAATTCGAAAATACCAAGTCTGTCTTGTTTAGCACCTTCAGTGGCTAGAATTGAACATCAGTATTGAGCATTCAATAATCAGGGGTGAAACGACATACCACTCTCAAGTTTCTTGATAATTTGAGGATAAGCATTCGAATATCGTAAAGATTTATCAACAGTTGCCAAACCTATATTCTCATCAGTTCCTATCTCAACCACCGAGTGATAGAACTGACCTTCACGAACTAAATCAGCATTTATACATGCTAAAGGATCATCTGCTGCGTTTGGATCTTGTGGATCAATCAATCGAAGATGAAGTAGGTTACCCTCTCTTGCGTCAACATTTGCGACTAATTTTCGGCCCTTGACGAGTGTTAGTTTTCCTCAATGCGCAAATGAAAAAATGGACAAACCTCGGTAAGAGCACTGAATCTTCTCCAAGCTTCTGGACCGTATTCGCTGGATTTAGAAACGAGTTTAACGAAACTAAGAAAGAAAATGGAGAAACGTTAGTCAACGAACAACAAGTGACAATGTCGATTTCATACCTGAGTCTAGCTTCTTTAGCCTGTCCAGTTAAAGATTTGAATTTAGGATCCAAAGGTCGAATTCTCGAAAAGGGTAAAGTCTCCTCGTTTCCATAATCGATAAAGTACAGTGAAGCCTCTTTTTTCAGTGCCGATGATTTCTTAACTTTAGCTCTATACCTATGTTGTATTCAGGTGATCAGCTTAAGTTACATAAGTTGAAATTGCACATGCCATTGATCATCTTCTGAGAATTTGGCTGATACTAGATCACCAGTCCTTGGTGCGAAATCTTTTGGTGCTGCGGCCGATGCTCCTCGGTGGTGTAGTGAGAAGTCAGACATTAGTTTTTCGAGCGACGCAACGCCTGGTCAGTTGTTAGTGATGAAGAAGATGGGTGATACTGTCAGACTCACTCGTTTTATCAAGGACTTGAATGGAGAAACCGAAAGGATCAACTTCTCTGATGGCTGAAACGAAAACGTCAAGATATTCCGCAGGGAGAGGTTCAGAACTTGTGTCTTTGGTGGCAACTTGAACTTCTTCTCCAGTGTAATCAGACCAGATCTATTCCCAAGGATATCAGCTTTGTTGTCCAGATAATCAAAGAGGAAAGCATGTCTAAAAACTTACATTTCTCCTTGCACTCTTAGCCTCTTCTTCGGCAGCTGTCAACTCCTTACCCCAAGGCAAAGATTCAGCTGAGTATGAATGTACTGAAGCATAACTACGGAATGTCAGTGTTTTTATCCAAAATATTGTAGTACTCACCCCTCTTTGACCAATTCAACAGCAAGATTCGTGGTGCCAACATACATAGCACCAACGAATCCACCTTGCTTATCAACGCTGTCGAAAGCTAGAAATTTCTGTAAGCTTGGATCTCCGCAACAATCAAACCAAACTTCACTCACAAATCTCAACATCACGTTGAAGATATTTCGATGCGAATCGTTGAGCTTCAGCACCAAAAGGTTCTGATTTCTCGTTGGCTGAACGAGCATTTCGAGGTGCTCGAATACCTATACTTGATTGTCAGTGCCTTCAACCATGGAACTGAGACAGAGAAACTGACCAGCAAGGACAAAAGTGAGTTTGGTGTTCTCTTTTGGCATGAAGACTTTGAATCGTGAACCAGCGGAAACAAACTCGACCTGAAAGTGTCAACCACAGGGTACTGCTACTAGAGCTAGAGACTTACGATAGCAGCATGACGACCTGCACGTTTCCATGAAGGAAGATATTGCGTTGCCCGACTTCCGCTTTCTGAAGCGTCGACTACACGGGGTAAAGAGACATCTTTTGTGGAATGGACACCGCGAGCTTCGGTGACCGCACTTTTTGGATGTCAGAGATTGACCCTATGTTCAACCGATTCACTCACGTTTGCTCAGCAATCATCAGTTTATCCAATTCAGACGAGCGATCTTCATCATCCCTCTTATGCCTCAAGACCGTGGCTAATCCTTTTTCAATAAGTTGTTCTGATATGTTACTGAACAAGTTGTCGATTAGTTGGATAAAACCCACTCGGACTCATTTACTCACGCATTTTGGGCTCCATAAGTCACTGTGACACATTCTTTCTCGTCGTAATCTCCTGATTTAGGTTGAACGTAATCGATAAAAACATGTACAGTCTTGCCGATCAGGCGTTTTCGGAGGAATCTGGTAAGATGTTACCTACTGTCTTTATAGAAAGCAACGGTTCCACTCACTCTTTCGCCTCACTTGCCCAATATACCTGTTTAGGTTCTGTACCCCTGTACAATTGTCAGACATTTTCAAGCATCGAACTCACCTAGGACCCCGAACCGAAGCGAACGTCAATTTCCTTTCTTTACCACTCTCGTCGTTTTTGGCGACAACACTAATGGTATCCGAACCCCAAATACGAACAACAGTAGCGTCGAACATGCTACCTTTGGTTGAGTGTACACCGTTCGTTGCTCCATTGGTAGCTCCCTTTGACGTGGCAGAAGCACCGTATCCTTCCCATAGACCTAATTTCTTTTCTTTGGCTGATCTTTCTGCTGCTTTGAGACGTTCGAGTCCTCCAAATGGAGCTAAGAATCCGGCATGCCACTAAAAATTGTGAGTCGGTGAGATCACAATGCCGCAAAAGCAATTCAACTCACATCGATGACCTTTGCGAGACCTGCTCCTACTACAAATTCTGCGATATTTCCATTGGGATGAATACTGAAAGAAGAAATCAGGTATGATTTTACCTCCTTTGGATTCAGGACTTACGCAGTACCAATGATCGTTGTAGCACCTCCACTAACAGGTGCAGGTAAACCCGGTAGACCACCTTTAAATGCTCCTGCGGGTGTAGGCCCAGCTTGGAAAGGAACCGCGCCAAGTGAGGGTGGTGCAGAAAGTAATTGAACTTTGATGATTCGCTGTAAAATTCTGGACTCGAGGAAGAATTTGGCCTCTTCTCCCCAAGGTTCTGCTATTGATCCATCACCTTCCCTACCACTTGATGCTCTTGGACTCTTTGCTCCTGCAATTGCCTGTAGAATGGTTAGCGTGTTTGTAAGGTAATCGTAGAGTGGACTTACCAAATTAACAAATTGATGCGTGTGCTCGTCGAGTAGAAGTCGGACCCTTATCGATGTACCGTCACGAATTTGCTCAACGATAGCTTCGCCAAATCAGTCATTGCGCTGGTGTTTCAGGCTGACATACCTTCGATATCCTTCCCCTTGTAGTCGGCAATGAAAGCTTGAGGATCAACAGGCATTTGGAAAGAAACAGTTCGTTGCTAGAGGTAATCAGTATTGGAATCTTGAGGGAACAAAGTTCAACATACACTTTCGCCTTGATCATTCCATATTCCTTTACCCTCTTCTCTAGCCAGATTCTCGGCTGTTCTCAGATATTCTCTTCGTCTAGCCTCCTCAGCACCAAGTCTCCTAACAGCTTCATCACCTTCACCACCGCCTTCACGAACTTTTGCCCAACCAGCTTGAATGACTAATAATGCAACTTCTTGAGGTGGAAGACCAGGTCCTGCAGGTGCGATATAGATGTTGACGAATTCACGATCTTGTTGCTGGTTGTAATTGGAAGTTAGTTGTTCGATAGTCGCAATTGATCTGATAACTTACATTAATGCCAGTACCTTTTTGAGATGCGACATCGAGAACATGTGTAACGTTATAAGCTATTTCTTTTCCTACGAGGAGGACACGAAGGTATTCTCGAGCAAGGAAAGCATATGGCTAAATGTCTAAAGTCAGTTGAAGTGAAGATGTATGTACCTGCTACAACTGACCTCGTCTTCTCGAGTCATAGAACCAACTCGTGGTGCAGAAATACCAGCAAGATGGAGAACCCTATAGACCGTGATAAGTGAAAGTTTGATATTCGCTATACATGTTAAGAAGACTAACTTTTCTTTAACTGGTTTCCCCTTTTCTGGAGCTTCTTTAGGTCGAATGATGACAGTGTCACCTGAGAGGACAGCTATTGGCAGAAGTTAGGGGGATGATCATTGGAGTTGAACAATATATAAAACTTACATTTAACAATCTAAATGAATGGTATAAGTCAACATGTCGTGTGCCAAGGTTTGAATGAGTCAACTTACAGCTCTTGTAGACATTATTTTATGAAAATTGATTTGAGTGAAAATAAGATGGAAAGATGTAGATAGATATAAGATACGTGTATGATATTTATGTTATGATATTTGTATGAGGAAATTTTATGCTATGATGAGAATGAGAATGAGAATGATGGTAGAATGGTAGAATGGTAGATGAAATTGATGGTTGGTAGACGGTAGATGGTAGTGCAGCGTCAGTTTCTATGATGGATGTCTCCACGTGGCAGCAGGTACACTCAACTTAAAAGGGAGGTCTAAATATACTATGGTTTGTTGTGTTTCATCACTAAGTATTACTATATGCATGTATTTCTGGTTAGTGGATTCTTACATTTCACCATACATATTTACTTTTCACTCTCATTTTATACTTTTAATCTTATAGTGTTAGATATCATCCTCATACCAGATCCTATCTCTTATATCACATCCCATCCCCAACAGAAATATCACCAGTGACATACCCTCTCAAAGAGCGACAGCGACAGCGACTCACCGCGTTCCCTTTCTCATTTCTCACCTCGTCACCACCAACCAACGCTTTGACTTTCAACATTAAGAAAATAATTCATTGTTCATAATGTCTGGTAATAATATCAAGGTGAGTTTCTGAGATGTGGGTCGAAGTACGAAGCTAATGCAACAACCTAATTAGGTGGTTTGTCGGTACGTTACCATTCTCATAAATACATGAATCAATGCTGATTTGGTGATGCCACCCCTTTCTCCTATCTGACCTCTTTACTTGTTCAATTTACCACACTACTCCTTACAGGTTTCGACCGATGAATCGAATGGAGATTGAAAATAGATCTGAGGAGTGTATGAGTATAAGCGATGACCTGACATCGGTTGCTTTAAGGAATTCCAATTCTCTTGGTGAGCTCGTAGAATACCTTCCAATGGTGATCAAACTGACTTTGTAACAGCTGGTGTAGAGAAAGATGGTACGCTAGATTTTGGTGATCTGTATCTCGTCTAACCAAACTCATCTAGGCTTCATGTTTGACCGAGTGTTCGACACTACCTCGAAACAAGTTGAGATTTTTGATTGGGGTGTGAAAGGGATCGTGGAAGGTCAGCTTTCGTTGTTAGTTTGAAGATTGTAGCTGATGTCATCTCAGATGTCATGACTGGTTTCAACGGTACACTTTTCTGTTATGGCCAGACTGGTTCTGGAAAAACGTTTAGTAAGTTCCCAGATTCCAAGGCGAAGTACAATGATATTGACCTCTTTATTTTAGCCATGATGGTCAGCTTGATTCACCTTCATCCTGCTAATCCCCACTGACGACCTGTCTAGGGTGCCGATATTGAATCTCCTGTCATGAAAGGTTTGATTCCACGTATCGTCGAACAGATATTCGAATCCATCCTTTCCGCCGATAGCAGTATTGAATATACTGTCAAAGTCAGTTACATGGAGATTTATATGGAGAAAATCAAGGATCTTCTAGCTCGTATGTATACACGACTTTTAACGATGGGTCACTGACCTTGCCATTTAGCTGTCAACGATAACCTCTCCATTCACGAAGATAAAGCTCGAGGAGTTTATGTAAAAGGTCTAACTGAAGTTTACGTGGGCTCCGAATCCGAAGTGTACAAGGTCATGAAAGCTGGAGGTGCAAGTCGAGCGGTATCATCTACACGTGAGCTCTCCGTTAGCAAATCGCTACGACAGAGCTGAAACAGCTTAGAAATGAACGCCGAGTCGTCCCGATCACATTCAATCTTCGTTGTTGGTATACATCAAAGAAATGTTGAAAGTGGAAGTCAAAAGTCTGGTAACTTGTATTTGGTAGATTTGGCTGGTTCCGAAAAGGTGAGTTTGCGTTCTTGGGCAAGCGATGTTGACCAATATAGATCGGTAAAACTGGAGCCACGGGTCAAACCCTTGAAGAAGCCAAGAAAATCAACAAAAGTTTGTCTGCTTTGGGAATGGTCATCAACTCTTTGACAGACGGAAAGGTATGATCAAACAAAGATATGTTGACTGACGTCCAGTCCACACACGTTCCCTATCGAGACTCCAAACTCACTCGTATCCTTCAAGGTAAGTTTTTTGAGCGTGATCAGACTGACCCGATAGAATCTCTTGGTGGTAACTCGCGTACAACCCTTATCATCAATTGTTCCCCAGCCTCGTACAATGAAGCTGAAACATTGTCCACCTTACGATTTGGTGTTAGAGCGAAATCAATCAAGAACAAAGCTCGTGTCAATGTTGAAATGTCACCTGCTGAACTTAAAGCCCTTCTCAAGAAGACTGTCGCAGAGCTGGCTTTGGTTAGAGAACATGCAGCAAGCTTAGAAGAAGAAGTCAAAGTCTGGAGATCAGGTGCTAGAGTCGAGAAATCAAATTGGGCACCGCCAATTCCTGGTGCATCGGCTACTGCTACCGGATCCGCTTTGAGGAAACTTACAAGTCCAACCCCAACCACTCCAAGTCGATCAGTTACTCCTGGCGGGTTACTTTCACCACTGGAATCTTCTAGTCGAGCTGATACACCCTCGGCATTCAGTAGTATAGGTTTGGATCAAGATGAGAAGGAGGAGTTCTTGAAAAGGGAGAATGAATTGTCTGATCAGCTGGCTGAGAAGGTGTGTAGTTTCCTGGGGTACTTGATTTGTGCTGATGATTTCATAGGAAACCGTTCTCGCTGCTCAAGAAAAGATGATGGCTGATATGAAAGACGAAGTTGCGTATCTTAAAGAGCAAGAAGCTTTGATGTCGAAGGTGAGGTGATCGTTGTTTGTCAGCTTTTGGGAGACTGACCCCCCGGCCCAGGAAAACAAATCTATGACAGCCGAATTGAACGAATTGCGTATTTCCACTGCTCGAATTGAATCAGAATCCAGAGACGCTAGTATAACACTTGATTCATACAAGGAGAAAGTCACTGAATTACAACGTGATATCGATGAGCAGAAGGCACAGATTGAGCAATTGAAACAAGTTCAATCTCGTGAAAAGGAGGAAGAAAAGGAGAAGAGGAAACAGGAGATGCTGAGTGATATGATGTCAAAGATTGACATGGTGAGTGAATAGTCAACATTTCAGTTAATTGTTCTAACTGATCATTCGGCAGGGTGGACATTTGGATTCATCAAGTGAAAAATTACGTCTACTACTCAAAGATCTGGATAACGTCAAAGACAATGTCGTTTCTTCCACGATCTCCGCTCAAACTCGAGATCTCATTCGGGAACATTTGGCAGAAAATCAAGATGCTGTTAGGGATCTACAAGAGAGGTTGAGGTTGAGTCAAGAAGAGAATGATCTCCAGACTAAGAGACGGGCTGAGGTTGAGAAACTTTTGTCCAAGAGAGATATCGCTTATGAGGAGTTACTTGGTACGTCGTTTCATGTCTTTCCTGAGTTGTACTGACTATGTGTTAAAGATCGAACGGCCTCGAGTCAATCTGTCGCTGTTGCTGACATCAAGGTATGTCTTGTGTCGTGTATACACAACTCAAGCTAACCATATGATAGGAACAATTTGAAGCTAAATATCGTAGTCAAGAAGAGATGCTTCGTGGTGAAATCAGAAATCTCACTGAAAGAGCTGAAAGTCGTGCAGCCGAAATCAGACGATTACAGAATACCATCGAGTCATATAAACTTTCCAATGAGGAGTTGAACGTAGGTCCACCAGCGAGTACTCAAGTTGATGTGCATACTTACTTATACACTTTACAGCAAGCTCTCACTGTCGCTTCTGCCGGTGTTGAGAATGGTGAATCTTTCGCCGCTGCAACGAAAGAATTGGAGAGGAATAGAAAACAACATGAGATGCAGTATGCCGAATTTGAGATTATCAAGAAGAACATGATGAGGGATTTACAGAACCGTTGTGAGAAGGTTAGTCATGTTTGGTTTTTGATGCCGATCAGCACTGATGCACAAAATTCAGGTCGTCGAACTTGAAATGCAATTGGATGAAGTTAGAGAGCAATACAAGATCATCGCGAAATCGGCCAATTCAAGAGCTCAACAAAGGAAACTTGAATTTTTGGAGCATAATCTTGATGCCTTGAATGTCGTTCAGAAGCAGGTGAGTGGGGGTACCTTCGGCATTGGGAATATTTCAGTTGAATCCTGCTTTAGCTTGTTGAACAAAACACTTCGCTCAAGAAAGAAGCTGCTATCGCCGATAAGAAAATTTCGACTCGTAACGAACGTATCCAGAGTCTCGAAGTTTTACTTAACGCTTCTGAAGAACGATTGAACCATAAGCAAGCGGCTTATGAAGCTCAGATGCAAGCTGTCAGAGAGAGATTAGCTGAGGGTCAGTTTACGAAGTCTCGTTGCATAGATCTGAAACTGATAAAATTCCCTTTTAGCTCAAGCTAGTAAACAACAGGCCACGGCTTATAACCACGGTAGAATAGCTAAACCACTTCGTGGTGGAGGTGTTAGAGAGAACACGGGCAACGGCTTGAATTTCCAGGGTATCGCTGGTGGTGGTGGTTCGGCGAATCCTTTGAATAGGATTCAAGATGAGGGTGGGAAACGACGTAGGTTGTTGAATTTTGAGGGTATGATTTTGATGACTGACTGACTTGGACTTTGAATAGAATCTTGGTTCGGTTCAACTAGATAGACTTTAGATGAGCTTTCGTCTGGTTTATACCTGGTTGGAAGATATCATATTATATGACGGTTATGCATGATTTGATGAATAATAAAATGTGATGGGTTGGTTCTAAACGATACAAAATGCAAAGCAATGAATTACACGAGCCAGCTTAAACCTCCCATTCCAAACCGCCAGAACCCCAATCTCCACCTTGTCCATCAATGGAATCCCCAACAAACCTCGCAAACAACCTCATAACCCTCCGTTCATCTTGACCTATCCATAACCCCTCCCTGTCCCCGGTGATCCGTTTATTATCGTTATCACCCAACCACCAAACCTGCTCCCCGTCCCCCTGTGACGCCGACGCCGACGCCGACGCATGAATATCGAAATCAGGATCCAAAAGTCTTTCCAACCTAGGTGGCGAAGTCGTCGCAGCATGAATAAAACTTGAAGGTTTATTCAACGATTCGTCATCTAACAACAAGAGTTTTTTTAGGGATCGATCACGGTGGGGTTTGGACATTTTATCTAGGATTCGAAGGATTGAGGGTAGGTTGGTGGTAAGTAGTAATTCTCTGAGTTGGGTTGAGGTTGCTATGTGAACACCATGTTAGCACGGAAAATGGGGATGGGGATGAGGAAGGGGACTGACCAATACGAAGTAGTTCTTCTCGACGAAGAGGTTTGGGATCTTCTTTCGTTAATGGATCTGTGAAGATTGAATCTGGTGGTTCCGGGGGATAAAGGATTTGGGATAATGGTTTGAGCGAAGTGGTTGGGGGAGGGTCGATGGTGAGGTTATCGACAGTTTCCGGAGTGGGTTTGAGCGGTTTAGTCGTTCCATCACATTCTCCTTCTGATTCTTTGGTTAGTGTATGGAGTTGTGGGGATGCTTACTTACCCTTGTGTAATTTGAAACATGGGACTGAACAACTATGTAAATGATGATTTAGCTTGTGGATTGGGTTGGGGATGGGGGGATGGACTTACTATCTTATACTACATGATGGACATTTATATTTCGAACTTTGGACTTTACATATTTGACATTGGGATAGTTTGGTGTTGGATTTGGATGTCATCGTTGGAAAGTAGATTGTCGTCAACAGCATTCCAAACATTTATGAAACCAAATAAACGAATGACGGGATTAAATTATTTAATTATGGAAGAATAATCTTAACCGACTTAAGTCGGTGGTGTTTTAACATTTCACGTTCAAAAAGGTTAACTTGAACAACCAACAACAAAACAAACACCCACTCGTCATGAGCTATAACAACTATTCAGGTGGATATGTCCAGATGAATAATGGTCATGGGAATGGGAATTATCAAGGTGGGGGAGGAGGGAGAGGTAGAGGTCGAAGAGGTATGTCCAATGCCAATTCCAAGACCAAAATGTTGACCTTGCTACTTGACTTAGATGATAGAGGTGGATTCAGAGGTCGAGGAGGTGGTAGCGGAGGAGGTGGTGGGGGACGACAACATTATCAGGAATCTACCGCTAGTAGGTATAAGAAGATGATAATAAAATTAGGTGATGAGGAGGTCAGTTCTTTTTCTTGAAATTTCAAAGGGTTTGATTTGACCTTGTTTTCTAGGATTTCGAACCTTTGGAAGATCCTGGGAGATTGGCCAAGGTTTTAATCAGGAATTGGAAAGAAGGTTCTGAAGGGATCTTCGATGGTTTCAGAATTGGGTATGTTAAATCCAACATTCATGGGATGAAATGTTTTATTGACAAAAACGAAATTAGTATCACTCAACAACCATATAAAATACCTTATTACGTTACCCTCCTAATCTATCTTTCACGTCGTGAAGCAACCACTCAGAATGAAGACGTCGAGGCAGATGCGGATACCAATCAAATCGGTGAAAAACGTAAAGCTGAAGACGAAGTCGTCGAAAACGGTAAAGAAATCTTAGAAGATTTGAGTAAATCTTTCAAAAGATTCGTTGAAGTTAGAGATTGGTTGAGTGTTAGACTGCTTGTAAGTCTCCTCTACAGTTTTGACTTTGGAGATATTGCCATTGACCGTCCACTCCAGTTACAATTTTTCTCCTCACTGGCTCCTGTTCGATTGGTGACTACATCATCTCTGTTGGAGGTTTATCAATCCCTGTTGACTGTTTTGAACGAAGTTGGGGGTGGGGGTGATAGAGCTGAAAGAGTCGTTAGAGCCGTTGGAGAGGGTTTGATGAGAGTGGGTAGTCTACACATCTGCCCTAGCAATCAAACTGACTCCACATTGCTTATTTAGTCCGGGTCCACACTTGTCGTTGATTATCCTGATCAAGTGGACTCGATTCTAGGCGCTATTGAAATGTCAATTCTGGGTAGAGCTGGACATCGAACTTTGTTATCTCCTTTCTCACCTATTTTGGGTAACGGTGAAGAAACTGAACCTCATCAGGATGTGAGTCGGTTGTACCCGGATCTAGTCGATGGTTCAGCTGACAAATTAGATACTCAATCAATTGTTCACCGCTTTGAACGAACTACGTTCAAACAACTTTATCCCTTCCGATGTCATCCCTAGATATTGGGAATCTCTACCACTTCAGGAAGGCGAAATTCAATCTGAACCCTTCGTTCTTGGGAACGTCAGTATGCCACCGGAGATGTATGATGAAGGGAAAGATTTAGAGGAAAACGGGGAAGGTCGAACTGGTGTCATCAAGTTTTTTGCCGATGAAGTGGGTGGAGTTAGTATTTAACAATAACATACTGATCTTTGAATAGATCGTCCCGTCCCCTGATTCCCTATCCGGTTGGATACTTCGAAGTACCGTTTTAGACACTATCCACATATTCGAAATCAATCGTAAAGAATGTGCAAGAATTCTACTATCGCTCACGAAATTTTTCCCAAACACTTTTAAAAATACTTCAGAATCCTCTACTTCCACTTCGACGTCAACGTTATCGTTGGAATCGTTGATAGTTTCAACGATCTTGGGAACAATGTTTCATTTACCTTCACCACCGCATCCGTTGATTTATTATGGATCTGTTTTGACTGAATTATGTAAATTGAGTCCTAACACTGTTGCACCACCTGTTGGTAGGGCTGTTAGGAAATTGTTTGGATTGATGGGTAACGATGGACTTGATATTGAAATCTCTAGAAGGGCTAGTGAATGGTTCGCCGTTCATTTAAGTAATTTCGGTTTCCAGTGGATGTGGAAGGAATGGTATGTTCTCTAGATTTATGCAGAGCTCGTTATTGACGATACTTAGGATACCGGAACTTGAATTACCTGCTTCTCATCCACGACGTGCTTTCATTCGTCGAACTGTTGAATTGGAGATTCGATTGGCTTATCATGATAGGATCATGCAGACTTTACCTGAAGTTATGCTTTCGAAGGATGCTGGGGTTATCGCTGAAGATCCATCTGAACCTCATTGGCCTTATGAAAAGGAGGGTAAGTGTATCTAAACCAACTGAAGACTGATGGATAGATCACCCATTACATACCGAGGCTATTGACTTACTTAAACTCTATCGTCAAAAGGCTACATCAACGGAAATCATCAAACATATCGAAACCCTCCCCAACGCAAGATCAGGACCAGATGAACCGATACACGATTCAGTCAGAGTAATGGCTTCAGAAACATTACTTCAATTAGGATCCCGTTCATTCTCACATTTCCTAAACGCCACCGAAAGATATCTAGACGTCCTCCGTCATCTCACCCCAGACATGACATCAAGAAGACTTCTCCTTGACGGAATCAACAATTTCTGGAAAACAAGTTCACAAATGAGATTAATAGTTTTCGACAAGTATTTGCAATACGGCGTTATCGAGGGTATCGATGTTGTGGATTGGATCTTTTCGGAAGACGGTTTGGTGGTTGGGACGGAAGATGGATGGACTGATTTTGAGAAATGGGAATTGTTGAAGATGGTTCTAGATAAGATTGTGGGGAGGGTTACGGGGTCGAGGAGGAGGTTGAGATTGGTTGAGAGGGAGGATGAGGATGTTAGAGCTAGAAGGGCTGCTGAGAGATTGGAATCTGGTGAAGGTGTAGGTGAGGATGTTGATGTTGATGTTGACGTTGACGTCGGTAAGTGGGGTATTGTTTGATATCATTTTGAATATTTGTTGCTAACATTTCCACGACAGATCACGAAACCTCACGTGAAGCCCAACAAGCTCAAACATCTCTCGACATCCAAACGACGAAACTCGAAAAAGTTTTCGAAATAACCACAAAACATTTCATCGCGGATTTATTACCTTGGTGTTTTGATCGTGAAAAAGGTGGTGATGGAGAATTGAACGGTTCTGATGCAGGTTTGAAATCTGTATTGAAGTTGTTGGATAGTGGAGAGAATGGGTTATGGGGTGTGAGAGCTAAATTCGGTTGGTGGAGGGAGTTTGTTCGTTTGGTGAGTTTTACTTGATTGGGGTTTGGGGTTGGTGCTGGTGCTGATGCGTCATAGTATATCTCCCATTTAATCCCTTTGGCACCTATCATTATTAGATCTGTACTTAGTCAGATCCCTGCGCGTGAAGCTTTGGATGAATCTTTGGAGGCTAGGGCTGAGAATATGGTTAGGGGAGTTTGGTTGGCTGCTTTGGGTCAGGAGGAGTAGGTTGGTGGTTGGAGTGAGGTTGGATGCATTGCGTTGGGTCTAAACATTTCATTGGATACTCAGCGATCATTGACCACTAATGGATAACGTAATAAGAAGAACCAAACAATGAAGTAATTGAAGTTAAATTTGAAGATCAATGCATGTTTGTACATGTGGGTGCTATGCTATGCTATGCTTAAATTGTCATTGTACGCATTTTGCCTGAACGAGAAAAACATTTCATCATCTACTCAACTGTGAGGCTGAAACGTGGAAACAAAGGGGGAGGGAAGGGGAGAGGGAGAGAGTGGCACGGATGCATCCTTGTTTCTAAGTACTTTGTAACAAATCAATCAAATCAATCAACCATCAACGTAGCTTGACGAGATATTGAAAGCAATTATGAATACTTACCTTTGAAGGATATTTTCATTATGATATAAGTGCAAGTTGACTAAGGATTCATCTTCGTTCCCTTCTTCTTCATCCTCTTTCTGTCTTGATAACTATATTAGTTATACTTACATTCCACGTTGACCACGATACTGTATCTACTTCATTCAACTGTGGCACTACCCCATTACAAGCATTATCACTCAACGTTCAATCAACATCATCGTAAGTCCTTTCATTCAACCCATCCTCTTAAACAAACAACAACCATAACCATAACCATAAACATAACACTAACACTCATCTCAGTATCGATTAACCACCAACCAAAATGTCAACAAGAATCTTTTCAAACAAAGAGAATTCACTCTCACTCCATACTCAACCTCACCATCACTCCCCCAAACCCACCCCGTCAAAACAAAGGATCATAGGTAAAGGCAAACCGAAAAGATATCACCATCATTCAAAACCTTACGAAAGGAACGTTTCGGTTCAAAGAGTTAAAGAGAAACTCAACACTGATGGTAAAATCAAGAAACGTCCGACTCCACTTCAATTGGTTGCAAAACATGAACAGTGTTCTGTTTCTGTTCCTACACCACGAGTTGAATTACGAAAAATTCAAATTCCTTTGTTATTGCCTTATCCTACTTTCCCACCTGTTTCTGCTATCCCTATGAACGGGTTGGATGTCGTGAGTGGAATCTTTTAATCTTGGTCGTTATGATTTACCTTGACTGATTTATTTTGAGTATAGCCCGCTGAATACATCTTACGTCGTCTCACGTCACATCTACCGTCCCTCTTAATAGTTTCATCACTCTATCGACCGATTCTCCCTGAACCTTCAAAACCATTAGCCGAATCTTCATCAATCAACAAGCCATGGAGTAACAGTATCCATCAACTCAATTCAGGTAGTACCGATGATCATGTAACATTCACTATCCCAGCTCTTTTGAATGATAAATTATCTGTTGAAGATCAGGATGACATGTTATCGAAAATTAGGGGGAGGGAACCGGATGTTTGTTTGGGCGTTTTCAAGAAGGGTTCCAAAGGTGATGGAATTCGTTTGGTTCCTACTAGGTAAATCTCATTTTTTACATTTTCAAGGACGTACCGACTGACAAATTTCTAGTCAATTGGTTTATTCTACTCAATGTTCTTATTGGCCAAATTTGCTTTCAGTTTCCGAATCGGAATCGGAATCAGAGTCTCAGCATCAACCTCCATCCACGATCAAATCATCTCGAGAGAACACGTTCTCAACGTTGGAAAGTATCGCTGAAGATTCATCCGATGAAAATGATACAGAAAACTCCAATTCTGGTTCAGACTCAGACAGATCTTTCAGTAGTACCACCACCGACGACTCAACCACATCAACAGAATCAACCCCAACCCCAACCCCAGCCCGAAACTTTCAAAAACAACTTAAAATCATCCCCCTCCCTCTCCCATCCCCAGAAACATTCAACCTAATCCACACCGCTCTCCACATAACCGATAAATCAATATTCCCCTCTTTACTCCGTTTACCAAACTCGAACCCCGATTTTGGGGTTAGGGAGTATTTGATGGGGAAAGATTTGAAAAGTTTGTTAGATGTTTTAGAGAGGATTCATGGTGTTTGGAAGAATTTGTGTTGTTTGGGTATCTCTTGTGTTAGGATCTGGAAGGAGGTTGGGAGAGCTTGGGAATGTGTTGTTGGGGTTTTGAAAGTTAAGATGAGCGGGGGGGAGGGGGAGGGGGATGTTGAGATGTGATCAAGGGTTAGGTAGGGGTGGGAATAATAAAAGTGAAATATTGTAATCGATTTATTTGAGCTTGGTCATCATTATTGGTATTTTGGGCGGTCTGGATTTCATTCTCTGCTTTTTCAGGTTTTACGTTGTAGATTGAGTACAAATATTATGCAGAGTTGCTTTGAAATTGGAAATACCGAGTTGTACTGTATTTGTAAGTACTAGTTGTACAACATCGCTTAGCTTCGCCACGATCCACTGATGCCACTGAATCAAAGTGGAGGTGAAGCGGATGTATGCGAAATGAGGTGATTAACTGTACGAGTACTCGAGGACAAGTATATATATACGGTAGGTTTAATCCACTTTCTCACTCAACATCTAATGTTAAGATCGTTACTAAACATAACAAGAACAAGAACATTATCATCACAAACAACTCGTACAATGTCCACAGCTATCCCTAAAACTATGAAAGCCATTCTGGTCGAAGAGAATGGTGGACCTGAGAAAACTGTCTTGAGAGAGATTCCGGTACCAACACCTAAAGACGATGAGGTATTGATCAAAGTTGATTGGAGTGGTGTAAACTATATCGATAACTGTAAGTCCAACCTTTTAATCCGAATCCAACTAACCCAAAACCCAGATTTCAGATCAGGTCTCTATCCCAAACCACTCCCTTTCATCCAAGGTCAAGACGTAGTCGGTACAATAGTCTCCCTCCCCAAATCCCCAATCTACACCTCAACAAAAACATCTCTACCAAAACTTGAAATCGGTCAACGCGTTTTCAACCCTTTAGGAAACGCTTTCGCTGAATATCAAACGGCTACTTGGTGGAAAGTTGCACCTCTGCCTGATGGGGTTGATAGTAAGGATGGAGTTAGTTTGGCTACTCAGGGTTTGACGGCTCTTTATTTGGTTAAAGAGAGTTATGAGGTTAAGAAGGGGGATTGGGTGCTTGTTAGAGCTGCTGCTGGGGGTGTTGGATTGTTGTTGGTCCAGGTGGGTCATATGGTTTCTTTGGGTTGTTGTCGTGTTCTTTTTGTCTATCAGGATCATGATCATGATCATGATCATGATCATGATCTTTCTTCCTTTCGATTTCGTTGTATGCTAGTATGCTGACCATGACCTCCACTGTAGCTCGCTAAATCTATCGGTGCACACGTCATCGGAACTACTTCAACAGAAGAGAAAGCCGATCTAGCAAAGGCCAATGGAGCTGATCATGTTCTCCTTACAACCAACAGCTCAGAGGATAACGTCAAAGAGGTAGGGAGTCCCTTTTCTTCCAATTGTGCTACTCCTAATCCCTTCTAGATTCTTCGCTTAACCGACGGTAAAGGTGTTCACGTATCTTACGATGGTGTAGGCAAAGACACCTGGGAAGAAAACTTCTCGATAGTTCGTCAAAAAGGTAAGTGTAATTTTGTTTCTCAACATGAACCAAATTAATAATTGGTAGCTACAATCGTTACATTCGGAAACGCCTCTGTAAGTCTGAATCAACCCTCTCAACAGCTCGCTATAAGCTAATGAAACACTTAGGGTCCACCACCAGCGTTCGCCCCAGCTAGACTCACCTCGAAATCCCTAAAAGTAACTCGACCAACATTAGCCTCGTTCATAGGTGAACCAGAAGATTTCGCTAGATACGCCAACTACGCCTTTGAAGCTATTCAATCTGGTGCTTTAAAAGTGTGTTTTGTGTCTACGTCAATTGATAATGATGGCTGATAGAATTACTTTACTTTAGTTCGCGGTTCATAAAATTTACAACTTTACCGCGGAAGATGTGGCTCAATCCCAAATTGATATTTCGGGTAGGGGAACGACTGGTAAATTGTTGATTAAGGTTTCTGATGCGTAGGGGGAGATTGATTGGATTGTTTTGTAGATTGGGGAAAAAGAATTGATTTTTGATGGTGGATTGATGAATGGTTGACTGCAAGTATGACATGGTTATGATTTGCCGTTCCATTAGCCATTTCGATTACCCGCTTGGTTACGAAGCGTTGGTAAGATTTCAATTAAATTTCAAGATTTCCATGTTTTCATTTCTATAATCCAACCAAATCAACAACTATCTTAGCAATGGTTGAAATCCATGACCTATCATATATAGATATACAAGTGAGCTAAACCCCGGTTCCACAATTTAAATGTATTTAACGAATTAATCACAGCACGACACGTTGACGGTCATCGATGACGTTTTACAGAACATTGTTGAAAAAGAAGATATATGGGTATCAGGGGTAAGTCATCACCTTTATTCTGGATAGAAGAATAACCTTTTGGGATACAGTATAAAAATGGCTGTTCTAGTGTTCATGGGAAAGTCTCTATCCAGAAAATCGATGATCAACTGGTATTGAAATCGAGAGATGGGGTTGAAGTTGAATTGATCAATAGTGTATGTTGATTTCAATACACCTTTATGGGAAATTTAAGGCATTGATTGATTGATTGATCTTTTTTTAGACAACTTTTCAGGTTTCCATACCGACTTTAGATGTTTTTGGTCGGATCGTTAGATTCCCTAAACAAGTTATTCAACCTGATTATAAAAAGAAATCGAGTGTTTCTGTAGGTCATCTAATACTCTGTTTTTTGGGAACGTCTGTCGTAAATTGTTAACAACCACCTCTTAGCCTGAACTTCATATCAATTCCATCTGTCATTCACCGAATTCGAATCATTTAGTGGTGGGCGGTAACGATGGGTACTGTGTTGTTGTACCTACTTCGACTTCGTCTACTGGTGGACAATTGGACTTACAAGGTCATGTTGGTGATGTACTCTCAGTCAATTATTTCCCTAGTGGGAAAGTATGTTAATTCATACACCAAACACGACTATAAACTGATAATCATTAAGGTAATCCTAACCTCATCATCCGATCTATCAATCCGAATCTTCTCATCTGAAAACGGTATAAATCCACGAACCCTAAAATCCCATACTAAAGCTATAACATCAACCAAAATCCTTGGGATAGGAAAGAAGATCTTATCAATCAGTAAAGACCACACCAGTATTTTATGGGATGTAGGTAAAGGGACAAAGATCTCTCAATGGGGATTTGGGGGGGCTTTGGAATGTTTGGAAATTCTTTCCGAGGGTTGGGGTGGGGTTTTGGGTTTGGGATCGGGGGAGGGGGAGGGGGTTGGGTTGGTTGGACTGCAAGATGGGAGGTTGGGGGTTTGGTCGATTTCTGATTCGACCGCTTCTCCGATTTTGGTTGGTTCGGTGAAAGAGGTTAGGGGTTCTCAGTTGGTTTCGATGGCTGTTTCTGAAGATTTGGGATTGGTTTTGACGGGTCATTCTAATGGTGTCATTGTTATCAGGACTATTCGGTCGTTAACCAAAACCAAAGATGGGAACCAAGATGACATTCAGGACTCGGAATCTGATGTAACTCTGATAAGAAGGAATGAAGCTTCGATAGATAGTTTATTGTTCGTCCCGATTTCGACATCTAGGACGGATACACTTAAATCGCAGGATCTGTTGGTTGGGACTTCATCAGGTTTACCTTGTAGATTGAAAATCAGTTTAGGGGATAACGACGAGATTCACTTTGAAACGATAGAAGAATACGCTGGTTGGGAAGCTGTTTCTGTAGAATCTTTTAGTTTGGGGTTGGAAGAGGATATTTGGTGCGCTGGTGAAGGTGGTGTTAGGAGGTATTGATAGTAGATCGTAGCGAATATAAATGATATTATACATTGATATACAAGATCTGTTTCAGGTTTTGAAATGGATTCCTTGGGGTATTCGTCATTGCCACCTTGGGTCTTGGTTCCCCTCTGATCATCTAATTTCCATGATTCTTTTCCTGAGCTGATGGAGATTTGGATCAGTTTTTGGATTGACGATGATATGATGAATTGGAGGGGTGGGCTTACGATTGTAAAGTAAAAGTTTTTCTATTAGATCAACTAGAGATTGTCATGTTAGTTTTTGGACGATTTGTCGAAGTCATGACTAACCATGTGTGAGGACCATTCTTCGACAACAATATCGTTTTCTGGAATATCAAGACGAATGTCAGTTCAATTACATGAGTTATCAAATGAAATTGGAAAATCATAATCCAACCAAAGCTTTTCTTGAATAGCTGATGTAAAGTCAAAGAGGACAACTCACAGTTGAAGTGTATCCAAAGCAACACTGGAAAACGAGTTATCAGTTGTATCGTTGAAAACGTTTTGACAACTGACTCACCCCTCTTCGATACCTGACGCTAAAAGTTCTAAATAACTTTCCCATAAGTTACCGATAACTTTCCCACATGAGAAACATCGAACTGGGATAATCTAGTAAGGTGGATTGGATTCAGATAGGTAGGATGATTTGGGATTGTTTACTTACCATTTTTATTTATATTGATATATGTATTTTTGTTTAGAACCAGACAAGATCTATCGAAGAAGAAATGTTAGATTGAAGATTGATAATAAATAAATACACGTCATTTTACTTCCATTCAACAATAACAACGACGCGATTGTTTTTACTTTGGTTTCTTTTTATTTTCAGTCGAACACAAACAAGATATCACCATGGTATCGAGGTCGACAGCAACGACAACCGCAGCGACAGCGACGGCGACGAGAACAAGAATAAAAGTTACCAAAACTACTTCAACAGTACCTACGACTCCTACGAAATCAAAAGCAATTAGAACGAGGGTCACGACGCAAACAGGTGATAATGAAACAAATCCCTCTTCCTCTGTGGACGTTGATCTTTCCTCTCACTTACAGAGGACTTTAACCATCACTCAACCTAAAGCTTCTACTTCCACTTCGACCTCGTCTGGACGAGGTACAACATCAAAACTTTCTTCTAAACCTATAACTCAACCTAAACCTTCAACATCGGTTCGTCCGAAAACATTGATCAAGGGTGTGGAACAGATAAAAACTGTTGATACCAATCCAGCTTCGACTTCGACAATTTCGAAAGCTAAAGCAAAAACTGTTTCTAATTTACGACCGGTACCCTCCGTTAAAGGTAAAGAAGTCATGAAGAGTGATAACGGAGTTGGGAAAGTGCAATCAGGGTCCGGGAGAAGTAAACCGACAACTGAAGAGGCTAAGGAAGCGATTTCAACATTCAACGGAATTCTTGCTTCACTGTCTAAAATTTTAGCATCTGGATATCAATACTCATCATCATCATCTACCAAAGATACGAAAAACGGTAACAATCCCAATAAACCTGATTCCAATCACACCAACACTGATGAAACGGTTGAAAAATTGATTGAAGATGGTGAAAAGATTTTAGATCTTTTGAGAGGTTTGGTTGAAGACGGTTCAATGCCTTTGGAATTTTCTCTGAAGATTGAGAAATGTGTTCAAGTTTTGATAGTAAGATGTATAGCTTTGGGAGTGGTAGGTTCTTTTTCGGTGCTTTCAATATTCAAGACTAACGAAATATTTAGTATCGGAAAGCCAAGATGTTACTACTCAATTCTAGATCTTACATTCTAAAGCTTTATAATCCTCGATCGATTCCTGAAACTAAACAGAAAGTCAAAACTGTATCCAGTACGACACCATCTTCTAAAGCTTCTTCGTCTCGATCGACAATATCTTCAAAGGGAAGTTCCAAATCTGCAGAACAATCACAATGGGTTGATCTAGTCACGTTCCCCGTATCAGACAAAGATGAGTTATCGGAAGAAGTACAATACATCATATTCCAAGCAATGATAAATGCTTGGATATGTCTTATGGTTTTAGACCCTCAACAAATCGATAGATCAACTTTGAAATTACCTGAAATAAATAGTAACACGTTGAACCCACTGGTCATGTCGCTACATCCCCCTTCTCAAGCAGTCAATTCATCCATGATCAAGTTCTTCACGTTATCCAGTAAACTTAAATTGGACAACGAAATGGACATCCACATTCGTCAAATATCGTTTATGGCTCTGTCAATCACGATCACAACTTCAGATCCCCCATCGAAAAATACACCTATCCAATATTGGGAGGCAGTTTATAAGGCTTTCAACTCATTAACGACGAATGCTTCTCCTGATTCTTTGCGACAGATCATGAATAGTATCGACGTCGTCACCGATTGGGTTATTAATATGGTTGATCTCAGGAAAGAAGACAGGGATTCTTGGTTCAAGGGGAAAAGCTGGGCGCAATTGATAAACTTATGGATGGATCTTGGTGGAGGTGTAAGTTGATTGTTTTTCTCATGTTTATGTACAAACAGCTGAAACGAGCGTAGCTCAAAGAACCCGCTATCGTTCAAAGGGCTCTATCGATGTTGAAAGCTGATTTCCTGGAAACTCCCATTGAATCAATATCACCAGATGACAAGCCAAGTACAAGTACAGATATATCTTCACCGAGGAAGAACGAAATTCCCAACATGTCCACTGAAGAAGCAGAGGTGACGGTTCTGACCATGTGCGGAGAAATCGCAAACATCATTCTAAAATTTGAGTCGATGACTGGTAAGTGTACCATTTGTCCTATTCTGATCTCTGCAGATCAAAGTGATCGCACAGTGATGGTCAAAATGATCCAAGCTATTGATCTGGCTACCTTTGAATTCGCCATCCTTCAACTTGGAAACGACGAGTCCGGTCAACTAGCTTTTGGAAAAGCTTACAGGTCTCAAGAAAGGTTACGACGACTTATCAGAAAGGCTTACCTGAAAGAAGATCCTCAAGGCGATTCATCCGTTTTTGTTACTTCAAGAGAATGGCTCAAGATGCATATCAAATTCGTTCTAGGAATTGTCACGCGGTCTAAATCTGTAAGCTACTTTCTGCGTCTTAATGTCTGGAGCTGATCAGAACGTCAGGATGACTTGATATCCTTCAAGGAAATGATGGAAGGGGCTATCAGTTCTGCTGACCGTTTATCGAGATTTTCATGCACTTCCGGGATCCTCGATCTCGTCGTGGCGTTGTTCTCATTCGTTCAATCAGATAATCGACTCACCAAAGCTTATCAACAAGATCAGATTGATTGGATGCGGGATCTCGCGACTTCCGCTTACAACATCTGTGTAGGATATTCGAGGACTGATGATTGGAAAGAAACCATTAAAGCTGCACGATTGTCATGCGAATGGACCGAACAAGTATTTCCTTTGGTTGAAAATCTTGAGAACAGCGATGCTAGTGATTTGAAAAAGCTTCTCGAGAATCTATCGAGGAGATATCAGACCCTTGGTTCTGCCTTGATCAAGGATAGTCAATTTTTCGTGAGTCTTTCATTTCATCGGTGTTGAGATATTCTAACGACTTCTAGGAGGGTGCGAAGATTTACATAAAATCTTTGACCTCGCATTCGTCAGACGTTTATGAGATGTTATCAGCACCGAAACCTCTTTCGATACTATTCGATGGTTTGACAGATATCAACTATAGCATTCAAAGGGTGTACCACTTGATCGGAAATGATTCATTACCATTCAAAGACATTGGGAAGGTATTGAAAGCTGAATTACTGGACAACGAGAGATTAGGAAAGGCTGCAGGTGAAACCATCTGCGAGAAGTTGTTGTTATCGTTGGAAGGTATTGTTTCACGTGAGGGAGTTGCGGAGATCGTTTTGGAGATTGGCGAGAATTTACTTGATTTCTACGATATCAGGAGATACCCCTTGAGGAAGTTACGGTGAGTTTGGACATTGAAACGTTGCTGATTGAAAGGGTTTTGTCATGTTTGATGGAAGTTGTTAATACCACTGGGAAAGCTTTGGATAGGTTTCCAATGTTTGTTGAGGAGGTTGAGAAAATCTCCAGGATATCCGTACGTCTTCCTTGTTTGTGTCCGGGTATTTGCTGAACGGAATGCAGAAATTCGGCGAAGACGAACCGTTATCGATTTATAAAGAAGAATTATTGGGTATGACTCAGATTCAACAAACCTTCCACACGTATCATACATCGCAAGAACCTTCGAATCAAGTTTTTGAATTGGCACAAAAAGCTATCAACGATCTACGCAGTCTCGCACTTCCCTTCACGACTGATCAACATCATGAAATCGCTTCACCAGCAAAGACCGTCGCGAAGAGAGAACCTCTTGGAAAAGCGAAAGCGTTACCACCTAGAACACCTGCAAGAGGGAAGAGTAGGATTGTTTCTGAACCACCTAAGGTTGAACGTAGGACTGTGCCACCCAAGGCTTCTTTGAAAAGTATGACCTTGTCTGCCTCACCGAGACGTTCAAGTTTAGTCTCAACGAGACAACTTTACGATATCAATAGACTTTTCAAACTTCTTGGTGGGTATCATTTATATTTGTGTTTGGTAAATTGGCTGATGATCCTGAAGGTAACTTGGCAACACTGCTTGGGGCGCTTGGACATGTCTTGACTAAGGTTGAAGTTTTGAAGATTATTCGAACCCTTCAACGAAATCGTGATGATCAACTTGATGGTGAGTGGTCTGTCAATAAGGAGGAATGACTGATGAACATTTCCTTTAGCCTACATCGAAACATCTGCAAGACTAGCATCTCTTTATTCGGAACTTGGTAAATACTCTCGTGCATCGACTGTCTTTGGTCAAGCTCTGCGTCATTGTTCAAACGGCGATAAAACAATCGCACCGGGAGTCCGCGTAGAACTTCATCTTCGACGTTCGATTTACTTAGCCTCCATTGGTGATCTTGACATGGCGTACGTTAGAGTTGACCTATTGATATGAGTGATAATTGATCGAGTCGTTCTAGGACTACCTCCTTCACTGAAGCTCACGAGGCTTCTACTGAAATTCCGACCCTTCCAGCTGACGCTTCGTTCAATGCCAGAATCTTGGATCGATGCGGAAACCATGAGCGAGCCACACTTGCCCGAGAAGCTTCCATTGCTATTCATCTTGCAAAGGTGAGTTGATTAATTGTTCTGCTCTACATTGAAATTAACACCAAGATAAGGATAATGCATCAGATGCGATCTCTCATTGTTCAACCTTGGTAACTCTCTGGATTCGTTGGTCTGAGTCGGTCTGCCGTTTGGCTCCCGAAAGTAAAACGTCGGCGGAAGTCACAGCTACAGATGATCCTTTCGTCGTCTCCAACAAAGAAGGGACTGGAGCAGAAGAACCGTCGAAAGACGAAAAGGCTTCAAAATCAAATCCAAGCGCAGAATCGTACTCCAACAGACATCTAAACGCTCTACAATGGCGAACGATCGAAGGACTTTTGTTATCAATCCTCAAACTCGCTTCTGTTTTTGCGGAGAGAGGTTCAGTCGGAGATTGTGAATACTATTTACAATACGCTGAGAAAGTTGCGGAAACTGTTAAAAGTACTGTGATGATTGCGAGAGTTTCGGCGAGATTGGCAGAACTTTATCAAAGGATGAGAAAATTCGATTCGTCAATTGAGAAACTGGAAAAAGCTTCGGAGGTACTATCTAACGTGAGCTATACATTCCTCTTTCTTGATGTTCATTTTTACTGATCATGTGGCGATTGGATAGAACGAAGGACTTGACGAAATTGATATCAAGAGGATCAGGGGAGAAGTTCTTTCTCGTCAGGAGTTGGATGCAGAGGCTTCTGAAATTTTCGTAGCCACCTCACAAGATCTTGCTGGACTTGACGCCGCTTTCGTTTCTACCGATGCTTTACTTCCTTCGTAAGTGCAAGACAGTTTACGGTCATTTAGGGCTGGTGATTGACATTCCGATATAGACCACGTAAAGGATCTACTATCAGTCGATTGTCGGAGACAAAAAAGGAACCACTTCTCCCAGCAACTCTGGCTCAGATACTTCGGCAGCAGGGTGAGTTTATTGGTAGATTGTATTTTCGTTGCTGATAGTAGTGTAGCTTGGTTGTTACGTGAAGCTGGATCTGTGAATGATTGTTCGGTCTTGGTGAAGACTCTTCAAATGTTAACTTCAGATGTTGGTGCCGACGTAAGTCTTGAAATATGATGGCAGAAGGTCATATTGATTTCTTTTGTTATACAGGCCAGCCAGCTGTATCTCGAAGGTAGAATCGCTCTTCGTGATGCTTTTGATCAATTTAAAACCGATCTTTTCATGAGTTCCCTCACAGAATCAAGTAAGCCAATCCGTCAAGTACAACGAAATGAAGCTAACCTGGACGCTTAGCCATATCCATGCCAATGGGTAAAGTTGTCAAAAGTACCAAGAATTATCGACATTCAACTCGCATCACCATCGATGGTGTACTTCAAAGAGCCGATAAATCGTTCATCTCAGCTTTGGCTCTCAGAGTGAGGAGTGGCAGGATAGAGGACGTTCGACAAGCTTGTTTGTCTTTGGCACTGCTTCGTGCTTTCCAAACTTCACTCGGACAGGGCTCCGCTTCTGTCACAGCTTCAGCAGCGAACATTCTTGGTAGGTCGCCATAGCGTCATTTGAATTCCTCGCTAACTCTACACAGCATCTAGTTCTGCCATCACCCTACAACGAGAATTGTTGTCAGCGATTGATGGCAAATTCTCTCGCGTTACTGATCATCTCATTTGGAACAATCTCTTAATTGAACCTGAACCACCGGCAAGTCTAGAATTGGACGAGGACGTTCATCTCTACAACTACTGGCAGAATGTACGGTTAAAACATTCAAATTTCAGTTTGGACGGTACGGATTCACATGATCTTTCGAAACTCCCACCAGATTGGGCGATAATCTCTATCAACGTCTCTGAAGATCGAAACACCATGTTCATTTCACGTCATCAACGTTCTCATGACGCTCTTGTGTTTTGTCTACCTCTCGATAGACAAGGTAGAAGGGAAGGTGAAGATGAAAGCGATATTTTCACTTTCGAAGCGGCTTCTAGTGAACTTAAGGTCATTATTGAGACTAATGATCAGCAATCAAGGGAGACGAAGAATATCAAAGATCAAGAAGGGATTAAAGATTGGTGGAACCGAAGACGGGCTCTGGACACTAGATTACAGAATTTGGTGGAAAACATGGAATATTGTTGGTTAGGTGCTTTCAAGGTATGTGGTGAAATTACCTTTATAACAAAGGCTGACATCCAACAATCTTATAGTCAATCCTCGGTCTCAGAGCTCCACCCAACGTCAAAGCTCTACAGGGGTTCGATAAGAAATTGAACAAAATATTCGCTTCTGCTTTATCAGATGGTCGTGAGCTCAAAAGTGATAAAGTTAGTCTCGATGACACGTTACTCGAATGCTTTTCGACTTTATCTTCAAAATCAAAGGATGAGGAGATTGAGGATTTGGTCTATTTCATCTTGGACGTCTATCAATTCCATGGTATCCCTGTGGCATTAGCTGAATTGGATATTGATCAGGTGAGTCATCAGCACTTCCAAGGTTACTTGGTGCTAACGCTTCACAGATTGCTATTGACGTTCGGAGTGCTTTGACAGATTTCGAGATTGCCAACATGGCAATCGATAGCAACAGTAGCAATGAACATATCTTCCTGGCTTTGGATAAAAACGTTCAATCTTTCCCTTGGGAATCGATGCCTATACTCAGAGGTCGCGCTGTTAGTCGAATCCCTTCGTTACCATTTTTATTGGATCAAGTGGAATTAGGTCGTCATCTACGCAAAACTAGTGATGATGATGATGATGGCGAGATGTCAGACAGAAAAGTCAACCCACGGAAAACGTTTTATATCTTGAATCCGAGTGGTGATCTTACCAAAACTCAGCAACATTTCGAACCGTGGTTGAAAGGTATGGAAATCTCTCATGGATGGAAGGGTATCATTGGTAGACCTCCAACATCTCTTGAAATGGTTGACGCGTTGAGGAATCACGATCTAGTCTTGTGAGTTGACGCTTTTTCCAAGTGTATTTGCAACTGACCGCGTCGAATTAGATACTTTGGTCACGGAGGGGCACAACAATATTTGAGATCGAACAAGATTCGTCATTTACCCATCTGCGCTTCTACAATGTTATGGGGTTGTTCTTCTGGTGAATTACGTGATCGTGGTGATCTAGATCGAGATGGTACACCATGGAATTACATTATAGCTGGATGGTAAGTACTCAATATACATCACAAATCGGTCAAGACAACTGACAAGACAATCGCTCTAGTCCATCACTGATCGTGAATCTATGGGACGTGACTGATAAAGAAATCGATAGACTTTCATATCAAGTTCTAAGTCGTCTGAATCTAGCTCCACCAGCTGTAGTTGTTGGACAATCGAATCAAACCCCCAAATTAAGTTCAAGGAAGATGTCAACAGTTCAAGCGTTAAACGCTTCCAGGGATGATTGTAAGATGAGATATCTAACTGGAGCCGCTCCTGTCGTTTATGGTGTACCAGTGTACATGGATTAATGATACTCTTGTACAATATGTATCGGTAACGACGATACGAATATATAGTGTAATATATCAATTCTGATCATGATCATATGATGAATAAAATGCATTTCTGGTACATATTTAAATTGAGCCCATTTTATCATATTCGAGGTGAAATATATTTTCCGATTATGGATCTGTTATTCTTCGCAAAAGAAATAACGATTTGAGAGACTACACTAATGACGATGATCCAAAGAATTTGAGAAAAGTAGAAAGGGAAAAAGAAGGAAAGTCGGATTATACTGTATACGATGAAATGATTGATAAATGTACAACGATGAAACCAAACCGTAAGAGAATATATATAAAGAGGTCGATTGACCCAATGTTTGTTTTGAAATCAGATTCAAATCCTAGAATGTGTATCTGGGGTAGACATTCTTCTTTGAGAGATCCAATCACCACCTGAACCTAGCCCATTCAAAGGATTTTTCATTTCAGAACCTGACCAAGCAGGGAACCGACGTTCCAAGATGTTTTTATGATAAACCGCTCGCATGGCTTTAGCGGCGGGTGAACTTGCCGCCGAAGACTGAGATTGAGCTTGGGCTTCAGTAATGAAACTGGTATTTGAAGTTGGTGTAGAAGCCGTTGATGATTCCGTTTGTGAAGTAGCGGAACTGGCGTTTGAGTTTTGAGTTGATTTGAGTGGAGTTGTAGGTCCTGGTTCTAGACATGTCGAGAGTGCCATTGAAGGTGGTAATGAGAGAGGGAAGAGGGTTCTAAATCTTTCGTCGTGGGCACAAGATTCCGTCACTGGTTGAATGACTAGGCGTAAAGTCTCAGGTGATGGGTTTCCAGTTGCGATATCTGCAGTGAGGGAGTCGAGACGTGATTGCCATAAACTTCGGTTTTGAGAGCAAGATTCGGAGTAGGGTTGTAGTTCTGATAGTATGGATTAGCAAGATAAATTCGTGGTGAGGGCCAGAAAATTTACCTGGAAGGGCGTCTGATACTGCCTCAAACAACGGTTGAGTGAAAAGATCGATGAATCCAACTTGTCCTTTGGCTTGAAGTGCTGCGTCGGCACTGGCAATGACCGAAACTGGAAGATCGAGTTCTTGTTCAAGCGATGCTTGTTTAGCCCATTCTTCAAGCAAAACAGAAGACCAGTGTTCAGAAACGTCAATCGGTCGGGTCTGAACATCAAATCGTTAATTATAGTTTCCCATGTGGGCAGAGATAACTTACGGGATTACTGATATCCGCACATTTGATCATTGCTTGACAGATCATTATTCTATCATCCTCTTCAGTTCCAACCGCAACTTCCGTCATTCCAGCCGCACCAGCGAGTCTCATCGTAGCACTGAACTCCTTGAGTCGTTGAATCCAAGCGAAATGGAGACTCATGTCCGTAGCCAGAACCGAAGAATACAGAACTCTTCTGAATCCTCTCCAATCGATAGCAGCTCTTGCTGGATTGGCAACCGCTGAGGTTTCAGGGTGCATACTATTCGTACTCGTACATGGACCAAGAAGGAATCCGAAACCGTGTTTTCGTAAAAGTTGAACGATAAGCATGCAATGCATGTTCTCGAGAACAGATTTATCATCGTAAACTTGTGATAAAGGAGTTTTGGCATTTTTCTGAGATAATCAGTTATGTTCATTAAAAAATGACTCACCATGAAAGCGTTGCTCAAACCAGGATGGCCTACATCATGACCCATCGCAGCTACGAGTAGACCCAAAACATCCTGGGGTCTGAACACCTCTCGTGCCCGTCTCGTACCCAAGCCACAAACTGGTCTTTCGTTTTCATCAGGTCGTTTCCAGGGTTGCATGTCTGGAGTCCATGAACGCATATATTCCCAATCTGGAACGACACCGACCGCCAGTAAGAAAGTGTACGTAGCTTGCAGAACATCAATCGCGTGGACGTAATTGTGATAAGGATTTGGTGCGTGGTAGATGGCTCGAATGGCGAATAACAATTTGTTTACAGAGTCTTGTGAACATTTCAATTCCGCTAGACCTTCGATGTTGAGAACTGATTCAAACAAAAGACATGCGCAGCGGAAAAGATCACCCTCGCTTAACACATGGGGTTTGAAGTTCCACAAGGACATGTGGTCGACCAACGTTGCACGATGTTGAGGAGTGAGGGGTGCAGAGAGTCTACAATAGTCAGCCAACGTCTCACGAATTTGAAACGACCACTTACTCTGGGAATTCCCCCATCTGTATCTCGATTGCAAGTGTAGTTTGGTAATACATAGCACTGAGAAGTTCCGCCAATAACGTATCTTGAGTACTTTCCCCTTCGACAGGTTTTTCGGTGACTGGCGATACAGGTTCACCTTTCAAAGATTTTAATCCTTTTGGAGGGGTAGCAGGAAAGGAGAAGCCTTCTTTGATTGTTCCCACAGCTTTGGGAGGGGCTGATGGGAATTCATACGCCTTGGTGGCTCGTTTCAAAGCAAGAGCCAGTCCACCTGTATCCACACTACGACGACGGGGGGTGAGAGTCGGGTAGAAAGAACAGAACGAAGATGTGAAATGATCTTCATGAGATGGGAGAGGTGGAGATGGGAATGTGGTACCAATTGGTTCCGCCGTTGTTGGTGTCACGACGGTACTTGATGATGATGAACCGGACGGTTCATGGAGTAGAGATGTACGACGAACGTAACCAGAGTTTACGCCGTTAGGTGCCCAACCGATACTCTGCGTTCTACGATGATTCACGACTTGATTCAAAACTTTTTCACCTTCATGTTCACTACCACCCATGTTTAGAGCGGTGGGAGTCAACACAACCTTGGGTTCGGTTTCAAGACCCATAGTAGGTACTTGGAAGTTAAGTGGGGAGGGGGGGAAAGATGAGGTTCCAGCTAGGCCAACAACAGATGATATCCTACCAGCTTGAGCTGCTTTGACCATTCTTGTGATCAAACGAGATGTTTCGAGGTCGAAAGGGGGTCTCAACACACCAGCTGCACCGGCAGTCACGCACGCGGCGATGGTAGTTGTAGAAAGAGCTGGATTGGCAGAGTAAGCGAGAACAACTGGTCTTTGTGATATGTTTGTCGATTGAACAGCTTTATCGCGCATTTCCACCACGGATTCGAGTTGAGCGATTGCTGAAGGAAGCCATTCGTCTTCTGTTCGCTTAGCTCGATCCAGTAGATCCTGTTGGAAGCACACTGCGGAAGGTGTCGTTCCCTGCGCAAGAAGTAACGATAATGATGGTAATGTTGGTGAATCTCCTAGAGGAACAAGAATAACATGGGTAGGAGAAAATGGTTCGGCAGGTGTTGATGGTCTTGAACTTTGGCTGAAAGTTGGATATGTTGGAGAGTTAGCAGTGGAAGCTAGAATTGGTGGCAAATGGGACGCATGTCGGATAGCAGTGACTGTGAAAATTTGTTAGTTGTTGATTGACATAAACAGGACAAAAGATGTATCAAAGGAGATCAAATCTGTGAGAGGAAAGGGGGGGAGAAGTTGCATCCCCATCGAACAATCCCCAAGGATCTTCCCATGGGAGTTTGAAGAGCGATGGAATGTGGGAAAAGGAATAGAGAGATGGTCTGGTGAAATCCAAATCTAAGATTTCACGATCCCAGGTGACAAATCTGGATGAATGAGACAAATGAGGATGTGAAATTGAGCAAAGGGTGAGAGAGACTTAAATCTAGACCAGGCACACATGATGGAGGATGAAACTGATCGTCAATCGTTACTCACCTTCCAGGCCACTTCCTCGTAAAACGTTCACAACTTCATCGCCTTCCCATCCAGGTCGACCTTTATTCGATACACTACCGCCAATCCCCATACCACTGGGGAGAGCTACACTACCCCTACTTAATGCAGCGTTGCTCGTCATGGTCAGTCCATTATTACTAGTTGAAGCTGTCACAGGTCTTCTCCTTGATCCACGAGGACTGCTGGATGATTTCGATCCAAAAGATGGGGGAGCGTCTGGACGTAATGCCCCAAAAGCAGGTGGTGCTTCGACTGATTGTGAGAACGTCGTTGACATGAGATTCGATCTGTCAGGTGTGGGTGGAGGTGAACCTTGAACTGTTCCTAGTGGCTTTTTGGATAGTCGTGAAGAACCAAAAGATGTTTGAGTTCCACCTCCTACCCCAGGTGCTAAACTCAAACGTCTACTATTCACCACAACCGTGTCCATTTCATCAGGGGCTATCCCCTCCGGTTCATGAATGACATTAGAAGCACGAATGGTAGGTACAGCGTTTGCCGATTGTCTTGACGTCAAAGGGCTGGGTCTAGACGATGGAGCAAGAGGTGTTGCATGTTGTTGAAAATGTGCTGTTGCTGGTAACAGCACTAGGAGTGAATACGGCGAAGCTGTGATAGATTGATGAGGAGCCATGTCGCCGTCAACGACGTCGAAGCTTTGAACAGGAGTTAGCACTTGACGATTTCGACTATCAGGAGAAGCTCGTGTTTTCGATGGGAATGAATAATCAGATTGAAGAATAGATGTTCTAGTAGGAGGGAAACGATTAGGAGTTGGATGAAGCATCGTTAAAACCATGATTGGTAATTCTTTCAGTCGTCCAGCTGAATTTGAAGATTAAGGTTATGAACTAGGGATTCTAGAAAGCGGGAATAGGAAGATGATGTGGTGGAAGAATAGAATGAGAATAAATGAAGAATGAAGAATAGTATATATTTATGAATTGTAGAATTGATAAGAGAACAATGGAGATGTACCATCAAACTGAATCGGTTTGAACTGAAAAGTGGATTGGAGGTGTTGGGACTTACAGAGGGGTGTCGGTTTGTTTTTTAATTGTCTTTCCAATTATTGACTGGTCTCGGTAATAGTTACTATGTTCTGTGTGAGTCTGTATAGGATCGGCAGGTCCGACGGTTCCTCTTTTGCGAGTGAGGATGAGCTGAGGTGAGGGTGGAGTTAGAGAAAGAGGAGATGATTGAGATTATCGAGAGGCGTTGGTATGAATTTGGATATAATACAAAGAAGACGGAAAGAGGGTGGGTAGGGTGAAAGGGTTGGCGTGTTCCTGATTGTATGGAGTGGTAGATGGGATGTTACTGCTGTTGCTGCTGCTGCTGCTACTACTTGTTCCTTCTACTTACTGTGAATGAATGAGAAGAATAGAAGCATCTATGTCCAAATATGCTACCTAGAATATCTTTCGCCTGTCTCTCACCCACTACCACACACTTGGACGAAATCGGTAATCCTTGGATCTACACGCCAAAGGTGGCGTTCCGTGCCTGATATTCTTATACTTAAAGTGGCAGTCATCAAATGGCGTGTACATCAAGTTAGTTACAGTTACAAGCGCTACTTTCATGCATCTCAAAATAACTTCTTCATTCAGCTATTCATCCATTGTTCAACGTACAATCAACCGCTAAGCTCCATTCAAGCAGTCCACTTGTCACTACTCTTCTTCTCCGTCGGAAACTCTTGAAATGGCTTAAAATGGCAACAAATCTGACGACACCGGGTGTTAATCAATTTAAGTATGGCGTTGGGCGCTCTTGTTGCAGTTATCGTCACACTTTTGTACGGCATACAACGATGCCGATCTTTTCTGTTCCGTTGGTAATCTTTCTCGATTTATGTATAATTCCTATTGTTTAAAGCATCTTCTCATCATTATTTGACGGTCATGCCGCCAAAGGTGAGAAGACGCAGAAGAACTTTGTTTCTCAACGTCTTTGTGTTCTTCGAAAATTTTGCCCGGAAGGGGTAATCGTAGGGTTAGATACCTCTTATCTTTTGACAAAGACCGAAGTATTTGCTCTGGGATGCAGATGATCGAGATTTGAAATGGATGCTTCGAAGAATGATCAGAGGAGTTACGGTGCTTGAACATTAACAACAGTCATTTTCACTACAGTGTGGCAAAATACTCGTTGAGCCTTCGAAAGGCAGAATTCTCGGTCGTGTTCACCGAAACATTCTCATCAATTCATCATTGCAGATAGGCATTGCACGTCACTGAATCAATGACACTCTTGATTCCAACATGACCTTAACTCGATGATAAGCAGTGACACTCCATGATCAAAGTACGACTAAGCGGTGCGAGCTAAATCAGAGACATTAGCATGAAAGCGGTATCGCTGAAAGAGCAACAAGTGAGAGTTCATTGAAGTATTACTCGTTTATGTGAACCAACGACTAACTACAAGAAAGATGGAGACTAAGACAGTTTAGATCAAGAGGGAAATTTCTACTTTCTGTCTGGAGTTTGACTTTGAGCAGAGGTGTCTTGAGTCTCTGTTTTACATGGTGTTGTGTAGCGGATGTGCCCTCTCCCTGTACCGAAAGTTCAGAATTTCGCAAGGATTCCAAACATACAGTGGACTTACCATTGTCAAAGACAGTAGACCCATCTGAGTTGTGTGAATAGGTTGATCCATTTGCACTAAGCACGATTATAAACATCAATTGATACTACACGCGACTACGGTATTGCAGCAAGTTACAAAGATGTCCACTGACTTGATATATATATAGCGTTTATTCCCCGAGGAGGGTATTTCTATTTTGATATATCGACTTCCCTAAAAGAGATGCAACTCCACATCAATATCGTGGGTAATCTCGTAACGTGGATGTGTGTAGCACTACTTACTTGTTTGTTGAATTCTTCGCTAATAATGGCGTCCGTGAGCTCATTTAGTATATTCGATCAGTGTGTAATAAAATAGCTGGAAAAGAGTATGAGTGAAAATAGAAAGAGAGAAAATAAAAAAGGGAAAGAATTGTTAGGAAACAAGAGTAGACACAGAGGTATATATATGTCCTCCAACAGCCCAAGCCGCGCTGGGCGTCATCAATCCTCCGAGTCATCAAAGGTGCTTTGATATTGTGCAAGGTACTCTTGCAGTACCTGTTTCATCTCAGTGGTGTTCGTAAAAGTCATGACTATCGAATGAAGTCTCTTTCTCGATAATCAGCAACAGCAGATTCCAATGTGGCAGTGCCGTTTGGAGAAAAACTAATAAATTACGTAAGTTTTTTTTCATCTTCTCGTTTTGGATGGCCAGTAACACGAATCGTGAGTGGTAGAAAGAGGGAGCTGATTCCATAAAAATCGAGTGGCCATGAACACGATATATAAGGCAGAGAGAAGAAGAGAGCTTGAAACCACGTGGTGAATTCGAACATACATGTTGTCTGTAGGGGTAAATGGGAATGATGGGTTCGAAGCATTAACATAGGATGCATGCATGAAACGGCATCCACGAATTTTTGAGACCGAGTGGTCAGTATCAAGAATCGTGTGTGGTGGAACAGAGGAATGTTGACGTCTTTTACATGTCTCACGGTTACTATGTACACTTGACAGTATTGTTTCTGAGATAAACTGCTCTACTATTCAGCTTCGATTTACAATAGATTCATACTTTCACTCTTCAGCTTTGATATACGATAACTAACGAAGAGTAAAAGTTTCGACTTATGAACAGACTAATTACTGTAGATCGCCTATATCTTTGCCACACTCAACATACTTGTGAGAGGAGTAGTCATCCAAGAATTATGAGCTTCAAGGGAGTGGTCTCATCTGGAACTCCGAGGCAGACACTGTCCTTTGTCGAAGACTAATACTACGATGCATTTAAGACGAACTATTCTTTGTACAAACTCCCTCCCCCAAGCATGTTAACACTTCCCTCACTCCCATGAGCTGGCTTCTGGCGTAACTTGAGCCCGAGCGTAAGCAGTTAGACCAATGCGATTAGGTTCAAGCAAGGTAATGAGATGAAAATGTTTTGAGAGAAACTTTCTGTCGATTGAGGAGACCTTGTCTTGTGGGAACATTCGGTAAGACTTATCAGCCTCACAAACCTTTCTTACCTCTCCCTTCTCGTTTCTCATCCAGCTTGGGTAAATTTTGTTATCATGGAATAGAACTTGAGTATTGGCGTTCTCTTCTTGGAGCTTCTGGCATTCACACCATAGAGTTTGAAGGATACCACCAGCTTGCTCCGAAGAAACAAGGTACGGGTGATCAGGGTCGTTGAGAGTTGTGAGAGCAGTATCCTCTAAAATTCTGTAAGATATCTCGGGCTCGATCATCTTTGAGTTCTCTGAACACTTGATGGTGATTAACTCGTAGGTAGCAGTCTTGGACCCCTCGGAACAGATTCTGTCGATTGAAACACAATACCCAACAGAAGGCTTTTCTGAGTCGTATTTGGGAGTGGTGTCTGATTTGAATTTTGACATTAGATAACTTGAAAGTTGGTTCATGGTGGCAAAAGATGATAGTGGATAGTGAAGAAAAAAAGAAAAGCCTGTCTACATATCTTTCCAACTCGAAAGCTTAGAAGGCTCCCAAATAAATGATGTCCAATCAAGGGAGGTGAAAAATAAATGATTTTTATCGGCATAATCATAGTAGAAGAGAAGGTACTTGGATTCTAGTAGAAGTCGACGATAGAACCAAGACGAACAATGATTTTCGGCATATGCATGATAGAAGACAAGACATTACATGAATTCTTGTAGAAGCCTACGACAGGATGTCTTGTAGGCAAATTGTAAGAACGTTGTTCCAATCTAGGCGGTTGCAATGTTACCAATAATATAAAAACTTGGTTACCCGAACAGTCAGTCATGTTACTATCTTCGGAAATTTTGACGCCTCTTGTCTCAAATGGGGTCAGTGCTTCCATGAGAGAAAGTTACCATACTCATTTATCTATCTTACCATTACATGTCGTACTGATACAGAAATGTCATCCAAGGATATCATCACAGGGTACGGAATTATAGTAAGGTAAGTAATCTGATCAATATCACCACCTCAATTTTGTCGTCGCCAAAACCTTTTGACGTCAACTCCATACTGTAAGGTGAACCCCGTCACTGACGTTCTTCAATCTCCCTCCTAGGGGAACCATTACACAACGACTCGAAACGAGAGTAACGGGAATGTAGGATATCATTATTCCAAGTTAGTCACCGTCTTTCCTGGCACACCTAGTTGCCTTACAGCATGATTCAATAGAATACTAACAGTAGTACCAGCACCAACGGATCTTATTACTACAGTAACACCAACGGATCGACTTACTATAACAACGGTAAGCATCCATAGGCGATTTTGACAATATCTGAAAGTAGTACAGGAGATGGTAAAGCTCTGTATACGTCATCAAATGGCGATCAAACTGCATACGGCGGGTATGAGAGTCCAAATTCGTCTCCTAAAAAGGAAGAAAATTGATTCTTGGGTCTGCCTTGGGGAAAAGGGATGTGGATGCTTTAACTTCTGTTTTGATGAGTGAATGTTAAGTGAATGTTGAAGGGATGTTGTAGGATGGTATTTGATGGTCGTCGATAACAGTGGTGTTGATTAAAAAGTTGTAGCTTGGTACGATATGGACTATTTTCCACGCCGCAAATATTGATTATGAGGTTTTGGATCGAGACATAAGTACTCGTACATAGACGATACTGGTGTGGACTCCGTTGAGGTGTCGATGTCTAAACTACCTTGATAAATCGCTGTTTACTTGTAACCAATCAGACCCACCGTCGGAGAATTGTAACGCCAATTGCTTCATTTAGGACCGAGAACCAGTCCAGTCAACCAGTCTAATCAGCTTAATACTCCACATCTCAAAATTCCTTATCTCTTTCCCTTCATACATCTATTTCAGCATAACGTTCTAACTTGATACATTCCAATAAGTCTTTGTTAATTTCAATTTTGAAAATGCCTTCCCAAGATACAACCACAGGTTACGGAACCAATGGTCAAGTGAGTCACCCACCCTTAATACCCTAACTCAGTCTTCCAATTTCGAACTTGCTTCGAATGTTCTTGTACGAGTGTGATTGATTGACTGTATGATTGGTTGATTGATTTCGTTGTTCTTCGTGAAATGAATATGACCCTGTTCAATGTTGACACTAATATTACAGGGCAACAGCTATGCTACCACTCACAACGAAGATAACGGCGGTGATGGGTATCGTTACTCCAAGTGAGTCTCAAAAATCGTTCCTCACGTTTCTTATTCTGGCCACTGACTTTTTGTTGTTCTCAAGTACCGATGGATCTTACTACTACAGTAACACGGACGGTTCAACTTATTACAACACCGGTGAGTTTAATCGTGGATTTCGAATTTCGTGTGAAAGAGTCGATAGTATCAGGATCCCATTATTTGGGAGTAAAATGATTAGACTGGACAATAATCCGATGTTATAGTGGTTATAATACGAGGAGATATCTGACGAAATGATCACTTTACAGGAGACGGATATGCTCAATACACCTCATCGAGTGGGGATCAAACGCAATACACTTCTGGAAGCAAGTGATGTGTGGTAGTTCGATCTTATGGTGGGTGAATTGGTACTCGGAGAGAACGGATTTAAGATGAACCGGGTGATGCACATAAGACTTAAGTTGTAGATGTAGAGGATGAACCAAATGCATATGCCCCATGGTATATTTGATTCTAGTACTCCAGTCTACAATACCTAGTTCGTACAGAAAGTGCCACCGTAAAGTGGGCCGCATTTTTAAAGAAAATTTCAATTCACTAAATGTTTTGACATCTCACCACGCATTGTGTTATCCATCATATCAAACCTAAGATGCCTTCCACGAATTCAACAAAAAGAATACGAGACGAGGAAGAATCCAGAGAAGTCGAAATTAGTGATAATGAAGACCCATCAAATGCCTTCAACGAGTTGAACGCGGAAGCTTCCTCGTCAACAACCCAATTACCATTAACCAAGAAATCAAAAATTTCAAAATCAAAAACCAAAACCAAAACCAAAGTACCTGGAATCGTTTACATCTCGAGATTACCTCCAGGAATGACGCCTCAGAAAGTGAAACATCTGATGGGAAGATGGGGAGAAGTTGGGAAAGTGTATGCGCAAAGACGTGATGGTATGTATCTAGATCTGCATTCGAATCAGATACTAATCGATATCAATGTTTTAGCTCCGACTCAATCTGATCCTTCTAAGCAACCTAAAAGAGTTAAACATGCAGCTGCCAATTTTTCGGAGGCTTGGATAGAATTTCTTGATAAAAATGTTGCGAAGACTGTAGCTTCGATGTTGAATGCTCAAGTTATCGGTGGTAAAAAAGGTGACAGGTAAGTGATATCTTCAAATTCAGACATAAAGAATCTGACTTTGGTTTAGGTGGAGAGATGATATTTGGACAATGAAATATCTCTCTGGATTCAAATGGGAAATGCTAGGGGAACAAGTTGGTGAGTTGTGGCGGGCACCAGAAATAGAAGTCCAAACAACTGACGTTAAATAAAGCTTATGAAAGACAAGCTCACACCGCCCGACTAAGAGCTGAAATCACTAGATCCAGAACTGAACAAGGAGAATATTTGAAGAACGTTGAACTAGCTCGTGTTCTAGATAAAAGAAAGGCTAGGAAGGCTTTACAAGATGGGGAGACGCCAGTTGTCGTTGGCAAAAATGAGAGAAGTGGCGACGGTGGGGAGAAGAAAGTTTTCGAAAAGCAATACAGACAACGGCAGGTCGTTGATTCTCACGCCAAAACTGAAGGTGCTGGTATCAACGACGTACTTGGTAGTGTATTTGGATAGTAGGAATAGTCTTTTAATGCAACATTGCATTCAACCGCTATCAATTTTTACGCCATACAATCGTAGTCAAAAATTTTCTCGCCATACAATTATAGTCCTAATTCTAGCCACCCACTATCACTCATCTCTTCCTAACACTTGACACCTATGAAGTCCAGACATGTTTGATCCAACCCAAAACCCCAGGTTCACGCGCTTGATCATCGATCTCTCCTGAATCGTAGTCACGGACTCCAGTGGTAAGATCGACATCCTCTGGAGCGATCAACCAACTCTTCCAATAAAGACTGTAACCGATATAAGAGAAGACTGCAACTGGGAAAGCGACGTAGTTGACACAGAAAGAGATGGTGTTGAATGTACCGACGATAGCGTCGAAACCTTTGGTGATTGAGATGATGGCTGTTCCGATCAAACCCCACCATGAAAGGTAAGGGTTGAGTCGGGAGGCGAAGGGGAGTTCTGATCGTGGAATTCCTTGAACTTTCATTGCTTTCGCGAAACGTAAATGTGACACGAAGATGTTCATCCATGCGATCGTACCTAAGCGTGAAAGTTAGAACAGCCCTACAACGAATTCAAGACGACTTACTCATCAATGTAACGGCTGAAACGAAATATTTGAAGACGGTAAAAGCGGAAGTTTGAACAGTGGTGAAAGCCAAAGATGAGAATAGTAAAGAAACACAAAGTGCTACCCAGGGAGTACCGTTTCGGTTAGTTTTCATGAAAACTTTAGGTGCGTTTCCGTCCAAAGCCAACATGTACATTGAACGAGAGTTGACATATACATCGGAGTTTGCTGCTGAGAGAACGAAGATCAAAGCAGCTGCGTTGATGATATGTGGGAGTACCGAAATACCAGCGACATTGATGGCTACAACGAAGGGTGAAGCGTTGGCATTCGTAGATTGTGAATTAGCTGCAAGGAGAAGAGGTGAATTGGCTGGAACGATGAGACCAACAAAGAAGATTGAACCACAGTAAAGGAAGACGATACGGTAGAAACAAGCTCTAACGGCCCGAGCGACGTTCTTACGTGGGTTCTTCATTTCACCGAGGGCGATACCGACCATTTCAGTTCCGGTGTAGGAGTAGACGGCGGTGATGAGGGCTGAGACGAAACCGCAGAATTTCCCTAGATCACCTGAAACGAGGTAAGTTGAGAAAGGGAGATCTCTCCATGTTCTGAATCCCCATCTGTCGTGGGTTGGTCCACCTCCTAAATCGAGGACTAGGGCCATGACCATTAAACCTGTAAGTACGATTACTTTGAATGTTGAACACCAGAACTAAAAGGGTAGCTTGATCAGTTGATATGAACGGTTGGGAGATACGGCAGGGACTTACTTCGAATTCACCGAAGAAACGGACTGGCATGAATTGGATGGCTCCAGTGATAACGATGAAGATGGCTACCCAGACACCATTGTTGACGCTGGAATTAGGGATCCAATAGTTTAAGATAACGGCACAAGCGGAGTATTGGGTTGGGGTACCAAGTAGATATTTAAGGTAGTAACAGAGACCTGTCATTCCACCGAAACCTTCACTGACGAATCTTGAAGCGTGACCTGGGAAACCTCTTTGATGAGGGATGTAGGCTGCCATTTCACCGAGTGCCTGGGGATGATGTTAGTATGGTGTAGAGTAGCAATGGGAATGACAGGAAGAAAGTAAGAGTGTGAAAAGTAGAGAGACTGAGATGGAGGGTGTAGTGGTCGAGAGAGAGATGAAATGAACAGAATCGGGAGAAGTGCCACTTACAACCATCATAGCATAACATAGTGTACCGACGTAAAGGAAAGCGATCAAAAGACCAACAGGACCAGCACGAGCCAAACCAACACCTGAACCGATAATCAAACCCGTACCGATAGCGCCACCGACTGCCAACATGGAAGCATGTCTAGATTTAAGTTGACGATGGAGATCTTCAACTGGAGCACCTGGAGCTTGATCTTCGAGCGCAGGAGCGACTTGAACGTCGGTAATTGAAAACTTCTCTGGATCAGAGTTATAACTTCCTTCTTTAGTTGTCATTTTGGTTATTGTGTATACTTTTTTGGAAATGGGGGGAAGAAGGGTTAGCTATGGAGCGGTTGGCTTGGTTGGATTAAATACGAAATAGGTTGGGGCTGGACGGAAGAATCCGTTCGATAGAGATAAGAGATGGGTTTGGATTGGCAATTCCTAGTCCAGGTAAAACATTCGATCAAAGGCCAAGCTTCAGGTTCAAAGGGTAAATTTCTACTTTTTACCTGTCGGTGTGAAAAGATGACGTCCCACACCCCCGTGCTATGATACCCCGCTCCTCATGAAGCAATGAATTGGAAAAGAATTGACCGACGGATTTCCGTTCCGTTGTATATCAGATTGTCAACGTTAAAAAAGCTCTCCTCATTTAGGCTAGTACAGACAATGTATAACTGGTACGACCCCAGAAAGTCCAGACAAAGGTGTTAACTTGGACCACCAGTTGCCCGTCTCCCATGAAGGACCAACCACTAAAAATAGATTGTCTCGACAACGTGCTTGTTGGAGTTTACACCTTATCTCTACTTTGTTGGAATTCACCGTGTTCCTGCCAAGTTGACAGGTGCGCTCGTTAGGGTAACTCTAACAGGAGATTTTAATGATTGTTCTAGACTTGGCAGGTGGATGGTACCGCATGGGACAACTATTTTAAGATAAGAGATCTTTAGTGAACCGACGCAACTCCGATAAGCAAAGTGGAGGAGTGGAAGCAAAAGGATGTACGGAAGTAAAGAACAACAAGCTTAAATTCGATTGATGCTTAAGAATCCAACATGGTCTAAATGCATTGCATCACTTCAAAGCAGCTTACTCTACTTCCCACCTAATCAAGTTTATTAACAGGCGATCTAGATTTCTTGAGGGCAAGTAATTTAGTCAAAGCATCCTCCAAACCGACTGTCTCTTCACGACCTTGAATCTCGTCATCACGATTTCTGATGTTCACAGCTTGAGCATCGAATTCGGTTTGACCAACGACTAAAAACACCTTTTAGCTTTCACTCCCCCCACCATTCATGCTGGATATATCACTCACCCATGATGAAATTCCATTGAGCGACTTGACCGTTTCTGATTTTCTTGGGTAAAGTGTTATCAGATAAATCAGCTTCAGCGAAAATTCCTTGATCCCAGAACGTTTTGGCGACTTTGATAGCGTAATCTTTGTAAATCGCCGTGACTGGAATAACGATGACTTGTCTAGGTGAAAGCCAGAATGGCCTAAATGAAGAACAACCATTCAACATCATATCCTGTCCAGTTGAAATTAGACTGAAACTCACCATTTCCCAGCAGTAGATTCAGTAACAATTGCAATAAAACGCTCCAAAGAACCGAACAATGCTCTGTGGATCATGACTGGACGTTGGAATTGACTACCAGGACCAAGTTCATCTGAAGCTTCCGCTGCGCGATATTTCAAATCAAACGCTTTGGGTAGATTGAAATCAAGCTTTTCGTCAGCTCCATCACACATTAGAATTCTCATCTCACTTGAACAGTACCACATTGCCAATTTCTCTTCAAAGCGTCCGTCAACGTGATATCGAGCTACCATTCAGTGACAAGTCCATTTCGTGTTATAACTCACTTTTGGTCCATAGAACGCGGCGTCCTCTTCGTTGATATGCCATTTTCCTGGTGACAACCTTTCGAGACAGTTTTTTAGCGTATCTTCAGCTTTATCCCAAACTGCTAAATCTCCCATCCATTTCTTTGGGTTCCTCGTTGACAAACCAATCTTGTAATCGAATCCGAAAAGACCATAGACTGCCTTTAAGAAATCGAAACAGGCATTGATTTCTTCTTCAATTTGATCGGCAGTACAGAAAATATGGGCTGATTGTTAGTTTGATTGTTTCCATATGCCGAGACTTACCATCATCTTGAACGAATCTTCTAACTCTGGTCAAACCAGATAGAGCACCTGAAGCTTCGTTACGATGGAGGACACCGAACTCAGCCATACGAATTGGAAGTTCTTTATAACTTCTGTCTCTGGAATCAAAGATGACACAATGACCAGGACAATTCATGGGCTTCAAACCGAACTCGTCTTCGTCGACCTTGAGTCGGAACATGTCTTCAGAGTAATTTTGCCAATGGCCAGAGGTTTTCCATAGTTTAGAGTTGAACATGTTTGGAGAACCGACTGGAAAGTCAGTAGATCTCCTTTAAACGAGAGCTCACCTTCAGAATAACCTCGCTTGTGGTATTCACCCTGTAGATGTCAGTCCGAATCAATGTTTTTACCCACTTTGATGAATTCCAACAGGGTGTTATAAATTCTCATACCCATTGGTAAGAAGAAGGCTGATCCAGGACTGATGTCATTGAACATCCAGAGATCTTGTTGAATACCGATTTTTCTGTGATCCCTCTTTGCAGCTTCTTCAAGATATTTTTTGTATTCTGCCATCTGCTTGGCATCAGGGAATGACATTCCGTAGATACGTTGAAGAGTGTCGTTTTTGGCGTCTGACAAGAAGTATGATGAAGAATTCTGTTCGTTAGCTAGGCAAATAATCAAAACTCACTTTCGTAACCGCGATCGACTTTATGCGTCCAGTATGAGGGACATGAGGACCGAGACACAAATCGATAAGTGGACCACATTTGTAGACTGTAGACGAGGTTCCATCGGGTACTTTATCGTTGATATAATGTTGCTTGTATTTGTTGTACTATCCAGTCAGCACTAAAATCAACCCTAACCCACCTTGAACATCTCCAAAAGTACTTCCTTAGGCAATTCAAGTCTTTCGAAAGGTTGTTTCTCCTTGACAGCAATTTTACAAACATCCTCAATCCCTTTATAATCATCTTGGGACAAGGTTTTTCCATTATCCAAACCCATATCATAGAAGAAACCACCTTCTTCCAAAGGAGGTCCATAACCCAAACAACAACCTTCCATTGACCTCTCACAAGCTTCACCCATAACATGAGCAGACGAATGCCAGAAAACTTGTCTAGCTTCGTAGTTGTTATCAGGTGAATCGAAATCTAGTAAAGCTAATGAACATGAGGCTTCCAGTGGTCTGTTAAGATCCCAGAGTTGTTGGTTATTGATTTTTGAAATGATAACTCTGTCGGCGAGTGAGACTGAAATGCCTTTTGCAATTTGTAATGGCGTTGTTTCCCATGCAGTTCCCTCGACTGATGTACCATTAGGTAGAGTGATGGTAATAGGTTCTCGTGGTTGCTCTGCTTTCTGTTAGTAATGCAAGTGTAAAGTTGATATCTGTACTTACCAGCAACGAATTTATCGTATTTCGCTTTATACTCGTTATAGATCTTTATACGCTCTTCAAAGTAAGCAGGAGGAGGCGAAAGCTAACAAAGTCAATCACTGCCCCTATCGATCGTTAAAGATAGCAAAGACAAAACTCACCTCAGTAGCACCTCCACTTCCACCTTTCTTTTCCTTCTTCTCCTTAGGTTTAGCGTCTTTAGGAGTTTTCTTCTCAGCAGAAGCAGAAACTTCTCCACCAGCTGCAGCTTCCGCCGTGAGATTCTCAGCTAACGCTGGACCTTTTGCAGATGATGAAACGGGATGAGCTGCCGTTGACATGGTACGTGGGATTGATTGGTTACTGATTGAAAATCGAAATTGGTTGAATTTATTTTTGGGTGGGTTGAGATTTTTGATTGAATTTAATGAGTTGAGATTGATTTTTGGGGTATGCCTGATGAGATTTCTTATGAGCATTAACGCCTTTTGGCGGGGTTTGGATGAGGTGGGTGTAGGTTGCTGTTGCTAGGAGGAGTATAATTTGGTCGAGTCGTTGTATAAAGGAGGTCACAGCAAAATACTAGCGCGCCTAATCATAGTCCTGGCTGAAAATGAATTTAGTAGCGCGCCTTTTTGACTGTTCGGTATCGATGTTTTGGTTCTCGTGATGTAGATTGAACTAACATTATTTCTACTCCAAACCATTCTCTAAAAATGTCAGAACCAGCTGAGTCTTCTGGTAGACTATACGTGATCGTAGGGCAAGGGTAAGTTCATACTTCAACCGTTTCAATCCCCACAAACGCAGTGATTCCTTACCCCAACTCACGAAACTTATCTAACAACATCCTACTTTAGTGGTATCCAAACCGAGCTAGATCTAGACACACTAGCAGATCCAGAAGTCGCCGATGTCATTCCTGATTTATTGACTGATTATTCAGCTGAATGTAAAGATTGGACGTTGGTCGCGGGTGAACATTGGAAGCAAGGACGATGGGCTAGAGCTGAAACTCTGTTGATAAAAGGTGTTCAATGTAAGTTCAATGTGGAGAAATAAATCCTGACGGGGTAGTTTTCGTTGGTGGACCAGGTCGTCATCCAGATCCAACAGCTTTAGCCAATCTTCATGCAATGCTTGCACATCTACATTTGGCTCTGGCAAGAACGGCACCTAAAGTGGTGTTACCTTATGCCAGTAAGTGTTGTGTTTGATTTGTGGTGTTTGGTTAGATGGTCTAATGAAAACCTTAGAGTACGATAAATTGGCAGCTGGAATTCTCGTTAAAGATCATCATTATACAGAAGCTACGGCTAACATCAATCGTGCTGATGAAGCTTTAAGAGCTGTCGGAGGAGGTTTGGACGAGGAATCAGCAAGTATCGCTCTTGCCAAAAGTGAGTTTCCGTGGAAGGTTGGAGGAGCTTCCAGTCTGACAATTGAATTAGTCATTTTACATCTCGCTCGAGGTGCTCCCAATTTGGCACATCCACTCGTGGAGAAATTGCTTTTACGACAACCCAACAATCTGATAGCGTTAACAGCCCAGGTGTGTATTCTCTGTAGCATCGCATCAATCGTTCTTACCTTTTACAGGCTCGATTGCAATTCTCACGACGAGCTTATGACCTTGCTTTACAAACCTATCAGAAACTCCTAACGCTGAATCCTAAAATGAGTCCTGACCCTCGAATTGGTCTGGGATTATGTGCATATCTTCTTGGGGATAAGGAAAGGGCAAGATTGGCTTGGGAGAGAGCACTTGAACTCGTGGGTCGTTTTCATATACCGTCACTGACCCAAAGGATTCAACATCTTGGACATCACTTCTTCTTCTAGGACTAGCTTCACTGAACTCTGCCAGAGAACCAACAGCATCGCGTGATGATCGACTTAAATCAGAAACTGAGGGAATAGCATTTGTTCAAAAAGCTTTCAAATTGAACAACAAGAATTCAGCTTCAGCGTTAGCTTTAGCCGGTGTTTCAGGTCAAGGTGGTCAAATACCTATCGCATCGAAACTGGCGGAAAGAGCTATTCAGTATTCGGATAACAAACGTCATACTGTTTTAGCGAATTCTGAACGTGGTCGTTTGGGTTATATGGCTGGTGATGTGACTGATGCTGGACCTTTTATCGCTGCTGCTAAAGCTGAGGATACGGTTGGAGTGAATTTGATCGCTGAATTGACTTTGGGTCAAATCGCTATCAAAAATGGTATGGTTTTTGATGTTTGCTTTTCACTTGTACTGACAGAATCCTATAGGTAATTTACGAGAAGCTCTTAATTTCATTGAACAAACCGCAAAAAGACTTGGTGGTAAAGGTCCATTGGAATATACAGTCCTTCATGCGTCTCTACTAGCCTACCCACATCCTGGTATGGGACCCGAAGAGATTTCGAAAAACAGAGCGACAGCACGTACAATGTTAACGGATGTTCATCAGCAAGTTGCGTCAGCTGAAACTGAAGCGGATTGGGCACAACTTCGTGGTATCGGACATGATTCAGATATTTTTGTCGATTTAGCTAGGTTATGGCAAGAAGATAGTTTGGATAAAGCTATTGGAGCTTATCAAACTGCTGTATCGATATCGAACGATCAATTGACAGACGATGATACGTCTAAATCAAACAATTTGGGTGGGGTTAGATTATCAGGTAACCTAGGAGCTTTGTATCAACTTCAAGGGAGTGTTGAGATCGCGGAGAGAATGTATCAGGAGGCTTTACAACGGATATCGAATATTGAAGGGAAAGAATCCGAGGTTCTTAAAACTATTCTAGCTTATAATCTTGGTAGAGCTTTTGAGGAAAGTGGGGAGATTGTTAAAGCTTCGAAATGGTATAGGGATGTATTGAGACAACATCCTGAACATATGGAGTGTAAGTCAGCTGGCAGCTTTGATGGATGAAAGCTGACATTACCCATAGCCAAGGTTAGACTGGCGTTACTTGCTGCATCAGCTGGAAGAAATCTGGACGCCCACACTCTATTGAAGGAGTGTTTAAAATCTGACGAAACCAACATAACGCTTCGATCGGTTTACACCAACTTCTTAATCTCACTTGGACAACACAAAGAAGCTCTCACTTTCACGACGGGAACACTTAAACACGATCGTAACGACGTCTTCACATTCTGTGCTCTTGGATGGTTACATTTCACCCTGGGCAGAGAAGCGAAATCGACGCAAGAGATCTCGGAGCGTACGAAACAATATCTACGGAGTTCAGAGGCTTATGAACGTGCTTTAATCTTGGATCCGTCTTGTGCGATAGCAGCTCAAGGTCTAGCGATCGCTTTAGCAGAGGACACTTTGATACCGAAATCTTTGGCTCCTAGTACACCGGCTGACGAAGCTAAAGCAAGAGTTAGAGCTGCTGGAGCTGCTTTAAGCGTTTTGAGTAGGATTAAGGATTCATTGGCTGATGGTCCGGTTAACGTTAATCTTGGTCATTGTTATTTTACCCGTGGTGAGGAGGAACGGGCTATTGAAGCTGTAAGTGGATCAGTTGGTTGTTATGGATGCTGACTTGGGATATATAGTATGGTACAGCTTCAACCGCTTTTAAAGGTCAAAACGTTAATGTGTTGCTGTATTTGGCTAGAGCTTGGTATGGGTATGCGAATCGAGAATCGAATTTCTCCGCTATGAATCAAGCTTTAAGCTTTTGTCAAAAAGTGAGTTTGGGTTTGGTGTTTCATGAGGATGAGGACGACTGCTCATCAATTGCAGGCTATGCATTTACAACCGAGTGATCGAGCGATTTTGTTCAATATCGCGATGATCCAACAGAAAGCTGCTGAAATGCTGTTCGCTTTGAGTCCTGCTAAGAGGACATTGGAAGAATTGAAGTTAGCTTTGGAGCAAGCTCAACAAGCTGCCAGGTAAGTGATCCCGTACTTGAATCATAACTGTCAATTGCTGATTATACGTTTATAGCACTTTCCGTATACTCGCCGATGACAAGAGTGGAGCTTTAGCTTATGACGCTGATCTCGCTGATCAACGTGCGAGATACGGTGATGGTTTACTTCGAAAAGCTCCTGAACAGCTTAGTCGACAGGAAACTTATGAAGGTGAAACTCAAGCTCGGGTTGAGGAAGCTAGAAAATTACGTGCGGAAGAGCAAGCACGTATCCAAGCTGCCGAGGTGGGTTTATTTGTTTTACATTCAAAGGGAAAAGCAGGAACTTATTGTGAACTTAGGACGCTCGTCGTGCTGAACTGGAAGCTAAAGCTGCGGAACTAGCTGAACAAAGAAGGATAGCACGTGAAGAAGCTAGACAATGGCAAGAACAACTTAACGCTCAAGCTTTAGAGGAGGAGACGAAGAAACAAACAAAGGCTGAACAGAGAAAACGTAAAAAGGATGAAGGGGAGATTGAATCTGACGAAGACGAAGTTAACGGTGATGGTGGTGAGGTGAAACAACCTCCACGACGTAAGAACGGGAAGAAGAAGAAGGTCAAGAATGAAGTTGAGAGTAGTGAGAGTGAAGCTGAACGGAGTGGGGAGGAGGAGGGGGATCCGGAAGTTAAGAGGGTTGCTAAAGCTAAGAGAACTTTGGAGTTGTTGAGGAAGGTAGGCGTGCTGTTTTTTAATTCTTTTCGATCCGATGGCTGATAACGATTGTGTAGAAAAAGGAAAAGACTAAGAAACATGTCGCAGATCCTGATGATGATGAAGAGGATAACGGCGGTGGTAGAAGGGGGAAGCAATTGTATGTCACGATTGTCATAACGTTAGATGCTTTTTTACTGATCCAAATGATACCTTCAGTAAATCAAAAGCAATCATCGAAGATTCAGATGAGGAAATGGACGAAGATACACCGATAGCTAGTGGTGTTGTATCATCAACTGAGACTCCAGCTGTAGTGACCCCAGCAGCTGCTGATGAGGACGAGGATGATGAGTAGCAGTAGGAGTAGATCAATGCATGTCATTCCGTACGGTTCAAACCGGGCCGTTTAGAGGTGCCACTCCGCCACTCCGTTCGGCGCTTCTCGGTCTTATCATGCGGTATAATCTGTACCCCACAAATAGTGATTGAGGGGTAAATGGGAGTAACAATTAAAGTGCGGTTATGCGGCTCGCACCGGAACGTCATTGATCCCCCATAGCTATCTCTCACTCTATCTCTCTATCAACGTTCTTTTGGATTCTATCTAATCTAACAAACCTTTTTTATTTTCTTACAACCAAACAATCTACATTTGTATGTAAGTCAATAAACACTATCACTGGGTATCCACAATCCTAACATAACTACAGATAAACACAATGTCAGCTCAAGGTGCCCTTTCTATCGTACCCGTATGTCTTTCACTAAGACTTTACGTGTCCATGCTTATACAACACACTTAGGCCGGTGTTATCACTGGTGCAGACGTCTTGAAACTTTTCGAGTACGCTCGTGAGAACAAGGTCAGTCTCTTTGATTCCTCTTAATCATGTACAGGTAACTGATGAAATCATTAGTTCGCTATTCCCGTACGTATTCCTCAGAATTGAAAATTTCACATTGCAATGCTAAACTAATCAACCCAATCCCATCCCAGGCCATCGTAAGTCCCTTTACGAGCACGATTGAAGTATCACTAACACCCACACCCACTCAGAACGTCACCTCCTCATCAACCGTTAACGCAACCCTCGAAGCCGCCCGTGACATCAAATCACCAATCATCCTCCAAGTCTCTCAAGGTGGTGCCGCCTTCTTCGGTGGTAAAGCCTTAGCCAACGGTAACCAAGAAGCTTCAATCGCTGGTGCCGTCGCTGCCGCTCATTTCATTCGTGCTATCGCACCAAGTTACGGAATGTACGTTGACGTGTATGAATGTTGACTGACGGGTTTTTAGCCCAGTCGTCCTCCACACTGATCATTGTGCTAAGAAACTCCTTCCTTGGATGGACGGTATGCTTGAAGCTGATGAGGCTTACTTCAAGGCCCATCAAGAACCTCTTTTCTCGTAGGTGTACTTAATTGAATGGTTGATTGTTTTTTTTTGACACTTTTCAGCTCCCACATGCTTGATTTGTCTGAGGAGACCAAAGAGGAGAACATCGCCGACTGTGTTAAATACTTCAAGAGAATGGCCAAGGTCAACCGTATGTTTACGCATTCAAATGCACTTCAAATGACTATTTACTGACTCCTTCACAGTCTGGTTAGAGATGGAAATCGGTATCACCGGTGGTGAAGAAGACGGTGTTGACAACTCTTCCGTTGACAACTCTGCTCTTTACACTCAACCAGAAGATATCTGGGACGTCTACTCCGCCCTCTCAGCTATCTCACCAAACTTCTCAATCGCCGCTGGTTTCGGTAACGTCCACGGTGTTTACAAACCCGGAAACGTCGTTCTCAGACCAGAGTTACTTGGTATGCACCAAAAATACGCTGCTGAGAAATTATCTCAAACTGCTCAACCTCTGTGAGTAAGATTTCCGTTTCCGTTTCAGTCATTCAGCGTGTTCCCTATACCCCCCACACCCCACGCTACCTACCTAGACAGTGCCCTTCCCTCCTTCAATGAGGAGTTGAGGCGATTCCGGTCAGCGAAGATGAATTAAAATTCTTTATTTTAAACACCACATTTAGAGCTTGCTTCCTCAATCCTTTAATGTCTTTGCTTTTATTGTAAAAAAATAAACGGTGATGAGCACTTTATATCCTATTTCTAGCCCCTTTTGGGCGGAATTGGATCGGTGTGGATGGTGAGGAAGGAGGTGTCATATTGGTGATACAGACGCGTTTTTTTCGATTGAATCAGAATCAAGATTTACGTTTACTAACGCGTGCTTTAGTTTCCTTGTCTTCCACGGTGGTTCAGGTTCAACCAAGGAGGAAATCAAGGAGGCCGTCGAGAACGGTGTTATCAAGATGAACGTTGACACTGACACTCAAGTGAGTTTCTCTGTCGGTCTACTGCACTTGACTAAAAACTGACATATTGGAATTGTAGTTCGCCTACCTCGCTGGTGTTCGTGACTTTGTCCTCAAGAAGAAAGATTACCTCATGACTCAAGTCGGTAACCCAGACGGAGCTGATAAACCAAACAAGAAACAATACGACCCAAGAGTTTGGGTTCGTGAAGGTGAAAAGACACTTGCTGAACGTGTCAAGGTCGCTTGTCAAGATCTTGGTAACGTTAACAGGAATTAGGTGTAGTGTAGTGTAGTGATGAATGGGTTTCTCTATAGTTGTTTTGAATGAATGAATGCAGGCAGTATAAGCACTCGTACTTGACCTGGACTGGAATCGCACCAAATGTTGTTGATTATTACTTGAAGTAGTAATAAATAGGTTAAATCGTTCCATTTCCCTTAACCTGCAGTTAGAAGGAAGGAAATTTCAGATCAGAGGGAGCAAGTAAGAAGGGCAACCAAGGTAAATAGATATCCCATATAGATATTCATTCATTTTCACCCATTCCCATTGCGTTACCTCTCATCATATAGCTGTCAATCAACACCAAAAGACATGTACATTCGATAATAACCACCCTCCAACTCAACTCCAATTCTAAACACCGCTCTGTGGATTTTAAAACCGTCAAATTCCCGAGACACACACAGACAGACAAACTAGCACATAAAACATAAAACTCTCCTTTCATCATCTCATTCCCATCATCATCACATCTCAGCCCCCATCAATCAATCCAGACAGGTCACATCAGTGGTGACAACGTGATCATTCATACAACATCAAATACCAATATATACGAATTTATAGGAAGAATCAATTCATTGTAGAAAGTACAGGATCACCTTCTACTATTGAGATTCGGAACTCTGGTGGTCATTACAAACCCACCCACCCCCACACACACCCCAAAATGACAACTCCAATAACATCACCGACTTCACCATCTGATCAATATCAATCCCAACATCTATATTCGAATTTGGATTTCTTGACGTTAACTGGATTAGACGATGGGACTGGTAACCTCAACCCTAACGTTAATCCAAATTTAAATATCAACATGGATCACTTGAATCAACAACATCTTAATCACAAGAATGACGAGGATAACAATCAATTCCAGAGTCAACAGCAACAACAACAATCATCTGTAGCTGGACCTTCGAATTTATATCATCAATCTAATATCGATTTGAATTCAAACTCGAATTCAGAAGATTTGACCTCGTCACGGAGGAATTCAATTAACGAACATAAAATCAATTTCGATAGTTCTTCAAGTTCAAATTCTACTACTCCATCTGTTAATCTCTCCTCCGCTTCCGCCGGTGGTGGTGTTGTTGATAACAACAACAAATCCAATCCTATATCAGTACCAATCGATATGATCCCACCTTCACCAGGTTTAGCTGCCGCTTTGGCTTTAGCTAGAAACGGAACGAATTCAAAGGTCAGAGGTAGATCTAAGAAACGTAGTAATTTGGGTAACGGGGTTGATGGGCAGCAGCCTGAATCTACGAAACGGTCTTCGTCTTTGGGTCAAGGTTCTATCGAAAATTTAGAGATGGATATTGATCCTTCACTTAATAACGGGATTGAGATCAATAACAATAACAGCAACTCACAACTTTCTCCAATGAACTACCAACATCATCCAAGTTCTTCTATAGCTTTCGATCTTAATCAGCTGCAATCTACCGCCCATTTGAATTCTGTTACTGGAGGTTCGTTGGAGAGTATAGAGGATATGGAAGCTTTCATCGAATCTTTGAATAACTCCAACAACAATCTTATGGATAGCAACGCCAATGGTAGCAATGGTATTGAATTCGATGGTATTCATCAACACAATTTCGATCAATTCCAAGCTAGATTATTACAACAACAGGTAAGTCATATCTGCTCCAACGAAATTGTGATTTGCTGACATCTCTGACCTCTAGCTCGAACAAATCCATATGCAATCACCTCTAGTCTTTGATTCCCAACAAACACCTTTTCACCCCATGGCTCAAATGTATTTGACGTCCCCGCTGATACCTTCTGGTGAAACGAATCAACAGAATCCAGATAATCAGTCGAATCAGTCTCAAGACGGTAGTCGAAAATGGCAAGTTACTTCAGGTCATGGTGGAATTTTAACACCAGGTACGTTTAAACTATCCCTTTTTAGTGTATATTCTGCTAACTCCACTTCGTAGGACCGAGTGGTAGTATATTCCCAGAAATGAGAAATGAGATTATGAGTCCAATGCAACTTGAACTACTTGCTCGTTCGGAAGCTATGAACGGTAACGGCGATGTAAGTTTTGACGTATACGCCTTCCTTCATCAACCTATGCTAACCTTTTTGTCAAGTTCAACTTCGTTCCTCTACTTTCCCCAGCTTTAACGCACGATGCGTCGACGATGAATTCACCAGTTAATCAAGCTGTTTTTAACTCAGTCCCTCATCCACAGAATGGACAAAATCTCGTTTCGGGTTATCCATCAAACAACCCACAACAATTGAATGATCATAATCAAAACCAATTGGAACAGTTACAGATTCAACAAAAACAGTTTCAAGAGCAATTGGCGTTGCTTCAGCATCAACAACGTCAAATGGCAGCTACAGCAGCAGCTGTCGCTGCAGCTTCTGGATCTCCGTTTATTGGATCTTCAAATACAAGTTCTGGTCAGTCTCAAGGACAATCTCAATCTCGTCCAGCTGTCACACCAGGTGTTCACAGTGGTGGCTCCATTAATACACCTTCACCAGGTTATTTCTCTCCTTTAACATCACCTGCACTGGGACCAACTGCAGCTCGATATCAACAACACAATTATTCACCTGGTATGGCAGCTCATTCATCGAGACCACCTCATCCTTTATCAGCTTTATCTTCACCTGCTTTAAATCCTGTTGGATCTTCTGGTGGTGCTCAACAGACTCTTTCACCTGCCCTTGCACCTGTTAACAGTGATGGGATGGCTGATCCTGAGTATCTAAGACAGTTGGTTGGGTATATGGATAACACGGATCCTGAGGCCATGATGATGCAAATGAACCAAAATCAAATGCAACCTCAAGCTCATTATCAACAATATCAGAATTCACCTCTAGTTTCACCAAACAACCAATCCCCTGCTTTGATGGCCAACATCAGTTCTTCCACATCAACAGGTCCTCACAGAAATGCTTTACCGAGTAAATCAAGACCTTCACCAATGATGAAACCGACTCATCGAACTCATCAACGTCAAAATTCAAATATCATCTTACCGTCACCTGGATTACATGGGATCCAACCTTTAACCTCACCACTTCCATCATCACCTTTAGCGTATACTAACAACAAATCGTATCCCATGCCAGGTGTTGGTCATTTACCACCTTCAGCGATCGATCAAAGGGGTGTCGCCCAGCATCAGAAATCACTTCAACAAGGTCCAGCTTCAGTTTCTTCAAATACACCAAGTCCAGTCGATTTGACTTCAATCATGCCTCCTCCACCTATACCTTCGACGACCGGAAATAACGGTAACGGTAACGGTAACGGTAACAATAAAACGAAATCCAGTGTGAACAACACCAAAGGAATTATTCCAATGACACCAGCCAGTCTAATGAATTTAGGTGGTAGTTCAAGTAACGGTGGATCAAACGATGTCTCAACCGGTGGTGTTAACGGTAATGCCAAACGAGTCGTTAGCGGTAAAAGTTCTTTGATGAATGGTGGAACGACCTCTTCTACGAGTAGTGGTAGAATCATCAAGAAAGTTAACGCCAGTCCAGCGTTATTACCTGCTGGTAAAAAACAAGGTGGTCGGGTAGGAGCTGCTGGAGGTTCTGGAAAGAAATTAGCGATGAAACCGTCGTCAGTAGGGGTGAAAGCGGGTACGTTATTTCGAAAAGACATTCTTCTATTATCCTCACTAACCAAAATCCAAATTTTGTAGCGACCAAAAATTCGGCAAACAACGTCATCGAACCTGAAAATCGACGAACGTCGCATAAAGCAGCTGAACAGAAACGAAGAGATTCGTTGAAAGCCGGTTTCGATGAATTGAGATTATTACTTCCACCTATCAACACTGAGTCAATCGATCCAGAAACGGGTGAACCGATACCTGGCTCATCAGCTCCAAGATTATTACCCAAATCGTCTTTGGTTCCAGACGACAATCCGAATCGTGGAGTCTCCAAGGTGGCTCTGTTGAAATATTCCAACGAGTACATAGGTAGATTGCATGACAAGATTGGGAAACGAGATGGATTCATTGAAAAGTTGAAAGCTGAGATTAAGAGATTGAGAATTGGTGATGGGGATGAAGAGATGGTTTTCGGTGATGATGGACAGGATCTTTTGGAGATGGATATGACGGTTGGGGAGGAGGAGGATGAACCGCCTGAAGATGATTTGGTGGGGATGGGGTTGGGGATGGGGAAGGGGATCAATGAAGACAGGTTCAAAGAGGAAATGGATGATGAAAACGAAAACGAAAACGGGATCGGGGACGGGGATGAAGATCTGGAAGAAGACGAGGAAATGGTTGATGAGAAGAATTCAACCAAATCTCGGAAATTGAAATCATCATCATCGAATAATCAATTCAAATTGAAATCTAGACCTTCGATGACGAGGAATGGTTCAGAGAGGTAAAATACAGTAGATGGCGTGTGGTTTCGGTTTCGAATAGAGTTTTACCCTAGAGACGTGGACGTAGGTTTGGATACGTGGTTTTTTAATTGATGTTGTTGTACTGTTTTGTACAAATACATCGTCGTTTCGAGATCTTTTAGACGGATAGTAGATGTTCATTTATAATTTAAACAGTTTTGATTCTTTCTTGATTTCTAGATTTTTGATCTTGATCATTGATAGTTCATTATGATATCTACGAATTGCTGTAATTGTATTCCTTCACTAAGAAAATGATCAAATAGACTGCTCTGCTCACTGAGACTGTATTCAGTGAGCAGACCCAATAACCACCAAGACATGCAGGCTGAAATAAATGGATGTGCACATTGTCGTTAGTTTCCCCATTAACGTGAAAAACAATGTGCATAGAGAAAGAAATAATATGAGACGTGAACAGAAGAAAAGGTGGGGAAAAAGTAAATAAAGGAAAAGTAAATAAAAAAGGAAAGTTTGTGATTTCATTTTCTCATTTCAATTTCAATTCGTTTTTTTTTTCTTTTCCTCCCTTTAGAAAATAGAATATATTTGATGGGTATATAAAAATAAAAACTTAGAACATAAATTTAAAGAATTGAAAAAGCGACTCTTCATGGTGACCGTGACCGTTAAGAAAGAAAAAGCAAAATTAGGAAGAAGAAGAAAAAAGAAAGAAAAAAAGAAATGATTTTTTTCGTCATGTATTCAAACTCATATGGGGTTGGGTGTGTGTTTTTTGTTTCTTTTTTCGACTTTTTGATATTGATTTGAATTCCTTTTTTCTTTCATACATGAATCTCGAATCACTGAAAACACACGGTAAAGTTAGTAAGATTTCGAGAAAATAAAAACCAATGTGAAACCTACATCCAGACTGATTCGTAATTGTTCCAATGGGATTGGAACGAAACCTTCGATTTCAATTCCTCTTGCTCTAAGAGCTGGTTCTGCGTGTGGTGGTACCAAACGACGAATGAGGTCAGGACGAGTAGAGAGTTCTGTCACGCGTAGTCAGTCTCCTGTTTGCATGTAATAAACCATTTAAACCCACCTTCCCGTGTGAAATCGAATAGAGCAGGTAGATCCTTTCCATTTGGTAATCTTGCACTTTCAACCCTAAGTTCATCAAAGAATTCGTGCACGAGACCCTCGACAGCGCTACGAGCATCAGCAAAGCACTTTTGGAGTTTCCACTCACGTTAATCTCGCTGTAGGTGTGTATTCTAATAAATTGGTGATCAAGGAAATAGCGTCTTCGGGAGTTCTAGGTCTAAAGACTTTGGTGAAAGGATGACGTTTGATTTGAGGGAATTTATGTTCCATGTACTAAGAATTTAATCATTAGTATCCATCAAACATGTCTTGACCTTGCGCGACTTACATTAGGGTTCATAGATTTGATCTGCTCTCTCGTTGGTGTACCCAAAACCTTGATGATTTCTACCAACTGATCAATACCTGATTCTCCAGGGAACAAAGGTTGTCCCAACATGAGTTCAGCCATGACACAACCGGTTGACCATATGTCTAAAAAAGTGTCAATTCCAAATCCCAAAAGGATATATCGTGAATCAACTTACCAATGTTAGTCGTGTAGTTGGTAGCACCAAAAATAAGTTCAGGTGCTCGGTAGTATCTTGAACAGATATAACTGACGTTGGGTTCTCCTGTAACTAGGATCTTGGCTGAACCGAAATCACACAATTTGAGAATACCGGTTGCAGGGTTGAGAAGTAGATTTTGAGGTTTGATATCACGATGACAGATTCCTACTGAATGGATGTATGCCAAAGAACGAAGGACCTGTAGAGGGTTAGAAGTTTGATACAATAAGAATTCTCAAACTCACTTGATACATGTAAAGCTTGACTTGAAGCATTGGCATTGGTTGCTTCAATTTAGAATAATGCCTGGAAGCTCGGTGGACGGTTTCGGGAACGAATTCAAGTACAAGATTGAGGTAAACTTCGTCTTTCTGTGAACGGGTGGGTTAGTATACCCCAGAAACCAAGTACCTCGCTGCACCTACCTTGTCTCCATTTGAGTAGAAGAATGCTTTCAAATCAACGACGTTAGGATGTCCGACAAGTCTCATGATTTGAAGTTCTCGATTCTAGGGGTCTCCGTTAGTTCTGGGATCGGAAGTTAACATCGTACTCACCTTGAATCTCTTATCCTGTAAAACTTTCTTGATAGCGATTTCCGATTCAGGCTCCTCCGTTCCATCCTCCTTTTTATTGCCTGTTCAAGAGTCAGTCAGTTGTCGCACCACGTAGCGACCTTCAAAGTGACTGACCTAACATCTTTGCAGCGAAAACGACACCGAAACTACCATTACCAACGACTTTACAATTGGTGTATGAGATTGAAACTTCCGCTCCTGATTTACCAGATTGAGCTGCAACGGTGACAACTCTGTTGGGATCATCGGCTGCAGTCATCAAGTTCAGCGTCTTAATCAACCAACGAAAAAATATCAACACTACTCACGAGAAACCCTAACCCCGTTCACGGTTCCTAGGCCTGACATATTACTGAAAATGGATGGATTGAGAGATTGAGAGAAGGGATATAACTGTTGATATTTTTTATCAGCGTTTGTATGAGATTGAGACAATAAATTAGGAATATAAGATTGAATCATGTTGAAAATTATTGAAAAAACGAAGAGGAGGGAAAGAAGGGAAAGAAAAATGAATTCTTAAATCCAACGATCAATGTTATAAGCGATCAAGAAGGTCCAATGAAGATTTTATCCCTAAGAGAGGTCTTCCAAACCTCCTTGATACCTGCGTAACAGGTATAATTACGCCTTCAAACGAAGACCAAAGTCTACCAGAGAAGTTCAAAGAGAGAGAAAAACCAAAGTTGGACTCCGTCAAGCGAGTCTGTCATGTCAAAGGAGAGAATCCGAATGAATCGGTTAGAATGACTCCTTCCCCAACTTGAGAAAAGGTTGATGAAAGGTGACGATTGTTGACATCAAGTAAGAATGGATTGATTGGTTTTTTTCATCCGAGCACATCGGACGTTATGAAAGGATGATCATGACACCATGTCAATAGTCATTTTTGAGAAGAACCGTATCGTTCGTTGATTAATGGATAAGGAATTGGACAGACGTAGTTTTGGTAAATGAGCAAATGAAATTCCCAAAGATCAACCCCAAAAACTTAATCCCGTTTCACCAAGGCACCAGCAGAATTTGACCTTGCAGCATTCCACGTCGAGAAATTTCTTGGTGACCAAGGTATGATGGATGAGATTACCAAGGTAAAGAGATAGACGTAGGAAGAGATGAGATGGGAAGGAATGGAGAAAAGAATGAAACAAGGGTAGAAAAGAATAGGTGACAGGAACGATTGGGATTGGGATTGGGAGTAAACAACGATTAACGACTTACCTTGTGGTTATAGAAAGGATCTTTATAAAGGTTCACTCCTAGTATTGAATATTGATACTAATAGCTGTACTGAGTGATTATCCAATCGAGATGAACGGTACGGTACGGTAATCTTTGATTTGATGTGAATTGAATCCGAATTTCGTCGTTTCGTTCAACCTTCAATTTGAGTTGCTGTTGTTGCTAACAAATTGGATGAGAGGGTGAGTTAGATATGACCTTGATGTTTATATCTATTGTTGCTGAGTTGGTGGGGTGTATGATAGGATAGGATAGGTTGGCTTGAGAGAGAGATGGTGAATTGATGAAAACGCGAGATGAATTAAGTTAAGCGTGTAGGTGTAAATGTAAGAGATGGTTGGTGGTGGTTGGTGGTAGGCTTGGTTAACTTGGTGGGGCCCGAGGAAAGTTAGTGGCGGTGGTGTGGTGTAGTGATAAAATGTAATAAATCGTTATATAAGTATATATATAATGTATATAAATAAGGAATAAGAAGAAAGACTCTAACTATCTACCAAACCATCTCGTACACCTACCACCCTACCACCGTACACCTACCATAGCCACCAGAAGATCACCACCAACACCACCTGACACATGACCATTCAATTACCACGTGGTCTTGACGTTTGACCCTGTAAAATTATCAATTCTAGACGCATTCGGCGTTTTATATATCCCCGGATGTGGCTGAGGGGGGTGCCAGGGGGCTCCATGTCCTTGTTGATGCTCTAGAAATACATACTAAAGTCATTTACAACAACAAGAGATATAGATGTCGATATAGATATGGATAGGTCATACTACTTGTATTTATCACCCAAAGCCAATTTACCTTCTGGATCAATACTATTCCTCAACCCCAATAAAGTCTTACTAACAGCTTCAGCACCCCCAATCATAGGTTTCAGAACAGCGATCGGAACAGCTCGAACCACAGCTTTCAGTGGGCCCTGGAATAAAAAGAGTGTTGATCAGTATTCAATATCAAGATACATCGGTGGATAGCATCCACTTACATCATCACCCGATCTCTCGTAAACTTCCATGGGAACAGCTAAGATAGTCTGAGCAGCCGAATTGATGTTCTTGGATAAAGATTGATAAGCCGCTTGAACACCTTCTCGAACGTCCGCCGGTTGATTCGCGAATCGACTGTTAACCTGAGCATCAACTCTCGTAGTGATCTCATCTTCATCACTGGATTCAGATCCCCGTCCACCATGAACCACATTGAACGGGTCGTCATTAACACCGTCCGAAGTAACCGTGACGATCTTTTCGTTACCTCCTAATAAACCTTCTGCACCCTCCAACAGGACTTGGGTACCAGTCGCCAACCTAGCTCCGAGTTTCATCATTTCAGACGCTGTACTCTTAACGAAAGATTTCGTACCCCTCTGAACACCTCTGGCCAATCTACCGTCTTTCCTATATTGTTCAATCGGGAGTAGAATCAAATCTGCAACTCCAGATCCAACGTTTACTAAAGATCTGATCGGTGCGACTCCAGAGATCACATCAGCTAATTGATTAGCTTTCACGTCCGGTGTCCAAATGTCGTTAAGCGTATTTGAAAGTCGAGTCCAGCCAGTGATCTAAAGAAACAGTATCAATCTCCAAACTCCTAATCTATCTGGAGAAAACACTCACACCAGAGATAGTGATATGTCTCAAAGTCATCTCAGCCCCATCGAAATGGAAGAAATTCATCAACTCAATAGTCTTCCCTTCACGTAAAGCAGCGAAATCAACCCGTTTAGGTTTATAATCGAGTTTAAGTTCGATAGGGAAGATTTCGACGTGTTCTGCAAAGCAAATCAGCGCTGAAACTATTCGTGTGAAACAGTGTCAACGTACGGAAGAACGGTTCGGTCTCTTCTTTCTTAACAACATCAGTTCCTTCAGCCACCGATGAGAAACTGAAGAATCGCTTCAAGAAATCCAAAGCGTCTTGATCGACATGCAAACGGAGTGGAAGTATTTTCGCCTAAACCCAAAAGAATCAGCTCATCGGCTCTAGCACGCCATCAATAAAATACCCACCTTCAAACGATTCTCTTCAATCAAAGAAGGTAAACTAGGTCTCACAACGACCAACTCAACTCTAACCATATCAGCATCCGTCTCCCTAACATTCCCCCGACTATCACTTTTCATCTCAGTCAAAAATTTCTTCCAAGTCGAAGTCTTGATATGATCCAAAATCTCCAAATTCCTAACCGTCACTTGTAACCTGTTAGCGATTGGATTTTCTTGATCGAACAGATCGATTTCGGATTTAAGGTTGAGCAAGTTGATTTCGATTTGTGGTTTTTTGGATCGATTCAGTTTTTTACCTTTCAATCGGGTTTTCGGTTTTGGTTTGGTTAGTCTTTCGTGGGTTAAGGTGGTAGCACCTGTTGGACCTGGGGGTAGTGATTGCCAACTACTCTGACTGGAGGTTTCGTTCCCACCACCAAGATCGTCAATCTCATCATCGATAGCTTTGAGTAAAGCTGCTCTATCGATTTTATCGTTTGATCGTTGCTGTTCAGATAAACCGATATAAACACTATTGAACAATGTGGTTGATGTCCCCTCGATCTCAAACGTATCATCAGGTTTCTGACCTGATGCAAGTAATTGACGAATCTTTTCAAGTTTACGTCGAACAGATTTGATCTCGTCTTCAATCGTTTTACGAGTTTGGATCCAATCGTATCCATCGTGAAGGAATATCTTGATCGTACAATCTTGTAATCTAACTCGAATTTTACCTAGTCGCGTTCTGTTACATGGTCATCAGCTGATTTCGCTTTAGTAAATTAGCTTTGATCACTCACTCATCACCGTATCCACCGACAACAGGTAAATTTTCAAGATAATCTTCCTCCATATCAAAAGGTTCATCTAAAAGAATTCTAATAGTTGTCCCATTAATCTCACTAGCCAACTTCTTATCAGACTCGACGTAATAATCACCGCCAGTCGGTTCCCATGTACGTAAAGTTTCACCTGTAGATGTAGTGTTGGGTCTGGTCGATTGCATATCAAGATAATCTAGATTAGTGGGTAGGTCGTCATCGATCATATCGGCTCCTGAAACTATATCGGGGATTTGATGGAAAGCTTCTTGATCTACCGAGGCTATGGGTTGATAAGAATTAGTGATTGAAGTGAAAAATGATTCATTATACATACCAAAAACGTCAATATCTTCAGGTAGAGCAGAGGGAGGTAACGACGCTGGTTTCAAAGTTCTAAGAAATGTCAATGGCATCCAAACTCCAAAACATACTCTTTAGAGGGGACGAGTTTTGCCAAATCCCCTAAAACAGGTCCAACAGTGGCCAAAGAATCAGCGCAAGCGGTAACGACAACAACGGTTTGTATGATATCGATCTAAACAAACACCGTCAAAAGAGATCCTGTTTGGCTAAACAAAATCAACGACTAACAAGTATCTCTTCAGTATACAAGTTCTGAACCACCTGTAAATCCAATTGAGAGATATCAACAAGTTGAGCAAACCCAGCTTTCTATCATGGTCATCCCAAATCAGTCGTTTATCCTTACAAACAAAGAAAACAATTTTTCACCCACCTTCCAAGCTTCCAAACTAGATTTCAAACCAACAGGCAAAACCCCAGCAGACTGTCTATCATCAATCAACAAAATCGCTGAATTACCCATTGAGAAATCAATCAATCGCTCATCGTCCCCACTAATCAAACTCAATTTGACATCGCATTCACCGAAAACGAATACCAAAGCACCTGACAGATTCGGTGTCGAGATGTGTAGACATGTATCGATGAACTGGAGTGATATACGAGTGATTTCACTTGGTACGACGTCTTCGAATACTCCTTCGGGGGTTTTGATGAATAAACCTAATTCTTCTATCAATTTTTCGTCGTCTTTCTTGATGTAGATGGTTATGTTTGATAGGATTAATTTGATACCGGTTTCTTTGGTTTGGGTTGGATTGGTTAACGATGTGAAACGTAGATTCAGGACTGGTTGGGTATGGGTGGTCAAGGTTAACGGTGTCGTTCTCGAAATGATTTTTTGGATGTTGGTATGGTCAGAGATATCGTTGAAACTGGTATCCATGACAGCTACCTGGAAAGTGGTTTCGTTTCGACCAGAAATATTCGATTCGACTTTAACATCAACGTCTGATGTTTTCACCGATAGAATCCTGTCACCAATTGAAACACCATTTCTGGGAACATGTAAACTTAGATCAATTTCACTGATCAAAACATTAAGAATTGTACCACTACCACCATCCTCGTTAAAGTCCTCATCATCAATAGCTGAACTAGAACTGCTTGATCCCTTAGATCCGAAAAACCTACTTCCAATCATTTTAAGATCGTCTCGAGGTTTCGGTCCGGATCCATCTCCAAAAGCTCCATCTAACCAATGTGTCATGTCGTCAGCGAAGAATTGTAAACCTTCAATGGTAGGTTTAGTGATTTTAGCTTGAATGGAGGGGATGTTACAAGTAATTGTTTGGGTTTTGAAAGTCGACGAAGGTGTTTTCGATTGTTTGATTGAAACAATTGGTAGAAGAACGTTTTGGTCATCTTCGTCAGATGATTCTGGTGCTAGAGGACCAATGACAAGGAATGCCGACGATCGTTTGGCTAGACAGGTCAGCTTCTCTATAACTACAAGGATACGCAGGAGCTCACCAGGTACTCTACAAAAGAACAACACCATCTTTTGCCATTCGACCTTCGTGCTCGAACCTCCACTATCAGATAAAGTACCCAAGGGTCTCGAAGGTGCAGAAGATCCACCAACAGTACCTGCCAGCCCATGTATATCAAGAGTAACAATCCCAGATCTCAAATGAGCACCATCACCCCAACTACCCCGACGATTAAGTGGTGCAGGACAACGAATCTCTAATCGAATCAAAGGACATTTGATGACCATAACTTCTTTTGGTGTAGGACGTGATCTGACTGTAGAGAATGAAGCTTGAGCATCGAGATCATCTATGATATATTGTGAATCTCGATGTTGAAGTTGAGGTTGATATTGAATTGGGGATAACACGATTGAATCCTTAGTTGAATGATTTTTGATAGTCGGAGCAAGAGATCTCAACATGGGTAATAATCTTTCTACCAGTGATAGATCGAGGAAAACATGAATAGGTAGAGTATCGATATGGATAGCTGGAATGGTAATCAGTATCAACGGAAACCCCCACGTAGATAAAAACCACTTACCAGACCGTTCCGTCAATTCTTTATGAACAGTCATCACAGGACCTTCACGAACTTCAGTCGTTGCAGTCCCCTTCAACACCCCTTTCCCTCTTAACCTAGCTCTCCAAACTTTCTCACCACCAGCTCGACGTTGTAAACCCGAATTTCTCCAATCAACACTATCGAATTCAGGAAAGACCTCTCCATTCTGATTACTAGGATTCGCCTCTTTATTTCCAAAATCAAATTGTAAAGGTGAAGACGAAACACCAGGAGCCACTTTATACTGTTTAGTCAAATTCGTATCGAAGATGATCACAGGGAAAGCACCACCTGGAGGTTCATCCGACAGATCTGGATTGGCAGGTGAGTTTGAATGTAGATATTCGAATAATGACGCTTCTTGAAGAATTATAGTTATTGTTGGTGATTTAGCTGATGATGACATTGACACTCTTCTGTTTGAGACTGTTCTTTCCGATTTGGCACGAGTTGGTTTTGGGATATGACCTTTTGATATGTAACTAGCTTCCAGACCTTCTAATTTAAGTTTTAGATGCCCAACAGGCAGATGTGTAGTTGATGGTTTGTTCCAGTATTGAGGAATCGTTTCGACCAACTCTGAATCCTGAGGTTTCGTATCGTATATCAAAGTGAAGTATAACCCTTTCATTCGAATACGCGCATCGATACGTGGTTGAATAGCGACAGATGGATTGGTAGTAGCCTGCTCTGAAGCAGATGTATCAATTGAAGATGACATGGATTGTATCGCTTCAAGAATGATTTTAGATTGGGAAGGTGTGAGAAGACCTGCGATGATTCCGATATTGACTTCTAGAGATAATGATGGAAGTTGAGCATTGGTCGTAGTTGATGCTGATAAATTGGGAATCGGCGTCGTGGGATCAGATTGAGGTGGTATAGGAATAGGTCGAGTATTCTTCATCTTCAAAACAATATCATCTGAACCAAAAGAAAGTATCATTATACCTTCAGTCTCCGGTGATCGTTCTCCTGTTGGTGTAGCTGACCTAGTTGACTCTCCATCATCAACCGACGTCGTATCATCCTCTACAGTTGTTCGTTCACTATACGCAGATTGATAGATACTGGCACCCGAAGCTACTGATGAACTCATACTTTGACGCAAGTCAGCTACAGCCTGCGACATTACCATATCACCGTATTCATCATCGCTGTTGGTGGAATTTGAAGAATTAGAGGAGATTGAGGATGATCTGGTCGAAGCTGACATGAAGCGAGGTTGATTGGATGAATTCTCGTTACTATGTTGTTTCGATAACGGTAATAGATAAACACCAATGCTACCCAAACGAATAGTTCGTATCGTTTGACCGACGACGTTATCCTCGCTCTCATCAGCATATCTGATATCCCCAATTCTCAATTCAAAGATTCCTCCTTTTCCTTCTTCAGAATACTTTATCCTGATTTTGACGTTATGAACTCTAACTTCCAATCTACTGAGTAACCTCTCTACCAATCCAGCCAATACCGTCGTACTTTCCATATTAACAGGTAACGGCGAAGAAGGAGAATCACCATGTTGATTAGAAGAAGACGCGAAAGGGAAAGAACCAGGTAATTCATCCTTCACGAATGGATCGTTGGAATTGATGATTAGTGATTGTCGAATTGAACGATCCAACTGGGCACCTTCATAAGCGTCCAATTCGTCATGTAAGAAATCGTCAGCTGCTGACGTGAATGAACTAGCTAGATCTGTCGGTACAGATCGATAATCTTTCGAAAAACTTTTAGATGGTGTAGCAGGTTCTTTCCCTTTATTCGATTGATTTATCAAGTCGAAATCAAGTTGGAGGTCGTCGAGTGTTATTGCTAAGGGATCTGACCAGAGATTTGGGAATGGGACTTTTGCGGTTACTTTCGATAACGAACCTGAGGTTAGGCGGAGAGGTATTCCAATTGGGATCAAAGAGTTGATAGCCTAGAAACATTGAGATCAGCTTAAGGAGAAAGTGAGTCTCAGAAACAAAAAAACTCACCTCATCATCGACTTCAAGACCTTCAATCTCCACCCAACCTTCACTAATCTGAGCTTGAATACGTTCAACATCAAGTCCACCAGCTTTCACAAACTTCCCTAAAGCTCTTTTCAGAACATACGACAGGAATCTTCGTTGAATGTTGGCTGGAAGGGATATTGAAGGTAGACTTGGAAATGAGAATGGAAATGATAGAAAGGTGGGAAGGCTGAACATTGTTGATATGATACTGCCTATAGGATTCAAGAATATCTATCGTGTGAGAATGGAGGGTAGCATCACTTGAAATGAAGTACTAAGCTATTTGAGTCAATTCCTTTGAAGAGACTGATTAGAGTGATAAATGAGATATATATATATGCGTGAAAGGTTTCTACCATGTAATGTAATCTACAATTCAAGTGTGCGTCAAGGGTGAACAACAAGAGAACATAGGAAGGTCCTGTAGGTCTCGGGTGGCAATTCACATCTGCCGGCATCACCTGTTTTATTGATCTCGCGAGGAGATGAGTGGATAATTCAGAGCAGATCCCCCCTCTTGACAAGCTTTGGCAGGTATCAGTGAACAAAAGGCGACTGCTTGATCAACGAGAGGAACAATGTTTAGGAAGTTGAAAAAGAATGTTACCAAAACAAAAAGTCAAAAAGAAGTTGTAATCAACATATTCGTTGCTCCCTGACGGAGGATTGAACTCCGGTCCCCAGCGTGACAAGCTAGTATACTAACCATTATACGATCAAGGATCCTTTAAATGTTGGGGGAGGGGAGTTTGTAGGACTTATAATACCCCCCAAATTAGTTGATGACGTTGTTGATCTGTGTCGTTCGTTCACTTTACGGTTCTTGATATTTGTACTGTACAATAAACTGACTAGACAAAATGACTATAATGGCATCACCCACAGCAACGTAAGTGCACCTTCAGTAGTATCTGGATTAGGATCAATACCAATTGATACGTTAATTCCAGGTGGGACACAATCCAAAATGTATTCTACAGGAAACAAGAGATTTACACGATGGAATGGAAGATTTCAGATCTATCAGATTATCTCATAGCAGCTGCTAAGAATGGGGGTCCAATTGGTGAGTTATCCCTATCATCTCAGAAGTCTCATCTGACGTCTCGGTATAGCTCTGATGAGAGATGAAAGGAAAATCATGTTACTTGGTCGGCATGCTCCTGGAAAACCTAAGATATACGTCTACACTTCAGCGGGGGCACCTATTTCATCCATTTCTGTAAATCCAAGTCAAATTATCATGCTAAGTTTTTTCAAGCTGACTAGTCTGATTAGTGGGATTTATCACCACCCATCTTACTTCACTTCACCTCCACCCATCTACTCGTTCTTTCAGATGAAGGGGTATACAGACTTTACGATCTATCTTCACCTCAAATATTCACTCAATACACTTTAGGAACTGAAGTATCAGAACTAGGGTTGATATCTGCCAAAGCACATGATGATGGATTTGTGGTTTTGACTGGTGGCTTGGGATTCATGGAGGTTAGAGGATGGAAGGGTGGTCGAACTGGTGCTTTGGCAGGTGCAGGTTAGTTAATTCAATGATTTCGAAGATTGATTAACCAAAACACTTTAGGCTTAACGGAACCGCCTCATTGTTGGACAATCATACCTCCTGATCAATCTACCAGTGGTCATGTCGAAATTCTCGTATCCACCGGTACCACTGTCGTCACCTTGGATGCCCTAGAACGGATAGATCAGGTAATGTCTTTTCCGACGATTAAGCTAAATCTCCATTACAGCGTCTATCAAGAGGTCCATTCACACATATCCTACCATCCCCCAACGGTCGTTTTCTAGCTCTGATAACAGCAACCGGGTTACTATGGGTGGTCTCATTCGATTTTGCAAGAAGTCTTTCTGAGGTGGACATCTCCATGTTAGGCGGGGAAACAGACGGTGATGGAGGAGGAGTACCAGAACGAGCTGAATGGTGTGGTGATAATGCCATCGTTCTAGCTTGGAGTGGTAGAGTGGTAGTGGTAGGACCTAATGGGGATACCTTAAAGTGAGCTTTCTGAATCATACCTCCGCTGACTTTGCTAAGATACGATTACTCTCCATCCACATATCTCGTTGGTGAGATCGACGGTCTAAGGATAATATCATCAACATCTTGTGATTTCCTTCAAAAGGTGCCTGGTAAGATTTACCATTAGGATTTTTAAGATTGCGAAAACTAATGATGATTAGAACCCTCGTTATCGGTGTTTTCTCCAGGATCAAGTCACCCCGCCGCTATACTCTATGACGCTTTGGAGCATTTCGAAAAGAAATCGCCCAAAGCTGACGAGTCAATACGAAGCATCCGACCAGATTTAGCAAATGCCGTTGATACCTGTATAGACGCTGCAGGTCGAGAAGTTGAGGTATACTTTCAAAGAAGGCTGCTGAAGGTGGTGTTGACTTGACAGTGTAGTGATGAATCCAACTAACTCGATCTTAATTAGGCTGCTCAATTCGGTAGAGCTTTTATGGATTTATACAATCCTAGTGATTTTGTTGGAATGGCTCAAACTCTCAAAGTCCTAAATGCTGTGCGGTACTTTGAAATCGGTATTCCTATCACGTACGAACAGTAAGTAGACTATTCGCTATATTTCATACACAGCTGACAACTCTTCATCTATAGATACATAGCAATTTCCCCAACTACCCTGATATCCCATCTTCTCACCAGAAACCTCCATCTCCTAGCATTGCGTGTATCCCAACATCTCTCTCTCCGACCCGACCCAGTCCTTAAACACTGGGCAACAGCCAAGATCATCCATACCAAGTCGACAGATCCCTCCGAAAGAGGTCGAGCCGATGACGAGATTATTTGTAGAACGATTGTAACTAAATTCGAGAAAGAGGGTGAGAAACGAGTTAGTTATGCTGAGATTGCGAAGAGGGCTTGGGAAGCTGGGAGAACACGTTTGGCGACTATGGTGAGTTTACATGGGAATGTCGGGACTGTTTATTGACTGGGAGTAGTTGTTGGATCATGAGGCACGAGCGGCTGAGCAAGTTCCGTTGCTGCTTCAAATGAAGGAAGATAAGATAGCTTTAGTGAAAGCTATAGACTCAGGTGATACGGATTTAGGTGAGTAGATCTCCATCACCACTTATTAGCACTCGTCTAACTTCCAATCGTAGTTTATCACGTCCTTCTCCACCTTCGTTCATCAATGTCACCAGGAGATTTCTTCGCAGTGTTAAATGATTCCGTATCACCTAATCTCACACCTGCCGTCAACCTTCTACAGATCTACGCAAGGGAGAGTGATAAACAGCTACTACGGGAATTCTATTATCAAGATGATCGACGGACTGAAAGTGCTTGTTTAGAGATGGAGGAGGCTGCTATGACTTCTGTAAGTCCCTTCTCTACCAAAAACGATTCCATGTCATTAACATGGTTATGACCAGGATCCAATTGAAAGAGTGGATCGATTAAAGGCAGCAGCCAAGTCATTCTCTGAAAACAAAGATCGATCATTCGAAGCAAAGGTAATCTCGAACCCCTCCAATATCAGATATAAACTAATATATCCCCCCAGATGATCGAAGATTCTCAAAGACTACTATCGTTACAACTAGCCTACGAACGTGAACTCGAACATAAATTCTCTTTCTCAGGTCTAAGCGTTAACGAATTCATCTCGAAACTGTTGATTGAAGGATTCGGCAAGCGAGCAGAGAGAGTCCGTGTAGATTGGAGAGTTGGTGATAAACGGTGGGTCATCCTCCTCTTTTCTTTATCGGTAGTATCTAAAAGAACATCTTAGATGGTGGTGGATAAAATTGAAAGCTTTGGCTTCTAAAAAGGATTGGGAGGGTTTAGAGGTTTTTGCGAAATCTAAAAAATCTCCTATAGGCTACGAACCATTTGTAGTAAGTCCATTCAACCAATCTCTGTCCAACACCACCAAAAACTGATAATACAAAACCCTACTAGAATCATTTATTGAATCTATCTCCACCGCAACCGTTAAAAGCTATAGCCTACGTAGCAAGATGTGATCCCAAAATACGTTCGGAATTATACGTCCAATGTGGAGATTGGGGTAAAGCGGCTGAAGCAGCTAAAGAACGTAATGATAGAGGTAAGATCGAGGAATTGAGGAGGAGGGCACCGAACGGAATTGCTCAGAGGGAAGTTGATGAAGTTTGGAAGAAAATGGGTAAATAACCTAACGTTTTCCCGAGGTATAATAATGTCTTGTAATGCATGTAAATGAGTTCAATCCCAATAATGAATGAATGATCAACCCATAGATTTCCCGATTCCCAATAAATTATAATTTATTCAAATGCTTCAAAACAGCTGCTTCCATAGCTCTCATCACTTCCTTCTTCGTCCATAAACTTGTGATGATGTAGACCACATTGCCTAAAGGTCTGGAATGGATTTGGAAGGGTTGGAATTCTTGATTGGGAGCTGAAATGATTTCTTGACGAAGTGAATTCAGAAAATTCAATGATGAATGTGATGAGTAATCTAGAGATTTTTCAGTTTCAGTTCGTTTGATCGCGAAAGGATAAGATAGATAAGTCAAACATACCCGATTCTGAATCTTGTAATTCAATACCCAAAACTGTACCCATTCCCATAACCCCTTTCACCCCTTCTATCCGACTAATCCGATCCATAAATCCCAAACCCCATAAACTCCAAATCCCATCCCCAGAAACGTCCCAACCACCATTATAAACCTCTTGATCCTGTATCGTCGGTCTAATACCCCTTTTTTCGGTCAACTCAATAGCTTTCAGAGCGACGTTACATCCGATTGGATTGGCTGTGTAACTGTGTCCATGGAGGAGGGCGTTGACTTTTTGATCGGATAGGAAGGCTTGGAATATCGATTTGGAGGCTAGAGTTGTACTTAGTGGTAAGAGACCGCCTGTTAGGATTTTGGCGTAGGTCGAGATATCAGGTGTTTGTTTTAGGAGAGTCGAGGCTTTCATGTAAGCGAATCGGTTGAGGCCGGAGAACACTGTGTGATGGGTAATTCAGTTTCTGCTGATGGGTTTGGGGAACCTGATTCATACCTTCATCGTAAATCACTGGTAAACCTGTCCATTCTCCAGCATCTCTCTTGCTCACATTGGAGAGTTCTACATTGAAGTCCTTGTGGGTATACTCTTCACCACCGAAGAGATCAGAACTGGCTCTGACAATTTCTACGAGGCAACTTTGGAATAAAGGATCAACGAATACCATACCCCCAGCTCCAAGACAGATAGGTTCGATAACAAGAGCTCCAAACTGGCGTTTCTGTTCCAGGGTAAGTTTCTCAAGAACAGATCGAATGTGTTGACGATAGTAAGCTGCTAACGATGATGCTTGTCTTTCCTCAACTGAATAGATTGATTGTAGCGATGGGAAGGGAATTGACCATCCCGATGTCGATTGTTCATTTCCTAGGGATGAGGGTAGATCTGGCCATTGATCTGGACCCGTAGATAAGACCGTTGGTGTACCATTTATGATTTGGACAATGGCAGGTGAGAACCAATGACCTCTACCTTTATACCTGAGTGTGATGTCAGCTTTGCAAATAGCAGCAGATGAAAAACCAACCAATCGACAGCCTTGTTGTAAGTTGAGGCTTCAGTAGCATCCATCGCCCCAATCTATCTCACGGTCAGATCATCATCATTCCCTCACCCTAATAACTTACAGTGTCACCATGATAACTACCCCTCAACCCAATGATACCAACTTCACCACCAACCTCACCTTCCCAACCATATCTCCTTCCACTAGCCCTCAAACCCATCTTCAAAGCGATTTCCATCCCAGTACTTCCGTTGTCAGAATAGAACACTCTATCGGCCCATCCTTCACCAACAGTTGCTTTCAACTTTTCAGCAAGCTGTAAGGCGGGTTGATGAGCTCCACTGGGGAAAAGGACATGACCGTATCTCCCTGCTGCTTCTGCTGCTGCCAATGTCAATTCTTCGTTACCATGACCGTGCGATTGACTAGATTGAGAATTTTAGTAACGGATCACTGCAGATTCACTTACGTGAACCAACTTGCTGAGCCATCGAAATACGATTTGAGTAAACTCGAAGTATCTTCATTGGGCGTCGGGGCTGACGCAGAAACACTGGATTTGGCATAGTAAGACTCAAAGTTATCACCAAATGCAGAGTCGATCACCATCACATCCTCTTCTTTGTTGATCAAACCGTGTTGAGTGAACGGCCACCAAACAGAATCCAACGCTCGTCTCGGCATAGACTTAATATCCTCAATACGTTTCCCATGACTTGACTCCAAAGCGTTCACGATATCCACCGTACTAGCACCCAATTCCGACGAGCTCTCGATACCTTGATACCAACTCGACAATCTCTGAGCATCTTCTTGTACCGTACCGTTCTTTTCTGGCGGTGCTGGGATAGTGAAATAGTTGATACCCCGTTCTTTGAAATAATCTGATAAAAATGTATGATTCTGATAATATGGATGATATAGACATAGGACTGCTGATAGGGAATACCCTCGAAGTAAAAGCGATTCGTAAGAGGTGATCGTTGTGGATATTCCGCCTAGATGTGGGGAGGCAACTAGGATAGATGGAAATCGTAAGGCTCGTAGAGACATTGATTGAGTATGTGGTGGATGAAGTGAAGGTGAGTGGACACCTGAAGAGGGGGTGTCGGCCAGTTCTTTTATCTCAATAGAACATAAATAACTTACCTCCAGCAGTCTCGATATACAAGGTCCCATCTGCACCTCGTAATTCGTTGACACAGTCCTGCGTATAATCTGCAACACCCCTCACGAGCTCATCGTTAGATTTGGGAAACGGCTAAAGATACTAGTCAGCCAAAAGAATATCAGCTACAAGACAAAATCTACCAAGTCCGGTGCCAGTTGAGCAGCTAAATGAGGGGACATCGGTTCTCTATACTGAAATAGATTTTTGGTCGAGATGTACCGTTCATACGGCGAAGTATGACGAAGAACGTAGCTAGATCACTTGTCAGATTATTTACCGACTCTTGACATCAATCTGCTCACCTGACATCAGATTCATTATCCGGACCAGTGCTAACTGGCTTGAGATAGAAGACCCGTTTACCATCTTGACCGTTCCGAGAGTATTGAACTGCTGAAGCTCTTACCAGGGCAGTGGTCAGAAGAGTTTTACCAACCTGAATATCAGCTAGTTTCCATCTTGTTAAGATCTTACATCAGTATTGGCTATCAAATTAAACGAGAGTCAGCCCTGTATGAAATATCGAGTAGATGCAGTTACTTACCTCCAAAGACCTGATTGATACTCAAGTTGGGGAAGAGAAGGGGCATTGGGGTGAAGAGGGGGCGAAGTGATTTAGGTGTCTGTCTCCTACTGTTCGACTAATCTCCTGATGATATAACACCCTCTTACTCTCTTATTTACAGGTTGCAGTCTTGATTTCTTGATTTCTTGCTTACTCGAACATTTATCCGGCTAGAAAAGCGGGGTCCCGAAGTAAGGGAAATATGACGTGTCATTTATCTTAGGTCAAACCTAATCGTTATCAATCCATTCCACCCACACCGCTTCTACGTCACAACAAACAAAACAACGTTGATTCAAATTAACAACTTTTATCTCAAGTTATTTCATTCCTTTTTTCTCTCTCTCTCTCTCATATCATCCCTGTCTGGGAGGGATTAACGATCTTACGAATTATATCATATACGAATTAAAGTCGAATCAAGGAGAAAAACCCACCTATCCGACCTCACACGAGACATAACTCATCATGGCTCAAATCGAGCCTCAACGTTCACAATCGACGACATCGCTCTCCAGGTTCTACAATGGTCCAGGAGGAACGTCAAATGGATTGGGAGAAGATGAAGCTTCCGATCCAGCTCTAAATTTTTGTAACGCTTTCTGGGGAACTGGAGATAGGGGTTATGAAGTTGTGATGGCGAGATTGCGGGGTGCGGGAAGAACTGTCGAAGAGTTACGAGCCTTCTGGAAAGAAAGAGTGTCTATCGAAGAAGATTACGCGAAACGTTTGAATAAATTATCGAAATTCCCTTTGGGTAGGGATGAAGTCGGTGATCTTGCCGCTGCTTTGCAAAATCTTCAAGTTGAAACTGCCGCTCAAGGGTCTTATCATCTTTCATTGAGTACGGAAATGCGACAGAGTGTTGAACAACCCACTGCGGAATTTGGTAATCGACTTGGTAACCTCAAGAAAGGTTTGCAAGCTAGTGTGGAGAAAGCATGGAGAAATCGTGGATTACAGGAAGGTCATGTTGGCAAGGTGAGTGATAAAGGTGTTTGACTTTGATATCCGCTGAAGTAAATAACTAGGCAAGGGAAAGATACGAATCCGACTGCTTGAAACTCAACTCGTATCATGCCAATTCATCTCTGGTCCAAGGCAAGGAGCTCGAAAAATTGCAAAGCAAGCTTGACCGCGTTCGTCAAACCATTGGAGCGAACGAGCAAGACTTTAAATCGTTTGTCAAGGTACTGGAGTCAACCAATCAAAAGTGGGAAGGAGAATGGAGGGGTTTCTGTGATGTAAGTAGTTTTCTGACAAATTGAATCTTTCATTCTAACCTTAAATGTTCCAGCACGTACAAGATATCGAAGAAGATCGTCTCGCCATGACAAAGGATATCATTTGGGCATACGCTAACGCCGTATCACAAGTTTGCGTTGAGGATGATAGCTCTTGCGAAAGAGTTAGGGAGAAACTTGAACAGTTTGAACCTGCCAATGATATGGTCAACTTTGTCAGAGGTTGGGGAACCGGTGATCAAATTCCAGGTATGCTTATGATCCTATATCGCTGCACACCGGCTAACCTTTGTAGATCCTCCACGATTCATTAATTACTCCGCTGGCGAAGCGTATCCTTCCAGACCAACATTCCATGTCGCCAACTTCCGTCGGATCTCAAGTAAACCCCAAACTCCAGCTACGAACCGTCAACAATTCGAGCAACCACCTCAAGTCGTACCCGAACCTGAACCTGTTGCAACAAAACAACCAGACTTGCCACAGTCCAACGGTCATCAAGAGTTGGAGAAGGGTCCGAACGGATGGTCTGATGGATTGAACAAATTGACTCTTCGCGATGATCCTCCAGTACAACAGGAGGAAAAACCAAAAGCTCCGTTTGGTGGAGTCGCATTGCCAGGCATGGCAAGTACACCCGCAACCGCTCCTACTCAGTCAAGTCCGATGCCACCACCACCTGTCCCTCCAGCAATGACCATGCCAGAACCTAGAATCGCATCTCGTCAATCAAACCGCGATGAAGACGATGACCCAATGGCGCGAGCTCTTGCCGACCTTCGTCGTGATCCACCTCCATCGGGAAGTATCAGAAGGGCTCCATCTCATCGTCGTCCAGAATCAATGTATTCAAACACCGGGTCGGCAAGAGGTACTCAAGGTCTTCAATCACCCCCATCTCCTGCTCCCAACCCTAATCGAGCTTCTTTCCAAGCTCCATCCTCTCAATCTATGCCCCAACCTCAAAATCGCGGTTCAGTCGATCTCGGTCTGTCTCCACCTGCTCCTGGTCATACAGCTGCCGCTTTAGCTAAATCGATGGCAGATTTCGAAAGACAATCTTCGACCGCACCATCTAAGAGACAATCGAAAAGCTATTCGAGTTACGCAAACGACATTATTGGTGCTCATCCATCCTCACCTGGTCCTGGGTCTAGAGGACCATCTCCTGTAATGATGCAACCACCTGTCAACCCAAGCTCACCAATTGCTGATGAGGTACTTTCACAATATCATCAAGCTTTCCCAGGAGAAAGATCTCGACCTACTTCCAGAGCTGGCTCTATTTCAAGTCGTCGATCTCGTGGTGCATCGTTCACCGGACCAAATCCACCAGCTGGTATTCAACCGCAACAACCACCAAGCTCACCTGGTCCTGCTAGAGCTGGGTTCGTAGGGATTGGTGCCGGTGGAAGATCTCATTCACCTCAACCACCAACTTTCCGTTCACCAAGTCCATCACCTGTTAATCCTCAAGGTGCACTTGGACCTCAGACTCTTGGTATTGCCTTAGACGAAAGAGGTGGGGTCGCTCATGACTCCATGGCCGAAGCTTATCGAAGACAATATGGCCAAGAGCAACAACAGCAGCAAGCTGCCCAAGCTACGGTTCAATCGCAACCTCCATCCCAATCGCAAGGTTCAGCTGGTCCAGGATCGTATGGTCATCAACAACGGGGAAGCTACTCGAATATCCCATCGTCATCCTCCTCTCAACCAGGTCGACCTGTATCCGGATACGGACAACCCCAACAGCAGTATCAACAAGGGTACCAACAGCAACCACCACCACCACCGCAACAACAACAGCCTGCCCAACCCTCCTACCCTTCGTACCAATCACAACAATCCAATCCACACCAACATCCTTACGTCCCACCCATCTCTACAAACGTTGGTCCAGCTTATCAGCAAAATGGCTATGGTCAGACTCAACCTCCTCCTCAACCAGCATTCGGTGGTTCCCAGCAGTACAACCGAGCCGCTAGTCCTGCACCAGTCCAGCAACCGGGATACGGACGAGCACCAAGTCCTCAACCAAACTATGGCGGTCAACAGCAACAACAACAGCGTCAACAGGTCCAAAGAAGTCCCAGTCCTCAACCTGGATATGGTCAACAACAACGTCAACAGGTTCAACGTAGTCCAAGTCCACAACCCGGTGTCCCACCTGCAACTGCTACACCGACTGGTCAATGGTCAACTACAGGTCTACCTGTTCTGTTCTGTACGTAAACTCGTGAAGCAGGAGTTCTGAACTAACACTTTTTTAAATAGATGTTAAAGCTCTTTACGATTATGTAGCTCAATCTCGTAAGTGTTTTGTGTTTTCCTCATTTGACTTTGACGGTATTAACATGTCAACCAGCTGCGGAATTCGATTTCCAATCAGGCGATATCATCGCAGTCACCTCAACACCGGAAGATGGTTGGTGGTCAGGTGAATTGTTAGATGAAGCCAGGAGATCTCCTGGACGAACTGATTTCCCAAGTAATTTGTAAGTCCTCTTCCTACACTCAAAAGAAACAATAGACTGTCGGCTGATGATGTTATTAGTGTTTGTCTGTTTTAATGAAATGAATGGAAAAGGTTATTAGAGATGATGATTGAGGTTTTGTTTTTGGACGGTTTATTTTATGTTGAAGGGGAGGAGGGTGGCGTTGGGTTTTGACGAATTCGATAACGTTATTTACAGTAGACGCTTTTGGACTATATGAGTATGCATATCTGTTGATTGGATGAACGGTAGAGTACAGTACCGGATTTCAGTAAAGCTGCTTCACGATTTGGCATTCTACCTAAAGCTCAAGACTAGCCTTAATTACTAAATTTTGGCAAGAATTGGTCCTACAGTACTCACGCCGCAGACGGACACTTAGCAAACTCAACCAACTTTAGGTGTTGAAACATGTTAAGTGGTGAAGGTATTGAGATTCTAGATCGTAAATGAGAGGTGTATGAGGATCTGATACATTTTGGGCTGCATTAATACGTAATTTGCCTTGGACATTTCCAGCTGTAAATGTCTTAGTAGAACTGTTGAGCCGTTTCGATAGCAAATTTCAGTAGTCAAAATATAGACTTGGCTTAAAGGTTTTACCGCATCCTGGGGCAGAGGATAGGAATCGTCTATATACGTAAATAAATAGATATATAAATATGGGTGATTCAGCTAATGAGAACTGATGATATTGGGTCAGTACTTTGTTGGATACTGTATTGCCGTCATCAGGGAATATCAAACTGCAAGCTTAGGACAAAGGAGATCATTTATCGTGATGGATGACCTCGGACTTTGTCGAAGGCATTTTTCTGACATCGGGTTGGATATCAAAAGATCACTCATTGAAACGGATGACCTCGGACTTTGTCGAAGGCATATTCTGTCATCAGGAAATTTCTAAATGGAAGGATTGGACAAAGGATTCTTTGAATATCAAAAGATCACAGATGACGTCGGACTATGACAAAGGCCTACAGTATTCAGATATAAAGTAAATGAAAAAAAGGTTGATTTTCTTGCCACCTTCCTCAGTGATCTACTATCATCTTTCCCCCCTCTCATTTTATCAATTCCTCTTTCATCTCAAGTTCAATTTTCAAAATGGCCCAATCAACTGCAGAAAGTTGGAAAACATTCCAACTCAGTCATCCAGAAACAATCGAGAACATCTTAGCCAACAGTGCCTCAGCTCGCCCCGATCTAGGTTTTGGTCATACGACAGATAACGCTAGAGAGACAGCTGAAAGTTTGGTTAAAGAAGCTGTTCGTGTAGGTTCATCATGGTTATCTCGATGTGAATGGCCAAAAACTGGATACCCCAGAACGTCAATGTCACTCAAATACGATATACCCAGTGTTCTCACTAAGTTATCTCAAGAAAGAAGTGGTTCAACTTCCATCCCTTCATTACCAAGACGTCTTGTTGCTCAAATCGATGATGAGCTTCACAGTTATTTCCTAGACAACCTCCGATACCCAGGATCTGTTTGTGGTGAAGAAGCCGAAAAACACATAGTCCAACATCTCAGAACCATGTTAAATGAATATTCTGATTCAATCGCCAAGACCCTTCCTTTGATCAACGATTCTCATGAATCAATCATCTTCAATAAAGCAAACTCAGCTTTATGCGCCGAACTGATTTCGGCTCAAGTACGAGAACAATTGATTCAAAGTGGTAAATTCAAGGAGGAAAAGATAGAAGAGATGATGGATTATACATGTTGGCAAATGATTTGGTTTTTACATTCTCTGGATGAACCCGGGCTTGAGTGGGGTAAAACTCAGATTGGGGTTCTTCAAGATGAGGAGGAAGAGTGGGAGATTCATGTTACGAATTTGGAGACTGGAGAAGACACGACAAGATGGCTTATGATGAGTGACGATTGGTCGGTATGATTGGAGAACCAGGAGTATAAGTAGGAAGTGTTCGTTGTTTATGTAATCTTTATGTACTGTATGTCAGATTTTCGCTGTATCTTGTTTTGACAAAGTGTTTGATATGTATACGACATAAGAACTGGATTCGATCATAGGCAAGTGAAGAAGACTTTGAGAGAGTGTCTCCACTGGCGCTTACCTTACCGCTAGAATCACCTTGACGTCCTGAATATGTGAGAGTGGGGTAACAATCTAGGGAGAATTCAGTGGCACTCTTAGGGGTCAATCACAATTGCTACAAAAGATTCGAGTCACAATTCTCATATACATGAATGCTGGTCATCCGCGTTATCTCATGAACTTACAGTACAGTAGTTTATTCACTTCAATGGAGACAAATGTGGCAGAATCGCAACGCCACAAGCACTTGACGACGTCGTTACACCGAGATGGTGTTTCCGAAATCGAAAAGTCCTAGCCACTAAAGCGAAGAGGAAGTGTTGTGGAGCAAGGAAGGATTGAGCTCCACAACTAAACTGACGATGAAGAAGGAATGGTTGTGGAGCAAGAAGGCATGTGGAGCTCTTAGCACGTTCTTGAAAGCGAAAACAAATATCGAATATATCAGTGACGTTGATGACATCGTTCCGAAGCCTCACAAAACTAATCCCGATGAAAGGTGATAGATGTTCGGGAAATTCAGAAGAAGGTGCTTTTGGCGGAGCTGGTACAAAGGTAGGTGTGAATCGAGTCGATAATTCATATGAGTTTTGTTTAGAAAGCCATTTAAGTTCCCTTATTTGCACAGACCAGGCTCCCGACATTCTCTTCCTAATCCCCATCAACTTATTTTTCTCCCGACACAGCGCCACTACAGTTTTTATCCAACAATGCCATCAATTCATATACAAACCTACGAACCAGAATGGAACGACTTTATCCGCAGCCGCAAAGTCATCACCCAACTGGCTGATCAAAGTTCTGTTTTCCAAGCTGATTTGGCTTTGGTTATTGTAAAGAAGACAGTCGAAAAATAGCCGAAACTTTAGTAGACTCCTACAAGGAATTTATCTCATCAAACGGTTATGTCGAATACACCGAGCCAACAAGATACGTTAATCAAACAATACTTCGAAGCGACATCCCCGCAGTTCTTTCTGAGCTGGTCAACAAAAACCCCATGGTTGCAAATAAGACTCTTCGAGTCCCTTCCTCAGTACTCAAAGATCTCGATAACATCATGAATGTTCAATTCGAAAAGGGCTCAGATGTATCCAAAACCATCCGTCGCATCCAATCCAGCCTGAAACATTTTTCAGACACCGCTCAACACTTATATCCAGATATCGTCAGATCACCAAAAGAAATCTCGCTCAATAAATACACCGCACAGGTTACCGCCGAACTGTTAACCGATCTGGTCTGCGAACTTTGGTCCCGAGATACAACAGTCAAGCACATCAACCTCGACATCAACAAATTCAGAGGTAAATTGGCTTCAGAAATGGGAGAAAGATTGTCCTCTGCGCGGTGGCCGAATGTCAAGTGGAGTTCGTTGGGTGTTGATGACATCAAGCTAAAAGATGATAATTTGGTAGTCAGTGTTAGCGGTGTTGATCAGGTTGCCAATAAAATCTTGGAAGCGAAGTCCAGTGTTAGTCTTAATCTTATGTAGATAAAAGTGGAGATGTCACGTTTTGAGCATGATAGGTCGTACATAGCTACTTTTGAGCCCTATGAAATTGAAAGAACGTGCAAATTCGTTTCACTCAATACTGCATCTTTCTTTTTTTTTTTCTCACTAAATACAGTACATGTCGCTTTCTGAAACGAATTCTTCAACGACAAGACATGCTTGTCGAGCTATACAGAAGAGGAATAGCCAACCAAACCCCAAGATGTAGACAAAAAACTGTCACGTTTTGAATGACCACTGACTTGTACACTCATTTAAAGGTGTACTCTTCATTTAAAGGGCAAATGTGGCAGAACACAATGCCACAAGCAGTCGGTTTGGTGGGGAACAGTCGTAAGCTACTGCAATTGATTACTTCTCATAGAACACCGGAATGGTGATTCATGGATTCGAAGAGTTGAGATTGTTGTGGAGCAAGAAGGCATTGAGCTTGTGGTGATGTCAAAGACAGATATCGGAAAATTCAAAGACGTACATATATGACGTCTTTCCGAAGTTGCAACACAAGGCTAACCCCGATGAAATGATGTTCGGGAAATGCTCCTTTTGGTGGAGCTAGTACAAAGCAAGTGTTTAGAAGGCCATTGAGGCTCCGATATCTGTAAAAACCAATTCTCCAGAGGCTTTTGCAAAACCCCCTTCCACTTATCTTTCTTCCAACACAGTGCAGCGTCACTGGAATTTTCATCCAGCATGCCATCAACTTTCATCTCAGTTGACGAACCGAAATGGAAAGAATATATCCACAACGAAGAAGTCATTACTGAACTGATCAACAACAGTTTTGCTTTCCAAACCGATCTGGGCTTTGGTTATTGTGAATCAGACGATCGAAAGATAGCCGAAACTTTATTAGAATACTTCAAAACGTCATCACCTTCAACTGTTTTCATCAAGTACACAGAAAACTCAAAATATAATAACGGAACAAGCCTTGTAAACGATATCCCATCAGTACTTTCTAAGTTACTTGAGAACAACCCCAAGGTTCACGATAAGACTCTTCGAGTTCCTACCAGAGTACTCAATGCTCTTGATGAGATCTTCATCGATCATTGCGAAGAAGACCCACTTAGACCCGTTACAGAAGAAAATACTATCCAAAAGATTCAACACGATTTGAAAACGTTTTCAGAGACTGCTCAAGAGACACACCAAGACATGTTCACCTCTCCAGAATCAATCACGATAGATAAATATACTGTTCAGCCTACCGCCGAACTATTAACCGATCTGGTGTGCGAATATCTCACTCAAGATGGGAATTTCAATAAAATCGACGAAGCAAGAGGTCAATTGGCTTCGGAAATGCAGACAAGGTTGTGGGTTAAGTTTGAGGAGGTTGATTGGGAGTCTTTGAGTGTTGATAGCATCGAGCTGAAGGAGGACGATAGATTGATGGTCAGGATTAGCGGTGTTAATACTATGTCTGGTGAACTTATTGAAGAAAATGTTCCTTGTCCCATCAGTAAAGAATGAACGATTGTAGGTTTAGATGAATATAGTGTAGTCATGAATATGCTTCAATATTTCAGATTCAGAATGAACGTTCAGAGAACGAGGAATTTCCTCTAGCTCTGAATTTCAGTACTGTAATTTTTCAAGCAGATCAATTGAAACCGGGACAATTTATTGAGATCAATAGTGAATGGGTGTCCTTTTATCCAAATCTCGATCAGTAAACTTCAAATGAGATTTGCTAAAGTGGACAGAACAATCGCATATCTCTGCAACAAACACGAGATCGAGACTGACGTTATCAATTGTATAGTCTTGATCTCGGAACCTACTATTTCTCTAGGGCAGCGTGGTCATTACCTCTGCGATCGGATCCAGCTAGCCCAGACCCCTCAGCGACTATTTTCTGGGCAGTCGTTCCTCCTATTGTACCCAGAACTCAGAAATCCAGTCTAGTGCTGTGTTCTAGCTTAGTCGTTCATCAATAGCACTGAACCGAGAACGACTGAACGGACCATTTCTCAACTGCAGACTTTACCAGGAGGTGACTAACCTCGGTAAGAATGATAAAAGCTTAAACTGTCCGCTCAATACGATCGAATAAAACTTCTTCATCAATAAAACTCTTTCCTAAGGAACTGGAACACTGCTACATCAAGAAACCCCTCCCAAGAGACGAAAGTGAATAAAAAATAACGTGAAGAAAACGTGAGTGAATGGATAATCGTAAACCAAAGAATAAAGAATCAAGACTTCAAATGCCAATCTATGGAAAATGTCGTCTTTCATTTGTGACCTAGCCAAATGGTCGAGGACTTCACGTCAACCACTGCACATTGACGTTAGCCGGTGGTGCAGTGTAATTAGCTTGTCCCGCTTCGTTCTCAAGCGTCTAGAAAATGTCAATATTCTAAAAAGATAAAAAAACAACGAATGATCCCAACTTACCTCCAACAACTGCGTCATCACACTGTCCACTTCACTTATTGCTATCCCCCCACAACCAGCCGATATCAGTTGTCTGTATTTTGCGATTTTTTCACTTGTCCCAGCCTTTAACGAATTGTCAGCAAAGTCTCAAAAAGCGAATAAGAGTGAACAACCCAACTCACCTCAGCTTTAGCTTTAACATATTGTTTAACCAAATCATTTCTTCTTCGTCTCTTCTCTTCAATTTCCCATCTCAATCTCTCCTCTTCAGCCTGAACAACCTCAACCCCACCTTGGGGTATATCCAATAAATTCGATAAATCAGAATAATCTTCACCGTTGACCGTTGGATCCTGTCCACTCTTGAATCTCTCTTCACGACCTATTTGTCCGTCGTACCAAATTCCATATCCCTTTTTAACAGCTTCCATAACTTTATTACCGAAATTAGTTTGTTGAACTTCTAATTCTCGTTTTTTAGATTCGATAGGTTCAGCTTGGGCTGATAGTGTTGTTATCAATTTCGTGGCTTCCGTCACTTCAGCATGGATGTTGGTGAGTAAAGCTTTAGCTTGTAGGATAGCCCTTTCCTTGGTTTGAAGTTCGGTATCGAAACTTCGAGCAAGGGACGACATGTGTGAAGTGATATCGGATATACATTGACCACCAGCCAATCGAGCCGCTTCAGAATTGAATAATTGAGGGGCGAAAACTGTACCATTAACACCGGAGGATGATGGTAATATCGATGAAGATATACCGTTAGAGTTACGAGTTCCATTCGTTTGACCGGAAGTTCCATGAACAGGTGAAGATCTGAATCGTTCATCCTCAAGGATATAATCTTCTGCAGATTTGAAATCCCTGTTTTTGATTTTCGGGTCTGCACCATGATCTAACAGACTTTTCACCAACCTTCTAGATCTCGCTCTGGCAGCTAACGTCAGAGCCGTTTCACCATCTTCATCTTGGAAATTTATGACATCAGCAAGTTCTTGGGGATAATCTGATAATCTCGATAATATCGTTTCCATGTAATACCTCGCAGCATGAGCTTTACCTTTTGTAAGCGCTAAATTGGCAATATGATGAAAGACCGTTCGATTATGTTTATCGATATTCAACGTTGATCGGTGTAAAAGTTCGTACAATTCTGGGAATTTCCTGACATCGTAGTTGTTCGAGAACATCACACTCCTCATGAGAGGTGTTTGTTCAGCGTTGTTACCTGCGAAAACGGATGCTCCAGCCGTGAGAAGAAGTTTCACAACCCGGACTCTACCCATGGCACAAGCCCAATGTAAAGCTGTATGACCATCTTCGTCAATCCTTGAATTTGGGTCGTAGTTGTGAGGAGGAGAAACTAGTATTGAAGGGATTTGAGATGTTTCGGAGATGAAGTAGTTGAGGATTATATCGGTATATTGTTCAGGTGTTAATGTTTGAATATCCATACCGTTGTTACCTAAAAGATGTCGAGGACTCGCTCGGGGTGTATGAACAGCGCTTGGAACTCTAGACCTTCTCAGTTGGTTTGAATAATCATCAAGTTCCATCCCGTCATCCATCATCGCCGCAGGTCGTTTTCTTGATAACATCCCCATACCTGGTATACCACTACCGCCCATCATCTCAACATTCAACATGTTACCACTCAGATCCAATTCCGATTCTCCAAGAACAGATGCGACAGGACTAGGTGTATCTGATGAAGAATCTTCCTCTTCAGGTGTACCCGTCATCGATTCATCGCCAGATAACTGCCCAGAATTGACTTGATCCGGTGTAGCTTCCTTGACAGGTTGAGTAGCCCGTTCTTGAGCTCTACCAGCTGCCGCTCTCTGTGCAGCAAGTTGAGCTTGAGCTTGAAGAGCTGCTGCAGACATTGGACCAGTTTTGGAGGGTGTAGCTCCAAGTGCTTCTTTACTACTTCCAGCTTTACCTAAAGCATCTTTATCCTTTTTCGATTTCGTTGGTGGCGCCACTATATGTTTAGGTGCTGGAGGAGGTGAGACGGATGTTGGAATATAATCGATAATTGGACGAAGAAGATCTTCAACGTTGTATTGTTTAGCTAAAGCCAAACCTCGTTCGATTGGCACCCATGTACCTGATATCATCAGTTTCTAAACCAAGACAATGGAGAAATACCGATTGAATGGGGAATTACCTTGATATTTTCCATAACCACCTTGTACTTTCTCATGTTCACCCTTTTGAACTTCTCTCTCTAAAACTCTGGTCCTTTGTGGTTTATCGAATCCTGCTACTTTAAGAATTTGAGTCGCGTTGAGATAAGAATCCGATCGACGTCTCATAACAGCAACTGATCGACATATCATTTCGTAAACGGGTCTAGAAGGCGTAAGTTGATTTTCTTTGCGTACATCCAAAGGAAAAGGGCAACTCACACTCCACTAGATAAATAAATAATGATCAAAACTGTCAGTAAACTCTGTGGATTTCCATTCAGATGATCAAAATACTTGCCTGTAAGTAGCCTGAAATCGAGTTAGTGAATCTCCTCAAAGTTTATTTCCAAAGAAATCACAAACATACCTTGAAAATAGTATGCTGTCCATCACCAGCACCTACAACGGCGACAGCCTTCTTACCCATGATGAGAATTTATGAGATGTAATGAACAATTCTTCGACCGATGTGATTGAGTTTTACCGATTCTGGTTGAATACCGATTCGATTTCTCTGTTCTGAACGAGTTGAGTACGATCCTTTGACAATAGACAAGACGGTGCGTTGATGTCCTATTTACTCCTTCTGGATTGAGTATGTTATAGGTAGGATGTGATATAAAGTACAATTAAGATGAAAGTAATGTTGTAATACAAGTATACAAGGACGAGTAATGTTTAACCTTACCTTGATCCACTCAATTCGCGAAGACAGACACGAGGGAAGACGCGTCCGAAAATGAGCAGAACACGGAGTTTAATCACTCTCCGTTCGGTGATACAGTGTTGTTCTTGCGGTGTTTCTTAAAGTGGCACTTCATTTTGGTGGAGGTGGTTTCAGTATATTTGTTTTGAATTTCGAACATCAGTAGGTCGTAAATATTAATCAGTATTTCAAACTATAATCAAAATAAACATGAAGGTAGGCTATTACACCATGAGATCACACCATTAACTGACACCCTTCTCCTACAACTAACCAGATATCAACAAACGCACCGATCCATCTCTCCTACCATGAAGTCTTAACGCATTTCACCAACCTAAAGCAAGATAACGACCATCTAGAAAAATCAATAAACAGTCAAAGAACAAGAAACGAAATTCAATCAAGAAAAGATTATCCGGTCATCAAAGATCGAGGAAGGGAATTCAATGATGAAGTGTTACCTGAACTAACGGTAGAGGAGGAGGGGAATGAGAAAATCGCTGTTAGGAGAGGTGTTACACCTGGATTAGTTTGGTTACAGGATAAAGTGGGTTCTTGTTACTTGTTGTTGGTCTTTGCTAATGGTGGGAATAGATCATCGAATATTTGTGTCAAGATTTTAATCCTACTGCTAGACAGACTGAGGATGGGGTTGCTTTGCTCGCTGATCAACTTCAAGATTTTGATTTGACCAAAGCTGAAGTTTTACAATGTTGTAATTCAGCACCAACGAGTCGAGTAAACTTATACGCGGTAGGTTTCAACTCATCCTCTATAGAACACCTCGCAAGATTGAATATCAACTAACCTACTTTTGTAGATAGTAGAAGAACCCGAAGCGAGATATAAATCAGCATGCGACGAAACCCTTTCACAAATCGAACAACTAATAAGTTCGACATTACTAGACCAAGTCCCAGAGCATCTGATACAATATACTCAAGCGTATAAATCATTTGGTGAAACTTACGAAGAAGGGGAACCAGGGATGGGTGGGGAAGATGAAGGATACGATGAAGAGATGATGATGGCTGCTCAACAGGAATTCGTTACTGAAGCTGAATGGGGCGCTGGGAAGGAAGGTGGTGTGGAGGATGAGAGGGATGGTGAGATTGATAGTTAGATGGGGTGATGGATTTGTATGATGATTTTAATAATGATTTAATGATATTTTGCTTTATGCGTGCACGGACCGATGAGTCCAATCAACCGTAAATTGATCATTCAACCTCAAATAAACGTTTACTTCAATCATTCTCAAATCTTCTAGAACAAGAACAAGACTACATCATAACAAGAGCAACCAAATTACTCTTTGAAGAACAACAATCCAAAACACCGCAGTGAAAGATGACAATGATAATCCAACCCTCAAATCTCGAAATCGAATTCGAACCAGGATCCAACCAACTAATCCGAGTCCCAAGTACGAAGTAAGTCAGACCCCAATCGTGCACTAGATACGACTAAAAAAAGCAAAACAGCAAAATCGTTCAAGTTAGTATAACCAAAGATCTCAAGAATGATTCAATAAGGTATAAATTGAAGATATCCATGATACTGACAGGTAGGGAACATGCCATCATGATTTTAAATGTAATTCACTTGTGACTTATCTGGTACTGAATGACGAATGATTTTATAGCAACTCATCCCTCAAATCGTTACTTTCATGACTACACCTCAATCGAAGATCACACCAGAGTTCATTTTACGATATGATGACACGATCTCATTTCTTTTCGGTGGGTCCGGGGACTCAAGTACAGGATAATGACTGATAAACCACGACCATAACATAGAATTTACTGGATGGGATCATGCCCAACATGACGATGATATCAACTTAGAAACCCCGGTTTTAAAACTTGAAATCACATTGATCAGAGGATAGATACAGAATATTTGTAATGAATCGTTATAATGTACAACAATCTATTCTAATTTCTTTACCATGTTTGTGGTATCTTAACCAAAGACATTCCTACTTATCAACCAATTCACACCGAAACTTGCTACACTACCCCCAGCTAATCCTGAGACTAGACAGAAAGCGGCCAACGTCCCAGCGACGTCTTTCTCATCCTCTGAGATTCGGGGATTGAAAGCAGGTGATGAAGCTGTAATCATACATAACGATGATATGTAGCTATAACGTTCATAAAGTTAATTTCCTTGTCATGTCAAGAGGTTGGTTGACTTACCCGTTGGTAGCTCCGAATAACATTAAGATCAAGAAATAGCCTAAATCGGTGTTTATCCATACTCCTTCAACACTGGCTGTATTGGGTAAGACGACGTTACAAGCCAAGAAAATTGGGATGAAAATTGTTCTTATGAATGATAGTGTTAAGATTCTTTTTGGATTCGTGATTAAGAATGCAGGTATGGTGGGTAAATAAGTTCTCCCTAGGTAATCTCCGACTGAAATTTTGTGTTAGTTTTGAGATCTCAAGTTTGGGATTTGGACTTACTGTTGAATAATACGAAATGGACTGGGATGAAGACGTCGGGTTGAAGTAATCTTGGGGTTGGGATGTGGGTTGAGATGATTGATGTTGTGATCGGTGGGAAGACGGACTAAATCAGAGTTCAGTCAGTCTTCCAAATCAAGAGGGATTTACACGACATACCAGAGTAACGACGAAAACCCAAGCAACAGCAATTTCCAACAAGATATTCTTTCTGAAAACCCGTCGAGTTACTCCCAGCCCTCTATCACCCTCATCACTCAAATTCTCCAACCTCAATTTCAAAGGATACAAAACCTTTCCATAATCAGGATGAGATTTCAAATATCTATGAGCAGCGAGACATCCAAAAGCACCTATCGAACCTAGAAACCATAAACCCACACCTGGTAGCGTACTATGTGGTCCCTCAACGAAGTTCTCATTAGTCGATTTAGTTAGTGCTGAGATGACAGCTAGGAAGACTTGGACTGATGAGACGAGAACTGCGATTCCACCTTGACCTGACATGACTGCTAGTACCTCTTTCGAGCCCCATAGGGAGGCTAGGGCGAATACTGACGATTGGAGGAATGAGGTTGAGATTGAGAGGATTAGGGTGATTGATAAGAGGAGTGGGAGGAGGAGGGGGGATTGAGTCGAAGAGAGGGTTGGTAGGATTAGCGGGAGGAGAGGGAATGTTAGGATTATAGAGGTGGTTAGGAGTAGAAGGAGTGACCAGTGTAATCGACTTGAAGGTGATACCTGGAAATTCATTTCATCAGTTACATGACTTTGAATATGAGAGAGCTGGAGCTTACCTTTCCAACTCCACGTTGAGCAACACCCAAGAAGAAGAGATTACCGAAACAGTATATCGTAGATAAATAACTAGCTAGATGACCTCTAATACCAGAGGAGATGGGGAAGAAAGAAGCCAATAAAGGAATGGTACATATCAGAACTGCAGTGGATGTTAGACAGAGTACTCAAAGTGAAACCATAACGTTCAACTCACCATTCCAACTTAACAACACACCAGCACCTAAGATCCAAAAACAGTAATAAACAGATTTCTCATGTCTCGTTAAACTATCTCTCTGAAACTCTTCCTCAACGTTAACGTCGACGTCCACGTCCACGTCAAGAGGTCGATATCCAGATTGACTAGGTTGGACATCATCCATCCGACCTGTAAGTATCGATTTGAAAGTTTTCAACATATTTAGGTGGGAAAAGAGGAAGAGTTGAGTTTGAGTAAGAAGAGATTTTGGTTCTGTCAATGTTATGTGTTTTGGAATCCGAGTCAATCGGGATACTGTTTAATGGGATTTTCAACGTCCGTTCTCTACGCTAGATGCTACGATGACGATATACAGATGAACGTTGACGTCAGAGATATGATTCTAAATACTTGAGATTGACTTTATAGTTGTTTGGTTGGTAAAGATGAAGAGTAATTTGTAGAAAAGTAGATTCCAGTGAAAGAAAGTCAAAGTCGCGAAGGATTCAGATTAGCATTTCCGAAATGAGGTTGAGGTTGTTGCTTTTAACATCTACATCTCTACATCCATCTACAGTATTTCTTGATAGTATACTTGTACTCTGTTCATCTCACTACTCTACCTCTCCCTTTGGCATTAATATAACTTCTGATTACAATTTCGTTAAATTCTCATTCGCGTAATTATTCATGATTTAAACACCTACTTCCTTCGAAAAATCGAAATTGAAAGTATGTCTGGGGGTGGTACAAGTACGAACAACGGTTCGCTCAATGAATCAACAACGTAAGTCAGTAGCTAAACTCATATACTATAAGATACTGAATAACGAAATCCAGACCCACTGGATCTATAACCTCTATGACTTCGTCGTCACGAACGAATCAACCTCCTTATACTGCACCGAATAATGTCAACTATCCACTTTACGGGATACCTAATCCACATGTTGGTGACATGAGAGTTCAACCTCAGCTCGAACCTTATTCCAATGGGTCATTGTTCAGACCAGCTATTCTACCTAACGATACTGACGATCGATTAGATAAAGCTAGTGTTTGGGTAGCTGTTGATAAAGATGGTTCGTATCGTTTCACTCCCTTCTTGCATTAAATGTATCTGACCTCAAACGAACAGGTAAACCAACATATCACGTCCCACCATCCTGTGGTGGATGTAATCATCCAGCCGTCGCACAATACTGTGACAGAGCCTGGCCAACATGTTCAAGATGTAAATCAAGGAATCTAAACTGTGTTCACGGTTTATCATGGGCAACGATGAGACCGAGAACCCATCGAAGAAATTTAAAAGCTGAACAAAGACAAGAGGAAGCTAAGAGGAAAAAAGAATCTTATGAGATAAGACGTTTATCAACTGAACATTCCGTTCGACCTATCGAACCACATCCGCGACCTAATACAATTAGTTTATACGAACACGCTCATCATAATTTATCTACTTCCCTCCATTCTAACGGTTCGGATAAAGTCGAAAATCGCTATTCATCTTTGGAAAAGGGTAAAGGTAAAGCTATCGAAAGAGTTTCTTCGGATCTCAATTTACTTTCTGATATGGTTGATGCTGGATCTGAAGAGGAGATCGAAATGAATGACGAAATTGGTCAAGGGAGGGGGAAACGGATAAAAAAGAAAAGAAGATTATCGGCATCTGACGAAATCGATCCAACTTCCATTAGATCTGCTTCCTACAATCACAAAAAACCTCGACAATCATCGTCCTCAATCCAACGACTTTCCCCATTACCAGCAACGCGAGATGATTTAGCTTACAACACCCGTGTCGAAATGAATCAAACGAAGACTTCGTTAGGAGCCATGGAAAAAGATATTCCATTATGGGCAAATACCAGACGAGCATTGAATGTTTCGGTTGAATATTTCAGTAAACCAATCAAAACTGAAGGTGCGGCTGTCGAAGTTGGGGTTGGAGGTTTAGCGAGAGGTGTTTTGTTGGAAGGAAAAGCACCAGGATTTGGAAATTGGTGGGATTTGAATAAACATCCTGGGACTATCATGGTCAACATGTGAGTTTGTATCCTGATCTATCTAGTAGTTTACTAATGTCTCTAGTGGTCGTCCTCGATCGAGAGTGAAGCAAGGCAAGCGAATGTTTGAAGGCACTGTAGACACTTCGGATAGTCCTCAAATTGATTACACGTCTATTCCTCGACCAACTACACCACCACTAAACTTGACTCGCTCTGTCATGGTCGTAGATTCAAAAGGGACATCGACAGCAACTGTTGTACCAAGTAAAGAGGGACCTCAATCATCAAGTCAACCAAAATCAGATCCGAACTTTGTCCAGGAATCTAGTGAAATCAACGCTTTGCTTATGGCTCAACGAGCACGAACACCGGTAGCCATTGCCGTATCAGAAGATTATTCATTGGTACCTTTTAAAATCAACAAACCTGTGATAGTCATGGGTTGGTTCTGGGTCGTAGATGCCTGGGTTGAACCAGTGGTACCTATGGAAGATTTGACGATAGCTCACGTCAGCGGTGACGGGGTTAAAAGAAAATTACCAGAATCTTCAGAACCCGACAAGGTTCGATGGAAATTCAAGTTTGAATGGTGTGAAGATTCTCAAGGTAAACCATGGTGGACTAAAGCACCAACCATGACTGCCGGTGATCTTTTGACAATCGCATATAAACCTATGGTACCTCTGGATGAAGCTTGGCAAATCGCTGGTCCAGGTTGTAAAGCTTCGACGACGGTTCGACAAGTTCAAAATAAAGATTTACCAGATAGAAATTGGTGTACTGCAGAGGGTTGTGGAAATATTAGTAGAACGGTTTACGATACCCCTGAAAAAGCACTTTGCTTGAACGAAAGTTGTACTCAATATTTTCATCTTGATGGGAAAGCTTATATCAATCAACATAAACGGTTACCACCGAATACTTCAGAATGGTGTAGTAAGTGATCTCGTCCAGTATAAGGATCGATACTGACCTCCACGTCAGCTACATTCGGGCCATTGTTTTTAGAACCTTCTCAAGCTGCACCTGCCGAAAGACTTCAACCGGAATCACTTGGATTACGTCTTGTTCCTCTTTCGATTGCTTCTGAAACTCATGAAACCGCTGGTCAACTAGCGGGTAGAGATTATTGGCGTGGATGGGTTTGTTCACAATGTCGAATGGCTAACGAAAGGACTCATTGGGTTGGATGGAACTGTAATGGTTGTGGGGTAAGTACTCCTGGCTTCATATAGAAAAACACTAAAACCTTGGTAGGCTACACACAAACCCAAAAGAAGAATTTACAGTTCAGATTTCTTACGACCACCTTCCAGACCCGTTTCGACTGGTCCAAGAATTGATAACGGTTTCCCTGATTGGCAATGTCCAGTTACTCAAAATTCAACAAATTTCGAAGACAACATCAAAGTTGTCAAACACGATCTTGAGCAAAGTTTCGGGAGTGGTTGTGCTGTTTATCACGCTCTTCATTCTGAAGGTAAAACGGATAGTTCAATCACTAAAGATGTGTTTATGCAGTTTCAAATGCAAGGGAAAGACGAGTTACCTTTCAGGAGGTATATTCAAAATCCTCGCACTTTTAAAGGTCAGTCTTTCTCGGTATCAAATTGGGATGATGCTAATGGAACAAAACTTTAGATGTTGATAAATATCTCTCACCGTTTTATACATTACTTTGCGGACCGGAGCCGGTGGATTCGTTGGAGTCTTTACCGACAGGTCGATCAATCTCTTGGTCAAAGGCTCATAAAGCTTGCTTGAGTGTGACGGACTTAATCAATGAAAGAGCTGGAAGGATGTTCCCCTCTGAACCAGAGTACGTGCGACTGTAATTGGCGATATAGACATAAGACTGACGGTCATCCCAACTAGATTCAATTCAATGTTGATCGCTGCTTGTCCTTTGAATTTGGCTGGTTCAGCTTATCCTGTAAGTTCATGTCGAATCTGCAAGCATATCTTACTGATTTGATTACCTTAGAAAATCCAATTGGCCCCCAACTCTTTCATGGCTTTATGTATTCTTGGATCCGACGGTTCTTTGAAAATCGAAAAGATTAAATCTTCTATAGGAGATCGAGGTGAATTGACTTTACAGCATGGAGATGTCGTTGGCATACGTGCAGGTCCTGAGGGTTTGGACATCCGACCTAGGTTAGATGGATTTGGGTTTAGTGAGTGATCTTTGTTGTAATTCTGACATAGTACTAACTTGTTTGTCAGTTTGCATTGGAAGACAAGTCTATCTCTCAGACATTGAGAATACAGACGGAGACAGAATTTCAAAGTCTGACAATCAACCTCCACCAAAACCAACCAAACTCGCTGAAGTACCGTTAACAGATTGGTACATAGGCTATCAACCTTTGGAAAAGAAAGATTCAGAGTCAAACGAATCTGAAGCCGAATCGAAGACAATGAAAACTGGAGATGGAGATGAGAAATACGGTTACATAGGACCAGAGATTATTGAACCACCACCGAAAATCGTTCAACCGCCTAACGATCCAATTTTCAAAAGACGGAACAGGATTCTACCAGTTCCTAATACAGTCGTACCAGCCCCTTCTGCAGCAGTATCGTCTACTAAGAATCAGGCTCAAGCTAAAAAGGGAAGAAAGAGTTTATTGGACGTTGATGATGTTAGTGAAACTGCTTCTGTGGCTTCTGGTGGGAAACGGAAAAAGGCGAAGAAAGATGGTGATACGGCTTCGATTGGGAGTGGGAGTGGTGGGACACCTAGGAATGGGAAAGGGAAGAATCAGAAATAAATCAAATCGACGCTATTGCATTTTATTTATTTTGGTCACGGATATTGGTAACATATCACAGGGGAAGCATGAATTCTTGGTATCATCAAAAGAAGAATGCAGGTCGTGAATCATACAGTACATATCTAAGTATGAGAATTTCATTACTGCTAATACAACATGTAAACACACTCTACACCAGAAATAACACGACGATCTACATGATTAAACAACCATCATCTTCGACAGGTTTACTAACGAAACCCATCTCAGCAAAAGTTTGTGGACCGTTCCGAATTTGATTTCGAGGTAAAGTCTGAGAAGTCGATAGCGAATTAACCAACTGACCAGGATCTTGAAGTTGATAACCAGTTTTCCTCGGTGAAGGCGCAGAAACAGAATGTTGGATTTTGGGTGACGACAAATACGGTTGTTGACCTTGTGGAAACCTTTCCCGAATTTGTGGCTGGGCTTGTCTGGTTTTATCAATCCTAGGTGAAGGTGGAATTTGATTCGGATTAGATCTACGTCCCATCTCATCGATCTGTCTACTATAATTCGGTCTGTAGACTGAACCTCTTTCTGAACGTTGTCGAGCTTGAACCCTTTTTTGAAGGACTGTGTCGTTGATCACTGATTCGTGTTCTGCTTGGGATAACGGATTGGGTTTCGGTTGTGATAAAGCTGAGAGACGATTTATTGCATCGGGATTATTCTGTTTAGCTGCCTGCTGCTTTTTTAGTCTTGGGCTTGTGTATAGCTCATTCGACTTACTTTCTGATACCATTTAATCGCCTGTTCCGTATCTTTACGTCCGCCTATACCGATCCTGCAAAAGAGGTCATCAGAAATAGCAAAGCGATTTTAAATATCGACTTACTCGAAATAATAACCCATTGCAAAACATCCATTCGCCAAACCACCTCTAGCAGCCTTCTCAGCGAAATTCCTAGCCAGCTCTTCATTTTTCTCAAAACAACCTTCCGCCCCGCATAAAAACCATTTACTTAATGACATGTCAGCTTCGATTTCACCATTCTGACTAGCTAGTGAATACCATTGAACAGATAACAACGGATCGTACGGCGCAGTCAAAGATGAATGTTCATACATGTAACCTAATTTATATTGTGCTTGTGGAAGATTGTAGTAGGCTGCTTTTTCTATGTATTCGCGGGCTTTGAGGTATTGGTTGAATTGTTGGATATTCGGTTGTGTTTGATTTGGTGTTTGGGGTATTATAAGGTGAGACGGGATTGTTATTGGTAAAAGTAATTCATTTGCTAGGAGCATACCGTAGACGTATGATGATTGTGGATGATCGATGTTCGATAGATCCGCTGCTGTTTTTAGTAACGGTAGAGCGATCTCTGGATTGGATTGAAGTTCCAATTGACCGAGTAGATGAGCCATACCCATGCGCTGTCAGGGTTTCAGAAATTGTAATCTAGCAGATGAAGGCTCACTCACATAACTACACTCTCCATCACCTTTCCTCACTCCTCTTTGAAAACAATCACGAGCTCTGATCAAATCACCAACCGACTCATAATCTCTTCCCAATCGAAACCAAGATCTGATCTCACCACCTCTAGCAGCGTTCTCGAAATCCTTAAATGCCTGTCGAGGGTTCTTTGGTAAATATTCAGGAACACTGCCTGACGACGATAGTTTAGCTTTGAGATAGGTTGATAGAGTTGATATTTCTGGTGATGGATCGGTGGTGTATGATATTATCATTGGAATAGATATGTTCAGGAGATCATCGAGAAGTGGTGGGTATTGGGTGTTACTTTTCAAAGTATCGATAGGGTAGAGTCGTTCCAAAACTCGTATCACATCTTGACACCACTCTAATCTCTCTCTATCACTTATTTTGCTAAGCGATGAAGAAGATTGGAGAAGTGTTTCGACGGTTGGTTGAGGGTATGTTAGAGGTGCAACTGAGTTTGTAGATGTGTTGGATGCTATTGAATTCGAGGATGAATATTGATTGTTGGGATTTGGAGAGGAATAACCTGGATAACCCATATTCATTCGTTCCTGTTCTGGATTAGATTGAGGTCTTTCTGGAATTGGAGGGGGAGTTGATTGCTGGGGTTGGTATTTCGGTCCACTGGGCGGAAAGTAATGTTGCTGGGGTTGAGGGTAGGGTTGAGAACTGGCAATTGGAACTGGCAGAGATGATTTTCGACGAGGGGGTATAGGTGGTGGTGGATTGGGATTTTGGGTGTTGTGTTGATTGAAATTAGGTTGAACGTTCTCAAGTGAATGTCTGCTCTGATGGATGGCTCGACGTCAGTCCATATGACAATGTCTAGTCAAAGTAAACACTCACATTATACCCATCATTAGGTCTGGGTCTATCATCATAGATAAGTGATTGTGTACCACGATCTCCAGATTTCAATGAATCAACCCTACCCATACCAGGTCTTGATTTGTGCAACGGCATCGTCAATTCTTCGATGTGTTCTACGTTCTGATTAGGAACGATTTCTTCCAATTCGAACTCGGTACATGCAGGTGGGGCATCTAATCTTCTGGGTGGCAAAGGTGGTGGTACTCTTGAAGATGCTGATGATGATGAAGGAACATCTTGATATTGAGGAGGTGAATGTATTTCATGAACTTGCATTATCATACCATTGGCAATTGAAATTATGGTTCCTTGGAGACGAAACAGTAACTGTAGGAGTAGTTGACGACTCTTCACTGCGTGGTCAAAGCTTGGAGTCAATTAGGTTCTTACTTAGAATCAGCATTCTGGTTGCCAAGTAGTATATGTATGCATCTGATACCTTTGAAGAAGCCAAAAATATGGAAAAGCTATGATCCTTCCGTATCCATCGCCTTTGAAACAATCATCTTGTCGCGATTAGTTCAGGGACCCCCTAGTTCGAAAAATTTAATGTTTATCGTTGCTCAACAATGAAAGTTTATAAAAATGACCTTGAAATGGCTGAAGAAATGATTCGACAGAGTGGTGAAGTAAAGACGACACTCGATCCCAATTGCGAGACATCCAGATGCCGTCATTTAATCTACACCAAAGGACCGTTATTTCGTGTGGGCTGTTTTCCAATTCGTTCGGGACAAAGGAAAATCTACATTTTGAAATGAAATAACAATTGACTTAGACCACTTTCTCATCCTACAGTTTATCTCACTTGTCGTACGTCTACTTGACTCTTCAAGTACTCGTAGGAGTAGCTCTCATTGGAGGCACCGCCACCTTTGTTCTTCCTCCTCATCGAGGCCGATAACCTCATGTCACGGTTGTGAGAAGTCGTCAAAGAAATCCCAAAATTACGACGGTAACATACAAAGGGTAGAGGTTAATCATTTCGCTGTATAACGATGTGCATATATGGAATGGTGGGAATATATACAGTATTTTATGAAGGTACAGTATCTCAAGGTCTACGTTTGTGTAGAGCATATTTTTTTCGAATCATTCTCCCCTATCTTTGCCTGCATTCAACTTTTAGACAAACGTCTCTTCATGGCTTCCCTCTTCATTTTCCTGAACCTATCTGTTAATTCATAAAGTCCATCTATCTTGTCTTCCTCTGGAATATCACGGTCTTTGAGTTGTTGTTGGAGCTCATGGAATGTCTCTGAGTAGATCGACGGAACTCCTGATACCTAAATTTAATGATAATCAGCAGAGGTTTGAAATGCAAATGTAAAGAACCTAAACCGCACCTCTTGAGTTTGAGAATGGGTGAGTCCATTTTCACCCATCGCTTCAATACTTTTCATACGATCAATCTCTTCTTTGATTGAGTCAACGGAACCAGCTTCAAGATCCATCTTCTCCTTGAGGAGGGAAATTTCCTGATCTTTGGTTTTGATGGTGTTCTCGACCTCCTTCTGATAATCAAGCTTTTGTTTTTTGAACCTCTCCTTTTCTTTCTCTAATTCCTCTTCCAACTCTTTGATACCTCTTCCAACTCTTTGATATGTCGTTTATTTTTGTTTTCCATCTTGACTTGTTCTTGCTCAATCTCCTCTTTGAAAGTGTTCCATGCATTTTCCATCTTACCGAGAGAATGAGGGAACACTTCACCAGAAGTCGGAGTTGAAATACGTCGATCCTTCTTGTTGGTTTCTGATTTACTTTTTGACTCATCATAAACATCATCATCACCAGGATTTGTTGGGAGACCTCCATAATAATGGGACTTGTAAGTGCGAGTTCTAACAAACGATGCACCTGAAAATGTTAACATATTGCTGATATCTAGGACTCACTGATTTGCAAAGCATGTTCTCTCCTGAGAGCTAACCTTTTCTTGTGCACGTCACTCTTTAAAGGACTCTCTTTCCAATCCCACTGATCATAATTAGATTTCAAATCAGCAAAAATCTTATGGCTGTCAACATGGACACTTACGCGTGGTCGAATCGTTCCAGTTAAGTAAATCCCGTACCCATCGCATTGATGTCTACCGGATAGACAACAGTGACACATGTCTGAAATCGGTTCTTTGTCGTAATCGAGCCAGAAAGTTTGAAGGCACTGTTTACCACTTTCTTCGCAAATACTACATTGAACTCTAGGATGCCTATGAATACAATATGTGAGCGAGGATATGCATCTCCAGGTGTAGTTCACTTCACTTACGTATAAAAGAAGGAGTCAAAAACCTCTTGGCCAGTGGAAATGTGGGAAAAACCATTTTGTTTTGTGGTGATATCCTCAGGTGGAGTGACAAGCTGGAATCCCAACTTCATGGCATTGTCAGGATGATATTCTTTGGGGGTATCACTAGCCAACATGAATGGATAGTCATAACCCTCTACGACAATAACCTCATCGCCTGGTTTCTGATGACGATGAATGGGATCCTTGGTGAGGTCGTATTGAGAGTTGATGGTGGTCAATGGGGAAGAGTGAAGAAGAGAACTCATACTGTACTCGAACGTCAATATTGCGTATGGCATGAAGAACGTGATAATGATTGACCAACCTTGATTCAGAGGTCATATCTAATGAACTGTCATGAAAGAAACGAATGGGGAAGGAAAGAGGATGAATGCAAGAGAAACAAAAAGAGTAGTAAAGAAGAAATTCATCTGGTGATCGTGATGGTGTGTGTGTGTCGGTGATGGTGATGGCGACCGTGATGGCGTTTGAAATGCTCCTTGCTCATCAAACACATCAGTCAGACTCAAACCAGATGCATCAGGGTACTATACAATAAATAATCAATGAGTCGTCAAGTCAAATACTCTATGTAAATAACTCCTAGAGAAACAGATGACGCAAATCTCAAGCGAACGCTTTCTTTCTCATCTCCCTCTCAGCATTTTCAAACTCATCGATCAGACTCCAAAGTCCTTTCATCTTGTATTTATCTGAAATCTCACATTCCTGGAGCTGCTGGCCCAGTCGACTGAAAGGCTTCGAGAAAGGTAACGATATTGTGAACGATTTCTTAAGTTCATTCAGATTTAGATTTTCTCCGATAGAAATAGAAAACAATACTTACCCCTTCTTGCAAATCGTATTTGACAGAGCCGTTAAACACTCCATCCTTCTTCCCCCGACTTTCTTCAGTTTTCAGACGATCGTTCTCCTTCTTCAATGAGACAAGAAGGGTATTCTTGCCAGCCAGTTCTCGTTTGAGTTTGGAAATCTCCTCGTCCTTACTCTTCTTGACATTTTCGACTTGATTTTGAAGATCTGTTTTCTGTTTTTTGAAAACATTTTCATTTTCTTCCATTTCCATCTCTAGATTTTGTATATCTCGTTTGAGTTTGGACTCTCTTTCCAAAGATTGCTCATCTAAAGCCGCTTGAAGCTCTCTAAGTGCTTGTTCGACTTTACCCTTACGTTGTTTAGGGAATACCGATGAATCCCGAGTTGAAGCGGTCTCAGCTTCAAAGTAATCTGGAGTACCTATATTTGGTTCTTCTTCTGATCAGAAGAGAGAGTGTCACGGATGGCCCCTTTTCTGGTCTTCGATCTGACAAATCTAGGATCTGCCATCTTTTTCAGTCTCTGAGCATCGTCTTCAACTCACTGAGCCGTTCTGCATGGATCTTCCTTCCTGACCGTCTTCGTTTATAGATTGCCTTTTTTAATGGGCTTCTTTTCCATTCGAACTATACACGTACATTCCATTAGACACCCGGTCCTTAGAATGATGATACAGGACAACTCACACGAGGTCGAATTTCGTCCATAAGAAAGATTCCGGAGCTATCACATGGAAGTTTGAACATCGAACAACATTCACAAATGTCAGAAATTGGGTCTTGATTGTTTTCGTTGACATAAGCCCAGCATGTCTGTAAACACTGCTTCCCAGTCCTCCTACATCTACTACATTGTACCCTAGGGTGTCTGTCCGGAGAATCAATATTGTTCTCTGACATACCCTCTTATGTCACTCACATATAATAGAACGATTCCAATACTAGGGTCCCGGTGTCAACGTGCTTAAAACCCAGCTGGGATGGCTTGATCTGCAAAGGTGGTGTGACGAGAATGAATCCCAATTTTGTCGCATTCTCAGACAAATATTCAGTTGGAGTGTCTTAAACCAGCATGAATGGGTATTTGTACCCTGGAACCATGACGAAGTCAAGACCAGGTTGTTCATGACGGTGGATGGGATCTGTGCTGTAATTATATGACGAGATAGTTGTTGATGAGGTAGAGGGAAGTGCTGAACTCGTACTGTTAATGGAGATATGAGAGAAAACACCTAATGTGTGGTTGGATGACTGACCTAGATCCAGACGACATAATGAAAATTCTTCAGTTGAAAGTGAAATAGATTGGATAGAAAGCGAAAAGAATAATGAAGGAAAAGTTGATTGTGTGTGTATGTGTGACACTGATGGTGTCCATGCTCAACGCAACAACGATAAAATGGCACCGCCTCAGATGGTGTTTTGTGGCCGTATCCTCCTGACAGTACTTGTAATCGTACATGCAACAATGTGTCCTCCGTTCAGCTACAATGTCAAGGGATGACAGATTCAAGCAAGAAAAAGCTTTTCCCCTCTCCTCTCTTCTCTTTCTATATTTTCAAACTGTTCAACTGAACCCCAAAGACCTTTCATTTTATCTTTTTCGGGGATTTTACAAATCTTCAGTTGTTGTTCAAGTCTACCCAAGACTTGGGTAAATCGTTAGTACTCCAAAAACCTGACGGGGCTGTATCGCATTGCTCACGAGGACACAAACAAGTCTTGGCTTGAGCTTTCTTGCACATCGTTAACAACATGTTCAAGTGGGGCCTTATCGTTGATTTTGATTTTCTCCAACAGCGCTTTCTACTCGACAACAGATCGTCATTTCCTTTCTTCCATATGACAGAGGTGACGTTGGGTTTGCGTTAGGTAGTAAATATAGTGCAGTTCAGGTGGAATTTTGCGAATAATATTTATTGCGTGGTGATACTCTTATAATCTCACTGGGCTACGACTGTGTCCGAAAAGGAACCGAGCTACCCGAGTGATTTCTTAAGGACCTTCGGACCGACGTTCAAAAGTCAAAAGTCATGTGCAAAATTATGACGGACAGACAGACAGGTGATATTCAACAGATTCTTGGTTCTTGGTTCTTGATTCTCTTGGAGCTGCATCTAAAACGATGGCAAATGCTGTTGTCTTACCACCCTACGAGCTTCAAGAAGCAACTGCTTCGAGTGCAGGTCCAACACATTCTTCCTGCAGACAACTCTACATCGTAATCGAACTTTTCCGCTCAGATCCCGAAACTGGAAATCAACTTTCTTTGGTTATATGTGCAGACGAAGAATGTGCCAGAAAATGTTGTGATAGGTTAGCCTCAAGATCTCATGAGAATGGTTTGACAATTATTCAAAGTCTTTTTGAGGATTCTTCAGATTCAGCGTATCCAGCTTGGAAGGCATATGGATCACAGGATGTCAGTGCTATTGTGGAGTCTCATACGAGGAAGCACGGCGAGAAACGAGGTGGAAGAAAGTATATGAAACAAGTTGTGAGCTTTTTTCTATTGGGCTCTAGAAGTACATACTAAATCCATTCTAGTCTCAATTGGTCCTTCAACGAATACGAGAAATGTGTGCCAAGGCTGTAGCAACTTCATCGCAAGCTCAAAATCCGATACAAAGTACATCAACAGCTCCAACAAACCAGGTATCTCCGACAGCACCACTGGCATCGATAGCGCACATTATGGCGGCCCAGATGGCACAATTATCGCAAGTTGTTACAACGGATCAAACAGGTGAATCAAGCTCTTCAAGGTATATCAAAAAAGGTGAGTTGGAAAATTTACATTTATTCTGATACTTCAAGCTTCCCCCAGATCCGACACCTCTGGAAACGTATCAACTCCCGGCCTATCTGGTTCATATATCCCACCCACACCCCAATCATGGAATCAGTCAGTATCGCTTACATCTCAGAACTGGTATCAACCTACATTCACACCTCCTGTTGAACGCTCTCCAAATGAAAATAATGGTCTCTCTGTAACCCCACAAAATCTTCTAGAGACGAATGACGGGACTACCCAACCTTCAGATTTGTTGTACGAACTTTTTGGTTTTTCTCCGCAGCCGACATTCGATGATTCACCAGTTGAAGATCTCGTATTTCCTACTTCCAACGCCGATTTCCTTTTATCACCTCCATCCACGCAAATAAATGTCCCTCGTATCCAACCTCTCCCGGTTGATATCATTACAGAAAGACCGATCCCTTCCCTTCAAAACACCCTCTCAATGCTGGGGTTGTCAAGTGAAAGTAACGAATCCAAGACGTACGTATTGTAGTTCTAGTGTATGATACTGACGGAAGAAACAGTCGTAAATTGCCGCAATATTCTAATGGTCCAACGGCGATCAATCAACACATGCCACCAAGAAGATTGTCACAAGCCTCAATATCGTCCTCATGGAAATCCGAAAGGGATAGATCAGGATCAGCCGAAGCAGCAACAACCTCAATATTAGGATCTCAATCTGGTTCACCTCCAAAACTTGGACGATCAACTTCGAAAACGAGAAGAAAATCTCATCGAAATTCTTTTGGTCCATATTCGAGGGATCCGATGGTAGATGACGCCAGTCGGGGGAACGGATACAGACCTCGAGCGATCTCTGACCCATATATGGAAGACGGACCTGGTCAATCGCAGCAACAATCGTATAGATATCAATACTCCCCGGGTCAGTTTGTTCCAGCTTTCGAAATGGACGAGGAAGAGTCGAATTACATTTTTGGTTTCGATAATGGGAAAACAGATGCGACGTGAATTGACTGTTTTCCTCCTGTTTTCAAATCGGTACTGACAGAGTTTGATAGAGCAAACAGAGCATATATAATCCATACAGGACCTTTGAATGATGACAGTAAGCCATCAAATCATTTAAAAGCTTACCCACAGTCTCCCAATTTCTGTCAGGACCTTTCTCCAGTCACTTTTCTTTCACCGTTGGATCTAAAGACCCACTAGGAGATGGGAGTCTGCTTTACAAATCACCTTTGCTCAAAGGCTTTGCTAGTGACATGCTGGGCAGACCACAAATTAGTTCTGGCTTTGCTATTGACGCGAAATTATCTTGTGGAATGGATGTGAGGGAATGGGAAACCAATCCAATCAAAGCTGCTCTTTATCGAAGGTAAAGTTGCTGATTAAGATCACTCACTCAATCAATCACTGACGTTGGGAATAGTACAAATGGGGAAGCTACTGAAGAAGCATTGGTCCAGACACAGTTGTTTTTGGCCAATTGGTTTGGAGTGGATAGCGGAAGTATCTCGACTTTGTTAGAACGTATACCAGGGTGTCTGATCCAGAGATCTAAGGCGTTATGTGTGAGTAATCTGCTTTGAGTGATCATCTCAGCTACTTGGTCACATCTTTGTCTCTATCTCTGACAACCCGTAGGCAAATGCAACGATCAAACCACCACCTGGGATATACAAAGTATCGTTCCTCGTCAATTTCTTCAATCCCGAACCAACGAAGAATGACGCCAATCGAATCATGACCACAATCTTACAATCTAAACCACCAAACTCAACAATAGCAATGACACAATTCAATCAATCAATCAATCCCCTAAACTTCCCCTCTAAAAACAATAATTTCCATCCCGATTGCCCAGATCCAGCATACGACATCTGGTTTTCCGCCATGGCAGGTAAAATAGAAGGTGACGAAGATCAAATGCCACGGAGATTAATTATTAAAGAAGAGATTGATGGTTTACCTTGCAGCGTTATGGTCGATAACTTGAATCCTGGTTTTGGATGGAGGAATATCGATCTACCGGAGTTGTTGGTCGTTAGGGACGGGGAGGATGTCAATCTTATGATTTATAGGGTAGAGGATGGGGCTTGGGTTGGTGGGGTTTTCTTTGGACCTGCTAAATTAACTTCAGTGTCGGACGTGGGCTTGGGGAATTGACATGTACTTGTATGGTGGAGTACTGTACTATTGTGTCTTTATTGTACAATCGTCCATGTGAATTATATCATCGAAGAAATTGGTTTGGTTTTCTGGTTTTGTGGCGGTGCACACTCTTTGCGCACGGACCAACTCAACACAGTCAACCTTCAGTCAGGAGATGTATTGTAAGCTGCAGTAAAGAATTTCCATCTTTAACATTGTCTTTTAGTAGATAACATCGTTGTATTGTTAGTAAGTGTCAAAAGAATCACTTAACATTGAAAAGGACACTTCTCATCCTTAGTACGACATGCCACCTAGACCTCGCTCGATGTCGACAGCGTCTTCAAAGAGTTCCATTGAGTTTACTCCTCCTCCTAGTCGATTCATTCCACCGAGAAGATACATAGGCTTTCCCTTGTCACCAACTCCAACTTCCAGTTTACCCGAGACTCCTATCATCTCAACCCCATCACTCTCCTCGACTCCCTCAACGGTACCGCTCTCCTCACCACCCTCAACCAAAGCAAAACCCGGCTCCCAAAGTCCCGGACCAGCTCTAGCAATAGACATCGTCAACCTAGATCTCAAAAATCTCATCACCCAATCCGAAACTCTCGAAAAAGGTTTCCAAAAATTCCAAAAAACAATCGAAACATACAAGAAAGATCAAGCGAACATGATCGAAAAATTCGATGGTGAGACTCAAAACTTCTTTGAAGATTTGGATTCTAAGGGGATGGAGATAGAGAAGTTGAAGAAAGATTTTGGGCTTGAGAAAGAGGCGCTGGAGGAGAGACATTTGGTTGAGTGCGCTAAGATTAGAGTTAAGCATGATAGGGAGATCGAGAAATTGCTAGAGAAGAGTAAGACAGAACAACAAGACCATGAAGAGGAAGTTATGCGTCTTTTGAGATTGGTTGAAGAAGCTGAACAAGGTGTTCCCGGGAGTGGCGAAGGATCGTCTTCCAAAAAACGTCGATTAAACTCTTCAGGAGAGAATAAGAACAATGGAGCTCCGTCTCGTTTGATGGTGAGTGTTCAGATCAGAGATCAAACAAACTGCATCAGATTGACTTTCTCTCCATCTTGTGTTTTAGTTTACTCCTCCAAGGGGTGCAGCACGAATTGACGATTTCATCGATTCCTTCACTGCGGATAAGAGCGTTAACCACTGGGATAAACAGAGATTTATTTTCAAAATTCAAGAGCAATGGGAAGAACAAGTTCGAATTAGTGAACAATTTAACGTTGGTGAATTGGAAAATGAAGAGTATGAAGTTGGGGACGAAGATAGTGAAGACTTTGAGATGGAGGAAAAGGTTATGACTGAGGCTGGTGATAAGAAGGGGAGTGGCAAGGAGAAGGAGAAGGAGAAGGAGAAGGAGAAGGAGAAGGAGAAGGAGAAGATAGAGGTCAGAGTCAAAAAAGCAGGACGTAAACAAAAGATCTATTAGTTTCGACGAAGAACGGCCGACTGGTTCTTCATGAATAATCACAGTTACATGTACCAATATGTTAATGTAACTCTAAACGCAATGTATACTTTACATATTCCTATGATACACTGCATCTCATCTTTATAGACGGAACGGTTTCATGAGATATCGTCCATAAACGCCTACGGACCAAGAAGAATCCAACCTGACACTCGAGGTCTTCTTGACCCCGGAGCAAAGGGGTGCTTTCATGATTTGATTTGTGCTCGTTATGGACCACAATATGATTTCTAGATGGCAGACGCAGATAGTGACTCCTTTCACATGTTCTGGAAGAGAAATGACGGACGCAAACGCACGGATCGTTGACCTCTAGTAATTCAAATATGAGATCTTGACTTGCTGTTCATTCTTCTCCTGATCAACGCCTTTTCGAGTGACCTTTTAGAGTAAGTGATCCCACCCTGTTCAACAAGTTATTTCATGCCTACATATGTGTTATTTGCGCTTATGCAGAGAACAGATGTCTTCATCATACACAACATTCCAGAATCTCTTAAAGCAAAAGTCAATTCCACGTCCCCCATCTCCAAAGATGTCATTAGCCCGCTCAAAACCTTCATCCGACTCTATCACGTCGCGGTTATCAAAGTACCAAAACTCGTTTGAGCTCATCAAAATTTCTTCGGACGACCTTGATTCAAAATCAAGCTCCATATCATCACACAAAGACGAAGATCTCGAATTCTCACGACTTCTTAAAATCTCCGATGAAATCGGTAAAAACAATCTTGACCTCATGAAACGAATCAGAGATTACAAGAAGAAACAAGATGAAGAATATCAAATTCTGAAAAAGGAAAAGGAAGATCTACTCACCCACATGCAAAAACAAAAAGTGGAATTCGACGACGAGAAAAAGAAATTTGAGAAGGAACGAAATGATACAGAGCAAAAACACAAAGGCGATACAGAGATTCTCAAGAAACAATATCAAATTAAATCGGAAGCTGATAAAATTGGTCATGAGAAGGAGATTGAGAAGCTTGAGACGAAGCATAGATGGGAGATTGAGGGGATTATGAGACTTGTTCAAGATCAACGTGGTTTATCAATTTGCCAAAAAGCTCAAAATAGTTCATCGACGGTCAGTGGATCTTCAAAATTATCGTATACCGAAAACTGCTCTGTGGGTTACGAATCCTTTCTTGCTGTAGGTCAGATCAGAACAATACGCTGATTTAACTTAGTCCTCATTCACTCAAAAACAGAAAACCCCACTGGAGAGCCTCATCAAATCTTTACTCAGTAATACCAGAGTTGAGCCCGAGAACAGAGAACGGTTCATCAAGAGTATGCAAAGAGATTGGGAAGATTTCCTTGATGTTGGTTATGGAGGAGGAAAGATCGCAATTGACGAGGAAGACAGTGTTCCACAAGTTCCTTCTGGTAGAAAGAGAATTAGAATCTGAGTGTTTAGGTAGATGGGATCCGCGTTATTTTCATGTATCTCATCTCGAAGCACTGAGAGAGTTCAGCACATTTACTCGAGCAAAGGTAAAAGACACGAATACAAGTACTTGTACTGGAGAATTTTGCCACCTTACGTTTTGCCACTTCAATTGGAATCGATTATATTGTCAGATCTTGGTGACAAACGATTGATTTCTTAACGTGCAATTCATTTGGGTATGGATGGTTTTGAGAAATTGTCTTTAGGACAATCTCGATTGAGACTAGATAGTCTACCTGATGATGTCTTAGGGGATATCTTGGAAAAGTTGGAATTGAGTGAATTGAGAGGTCTAATGTCGGTGAATAAGGGAATGAAAGATCGCGTAGGTTACGATTCCTATCGTCCACAACTCGTAGATTCATTGACCGTATCATAGATAATCAATTTAGGATACCCATTGTATCTCTCGCGAAATGCCCAAAATCACATTACTCTGAATGAAGACCAATCGACCTGGAATCCGATCGATTTGTTGAAATACAACACGAGGATTAACAATGCTATCAGAAATCATGAATGGCATGCTATTCAGATCGGACGGACTTGGCCATCATCGGTGATACCTGCTATGAGTTTATCGAAAGATAGATTGATTTATGGTGTAGGAGGGAAACTTTTGGTTCATGATTTGACGCTTTCCACGAATGGACAATCTTTGAACAATCACGATAATTCGATCTCTCAATCCCGTAGCAAAGTTATCAAACAGGCGAAAGAATATTATGTAACTAGGAAAATCTCTGGTTCTTCAGCTGATATAATTGGGGTTTCTGAATTGAATGATTTGGATCAACAAGTAGTAGTTGCACAATATGATGGAACAGTTCAGCGATTAACGATTTCAAGACCGAATTCTTCAGATCCAATCAAATTAACCTCGACTGCTCATTATCAACATCCTCCTAAACACAACCTACATACGTTCTCTACATCAGGGGATGAAATTCTGACAACAACTTCGAAAGGATTGATATCGATCTTTAAAGCTAGTTCACCTTGGATCCAACCTTTTACTTTCCAACGGGAACGACCCGATGAAAGAATTTGGTCAAGTTTATTGAATTCTGATAATAAAGGAAAATCATCCAAAAATCTAATGATCGGTGTACAAGGATTCATCGATATATACGAACTCGATTCAATGGGTAACCCCACTTCAAGACCAAGTAGACGATTGGAAGGTTCAAGCGATTATCATTCGACATCAACGACCTTGGATTTCGATTCTGATTCAGATACGATAAAGAAGAATTACGGTTCACCCTATGATCTAAATCTATCACCTGAACATTCATTCCACAGCCCCAACACCTTGTTATCAGCATGGTACGACTCAACTCTCCGTCTCTACGATCTCCGATTGAAAACAACCCAACCGATAATGAAATTCGAAGATCCATGGTCGAATTTACCCTTCTACTCAAGTTGTTTCTTAGGTTCATACACCATAGTAGGTGGATCAGGTAATCATGGGATGATTTCATTTTGGGATTCAAGGTTTTCAAAAAGGGGTATCAAAGATCGATTGGATTGGACATGTTTCTCACCTGGTGGGAAGCTTTCACCGGTGTATCAACTTTATGGCGAGGGATCGAGGGTGTTTGGTGTAACTCAACAACGAGGGTTTGTTTTGACTTTCGATGGGAGTGGGGAGAAGATTAATAATGTTTTACTACCTGAGGCGACTTCTCATGGGAATGGCGGTTTACATGTTAGGACTCGGGCTTCGGAGGTTCCTAGTCGATATAGGAATAGGGGTGGGAAATGGGGTTGGACAGTTCGTTATGAAAAAGAGAATTTGGAGGAGAGGGGGATAGGGTATAGACATCGTGATAGAGTTGTTAATCTATTTGATTCATTACCTGTTTCGTAGGTAGTTCATCTCGGAGTCGTGTCTTAATTTATCATTAGAAAAAGTCATAGAACATCTTGTAGATCTGTAGAAAGATGTTGTAGCCAATCAAGTTATGCTGAATGCATCAACTGTGGTATCTCCATTCATGACAAGACTTCCAAACCCTACATTCTCACATCATCGTTCCCATCTCCCTCCTCCCCATTTTTCAAATCACCCTCCCAATCAGGTACCTCGAATCCAACAGTTTTACATTCAAGCGTTTCAAGACAAACTAAAACTACTATTCCCGTTTTCGCAAAAGATGGAATAAGGATGATACGAGTTGGCTCCTCTGAATCTATTGCTTTATTAGTTGTGAGATTATATGCAAGAAGATATTTGGACATACCACCGACTAAAGCAGTTTCGAATTCGGGTTGATTGCCCAAGAAATATATGTCAGGTCTGTGATGGATGATGAATGGGTCGGCGTCTGGGAATGGATATATCCCTTAATGAAAGATTAGCAAGTATTGATAAAACCATTCAGATGAAATGACTTACAAAGCGTATCTGGAGCTGTCGGAGCTATATGTCTCCATTCCAACGTCCTTTTCGCCATGGACAATCGTGAATTCGAAGGTAAATATTTAAAAATATCGTCAATAGTTTGACCACCTGTACCCAAGAAACTATTTAATCGTCAATACGAGATCTAACTTAACTTTTATGAGACATACCTTCTACCACCTACTTCCAACCAAGCGGGATTCGTACCACATTCCAATCCTTCCATTTTTTTACCTCCAAACATGACTTTCGGAAGTGGCTGTTGTGGAAGTGTCGCTCCTGATGGATCTGATGGTCCGGGTATTAGATTTATTGGTAAGGCAGAGGAGAGGAGGTCGGATAGAAGAGTTGAGAGGGATTTGGTTGGATGGGAGGGGTAAAGAGGTTGGGATTGGTTGTTGAATCGTTTCTGGTTTGGGTCAGCTTTAGAGCGAAATGAGGATAGCTGACATACAGGTTTTTTATCATCTTCTCCTCTGACTGGCGTCGTTAGAGTGTTCCCTGCTAATATCAATCTAGCAATTTTAGCTCCATCAAGTTGATCCTAGGGAAATGTATGAGTGATCGTGTCTCATCTTACAACCCTGTGCTCACCTCTATTCCACCATCTTCACCCATTAACCATTCAACTAACAACTGAGCCTTCAAGTCCGCCGGTGCTTCTTGTGCCCCAACTGACAATCCAGAGACCAATGCTACCCAAGTTTTCTCTTCTTCTGCCAAAGTCCCGTTCGATGTTTTCTTATCTTCCACCCCTTCATCGACAGATCAGCTTACAGTAGCAGTTAAAACAAATAGACCTACCATCAACCTCCATTTCCATCGCATCTTTAACTTTAGCTTTTCCTTTCCCCTTATCTTTCCCATTCACAGTCCCGCTCGTCGAAGCTTTCGAGGAAGGTTTGACGAGATCAGGTAACCCAGCGAAACAAATATCTATAACTTCGAAATCTCCTGATGAAGTTTCCATACCCAGTACCGCCATTATTACGCCTAAGCAATGTTAATTTGATCCTCATTATCGAGAATGAGGGACGAGGAGTTACCAGTAACAAAACCTCCACCTTCTCTATCACGTTCTCTACGAATCACATCGCCGACCAATCTGACTCTCCCCGATTCATCTTCTAGATGTAATGCGTCTTGGGCGGAGAAGAATTTAGGTCTTGGAGCAGGTGGAGCGATCCAGTGCTGTGATTCAGTTAGTCACTGTTTGATTGGAGAGAATTATCTGACTAACGTCTCTAGCCATATCATCTAAAACGTTTGGTTTCAGTGGCATATCCATGTAAACTGTTCCGACGATATAACATAGTTGTGATCTCTGAAGATTAAGAATACGGGGTAGTAGAGGTGGTTTACCTTACAAGTCATTCTTCAGTATTCAGATCAAAATGAAACAAAGACTCATAACATACCCCTGACATTTTTCCATCTTTCAATAGCCCTTTTCTCAACTATCGGTCTTAGTTCAACAAGTCTGACGAAATAGATGTTGGCGAATTGATGTTTATAGGATCTGGAGACTGAAGGGATGATGAATGGTTTTGAGAGTTCTGGTAAGGTTGAATAGGATGGGGTCGGTCTTTTTAGTGGTTCTGTGGTCGATGGTATAGGTAGAGGTAAGATGGACACCATCTTGAGAACTGAGGTTATGGTGTAGAAATGGGACTTTTATTGGTTGTAATCTGACTCTAAAGACGCGTTCGAATATTACTTCAGGGATGTCAGGCTCACTTTATGTAGGTGACATCAATTGAACCTAGTAATGTCAGGCACAACACACTCAACCGCGACTGCTTTTCCGTGTTATTGTCGTTGTTATCGTTTTCAACTTCAACTTTTATTTACTCTTTCAACAAAAATCATTACGGGTCTCAGCTCATCATCCATCATGAGTTACGCCAAACCTTTGATAGAGGAATACGAGAATAAACCCAAACTCCCAATAAATCCAAATAACTATCCCGAACTCCAACCACAAATCCCTTTCACACCCCGTCAACACCAATCGACATCTTCGTCAACCATGACTCCTCAAATGAGGGCAACGGGATTTGGGGGTGGTACACAGAACATCAATTATAGCCAGGCGTCTAGTGGATTCACTAGTTGGTCTGAAGAGAGGGTTGCTGCTCTTCAGGCTAGGTTGCAGAGGAAATTAGGTCCTGAATATGTTTCTCAACGTCAAGGTCCTGGTGGACATAAACTCAGGTGAGCTGGTCATCATGGTCGAACAATCGGAGTCTAGCTCACAATGTTTCACAGCTACGTCGAGGGATGGAAAGGTGTGTAAGAATAAGCTTACTTATGTCCTGATCGTACTGACTGAATGGTGCCAGTCATCAACCTCGCCAACGAAGTCTTCGGTTTCAACGGTTGGTCATCATCAATCATCAAATTACAGACAGATTTCGTAAGTCCCCTTATCACAACTTTAGATCTTTCGCTGAATCGGACCAGCTTGATGTCAAAGACGGAAAAGTTTCAACCAACGTCACATCTATTATCCGAGTTACTCTGCAAGATGGTGCATATCGTGAAGATGTCGGTTGTGGACAGGCAGAGAATGCTAAAACGAAAAGTGCTGCTATTGATAAAGTGAGTCTGTTCGTATAAAAATGGACCCCGTATACCAAGATTCTTTACTAAATGGAACGTTTAGGCTCAGAAGGAAGCCGTTACAGATGGACTCAAAAGATGTTTGCGAAATTTCGGTAATCTTTTAGGGAATTGTCTATATGACAAGGATTTCACCAAAGAAATCGTCAAAGTCAAAGTACCAGCTGTATGTACTTTCTTGTCAATTGTTGCTGCTCACTAACGAGATCAGGCTAAATTCAACGTCAACGATTTGGAACGTCGTCCGGAGTTCGCTCCACCCCCTCAAGCTTCAACTTCAACTGGTCCCATAGCAAACTCATCTCGTCCATCAGCTTTACCGAATCATGTCAATACGACGTATAAACCATCACCTTTATCTGAGAACTTTCAACGTGATGGTACACCTGAAACACCTTTACGCTCTATTAATGACGACGATGATGATGCCTTGATGGTATTGGATGAAAGTTTTGATGCTGAATTTATGGATTGTGGTGAAGACGTTTTTGAGAGTATTGATAAGTCTGTCAATGCTGCTGGAGGTGTGACGTGAGTATCAGCGAGTCAAGATATAGTATAGTTGAGCTGATGATAGATTTGCATTATGACCACCAGTAGTCATTCCAAAACTTCCCCGCAGGATCAACCTGTCTATACACACCGAAGCAGACCTGATACCCCGAATCAACAAATCGCACAAGCTCAAATAAATAGACAAGCCGCACTTATGGGTAATAGTAATAACATTCAAACAAACGGCCCTTCAATCGATAGAGCACCTATGCAGAGAGCGATCAGTGGTGGTACGACAACATCAAACGCGATAACAGATTACAGAGGTCCACTCCAAAGATCCACAAGTGGAAACACAACCTTCCCCAAAGCTATCATCCCAGAAAAAAAGAATCTAGACGAAGTAAGTTCCTTCATCCGCGTACTATAATCATACTGAATCCCAAACCAGGCAGAAAAAGCAGCCGCAGCAGCAAAAAGACGAGCGGCGATCTTATCAAACGAAGTCAACCAAGATCAGAACATGCGAAATGGTCAACGATCTGAATCACCAAAATTACCTAGTGGGGGTGTAGAGAGTTTGGCGGTTAGAGTTAGTGATCCGAATCATTTACGAGCTTTTGCCAACAGATTGGACACTGGGATTGAAATTAGTGTTTCTGATGGGAATGGATTTAGTGGATTTGGGAGTGCGGCGAGGGTTAAGCGTACACATGAGGAGCAACGGGGGTAAGTTTGGAATATGGTTAATTTGGGGGGAGGGAAGGGTTTGCTGATTGGTTTTTAGGAATAGCGTTTCTCCGACTAAAATCGTTTATGGACAAGAGGTGGAGTATAAGAAATTCAGAGGTGGGATTTGAGGGGAGTTGGATGAGTTAGGGATGTATATGTTTCTGTGTTAGATTCTTTTCTGAGTTGTCTCATGTTTGTATGTAGCTATATTCATGTATCCGTGTGTGTAATTTGACGTCGATAATCCAAGGATTTGACGTAGCAATCGATTGAAGATGATATACTGTATCTGCATCGAAAAAAACTCATACAAATGACTTGAATCCAGAGAAACCAAACCAACCAACATGGTCGATTGATCAAGCAGTCCAAACTTTTTTAACTAGTTCAGTCAAACCTATCCAAGAGTCAAAACAAATTTTTTTAGTGTAAAAGATGGGAAAGAGGGACATACCAATATCATTAGTGTTAAACTCGTATACCCCCCAAACACTTAATCCAGTCGCAGTTCTTAATAACCATTTAGCAGCGGTACCGATAGCCCCGAATTTCCTTGGGTGGACGTAATCTTCGAGACAGGAGTCGAAACCGATATGCGAGTGAACTATGAGTGAGACGGCTAAGATTCCGTCCAATACGGGCTGAACGAGGTTAGGTGTAAGTACTACAGTGATAGGAATCTGAATGGATGACTTACATAGGCGGTAGTCGATGTTACGGCAGCTGCTGCAGTCATTGGAAGAAGGGCTGCTGAGAGGAGACGTTCAAAGGCCCAATGATAGGATCCATGAGCTTTATGAGGTTCTGGGAAAGTGGTTGCGTCGTTAACTGTTCCTTTTAGGATCGCTAGACTTTGAGTCAGGAAAATGGTTCTGCCATCTGTTAGACGATACTCACGTCCTCCTGGTACATATTTGAATCCTGCCGTGTCATCCGCTGCAACTACTGCGTTCGATTTAGGTTGGGTAGATCGGATAGCTAGGATTCGGGCTGGATATTGGTTAGTGGATGAAATGGAGGGGGAGCTTACAGGAGTGTAGATGACGAACACCTAGACCTGTTCTTAGAGTTGTTGAGCGGATTAATGACATTGTGTTTGGTGGTGTTGGTTGGATGTTTGAGAAGATTAGATGTTAAATGTGAGTAGATAGTGTTGTCGGAAGCTTACGGGATTTGTGTCTTGGTGGCACCTTTTCAGCCAATGGCATACCAGGCAATTCACTCCCCCTACAAATTCTTGATATTCTCAATCTATCATTTGCTCATGTACTTTGTCAAACTCATTTGAGCAGTCTTGGATGCATGTCTCTATATGCTCAAAACCAGCTTTAGTGTGAATCTAGCTCAGGGGTGTATCGATTCGTTTGGCAATGTCGTTTATACTTACCGGTTTAATTACTTCCCTCGTATAAAGGGTCGAGTGGGTTCACATCTGCAAGTTTCATGATCACATTGATATTTAAGCTCTTAATGGTATCTACATTCAATCGAGCAAGGTTCTAGCCTACGTTTGACGGAGACAAAGCACTGGAAGTCTGTCCTGAGGGCAGTTGGTTCATGGTGTACGCTTTTTGGAGCGGTTGTAACTCGGATTAATCACTCTACTTGGATCAGATCACTTTCTAAAAACGACTTCTGAGCCTTCCATCTCTGAAATATGCCTGCTTCTGATTCTCTTTAGGCTATACTCTTTAACTGCTTCCATGAGAAGCTATATAAACCTTTAATTGTACCCCTTGTAACCAACACCTGACGCCACAACCCTTTCACCTCCTTACAGTGTAATGACTCCTTATTTAAACGCCGAAACGCCGCCACCTTCTTGCTTCTCGTGTTCAGACCTATTAACAGTCTGTCTGTAACAATCAATCAATCTTCAATCTTCTTCTTCCTCAATCTTCCTTCTTCCCCCTCGTCCTCTCTCTCCACATAACCACCCCCTCATCCCTCTCATACATCCTATTGACTTATCGTCATCTGCCAAAAAACAGCTGCTAGTCTATCGCCGTCGCCGTACCCCTCGCCATGTTTGGCCAATCCTCAGCATGGAACAACCAACAGCAGCAGCAGCAACAACCTCAACAGCAGACTAGTCTCTTTGGTGGTAGCACCTTCGGTCAACCTCAAAACACAGGTAAGCGTCATTCATACAGCTACTGGACAGCTACTGATATCTCTCAATTCTACAGGATTCGGTCAGACGAATACTGGCTTTGGTCAAGCTGCTCAACAACCTCAATCAACTGGATTATTTGGTGCATCGAGTGGCAACACTTTTGGTAAGTCACAATGCTTTTTGATTGTCGACTAACAACTTCTCAGGTGGTGGTGGTGGATTCGGTGCTAACAATCAACAAACTTCTACATTTGGTCAACCTCGTCCACCAGGATTTGGAGCTACTGGTTCAACATTTGGTCAAAATAACACAACCACCACAAGTTTATTCGGTAACAACAACACCAATACCTTTGGATCCAATAATAACAGCAATGTATTCGGTAAACCCGCAACACCAGCTGCAACAGGATTCGGTGCTGGAACAACATCAACTTTATTCGGTGCCAAACCTGCTTCACCATTTGGTGCAACTCCAGCCCAACCCCAACAAAATTTACCTGCAATACCACCAACTGGAACTTTAGATCCCCCATACGCACCAAGTTGGCCTGTGGAGAAATCTAAACAAGGAGAAAAGGAAACTCAAGTTTCACGGTTCAACGTTATAAGTGGAATACCAAATTATTCGCGTGCTTCCCATGAAGAATTGAGATTACAGGATTATACTCTAGGAAGGAAAGCTCGTGATCCTTTACCACCTGGATATGCAGAAGCGGAGAGTAGAGCTATGGCAGCATCTCATAATCCACCGCCAACTGGTGGTCTCGCTGGTGGATTTGGTCAGGCAACAAACACATTTGGTCAACCTGCCGCCACGACATCGACTTTCGGTGCTAAACCTGGTTTGTTTGGTAACACCAACACCGGATTCGGTGCACCAACAAATACTTTCGGTCAACAACCTGCTCAAACCAATCTATTCTCTCAACCAGCTCAAAGTAGTCCTTTCGGTCAAACGAACAACACCACTTCGTTATTTGGCCAACCTGCTCAACAACCTACCACTAACATGTTCGGTACTGGAACTTCTACTTTTGGTCAAAACAATCAACAGCCAGCTGCCAATACTGGATTCAACGCTTTTGGGGCTAATAAACCTGCGTTTGGAAGTACACCTGCAACTAACACTTTTGGTCAACCGGCGGCTACTAATACGTTCGGTCAAGCACCGGCAACAAACACGTTTGGAGGCTTTGGTGCAAATACTCAACAACAACAGCAACAGCAACAACCCGCAGGTACTTCGTTGTTTGGTGGTAACACTTTTGGTACGTTCCAATCCCCTTTCCTTGGGTAAGCAAAGATATCTAATACGCACTTGTCACAGGTAACAACACCCAAAACCCTGCTCAGAACAACACCACCTCCTTGTTCGGACAGAACAATCAACAGCAAGCTGCACCCGCTTCAACTTCTTTGTTCGGTAACACCGCCAACAAACCTCTGTTTGGGGCTGCAGCACCAGCCACTGGTTTCGGAGGTGAGTTTACCCACTTGACCCCACTGACGACAGGTTTTGGTCAAACCCAACCAACTCAACCAGCATCTACTGGGTTGTTTGGAAACACTTCTACTGCAGCTCCAGCTCAAACCTCTTTGTTCGGTCAGCAACCTGCTCAACCTGCAGCTCCTGCTACGTCGTTGTTTGGAGGGGGTGGAGGAACCTCATTGTTTGGAGCTAAACCAGCTCAACCTACCACCTCGCTTTTCGGGCAACCAGCTCAACCCGCCCAGCCTGCTCAACAACCTGCGACTGGGTTCACTGGCTTTGGTCAATCCTCAAGTCTATTCGGAGGAAACAACAACACTCAAAACCAAGCTCAAACAGCTGCTAAACCTGCTGGAAGTTTGTTTGGTGGTGGAGGTACCAGTCTTTTTGGTCAAAACAATCAACAACCAGCTCAAAACACTTCGTTGTTTGGAGGTAACACTCAACCAGCTGGATCGTCATTGTTTGGAGCGCAACCTCAGCAACAACAAGCTTTAGGACAAAGTTCGAGTTTGTTCGGTAATTCGACCGCTCAACAACCGCAACAGAATTTACAAGCTTCAATCGATCAGAACGTTTATGGTAATTCACCTTTATTCGCTTATAATGGTCAGAAACTTGATTATGGATCTCAAAATAAGAAACCTGCTCTTCCACCCATGACAGCTTCTACTTTCAGATTGACACCAACGACGAAAGGGAAAATCACGAAACTACGTGGATTCGCCTCCCCTCTCAATACATCTATATCTAGTGTTGGTAGTCCTTCTACACCAAAGACCTTCCTCAACTCTCCGGTTTCTGATCGTTACAAGGGTTTAACGGAAAGCGCTCTCACACCAAACGCCTTCATCCCTCGACCTTCCGTTAAAAAACTTACGGTGACCCCTCGAAACAATGCTTTGGGAGATGATCATCTCGACTCAGTTTTGGGCAAATCCGCCTTAAAATCCAGTCTTTCGAACGGTCACACTGCCACACCTGAAAGACCTTCCACACCTCTATTCAATTCAACTTTCAGTAACGGTACGCCATTAAGACCGATTGACGATACACCGATTCGTAAAATTACACAAGAAAACCTACGGTTATCAGGATCCGAGAAACAACCAAGATTTGGTGAATATTGGTGTAAACCTAAACTCGATAGACTCAAGGCTATGGGACACGATGATTTGATTCATATAGAAAATTTCACAGCTGGTCGACGAGGTTATGGAGAGGTTACTTTCCTTCAACCAGTTGATTTAAGTAGTGTACCATCACTCTCTGATCTATTAGGTGGAACGATAGTGTTCAACGAACTTGAATTGATCGTTTATCCAGGTGATGGAACCAGTAAACCAGCAAGAGGAGCTGGTTTGAATGTACCAGCTAAAATATCTTTGGAGAATTGTTTCGCTAAAGATAAAGCTACAAAGGCACCTGTCACCGATATCAATGATCCACGTTATGCACGACATCTGAAACGTATCAAGGGTATCAAGGACACGGAGTTTATCAGTTTCACTGATGATGGGACTTGGACTTTCAAGGTAGAACATTTCAGTCGTTATGGTTTATTCAGTGATGATGATACCGATGAAGAAGATGAGGGAATGGAACCAGAGAGTAAACAGGGTTCATCAACTATTTCGCACGATGAGGATGATGAAGAAGATGACGATTTTCTACCACCGACAAAAAGTATTCATGAGGATAAAAATCTGAATTCAGAGGATGAACATGATTCAGGTTTAGATGAGGGATCAAATCTAACTGATGAAGAATCGTTTGAAGAGGAGACGTCCCGATCAAGGTCGACGCGATCGAGATCACGCTCTGTCCTCTCGTCTTCAATCGAAGAACGTGCTGAGCCTAAACAAACTTGGGATAAACCTTTGAAATCCAAACTCGGAGCTGAAGGGATGAAAAATCTCAGAGCTATGCAAGCTTCGTTCTTCGCTGATGCTCATGGAGGTCGGACTTTACCCAAAAACAAACGCGTTCAAGATTCAACAGGATTTTTTCGTGAAGCCGAAGAGGAATTGAAAGAGTTTGACGATCGGACCGTCAAAGTAAGTTTTATAATTCCCATTCAGTCGAGAATTTTGATTGCTAACAAACATTGATTACTTTAGCGATCCTCTTTCGGCCAAGTTCAAAGTCCGCCAAAACTACGTCAACCAAGGAAATACGCTCGTGTATCTTTGGATCAGAGTGTTTCTAATGGTCATGAGGAAGTTCGTGTTGATGCTGGTTTGAGTTTAGGGAGAAGTTTTAGATGTTCTTGGGGTCCTGATGGGACTTTGGTCCATTTCGGTAAAATCTGTTCACCGTCTGAAACAATGTAAGTGCTTTCCGATAAATACTTGTTCAGTTATTGAGACCTGTATTTAGTACGTCAAGAACCGATTCTAGTGTTTTTATCGAAAACATTGGTCTCTTATCTGACGCTGAGACTGAAACTCGTAAAGCCACTCGATTACTCGAACTTCACTTGGAAAACACTTTAATCGAAACTATCGACAACGTCCCTTATGCTGGTATCTCTACCGAAATTCGGTTCAGAGATTTCACAAATCTTTTCGATAACGGTGATCGATCACATGAAGCTTCAATTTGGAGATTAGGCGAAGCATTGTTTGACGAGATAGAATTGAATTTACCTTCTACCTCTTCTGATGATCTTGTTTCGAGAGTGTTAGAAGTCAGACGTAAATTGGCTTTATCAAATTGGTTAGAACAAGCTGTTGCGCCATCCGTCGATTCGGATTTACTTTCAGTAGCGGATAATCAAGCGCTGAAGATATTCACCCTACTCTCTGGAAATCAGATAGAACGAGCAGTAAACTCGGCGCTGGAGGGTAACGACATGAGATTAGCTACTTTGTTATCACAAATCGGTGGATCGACCGATTTCCGTCAAGAAATCCAAAAACAGCTGGAGGATTGGAAGAGATTTAATGTCAATCAATTCATTTCTTTGGGTTATAAGAAGATTTATGGCTTGTTGGGTGGAATCACTGATTTATCTGATGATGTCAAGATCTCTGAGGGGTTGGATTGGAAACGTAGTTTTGGATTGCGTTTATGGTTCGATAACCACTTTGAAGATGGTATCTCGGATTGTTTCGATTGTTTCACCAACGCTTTGGAATCTGATACACCACCTTCGAAACCTCTACCCAATTATTTAGAAACCACCAGTGGATCGAAATGGAAAATCAATCGTCAAAACGAACCCACCGATATTTTATACAATTTAATAAAAATATTCTCAGATATCACGATACCGTTAGATGAATGTCTGAGATCGTTGGATTGTTCGTCTTCACCTTTCGACGCACGTTTATCGTGGCATCTTTATATTTTGATTAGTAGAGTTCTTTATAAGAGGGATTTCGTGGATAGGGACGAAGATGGTTATAGTTTGGTTGCTGATCAGGTCACTGAGAATTATGCTTTTCAGTTGGAGGATGCTGGGGAATGGGTCATGGCTGCTTTTGTTTTGTTACATTTAGAAACGGCTTTCGGGTAGGTGCTCTGTCTCTTAGGAATATTGATGCGTAGTACTGATTACTTGTTTTTACCAGACGAGAAAAAGCTTTGAAAAGTTTACTCAACCGACATCCAGATTTGACCGATCAACAACAAGAATATTTAGTTTCGAAATTGAAGATACCCATTCAATGGATTCATGAATCCAAAGCTTTCAAATCGAATTCAGAGGGTGACGCTTTTGTTGAATATCATCAATTGATACGGGCTGAATCGTTCGATAAAGCTCATAAAGTTTTGATCAAATTTTTGGCACCTGAAGCTGTTATTCGGAAAGATGTGGTTTTGTTACGTAGATTATGTGAAGCTTTAGAACAAGTTTCACCAGATGGATGGGAATTCGGTGGAAAGGTGGGTCAAATCAATCTGGATGGGAAGGAACGATCGACTAACACGCATACAGCTCTTCTTAGATTACGCAGAATTATCAGAAGAAACCCCTCTCCTGCTCGAACAAATTTTGATATCAGGAAACCAACCTGATCCCCACCAACGATCCGTCCTCATCGCCCAATCGAAGAATCTCCCCAGAGTCCTTCAATTGTTACCAGCTCTATTCCCTGATAAAAACGATTTACAACAGATCGCTGGTTTATCGGATTTACTTAGTGAATTACATAAACTTGCGAGAGCTTTGTTTTTAGCTGGTTATGTGGGTTTATTTCTTTGATTGTTTTGAGGTGCTTGTACTGACTGATTTTTTAGATCTCACGTCCCCCGGTACCCCCTTTACTTGTTGATGAAGATAGATTACATTTACTTCAATCTGCTGCTTTTGATTCTTTTGAGAAATCTTTGAATAACTTGAATTAGTGGGGTGGTGGGGTGGTGGTGGTGTTTAGTTGCTGGTTGTTGTTGGTATGGTCTGTACTGTATACCCTCATTGTAGTGATACCATTCATAGGAGTAGGTAGCAAGTAGATAGTATAAATGCATCAATGAATAAATGACGTGTCATTTGAGTTAAGGTTATGATATAAAAGTTGAATGTCGGGGAAGCTGGAGATGTCGACTCAAAAAACAGTTAGTATTGACATAAGATCAAATAAAATAGATTTAACAACAACATACCATTCAGTAACAACATCATGTCTGCACAAAGTGAAGTTAGATACTTCTCAACAAGAGGAGGAAGTGAGACTTTATCCTTCGACGAGGTAAGTTGGAATTACCGATTACACCTAGCACGTTGGTCAGTTCATACTAACCCCTTTCCAGGCAGTTCTCGTCGGACTAGCTCCAAACGGAGGGTAAGCAGCTCACACCTTAAAAGCCCAAATCCATACTAACTCGACCCTACAGTCTCTATATCCCAACCCACATCCCATCTCTCCCAGAAAACTGGAAAACCGACTGGGCAAACTTAACCTTCTCCCAACTCTCCCACAAAATCCTCCAACTCTTCATCCCGGAATCCTCAATCCCCTCAAAAGACCTTCAAACCATCATAGAAAAATCATATTCAACCTTCAGACATGAGGATATCACCCCGTTAAGACAGACTGCTGATAACGAATTCGTGTTGGAACTTTGGCATGGTCCTACGTGGGCATTCAAGGATGTTGCTTTACAGTTTGTTGGGAATGTTTTTGAATATTGTTTGGAGAAACGGAATTCTGCTTTGGGGGAGGGGGAGGGTAGACATGAATTAACTGTTGTTGGGGCTACTAGTGGTGATACTGGAAGGTGAGTATTTGAATTCTCTATCTCCAATCTTGATTATCATTGACTCTTTGTTAGTGCCGCTATCTACGGTCTTCGATCTAAACCCTCGGTAACCATTTTCATTCTTTATCCAGATGGAAGAATCTCGCCCATCCAAGAAGCCCAAATGGCAGCTGTACCAGATGAAAACGTTTATTGTGTTGCCGTCCAAAACACTGATTTCGATGCTTGTCAATCAATCGTTAAAACCCTCTTCTCCGATAAAGCTTTCAACGATAAACACAGACTTGGTGCAGTCAACTCCATCAATTGGGCCAGAATTGTCGCACAGATCGTCTACTATTTCCAAGCTTATTTCTTGTTACCCGAAGATAAACGTGCCAACATTCAATTCGTAGTTCCAACTGGTAATTTCGGTGATATCCTCGCTGGATTCTATGCCAAAAGATTAGGTCTTCCAATGGGTCCATTGACTGTTGCTACCAACGAGAACGATATTCTGGAAAGATTCTTCAAGACTGGTAGATACGAATCAACAGATTCAAGTCTAACGAAGGATCTATCGAATCAATCAAAAGAAACTGCTGCTGTTAACGGTTCATCGGATGGTCAACAAGCAACCTCGGAGCATTCAGCTGTTAAAGCTACTCATTCACCCGCTATGGATATCCTCTTGTCATCGAATTTCGAGAGATTGTTGTGGTATCTCGCTGATGAGGTTTCGGAGGTTGGTAGTGGTGCTACTTTGGAGGAACGTAGAACTGTCGCTCAAGCTACTTTGAAAGGATGGATGGACGATATGAAATCGAAAGGTGGGGTTGATATGGGTAGTAAAGTTCGTGAAGCTGCTTCAGTTGATTTCTGGGCAGAGAGAGTGTCGGATGAGCAGGTGAGTAAGCTGCTCGCGAACGAGATTCAATCCATGTAGCTGACGATGTGTTCACATAGACTCTTGAGGAGATCAGGAAATACTACTCTACGAAATCGTCCTTCGGTCCGTACGTCGTAGATCCACACACAGCAGTCGGTCTAGCAGCTCAAGAAAGATCAGCCAAAAAATCGTAAGTCCTCCTTAAACCCAAAACCCAAACTAAGCCAAAACTGATAACACTCAAAAAAACAGACCAAAAGAAACAACATGGGTAACCCTCTCCACTGCCCACCCAGCGAAATTCTCTTCAGCAGTTGAATTAGCACTTTCAGCTAAAGAATATCCAGAATTCGACTTTAGGGCTCAAGTTCTACCTGATGAACTGAAGGCTTTGGAACAGTTGCCGAAGAGAATTTATAAAGTTACTGGGGAACGCGGGGTTAGGGAGTTGATTGAAGCTGTTAAAGGTGGACAGAAGGTTGTGCATAGTGGTGAAGTTGCTGGATCTGTTTAGGTATTGTTTTGATATATGCATTCAGATCTTATCTTGAAGGTGGCACGAATTGAGAAAAGTGGCATAGGATCTCGAAGACAATCACACTTTCATTCATCTCTTTCATAAGTAACTACCCCCAATCTCATTGAATCCTTTTTTTTTTGGTTCTTTTTCTGTTTTCCTTTCCTCTTCCCTTTCCACAATCAACTTTCAAACCCAAGAAGCTCATTCATACTGCGATACGAACATATTCTGTCAGTGAAAGATGCAGAATACTTGTGACATGGTAGGTCACTCACCGAAAGCAGATTCTGTCTCACTCTCTTAGTTCAACAGCAACAAGCGCGAACTTTGTTCTTCTGCGTATTCACTGAAATATCGTCAGAATTTCCAAAGATGATATTACATACTGAACTGAACTTACTTTAACTTGGAGAGCTCTTGTTGTGATTCATCAGTGGTTGAATCGGGGAATCCAAAATCCCCAAGGGACTTGATAGCTCTCTCTGAATAATTCGAACGACTTACTTGACCAGCACGGAAATGTTGGATGTGTTTAGCGATCGAGTAACGAATGGCTGCTTCTCTAGCTATCTTGAGACTGTCGTTGACGTTTTGAGAGACAGGGACTGACTGTGCTGCAATTTTGAGCGGGAAATAGGCCTGTACAGGGCCTTTCCCACTCAGAGTGGCATCAAAATATCTTTGACAGTCGTCTGGCATTGAAGTTTTGATCGATTCTAACGAGGTTTGATACTCTTTTTCAGCTTCGCTCATTACCTTCAGGAAGAAAGCAGTGTCAGCAGTGGCAAATTGTACAATTTTGTTTTTGGACCTACGTTGTCTAAGTTGGTGCTCATGGTATATACTACTGTATTACTTTAATTGATTATGTGCTGTTTAGCAGGTTTATGGGTCTTTCTTGATTATACAGGACTGATGGGGTGTGAGAATAGAATGTGAATGAAGAAGAAAGGGGAAAATAGCAGCTCGTAGGTACTTTTACAATGTCTTCCAGTGATATCAAAGGTTCGCTCTTGCATGATTCATCCTTCCTTTTCCGTTCGATTTGTTGATTTAGTGATGCATCAAAAAATGAAATGACGTAGAACAAGGAGAGAAAGAAAGAAGACCCTCTGAAAATAATATTGGAGAATGAACGAAAGACAACAAAGACAACAAAGACAACAGCGACAGTGAACAGAAAGGTTCGACGAGAAATAGCACGAAAGATCACCAATAGAAAGATCCCACTTAGGTGATGGAACAGCTAAGTGAAGACTGGTTTGGTAACGAGCAATAACATGAACAACTCTTTGCTCACTTATTTGGGCTGATCGTTGGCAACTTCGATTGGTTTGGTTAGGTCTTTGACAGTGCAGGTAATTTTTACTTACTCGATTATGCCTTCCGAACTTGAAGTGGCAGGGCCTCGAAGACGATCAATCACATTCTCACTTTTTTTACATCTGACTAAGTATCTCTTTCCTCCTTTCATCCATCCTGAATCCCTTTTTTGGTGAATTTCTTCTTATTTTCTGTTTCTCTTTCCTTCTAATGACTGACATCCAAGACTAAGACCTCTTTCGTGCAACACACTAAACTTGTCAGCGCTATGAGGCAGAATATTTGTCACAACGCCACTCACCAAAACCAAGATCTGTACCACTCTCTTATTTCAAGAGCGAGCTTTGTTGTCTGCCATATTCACTAATATAGCATCAGAAATGCTCATATTTGATACGTTTATACATGTTGAACTTACCTTAATTGGAAGAGCACCTGACGAGATTCTGGGGTGATTGAATCAGGGAATCCAAACCTTTCAACTTCGTTAACAACTACCTCTGAGTAATCAGCATAATCTTTATTTTCAGTACGTAGATATAGTATGTCTCCAGCAATTGGGTAGCGAACAGCTGCTTGTCTAGCGGTCATGAGACTGTCTTTGACATCTTGAGAGACCATTTGTTGCGATTCAAGTAATTCGGCTGCAACTTTGAGCGGCGAGTACGATATTTTAAGGTCCCAATCACTCAACAAGGCATTCGAAAGGAGAATTTTGTTGAATGAGCTGATGTCTGTTATTGAATCTGCAATGAATCTTAGTGAGTTTCGATACTCTTCTTTAGCTTTAACCATTACCTTCAGAGGACGCAGTGTCAGCAGTGGCAAATCTTACACATAAACTTGTTTTCGAACCTACCTCTTCTAGGTCGGCTATGGTTGTGGTACTCATCTTATACGGATGTATTTGATAATGTGCTGTCTTTCTTGACTTCTACGTGGTAATTGATACGATTTGAGAATAGAATGTGAATGAAGAAAGAAGGAGCGAATAAGTGGGTGGGGCTGCTATTCAACCTCAACGTTGTCTTCCAGTAATATCAATGGTGTGTTCTCGGCGTGATTCATCCCTCCTTTTTCCTGTGCTTTGTTCACTTGGTGATACGTCAAAGATCGAATGACGTAAAAGCAGGAAAGAAAAATAACACTTTGAGAAGAGTCTCGGGAGAAGTGTACTTTTTCATACTGAAGACGAAGACTTGTCTTCCAATATAAGAAAAGATTATGACCGCAAGGATCATTCTGTTCCATTTCTTCCGGTTAACAATAAGGATTGCAGGTGACCAACAATTACTGATGTCTCAACTTGATATGTATGTCATATTCAAAAGCTCTTGTATTACCGGTACTTGTGCAGTGGGTGAAGTCTCACAAAAGTGTAGAAGTGGGGTACATACAGCGATACATCTCTTAACTTGATACATACTGACATCTTCCTCAGCTAAACTTAACTCTGTGTCTCTGTCCTCTACACGAATGTTCTGCGTCTCATTCAGTAGTGTTAGAACCTATTCAATGAATTAGTTCATGGATACCAAACCTCTTAAATTCTTTCTCACCTGATTTGTTTCGTTTTTCTTCGAATCTGGATAGCATATCAGCCGCTTGTTCTTGGGCGTACGATCTGAAAGTCAAGTCAGTTCAATCTTCTCATTCTATCTTACTCGAGTTCAGTCTTCAAAGTTCGATCAGCTTCATACGACTCATCGAAAATGTAAGGAAGACCTTCAGAAAGATATTTCTCCACAGCAACCCTCCCAGCTTCGCTGAAATCAACGGCTCCGCTTTGTTCAACGTCGATGATGTTTGCCATGGTATAACGGATCGAAGCTTTTTGAGCCTTTTTGAACATTATCTCGGAGCCTTCTGCAGATAATGTGTCATCGGAAACAAACCAACCTGCCGCTTTGAGAGGGTTGAAGTACAACTCTTCATCAAGTTCCTCGAGAGAGCCGCTGGGGAGTGGTGAAAGCTCTTCAGTGGCGTTTGGGTTTGAGTCGAGGATTGATTTCATTGAAGATTGATATTCTTCCTGAGCGCTGTTTTTAATCTGTCAATGTAAGTATGAGTAAAGCATCGACATTATATTCTTCTAGTGACTTACCTCTTCGAGAAACTTTGGACTCATACTGTAATCTTGTTGTAACTTTGTTATAGTTGAACAATCGAATAATCAGAAAAGTTGGAAAATGGGGAAAACAGGAAAAAAAAACCTCATTAATCGTCTCCCTCTACACATACATTACAAGAGTAAGCAGAAGGCTAAGCCTTCTAGACACATGAAAGGATGAAGCATCATCATCTATGACGTGACCACTGATGAGCAAAAAAGTAAAAAAAACAAAACAAAACAATATCCTTTCAAAGATTTGCATTAGTGAACGTAAAATCTGTTTGGCAAGTTGAACAATGCGCAACAATGCATACAGTATGGATACTCAATAGACTCCTCTCTCGCAATTTTCTAAGCATCTTCTTCTGAACCATCTGTGTTTGAACCGACAGAACACAACTCGTCGACCGTTTGTGGTTTGGATGTTCTCTCTGTAGTCGTTGTACCTATTTTTTGACTTCAGCTTTGTCTTGTAAAAAATGTTTCAACCCCACATTCACTCACTTTTCTCAGATTGTAGAGCCTCTCTGTTCTTGATCTTGGACAACAAGTCTTTGGTCTGTTCTGCGGCATAATCCCTAAGTGAATGTGCGAATGCACATGAGTTAGTCCTTGATTTATTATAACAGCGCGGAACACCGCATGGTCTTCAACACCAACCATTGAGACTTACTTGAGATCTGTATTCAAAGCTTCGCAATCTCCAACATACAAAGGATCATATAGTCCACTGTCAAACAAACCGTCTACAACTGCGTCGGAGTAACTTTCACGCCAATCAGTTGAGCTACTCTGTACAGAATAGGCGATCTCATATCGAACGGCGGCATGTCGGGCGTCGTTGAGGTAACTTCCAGAAGACTCTGTGGGACAACTCCAATCGGGTGTCATGAGACGTTCTGCAGTTCTCAGAGACTCAAATCGTTTACGCCCCGGCAATGTATATAATGAACCTTGGGACAGCTTCCATTCGGACTCATAATCTAAACGTGTAATCGATTCAGCGAATGATTTGAGACAAGATTTATAGTCTTTCTCTGCGTTGTCTTTCGCCTAGAGATAAATTTGAAGGTTAGCACATACCTACTATTCAATCTTCGGCGTACATACCTCTTCAATTACACTGTATAGGCTGCTAGGCATATTGTCAATTCACCCTGATTGTCCAATTTCGACCAAGTGACGATAATGAAGAAAGAAAAAAATTCAGAAAGCGATTTAAGAGTCATGAAAAGTCGACTGAGTGAAACTGAAGCGGACTCCCAGAGTCATGAATGGTTCCATATGAAAGGACTGCTCCATTCTTCCATATGGAATACAAAGGGGAACCCAGGTGCGTCGTGTCAAACAGAAAGAGATATCAAAGTCTCACTGCCACATTTATGTACATCACCCCACTGTAGCTGTTCATGACAGCTCATCTCCTTTCTTCCCTCTGTATTTACAGTACTAGATAGATTACACCTATGTATCCGCAGAATCGATATCATTGACCCTACTTTCTGATTTGACTTGGGTCAACCACTGACGAACCTGGATTTTACTATATTCTCTGCAACACTTTCAGTTTACATATTTCAGGCATTCAAAAGACGAACTTACTCGATGTCTGACCTCAAACTTGCTTTCTCTTCGTCGCTCATCTGAGAAGTATTGATTCCCCAGGTGATAATCTGAGTAGGTACCGAAACGGTGGCAATATGTTTGACGGTATCTTTGAATGTTTCGTCTGTTGTGTCTAGATCTTTGAGACTCTCTGCACAGTCGTATCGAATAGCAGCATTTCTCGCCATCTTGAGCAACACTTTGAAGGGGGTTTCGGCATTTGTATACCTGCTTTCAGCTTCCTCGGCGAGCTTGAGAGGTGTAAGACGATGGGTGTCTCGACGCTCGAGGGATGCCTCTAAAAGCTGTGTTCTCATCAATTGTGATGATGTAGAGAAATCAGATATTATTTGTAGTGAGATTTTAAATTCTTCTTGAGCTTCACTTTGTATCTGTCGTACAGTATCGTCAAGAACTGCCACTGTTTACAAAGATACTTCAGTTGGACGTACCTTTTCCAAGTATTCTGTGAGTTTGTTCATGGCTATCAAGCAGGTTTTGAAGCAAGTCCCAACGGTTTAATTCTTGTAAGAACGATGTAAGTGATGCAGATGTCATTGTTTGTCGATACAGACGAGGGCTGAGAATGAATCTAGCAAATTTAAAGGAATGAAAGAAGACTCAAAATGCCACATTCTCATTCAATTGAAAGTTGAATAACGTCCGGTTCTTGTGAACCAGTTGATTCTTGAATCTAGATAATAATAGATATGCATAATAGAATCAAAATATACAGTAATATTCATTCACGTAAAGAAGTCCAAACCAAGATCAAGCAACACCTTGCTCGATCTTCATCTTCTTAATCAAAGCCCAATCGGAAAGTTCGACTTGTTCTCTGAACGTGTTTTCTGAGAGAATAGAAATAATCAGCATCCCAGAGAATATTACATATATAATGGAACTTACTCAGAACATCAATACTGACACGCGTGATCAGTGAGACGATTTCATCTTTTTCGTCGAAACTGTAAACAAATTAGCTGACGTTTTGGTGCCGTTACTCACTGTCTGCCGAAACTCTTGGCTGCTTGATAAGACGCTCTTTCAATCTTGATAGCTGCACCTGCACCAATCTGTGCTCTCTTCACAGTCTGAACGAGGTTGTCAGCTGAAAGTTGACTGGTAAAGAATATCAACTCACTTCGAAGGGTTTATGATTAATTTCAATTGAAGTACTGAAAAGAGTTGTTGTCAATTACTTCCAACGATCAAGATTGGAATTTACTCACATTTTACCTAGAACCACGATTTCCCGTTTCCCAGTTTCCTTATCGTTCCTAACAACACCAACAGGTGTACCAACTTTCATTGTTCCATCAATGATATCGACACCCAAAACGATTGGATCCCTATTAGCGAAAGCTCTCAAGATCTTCAGTCGAACTGGCCAGATAGCGTTTGGTGCAGCTTCTTTCCTTCTTTGTTCTTGAACATCAGCCATGTATTTGGTGAAAGCATCAAAGAGATGATAGATAATCATAGCTAGGTATATGGTAAACAAATGATTACACTTAAAAATAAGGAAGGACATACCAGAGAAAATCTTTACACCTTCTTTGTTTGCTAATTCCGTAGCTTCCCTATCAATGGGTACGTCGAAACTCAAAATAACAGCGAATTCAGGTGCCCGGTCCAACATGACTCCAGCTCTCACAACCGTCGATTTGTAAACTGGACCAATACCGAAATCCGAAACAGGAATCTTCATTTGTTGGAGGAAAGTCAACAAGGCTTCCAAAGAACCTAAGGTTGAAGCTTGAACGAAAACCCCTCTACCACCTTTAGTAACGAATTTGGATAGAGACGTAAGATCCTCCATAGCTAGATCTTTGAGTGCTTCAACTTCATCGTCATCTTCAGCGACGTATAGTTTAGATCCAGCGATAGCTTTTTCTAATCCTGGTGCAGAGATTTTGACACCTAAAGCAGCTTTGACTTCTTTGTGATGAACATAGGCGGACTGTAGGATTAGCTTTTGTTCGTGAATGGAGACATACCTTAACACGGAGTTCTCTCATTGGTTGAGGTGTCAACAGAGCTCTAACGTTGGTAACGATCGGACCATTCAGACCACATAACACGATTTTGTCTCCCTCTCTCATAACACCGTTGACAAGGACGACATCAATAGTCGTCCCCAAACCTTCAATGACCTTAACTTCAAGAATAGTACATTCCAATTCAGAGATGTACATCAAACTGGCGTTCATTCTTTCTTGAGTAAGCTTGACGAGAAGAAGTAACATGTCTGGAATACCTTCACCAGTGATAGCTGATGTTGGAACCAGTGAGATATTTCGACCTAAATTCTTGTTCTCATCGAACAATTCTGCGTTGAGACCTTGTTCAGCAAAGGCCAGTTTGGTCTTTGCCAATCGATCTTCGAATTCTGACCTAGTGGATTTCGATTGATTGTTGAGAGTCTCTCTGAAACCACCATCGGCTGTTGGTTTCCAACCGTACATTCTGTCGATCTACAAAAAGTTAAGTTCACTTTATCGATTTCCAAAATCGTCTATCACTCACTTTGTTGAGGGCGACGATGAAAGGTGTTTTACGTTGACGAAGAAGATTGAGTGATTCGATGGTAGTAGGTTCAAGACCGTGCTATTATATTAGCTTGATTGACAACTTAGCACTTACAGTAATATCAACAACGAGAATGGCAATGTTACAAAGTGACGAACCACGAGATCGTAAATTAGTGAAAGACTCGTGTCCAGGGGTATCGATGATTAGCAATCCAGGAATCTTAACAGGTGTACTTCCATCCTAGTAAAAAAGTTAGCTAGAATGATAGTACCGCTTCATGAGACATACCCTGTTGACGACTTCTGTTTTCGTGACCAAAGCTTCCTTGGGGAAGAATGTAGCACCGATTTGTTGGGTGATACCACCAGCTTCACCCTCTTGAACTGAAGTTTGACGGATCTATCACAATATCAGTTTATGTGTCATGGATCAATATGATAAACGAAACAACTTACTTTATCCAGAAGTTTCGTTTTACCAGTATCGACATGACCGAGAATGACACAGATAGGTGAACGAAGATCATCCTTGGATCCAGCGGCAGCAGCTGCTTTCTGACGATCTTGGATTTTAGCCATTGTCCTTTGTTTCCTCTCTTCAGCTTCTCTCTCCTCTTTAGTCATACCATCATCGGACGAATCTTCATCCGAATCATCAGAATCGTCTGAGTCATCTTCTGAGTCATCGTCGTCGGAATCATCATCATCGTCATCATCTTCCTCTGATAATTCTTCGGATTCAGACTCTGCTGGTGCAGCTTTACCATTGACTTTGGAAGCGGGTTTACCATTAGTCGTTGACGGTGCCGGAACTTTCGTAGATGCGGGTGCTGGTGTGGTTTTGACGGCGGTACTTTCGACAACAGCAGCTTTGGTTTCCACCTTAGCAGGAGCAGGAGCAGGAGTATCGTCATCACTCTTGTCCCAATCATCCTCATCAACAGCAAGTTTATCGACACCAGCAATGACAGCTTCCACAGCAGCTTCATCTTCTGAAGATTTGTCCCAATCGTCATCATCATCCTTCTCCTCTTTCGCAGCTGGAGTAGGTGCAACGACAACAGGTTCAGGTTTTTCCTCAACCTGTTCGACCTTTGGTGAAGAAGCAGCTGGACCTTTTGCTGGACCCTTCTTTCTACTTCCGTAGGAAACCTTTCTCTTCTCTCCACCTTCAGAGGGTTGAGCAAGACCAGCAACCTTCATACCACTAGAAGCAAGAAGTGCTTGTTTTCTAGCTTCCGCAGCAGCTCTCTCCCTCTTTTGAGCTGGTGTAAGCAATTTACCTTCAGCCTTCAACTGATCCCTCTTTGCCTTTTCTTTAGCACGTTTAGCAGCCAAAGCATCTGCAGCAGCCTGTTCCTCAGCTTCAATCCTAGCCTCCTCCTCTTCAATTCTACGTCGTTCTTCCTCAGCAGCCAAACGAGCTTCTTCCTCTTTTCTCTTTGATTCCTCCAAGGCCTTTTGAAGAGCAAGAACATGTGCTGATGGTTTCTTTCCCTTGGCAGCGACAGGTTCAGCAGCTTTCGCAGCTGGCTTCTTCTTCTTCTTTTTCTTGTTTCCACCACCTGTAGCACCTCCTTCCTCCTCTGCTTCATCGTCATCACCTTCGGGAGCTGGTTCTTCCGTAGCGACAGGTTCAGCTGAGACCGCGGCTGGTTCTTCAGCGTTATTTGCCTTTTTAGCAGCAGCTTGAGCTTTCTTCTTCGCCTTTTCCTTCTCCTTCTTCAACTTTTCCTTCTCCTTCTTACTAAGAATTTTTACACCACCTTCCTCCTCTTCATCTTCTTCGACAACAGGAGCGGTTTCAGGAACAGGTGCAGTTTCGGTGATCGTAGCAACTTCCTCGACTGGTTTCTCCTCTTCTTTCTCATCCTCGTCGACGTCCACATTTCCTTTTTTCCCCTTAGCCTTCTTCCCCTTCTTAGGTTTAACGTCCTCTTCTGGCCATTCCTCGTCGATATCAGCTTTGACAGGTGCCTTATCTTCAACATCAACAGGTGGTGGTACCTCCTCCTCCTCTTCCTCATCATCCACAACCTTCCCTTTCTTCCCCTTATTCTTCTTTCCCTTTTTCGGTTTCACGTCCTCTTCCGGCCATTCGTCGTCGATAGAAGGTTTGATAGGTGCTTTATCTTCGAGATCCACATCCATAGCCTCAGGCTCAGCCGCATCCTCATCGAAATCAGCTTTTTTACCCTTCTTCTTATCCTTCTTTCCCTTTTTGGGTTTAACATCGTCCTCTGGCCATTCGTCGTCGAGATTAGCTTTTTGAGGAGCTTTCGATTCGAGATCAATCTCTTCATCGAAATCAGCTTTCTTGCCTTTCTTCTTATCCTTCTTTTTGGCAGCTGAGGCTCGGATCGTAGCCTAAGTTCCAACTTCAGTTGGACGAAAGATTAACAGAATCACAAAACACCTACTAGCAATCCACCTTCACCACCTTCATTCTCCTCTCCATCCTCCTCCTCACCAGCATCGAGCATGTCGAAAATGTTAGCTTTTACTGGTGCAGCTTTTGAGCGTGGTTCATCGTTATTATCGTCAGCAGGGGCATCCAAGGGTGATTTGATAGCAGCTTCTTTGCTGGCCCTGTGGCAAGGTGTAAGTACAACGTAATAAAATACTTGTTTTTCAGAATGAAGATAATTCAAATATCCACTAACCAGTACTCATCATCATCTCCCTTCTTCCCCTTCTTGCCTTTATTCTTTGGCGGCATTTTGGGTTGTTGAAATGAAATCAAATACAATTAATAACTCAAACAAAAAAGATCGCTGGAGTTGAAAAAGCCAAAGGCAAAATGTTATCGCGCAACCGTGGGAAAGTAGGCTGTAATATGACATGGATACTGGTACAATAATTCTTCCTTCCTTCATCTTCTTAACCCAGCTACCACTCCAGGTGCATACCCAGCTCCTGGAGTCACTGGATATGCTCCTGCTCCTTGCCCACCTGCAGTCCTTGATCCTGGAGTAGGAGGTAGCGTACTTTGTCTTTGAGGTTGCTGCTGTGGTGGTGGTACTTGACCCGATAGTCGTGCTTTTCTAGCATACCAGGCTTGCTTGATAGAATCTGTACGCGAAAGAAGCTATGAATAGAGTCAGTAATTTGATGGAGAGTTTCAATGTGAGGTTTGCACTTACAGTCTCAATCTCAACCCCGTCTTCGATACTGACGATAATCTTCTTCATTATCGACACATGATTCGCGTTAGGTTTATCATCTCTGGTTCTCATCATTCTCCAAGCTCCTTTGTCAGTATTCCAAACGACTTCAACAATCCTATCGTCATATTGTTCGCCAGATTCTTTCATTCTATTGGTTTTGACTTCAGTAACTGATATAGATAAGATTTAAGAATAAACGTACTTTGCCCATTCGTCATCCTCCACATCCATTTCGTCGAACATCTCGTATTCATTACCACCTAACCAAGTGTTCAGTACGAAAACTGGTTTAAGCGTATAATCAGGCTGAGACTGATCCTCCATTGAGGGAGGGAAGCGAAGTTCAAGTTTGAAATCGATCGAATTCTCTGATGGGGGTTTCCATTTCAATCTAAAGGTTGTCATCAATACAGTGTAGCGAACCGAACAGGACTTAACTTACATGTGATCGTCTGTTCCAGGTACATATTCAGTTTCAACGCATGTAAAGATCAACCCATCGTGTCCGTGTTGAAGTCGTGGGATATGCATATTGAGAACTTGAGCGACATGATAACAGAGTTCTTGTGCTTTGGCCAAAATCCTAATTAGACATTCAAAATCAGCAATCAATCCGTCCCATGCAGCGGCATAAATGCACTCACTCAAAAGGTAGAGCCTCCCTCCATTCTGGAATTTTATTCAGAGCTTTGTTGAAAGGATCGATGACCCAATCTTTTAACCGCTAACCCACTGTTAACACAACAACCAAACACCACAGTGAAGACTTACCGCATAGCGTTTGATCAAAGGTTTCTTCATAATATTCTCCCCGTTCAGTACTAAACAATCAAAGGCGTAAAATCGCAGTTTTTGCTACAAATTAGTCTTGTGAAAATTGTGAAGAGGGCTTACAACTCCAGTCGAAGGGTCAATGTCTATCACTAGTTCTCCATCAAGTAGCGTTTCTGTTAAAGGATCACCCGATCTCTCCCAATGAGGGAAATGCAGATCTTCTACACTGAAATAACGTTGTTTTCGATCAATCTAAATAATCTGAGTATTAACGCCAAACTCAGAACACGCATAGCAATTGACGACTTACCAACCAAACCTCCTGTGTTGTAGTCATGGTATTCATGATGATGAACACCAAAACTCGAACACCATCGGATTTCTCACAAACCCAAAAGCTTTTAAAGTCACTTGATCAGCTTTCTTCAAGCAAAACATGGAGAAGGAAATGCATACTCTTTGGATTCTAACAAGTTCAGTGATGAAAGTGTGAATGAAACAGGCTGAGAACCGGGAAATCTGACAAAATGCGGTTAGTGTTTTTATATCGGAAAGTCAATATGATCTTACCTATTATTATTCAATCCACAAAGAGTCGCTACCTTCTCAGACAGATGATATTGTATTGTTTCATCTTCGAGTAGAATACCAGGAATGTCCGGTATGATACTGTGAGCCATGATTGAAGTTCGTTTAAGATGAAAAGAAAATGAAAATTAATGACAAAAGATTGAAATTGATAACAGATTAATTCAACCGGTTGCATGCCGTACGCGAAATTGGCCTTTCGACATCAGTTCCAAACAGATTTCTCTCAAAGGCGACAAAAACTTGGTAGAAAGTATCTATCTGAGATAGACGCTCAATGTTGTATTGATCTCAAGGTCGACAGCTGTAGAAAAAAATAGGTGACGTCGTATGAACAACGGGTCTCAAAAAGGCAAAAAGAAGTTGTGATCAACAAATTTCGTTGCTCCCTGACGGAGGATTGAACTCCGGTCCCCAGCGTGACAAGCTAGTATACTAACCATTATACGATCAAGGATCCTTAGATGGAGAAATTTGACTTCAAAATATTATATACTGTGCGTTAGCACCGAATAAAATTTAAGCATCGATCGTTTAATTAACCCTGGACGATCCTGTCCACACCATAATTCTCTCGAGTAATATTGATTTTTCAACTTTGGACCATAGACGCGACTGGGAGGGAATTTCATTTTGGTGATTCAGATAAAAGATCATCAAATCAAAAGAAGTCTGATCTCAACTGTGGAGGAAGGTAAAGACGCAACAATGTCGTATCCAATATCTTCACAACCATTCGCTGGCGAAGAGTTCGAGTTACCAACATACAACCAATCACCAGGTTCACCATCTTCACCTCGACCCTCCCCCCTCCGTCACAGATCAAGTTTACCTCGGGTGTTAACCATCCATCCCGGTCAATCCACTTCACATCTATTGTTTGCAGCTGGTACACCAACCCCCCGAAAACATGGTAGACAATCTTCTATACCCCAAGAGTCTGATGGTAACATTAACAGGAGACCTATGGCTCATTTCTTACATGAAGATTTAGATAATATGCCAGCTGAAGAGGTTCAGTTACCTGATTTCGGTCATATGTTGGGCTTCAATCCGGAAGGCGAGGATCATTATGCTATCGCTGAAGGTATATCTTTGAGATGGAAACGGCGGTTGTATCTTTTAATGGAGGAGCCTAGTAGTGGTAGAGAAGCTTTTTTCGTTCATGTCATTGTGACAGGAGCAATCATCTTCAGGTGAGTTGATAATTGAAACATAAGCTGACTTCAGTGCCATACTAACAACGTTCTCTACGTTACCCTCATTCCACACCAATCCAGGCTCGATTCGAATGCTATTTGGCTTGGACACGACCATAGTCGTCCTATTTACGATAGAATACATCATCAGATCTCTAGCTCATTCCGACACTCTAACACAATATTACACTTGGTCAACTTCATTCTTCGGTCTACTGGACTTGATATCGATCCTGCCATACTACGTGGAAGTAGCACGAAAGGAAGACACATCGATTTTATTCAGATTCTCGATATTACGAACGTTCCGATTACTCCGAGTATTCAGAGCCTTCAAATATCAAAATCAAATGCTTCTTACCATCGAAGTCATGTACGTCGCCGTCTATCGCTCAAAAGACGCATTATTAGCACTCAGTTTCTTCCTACTACTGGTGTTAGTCTTCTTCTCAACTCTAATCTACTTCGCAGAACGTGGAGTCTGGGACGCAACGATAGGTGGATTCGTCGATGCAGACGGTGATCCCTCAGCATTCGATTCGATACCCAAAACAGCTTGGTTCAGTCTAGTAACAATGTCAACAGTCGGTTATGGCGAAATCGTACCTAAAAGTTTTCTTGGAAAGGTCTTAACCGTCCCACTGCTGATGTTCGGTCTTCTATTGATCGCATTACCAAGTTTCGTTCTTGGACGAAATTTCGCTATTGTATTTGATGCAATGACCAGTCAACTGAATAATAAGGTAGGTGGATTGTTAGTCGTAATCTAACACTTGTAGGGTTCACAAGTCGGATCAGCTCGAGAATCAATAGACGTAATGTCGCCAGCACATGTACCGACCCCGCTATCCCGTCAAGAGATATCACAACAAAACACACCGTTTCTCAATGAACCAACACCAAACGCTCAAGCCTCATCATCGTTTCTACCGACCGCCTACCCCTCGAATCCCAACCATCGAGGTGGTACAACTCCAAGACTACCGGCTAGCTCACCGAATCCAGAACTTATACGGAGTGCACCGCCAAGAATGTGGGATGGAGATGGGTTCGCACCAGATCCTAAAGGGTCGAAGGAAAGAGATTTGACGAATATCAAATTAGCTAAAAATCAATTAGTAAGTTTCGTTCCTTGGTCAAAGCTGACCTTTCAGGTCCTTTTAGAACAAATAGATTCACTTCGACAGACGATAGATAAACAGGGAGACGTGTTAGCTCGTCTCATGTCTGCATTGGAACTCCAGCAAACGAATGGGACGGCGAGAAATGCCGAACCTAAGACACCTGATAATCGAGGCAAAGGGAAAGCTGGAAGGGAATTCTCACTCGGTGATGATGACGAAGACAACGTGGGATGATACATCTAATAACAACAAGATACAACAATGTATAACTATGTAAAATAGATACAATCACCAAGGTCTGGAACGATCCGCCATCTCTATAGGACTATGAGTGAAACCTCTTCTTGCAGTACCAGTATCAGAGCCGTAACCGTTCTCATCCAATCGATTACCTCTTTCAAACCACATCTGGGATCCCTGGGATCTAAGATCCTTCGATAATAATTCCGTAGCAACTCCAGGTAAACTACCACGTCGTGCATCCATCTCAAGACTCAATGGGGACAGATTATGTGTTTTCTGTCGCTCCACTTCTTGTTGATTATTATTAGCCTTAGTCGATCGATTAGGAACTCCTGGTAAGAAATCACCAAATCCAGGTGAGAACGATGGACCCTGCAGAAAACTTTGTGATCTCGGTATGGAAGTCATTTGTTCAGGTGTGATAACCTTGGGACTAGCGAAAATGGTGTTCGGATGATAAGTTTGTCCAAAAGTATTAGCTGGATCCTCAGAGACACTCTTATGATGTGATACAGATGGATTATGATTCGATTTAGGAAAAGATAGTTTGGGTGTACCAAGATGATGATAAGTTCTCAATCTATCTGAAAGAGCATCGAGCTATTCATCAGCTTTGCCATGAAAACAAAACCCACCCGTTTCATAATTTGATCAACACCTTCCTCTCTAGATTTCAAAGTATCCTCCTTCCCATCCCCTTTCGAATCATCAATCCCAAGACCTTCCAAAGCCAAATGCATCCTCCCAACTTCTTCCTGAGCTTTTAACACCCCCTCCAAATGACCTTTAAGAGCTTTCACCATGGCGTCCCCATCATTCGTCAACTCCGCATTGAAAATCTCAAAAATCGGTTTACCCTCCATGCTAACACCAGTTGAAGCTGTGGGTGGAGGTTGAGATGGTTCGTCTGATATCACTTTTTGAGGATTCGCAGCGACCGGGACACCTGGGGCTGAAGACGCTCGAACTAATGGGATGGGACGTAAAGGTGAATTAGGTTCTGTGGGTGCTGAATCGATGATACTGAAGTATGAAGATAGATAATCATCATGTACAGATTGAGGGGGTACCAATCGAGGTATCGCTGTTGCCTTTCGAGTTAACGGGGGTGGTTGTAAGACAGGTACCTCATCTAAAGTCGGCGATGAAGGTGCATTGGAAAGAATGACGAAAGATCCACCGTCACTCTGTAAGAATTCCTCCTTCTCTTCACTCTTCCCCATTGGGTATCTCGTACCTGCATAATCTCTAGATACTAGTGGTTCACGACTTCCTCCAGTTGTATGGACGTCTTGCTGAGGCGATGTGAGACTTTCGTCAACTCTGGAAAGTGAGATTTGATGTTGCGGGGTACGTGGTGATGATGGTCCGGCGTCGTCGAATGGTGATTGCATCGGTGTTGAGGATATTGATAGAGGGGAGAGAGGTGGTTTAGACGTTTGACGTCTCACTGGGGGGTATCCAAACATCATTTTGTAACGAATAACTACATGAAAGTGGTAGTGAGGAGCAAGTCAGTACTTGTAATCGCAACCTCGTACTGTAGGTTGTTGATGGCTGTGTGGCGATTTTAAGGTATTGTTTGTTCAATACAAGAGTGGATCGAAGAACGAAAAACTTTCATGAATGGAAATTACTGAAACTATCTACTTACGATGAGCAGAGCTGGTCAACAGCCTAGTTTGGCTCTTTTACCTACAACTACATAGTGTTGCTACTGTATATACTTGAGATTGGAATTTCTCTTCTTCTTTTCAACCATCACCAACTCGTTTCGAATGATCCCCATCAAAGTCAAACTAAACAACTTGTATATCCAACTTCTCTTTCATTTCTTCCCATTCATAAGTCGTCAAAAATCTGATATGATCTTCGAAGGATGCCTTGGTACGTCTGTCATAATATTCAGTGTTCAAGCCAAACCTTTCAATTGAAATTAACCAATTTTCGGTGTTTTTACAGTAATCCATTATTTCGATCTGAGTTTTTTTCTGTGCCGCTTGATTAAGATTTGAATCACCGGTAGAAGCGATAGCTGCCCCAACGATTGTGACCATGACCGGATTTTGTCCTCCTTCGTTGACTACCGCAAGATCAAGAATGGCTTGCAACAAAGCAGGAAATCTGAACACCTCTTCACGATTTAGTCTCGTTTCCCAACCAGAAAGAATACAAAATGCCTCCTTGAAATTTTCGGTGTCACAATCTTCCTCGTCAGAAAATATATGATACAAGACCTGGGTTTTATAAGGAGAATGCATGTGTGCGATGACTCTTCGAGGTTGACATCGTATGATGAAAGGGTAATTGTATTCATCGAACCACTTTTCTAATATCAAGTTTTCAATCTTGAGAGCACGAAGCTCTGCAAAAATGTCTCTGAAATATCTAGTGGAAAAACCAGAAGTGGTCTGACCGATTTGTACGTTTTTCAAATTGGTGAGAAAAGGTAGAATGTAGGCACAAGGAAGACCGCGGCGGAAGGGAGGGTATGATAAATCAATACGAAGTGTCTCGACAGTCGATAAGAAAAGTTTCTGAATCTACCCGAGCTTATGAGCAGTGATCTTCAAACATAGTACCTCTTATGAACTCACTCTCGAAACAGGACCTTTACTCCAAAACACAGATGTAGAGGATGTTGATTCGAGGTTGACCTTTCTGTAGATCTTCTTTATAAGAACATCGAAGAAAGTTTCTGAGACTCGCATCATTGATGGTGAGGGTTTGATGATGAAAGAAGCTATCAAAGCTTGAACTTCTGGAGGGATTGATCTTTGCCCTTCGATCTGAGCGACTTCACCTGGATTAGTCATGGTTGTTGATTAGGATGAGAAGAGTTTGTGAATAAGATTAGATTGTTGAGAGTAGAAAGTAAGATTGTGAAATGATTGTAAAAAGAGTCTGTGTGTTGATGTGTTTCAGAGTGGCGATGCGTTCCGTAGCGAAGCAGCTACGTATGGAGCGAAGCAACGCTGGCGGATCAAAAATGACTGTCCTTATCTCAAAATTGCGTATAGGGTATGCATTATGGATACAGTATCTCCCTGCTGCAACGGTCCTCATAATTCTGGCCAATCCACAGATCGTGAAGGGTGTTAAGATGGTGGTAGTGCACACCTACCTAACATATGTCTTCGATCTCTTTCAAATATCGTTCAGATCCACGCTTTCGATTATGAGAAAACCCGTTATCCATCTCTCCGAGGAACTCCAGGTCTGAACCAAGTATCTCTCATCTCTCCCTCCTCTTCCACTTCGCCCTCCAAACCCTTTCCCTTAGTCCACCGTTGGCGTTCCTTCTTCTTCTTTCCAAACAATTTCAATTCTTCCACCACATCATCTTTACCATTTTCCTTTTCAACAGCATGTAAAGCTGATAACGGTTTATCACCAGTCGCAGACGTATCAGGTAGTATGACACCACCACCATTCGGGGCTTGAGGTAGAGCTCTCAACGCTGCTTGAGCTCGTATACTAGCTAATTCTCTGACTAGGAGCGTATGCGAGGTGAAATAAGAGATGCAGGTGGAAGAAACTGAAGAATGATGTTAATATCTAAACACTGCTTTGTAGCTTACGCATGAATACCAAGAATAGACCATTTTTCGACGGTCTTTTAGGTGCATATTGTCGTATCAAGTATGCTGAGAACGATTAGTCTGATCAAGTCATTCAAATTGACTCACTCAAAAGACCTCCTCCACCGATCCCACTAATCAATCCCGACTCTTGAGTCCTCTATCAACTGATCAGAACGACGAAACAGCAGGTATCGCCTGATTAATCTCATGCTCACCCTATTTAATCTCTTATAATCCTCCAAGGTCATAACAGCTGATGCCGGTAAGGGATTAGCACTCGATGATGACGAGGAAGCGGCCTGAGCATTTGGATTGAACAGCATTCGAGGTTTTGGAGATGTTGGCGATATCCTGGGAGTGGTTGTGGATTTACTGGAGTCACCCTCCATCGATGAGGAATCGGTCATGGTGCCAAGTGTATCTAACACGATGAGATCTCAGAGACGATCGAGAACATACCGTCATTCACACTGCCTGTTGCTGAGAGCGAGGACATAGCGGAAATGCGATAATCGTTATTTTCTGAGGAGTCTGATTACTGATGAGTTCAAGTAGAGTCTACTATGATAACATTTTTCAAGATTAAAAGGTAATAGAATAGAAAGCAATGGTCTATATCTACAAGTTTAAACGTCTGAAATATGGCATTGGCGACGATCGTCGGTTAAAGCCTAACCAGTTGTGGCAGTTTGGTTCACACCGTTCGATAGTCCCTCCAAATCATCCTTCACATTATTGGCAAGTTTGATTCGTCTGAGCAACAAGACTGATAGAATTGCCGCTAGATATAGCGTCTCGGGAGTCAGTTACAAATCATCCTGTAGGAAGCTTTTCATCTCACCAAGTAAAGCCCAGGCAGCTAAACACCAGTAACCAGCCCGAAGGCCGTTGAGGAGACTTCCATTGTTCGCTGTAACTTCTGTTTCAATGACACTGGTTATACATAATCCTGCAGCAGAGGCTAAAGCCATTGCAGTCTGGTATAACCCCCCTGCTACAGATTGATCGGCTCTGTCGTTCGATTATCAGTTACTGCAGGAGTGACAAACTCACTCATCGAAAAGGTTTGAAATTAGAATAGAGGTGACGGTAACAGTGCTACGTAGGAATCATCAGTTGAAGTGGGATAGTTTGAGAATTCCTTACTAATCTGCTCCAAATGGATTCAACAGAGATCCCCAGAAACAGAATTTCCAATAAATGTGATCGTCAGGCATGACAGCGAAAACGATCGAGCAAAGACTGTGACAGAATCAGAATTGAAAAGCCACTGGAGCGTCATTGGACAAACTCATATCATGTTAGGTGTATCGTACCTTGTGAGTAGACAAGCCAGACATAGAATAAGGGGAGCTCTTAATCGTGGTATCAGAAGAGGGAGTATCGTCTGCGAGTGTAAGAAAGCCCATTCCAACGACTTACCGTAGCCAACATCCCACAACAAGCTGCAGCAATCAACTGCTCCGCGCTATGCACAGGAGACAACTGCCAAACATCTTGATAAAGTATGTTCGATAAGTAAAGCCAAGCCTAGAATATCATCTAGTGAGTATTCACTAAGTCCGAGTATCCCTCACAGGAAACGAGGTATATGCGCAGAAAGCGACCAAAAGTATCTTCAACACTAAATAGCCTTTATATCTCAAAACCGACAACTTGATCAAAGGTACTGTTTGCGCTGACGATCCTTCCAAGCGATACTGCCACTTCCAAAAACCAGCCATCATGATGATCGAAACTCCTAAAAGAGCAGGTACATCTAAGATTATCTCAGCCACTTTGATGGATGCTGAATGAGGGAGCAATGTGTTCGAGGATAGAATGAAAACTCACAAGGTTCTGCCCATCCCCTCGAAGTAATTCCGCTTTGTGTAATCGCAAAGAAGAAGAGAATCAATGATGCAGTAAAGAGGAAAGCGCCAATCCAATCGATGTTACCGATTCTTTCGATTCGGTCTTCCCTTGGCGTTTCGATTTCGACTACTGTAGGAATGAAGAAAACAGATGCGATTCCAATTAGGAATCCAAATCCAGCATTGAAAAGAAAGAAGTATTGCCATCCTTTACTGAATTGTTGGAACCAATAAGCTTCGTACTATTGGGTAAATCAAAACTTCATTTACCTGGATAGATCTGCAAAAGCTCCAGCTATCAACATGCCAGTTGAAGAACCGATGGGGAAACCAAGAGCCCAGATAGTAAAAGCAATGTTACGTCTACTATTTGCGAATGTTGAACCCAGAATTCCAAAAGCTGCCGGCATAGCGATCGACAGGCCTAGCCCTGACAGCGCCCGTAGGACGTACAAAACAGCTTGCACCTTTCTCCTAAATCAGTAGGTAATCATTGTAGAAACAGCTCAAAGACTGACCTTCACAAATCCGGAGATCAATGATGCCACGGCGTACATCATCATTCCAGCCATATACATCTTTTTCCTTCCGTACAAATCTGCCATTCGACCGAAAAATAACATTCCGCTGAAAAGGTCAGAATTTGGTCAGAGAGCTACACATCTTCAAAAGGCATATCACACTGACCATCCCTAAAACAGTAAGTAATTAATATGTTATAGGGAACCTTACCACAGACAGATTATAGGCAGACGCAATCTGGAAAGTCATAAGCAAAATGTCCACGCCTTGGAACAGTACAGTATGTTCAAGATACGAACCCATTGAGCTTCAATATCTTTCTACATCAAATCTTCCCCGATGCTGGGTAATAGAATTAGGACTCCGTCAGCTGCAGCATACTGGAAAGTATTAGCCCAACTATCTCTTCTCAATGCTAAGATGAAATAGCTTACAAAGTACGCGGCTCCAAACGATACCAACAAGACCCCAAATTGACCAAGGTTCGAGGTTGTGATTGGTTCGGGCTGCTCGATCACATCGCTTGGTATATCTAGAAGGGTTTCGAGCGGGGCTTGGATATCGATTGGAGGCTTCTCCTCCTCCAAGCTATCCATTGGTCTGTTTTCGTCTGTCGCTCCCATGGGATTGGTGTTGAATAACTCTCAAGAAAGATATGTATTTCAAGTTTATAAAGAAGGAAGCAGTGTTCAACAAGGACGGTAGTACATCAACCCATTTTTCACAAAGGAAGCCCGAAGAAAAGGAAGGATGAATTGTCCTTCAAAGGACAAAAATTCCCTCTATGGATTATAAAACGTTGCAATTACGCCGAACCGGTGCATAAAGTGCATAACTTAAGAGTATGGTTCGCTTAACTATCTCATCACAATCAGTTTTCATGCAATTCAGAGACATCTTTTGCGAGCTTCACTCTATGTAAGGTGATGACGGCGATTGACGCAGCTGCAATACGATTCATCGTCAATTCAATATTCGGCTCAAAGCTGAACAAGTACATACCAAGTAAACAGAAAGTGAAGGTCCCCCAATATGCTGCACGAAGTCCTGTGCCTAGGTCCCCATCTGCATGATAGGTAACTTCAGTCTGAATCAAACTTGCTATACAGACACCTGAGGTTACTCCTAGTTGTGAAGCAGTTTGAAAGAGGGCACCCGCTACTGATTGGTCGGCACTGAAAATCTTGTAAGCCTTCTTGATTTCGAGGGGTACACAGGAGACACTGACTCGTGAAAGAGATTTGAGACCATGATGGATCCAACCCCAACAGTGCTACCTAGCTGTCAATGATAATGCCTTTTCATTAGTTCATGTCACTTACAGATCAGACCCAAATGGATGCAAGAAATCACCCCAAAATTCCATGTACCAATAATTTTCTCCATCTGGTTGTACTGCGTAAAGCAGTTGTGCCACACTTTCAGTGAGATTAGATGCGATGCAAACAGAGAAGCAAGGAATGAAGGAAACGTACCCTGTTGCAACACATCCGCCAGCGATTATTACGGGCACACGAAATCGAGGGGCTAGGTATATGACAGATATCTGCGGGATAAAAGTTCAGCCGAAAGTATGAGCCAAGGAAATGAACAGACTAACCGCTACCACAATACCTACGATTGGCGCTTCTACAACGCGCACGACGCTCTGAAAAGCGTCAAACCCTTGATAATCTTGATACCAAATCATGCTGGTGAACAACCAAGCCTAAGTCAACTAGTCAGCACAAACATAATTTTTCTTGGAAACTTAGAATGCACAGGTATCGCGTTATTTATACAGAACGCCACTACGATGATCCAAGCCATTAGATATTTACCACGTTTGAGCAGGGAAGTTTTGATGATCGGAGGAACACCAGAGAGCGAATGATGTTCTAGATGGTACTGCCATCTGCCAAAAACGACAAGAAGGATCATTGAAACGACGAGAAGAGTTGGAACATCTGTGAAATTTCAATTTAATCAACACTGAAAGCTCATTCATCCGATTCATTTCACTGTACTCACAAGGTTCTCTCCAGCCTTTTTCTACCAGTCCACTCTGGACAATAGAGAAGATGAAAAGTATGATTGAGGTGGTAAAGATAAAAGCACCGATCCAATCGATTTTAGCAATTCTCTTGATCGAGGTGGTTGAAGTAGCTTCCCGAGGAAAGAGAAGGAACCCGCCAAAGCCAAGGAACCCAGCTAAACCCGATAAAAGAAGGAAGAAATATTGCCATCCATTATTACTGTAAGCGATGTACGTTAAATACTTCTGTGATTTTGATACATGACTAACGGGTAATGAAACGCTAGAGCACCACCAATCAAGATTAGGCTCGTCGTCCCGACTGGATACCCCATGGTGAACAATGCAAACGCGACCGTCCGTCTTGGTTCTTCTTGAAATGTCGATCCTAAAATCCCAAAAGCGGCAGGTATCATCATAGACATTCCCATTCCAGAGAATCCTCTCAGGAGAAACAAAAGAAGTCTGATCTGATTGATTCGTTTGTCAGTTGTCAAGTTCATCCAGATCAAACTCACTTTAACAAATCCTGAAATCAACGAGGCTATACAATTGATAGCGGCCCCAACGAGAAATAATGAACGTCTACCAAAGATATCGGCTAGACGACCAGAAACTAGAAGACCACTTTATCTGATAATCAGAATTCTCTCGCTGAATGCTCGGAAGAAGTAAAACTGACCATCCCTATGGATAAAGGAATTAGAAACCATTAATCCAGTCGGGAGTGGAATATAGGCTGAAGCAACTCACAAAAGCCAATGAAGCCCCCGATGAAACCTAGAACCATGTCCATAACTACATCCCACTCTAGGAACTTACCCATTGCACACCCAAAACTGGAACTTGAAGATCAGTCGCGATAGTCGGAACAAGAACAAGTGTCCCATCACTAGACCCCGTCTAAGGATGTCGACCTAATAAGTCATGTCGTTTTGAGTCGAATGGTATGACCTACCGCGAACGCAGATGTACAGGCTATCAAAAGTGCTACGCTTATCTGTCGAGCCGTAGAGATTCCCTCTGATTCTTCAGAGACTACATCATCATCTTGAAGAATGATCTGAGGTTCTGCAGAGTGTAAAAACTCTTGTACTGTGTTTTTTTCGTTATTCTCTAAGTCTGATTCCATGGTTGTATCATTCATTCAAGTTGTTAGTGGTATGTAGTTAGATATCAATAATTAAAGAGTTAGCGTAAACAAGGAAGAAATCGAATCCCTTTATAACCAGAAATTATACCAACAAAGGAATGCATAGTCTAAACCCCCTTTACTCCTGATCAGACACAACCTCACTTTCCGCATCAACGCTGAACCCCGCATCATCATCATCTCCGTTTTCAGTGGACAAATAGCTCTGTCTCGCCAACATTGACCGACGTTTGTGTCCCCCTATCGAGGGACTCCCTATCCCTCCGACATTTGTTTTTGATGGTGAGAAGTTACCGGCTCGAACGGATGCCGGACTATCTTTACTGATTGAAGATGAGGGTGAGGTAAGACTGACGGATCCACCTCGAACTGGAGTCATGGCTCTACTCCATGCTCTTGACGTTTGTCGTGAGGTGGTTTGAGAATTGTAGGCGTAAGTGTTGGATCCTGAATTGTAGCCTGGTGATTGTGGTGGAGAAGGGAGAATTGGTGATGATAAAGTTAACAAGAGATTTTTGAGATTTGGCAGTGTATGCCTCATGTCAAGTAGGCGAATATTTGATTCTTGCATCAACTAAGAATGACAAAGTTCAGTTGCCTTCTAGTAAGATTTATGGAGCTTACCAATTCAATGTTTTTGTTAAGAAGAAAAACAGCATATTCAAATCGATATCGTTCCACGCCTTTAGCATACAAAGGGAAGCTAGTGGGATATCAGTTTGAAGCATGAACATTCTACTCACGATCTAGGACCTTGCATAACAGAAACCACGTCTCTAACAAGACTCCTACTCCCAACACAAGTCACAGGATAAGGTAACCCACCGCTCCCACCGCCACCTACACCCCCTACACCTCCCCAACCCACCAAGCCACCCAGAATCTGAAGTACAATAGCCACATAACCGAGAGCAGTAGCTGTAGATCTTTCGTCAATCTTGTCGACTTTCATTCGACCTTCCTCGGGAATTGCTGATGATGGTAGTGTTAGTGGTGGTGCTGGATCTTTGGGACCTGAAGGTATCGGTAGTGGGACATCTAGAATTGAGAAAAGGAGAGAAGCGGGGGAGAGAGGTGATATTGGGAATAGAGCATCTAAGGTTTGGACATGGAAGGCTCGGAGTCGATGAATTATCGGAAGAAGTGACAGACGTTCATCCCTGTTCGACTTTAGTTCTGATCCAGATGGATGTGGTGTAGCACTTACTCAACTCCTATTATGTGCTCCTCCAGCTCCATGACTGTACCTCGTAACAACTCGTCACTTTGTAAAGCTTTGCTTAAATTATCTCTCCGCTTCTCCAAATCCTGTTGACGCAACGTGATCCGAGCTTGACCTGAAAAGAAGTCAACACGACAGCTCAAATTCCCAACAAGATTACGAACCTTCTCGAGTGGTTTTCTCGACTTCATGAACCTTATTGTTAATCCAGTTGACTCGATCTTCGCGTTGGTTCAGGTCTCGCCGCTGGTTTTGTTAGATCGACAACATCCAAAATTGAAATAGGACAGCTTACCAAACATCGACGGTCCACGTCATCACGAAGAAGTTTATCGATTTTAGCTTGGACAAGTTTCAAGTTTCTCTCGGTGTCTGCAATCACAGATTGTATATTGACCAATCTTTTAGACATAAATAAAAATTCGAACGAAACCCAAACAAGATAATCGATACTCACTGATGCAATCCTCCTATTCCGACTCCCTTCTTCATCCTAGTCTCCCTCAGACTTCGTTCAACAACACCGCTCACCAATTCACGATTTGTTGTTGTGACTGGTTCTTTCTTGTCCGTCGTGGAGTTCACTGCGGGGATGTAGAACAACGATTTCGGATCAATGGAAAAAGAGAATTGAATGGTATTCTCTTGTAATTCAGCATTCGAAGGTAGACGTCGTAGTTTTCTCAAATCAACAACCCCTCCGACTCCTGTCAGTTTTTTCCATTGCAAGCTATCCCGTGGTCCGTTATCCTCATTCTCCTGTGACGAAATTACTTCCTCAACCCACACCTCAATCTCCACTAAATGAGAAGCACCGTCCTCCACACTCAACCAATCTCCGAAATCAGTTTCTGGACTCAGAGACAAGAATCGTGGATGCGTCGATGGATGATGAATAGGTGAAATAAAGAATGGTACACGCTCTCCCGATTTGAGTTCCCCTTTTCCGTTTTGTTTCGTCCTCGTATCCTCCTCAATCCGATTTCGTCCTTTCTGAGAATGTCTCATACCATTTCTAATACCTAACCCGACTTCAGATGGTGAGCGCGAGAAGTTTCCATTTGGTCGTCCGTTTGGAACACTAAGGCTTTCATTGAGGGAGGAATGTGAGGAAGAAGTTGAAATTGATGGACGAAGTTTATTTTTGAGACTTGTTTTCCGTATAGGTGAGGGTTGGGATAGGTGAGAATGATTGAGTGACGCAGAAGAGGATGATCGTGAAGGTGGATGAAGTGTTTGGGTAGGTGGATTACCATTTGTTTGTCCTTGTTTGGGGAATGGCACGTTACCGTCGTCACCATTTCCTGGGTGCAGCTCAGGTTTCTCTAAATCTCGGTCTTCCGACTGAAGATTATCCTTAGACGGTACGATAAAAGTGATAAAACATCTTAAAGGCTTTCGTGACCTGTCCTGCTCATTTGAATTCGGAGAATCTTCATCTATTCCTTCAGTGAGAAGATGTCCACTATTCCCAAGAGCCATAGCATGTTCTATAGCTTCCCCAGCAAGCGTTGGAGCCCTAGGTCGAGATGAACGCACTCTTGGAGGTTGATGGATGGAGGGGGAAAGTAAAGGTGATGAAGGGGATAACGTCGATGTGGAAGTGGAACGTTGTCTAGTTGAAGGAACGTCATATCCAGTATACGATATTCGTCGTTCTCTCTGAGGAGATTGTAAAGAGTTCTTCGATGCTGTACTACTTCGTCTGAAATGAGTATGTGAGGGCGTAGGTGATGAGGAAAGTTGTGAACTCTCCCCTAGGATTGTGATGATTGGTTCAGAATGGGTCTGATCTGGAACGAGTTTGGAGGCAAGTTGAAGTGATTGCGGAAGTGTAAGTTGGTGGATTCGTATTCTGTTAATTGTGAGTAAGTCATTTTCAGATTCTAATGTACAGAGATTGGATTCTTACCCAGTGATTTGACGTATTCGAGGCTATGGTAAATTAGATATATCGGTAGAGTTTACTCACCTCGTCAAGACCACTAAAGGTCGTATCAAGACTGTGTTGCTCCATCTTGAAAGAAGTCGCTGCCTACGGAGCAAAAGTGTCGTAGCTATAGTCGTGAGAATCTCCTTATATGCATGTCAATATGGTTCATGGTTTATGCTGCTGAATTGTAGTAGACTGAAAATGTATGAAATCAAAGTGACGTTTAGATGGTGTTATTCCGGTCAATTGATTACCATATAACCATGACATCCTATCCATCCTATCCTTTGTTTTGGTCAACACAACTTCATTAATTCATCTTCTTTCAAGAATAACATCCTTATCTTGTCAACAATACATTCATCGAACAACAAACACTTATAACAAATCGTAGAATATCCATAGAAACTCAAAGAATTTCCTTTAATCGGCCAACCAACTGTACCGCTGACCGAAATCCGAGTGACCAGCGCAATTGATTGCTAAGCTGGACTCGTCGTTTTTGTTTACATTCAATCCAGAAAATTTCAAGAACAGATTGATATTTGTAGCATTTAGAGTGCTGAGGTTGGTATGAACAATGGTACTCTCCCTTTGGGGATGCCTATATGTAAGTGATCAAGACAATCCGGTCATTGGGAAATCATTTACCATTTATTGTTGCTGACGACATTCTCAGTGTCTGGTCCCCCGCCTGTAGTTGAATCTTCATGTATGTGTCCATGCATAAAGAGTTATCTCTTCATACTAACGCTGACTTGATGTAGCATGTCGTCAATGCGCCAAACAATTCAATCCACTTTGGAGACGAGCTCATACGTGTGGTCATTGCGGTTACGAATATTGTTCAAACTGTCTTTCTGATGGACAAGCGTTGATGCCTAGAAGATCCAGAACAAATCGCAACAATCGTGGTTCAAATACGAACGGGGAGTTGAACGAAATTCGACAAGCTGCTTCTAGTTTCGCTGATGAGATTCGAGCTGCTGTTGGATTGGACGATCCTTCAGACAGTGCTGCTAGAGGGAATGGGTACGATCCCGAATCTGTTTGTTTACCTTGTCTGAAAATGCTACAAAGTAAGTGTCACTACACCGTTGATTCAAATATAGTCTGATTATCATTTCAGTCACAGCAGCACCTCTCCAATCGCTTCGAGCTTTACCTATCAAACGTCTGAAGGATTATTTGGCAGCCTACGATATACAGTGTGTAGGACCTAAGGAGAAGGAAGATTTCGTGCAGGCAGTGGTAAGAGCGAAGAACCCTTTGACAGGCTGTTTGGCACCAGAAGCAGAGGTGGGTTCACCTTCTTGATATCATTACTAAACAATCGTCAGAGCTATTACAGAAGGAAATCTGTTCCCAAACATGGTCAAGTCCCCGATAACGCTTCATCGTCAGGCTCAAATACCCCTCGACCACCAAATAACTCTACGCAGAGACAGCAAGCATACCCCACCTTCCGTCCACCTCCTAGCTCTACATCTCCTCATCCCCCTACTTCTGCATCTTTAAGAGCATCAAGCAGCCATACCCAAGCTCGTCCCCCTCAGACTCGTCCTCCACAAACTCGCCCACCTCCACAAAATAGACCACCTCCTCAAGCTTATTCTCAACCACCTCCTCCTAGACCGACTCCTCAACCCCAACCACGACCACAAACCACAGCACCTCAGTCTCCAGTAGCCCGTCCACCTCCACCACCAGTGCCAACGATCCTTTCCCTCGTCAGTCTTCCGAAATCATATCTCAGTAATCTCAGTATAGGGACGTTGAAGGCGATACTATTCGATAATCATGTCAGAGTAGATTTTAAACAGGTCTTAGAGAAGTGAGTTATAGAAATAAAACTCGTCTGACCTTTTTCAGGAACGAATTAATAGGTCGGGTTGATGAATTGGTGCAAGACGAGAGAAAACGGCTGGAGAGACAGAGGTTAGAAGAAGAGCGATACGAATCTAGTACGAACCCGAACCCTGTGCCCTCCGCCCCTACCCCGAATGGGGATTCAGAAACTGCAACCAAACCTCCTACACCACCGATATCTAGTGGGAATGTACCTACTGGACCTATGCCTGAGGTTGATCGTGGATTGTGTGTAGTATGTCAGGACGAAGAGGCAACCCTAGCAGTGGTAGATTGCGGGTGAGTGAAACCACGGTCGATTTATGGCTTTTATTAACGATTTCATTCATTTCATAGTCATCTTGCTATGTGTGCTCGTGAGTTATATGTTGCTTGTGCGGAGAGGGTGGAGCTGACCATCAATTTACAGATTGTTCGGATTTGATCATGGCTACGAGTCAAGAGTGTCCCCTTTGTCGAACGCGTATTGTTACAAAGTAAGTTTGCGGCTTCATATTTTCTTATTGTCAGCTAACGTGACCTATAGACAACGTCTGATTCGAATTTACCGAGTTTAGAGTCGTGCTTCTTGTAGATAGATATAGTATTGCTCAATTGTAAATTGCATTGTAAATATACCTCGTGTCTGTTGCATCGTTTATGCTAGAAAATGCCACATCACTTGATCTTGCTTAGTCAGCAATAAATCTCCTTCACCACCAGAAAGGATAAATATGAGATGCTGAGTTGTCATTCTTTCCGATTATAACATCCATTTCTTACATCTATGTATAGACAAATCACAACAAAAAAGATATATTGAAGTTGTGGGATCTGAACAATTGTAAAGCATCATAGAGATCATCAAAAAAAATGGCAGCAGCTACAGCTTCAGCATCAACTTCTGCTGTTTTAGGTAGAGCGGCGGATTTCGTTAGACCTGATTTTCATCAAGTGAATCTCGATGTTGAAGATTATTTAAAGAAGGAAAGGAATTTTAAATTAGATACAGGTGAGTATCAGAGTGTTACATCTTGTCCAAGGTCCCATCACTAACCCTTTTATCAGACGAACAAATCTGTAGACTCTCGTTACTACCCCTAGGATGTCCACTAGGTCCCTCTTTGTGTCCCCTCCGCCATACCCAACCCTCACCAGTTAATTTCAAACCCCCACCTCCACTTCCAGCACATCCAAGAGAACGAGAAAAGAAAACAACAGTCTGCAAACATTATCTAAGGAACTTGTGTAAAGTCGGTGACAATTGTGAATACACCCATGATTTCAATCTAAGAACTATGCCTATCTGCATTTGGTTTGTTAAAACGGGGAAATGTGAATTGGGTGGGGAGTGTTTGTATTTCCATCCTAGGGATAGACGGGTTGAATGTCCAGATTATAATAGAGGTTTTTGTAGTTTAGGTGAGTTTTCGATTTGGCTTTTCATTTTTCGTGGCTTTGAAGATATGTTACTGACGTCTTTTGTTTAGGTCCAGAATGTCCAAGAAGACACATCAGGAGGATACCATGTGGAGCGTTCTTAGCAGGTTTCTGTCCAGATGGACCAGATTGTAAATTAGCTCAGTAAGTCCTGTAATCTCACATCCGTTAGTAAGAAAATTAACACCGAAATAGTCCTTCACCCAAACGTCCACCTCCCGAATCATATATCAACCCCATACCACCAGATCCCACAAAGGCCGGACCTCCACCTCAACTTCCAGCTGGATACGGTAGATGGAGAGAATACAAATACGATCCAAACGCTGTCATTGTACCTACCGCTGCTTGGCAGGAAGGAGGAAGTTTATCTGGATGGAGAAGTGGTGGTTATCTCAGTGTCAACGCTCGAAGGAATGAGGAGAATACTTCTTTCAGAGCTGGTGGAGGTGGGAATGAAGATGTTAAACCAAGAACTGGTGGTTGGCAGAAGGATTTGTCTTCTATTCTGTGTTTCGTAAGTTCGGAAATTTCTGTTTGACGTGGTTTTCTTGCTGGTTACTGACGATTTCTTCGTTTTTTAGAGATGTAATCAACATGGTCATTTCGCTAATGCTTGTCCGAACGAGGCTCAACCTGGTGATAGAGGTGGATTAAGGCGGAAGAGGGAAGAGTAAAATGAGCGTACACTGTGTCTGAGATCTACGTAGATTTATAGCGAAGTAATCATTAATGTATTCTGTCATATTCTTAGCAAACATTAAATAAAGGATTTGGTCTCCAAGCTGAAATACTATTTCTAAAAAATTTCTATCTTGACAGTTTCTATCCTAGATCAACATGTTGCACAAGCTACAGCACACGAATACTCAGATAACAGTATTTGTACGACCCTATACAAAACCTATTGTAAATCATGTTACGTTAAAATTTCGCCTTCGATCGACTGACTTCTGAGCTCAATATGAATTTTCTGAACATTCATGAGAAGACCAAACAGATAATCAGCCTTGGATGCAAGTCTTCTTTTGGAGAAGGCAATAGTATTTATGTTTATAATGCATTGTTCGAGTATCAATATGTATTACTTTACTTTTCTCTTTTCATTCCCCCCATCAATCAAATTCCACTCAAATTTTCAACGACAACATGTCCCATTCGATTGCAGACGGAGACTCCCACAGCCGGGATATCATTTTCGATGAGCTATGCGACCTGTTTAACTTCGAGTGCCATTGCCATGAAGAAGACGACGAAGACGAAGGCGAAGAATTCAATTGGCCGGAGGGGTATACAGAAGAGGCCATGGTGAGTCCTCATACAATACTTCTCTAAAATCATTAGGAATCAGTTTTCGACCTTCAAGAGCAATACTCCGCCGCAATGGATCCAATCGTTGCTTCAATAATGGGTTACACTATTGAAGATGAGTGTACTTTCCATCATGATTTGGTTACAAGAGACGATATTGAAAAAGGTCGTCATCAGCTTCAAATGGTCAGAAATCACGTCAATCACCCCACCGAAGACACAGATTGTTCCAACCTCAATCAAGCCTATAAGACAGCCGAAATCGCTTATGTCAGAACCAAAATTCTGTTTTTCGTAAACGCTAAGGAAGAAGATTCCTCTTTAGAATATATGAGCAAACGCTATGGTTGGGATGGAATTGATAAACAAATCGTAGACGAATATCTCGACCATATTGATGATCTTGGTTCATTCGATGCTATTGCAGAAAAATCATCACTCTTGTAAGTCTTTCATTTACTTCTGACTATAGGAACGAGAAACAGAACACGCTATCGGACTTGGAACTCTCTGACTTTCTTTATAGGTCTGCTGTCAAAGGAGAGGCTGAGAAATGGAAGAGACCTGGATCTGGAGCATGGTATTGAGATCTATGCGAGAGAATATATGAGGGAAAAAACAGAGAAATGGGAATGAAAGTTTTGGGGAGGTGAAAAGTTGGAAGTGCTGTATATATTGGAGATGTCATGATTTTGATTTACTTATTCCAACATCTTAAATGCCACCTGTGTGGTTCTACGGACGTTGGAGACCTCTCCAGTCTCTACATTTTCTTATTGTAATTACCCACCTACAGTACTGACAGAACTCAAACTGCCACATTTGTTCAAAAAATACTTTTCAGTCTTCTCCTTCCTTCAGAGAATTATTTCATTTGAGAAGACAACTCTTCTGAGAAGCCTTTCAGCCGAATAAAATGACATAAATTCGACGATAAAGAAAGGAAAAAAAGCCGACAAAACACTTTAAGAAAGCTCCACTCAATGACCTTTCATCTTTTACAAAGTCCGAGCGAAGTCTTGCAAAAGAATTTCGAGGTATATCAGAGTTGAATTTCTCAGACTTTTTCTTTCCCTTTTACTTAGTACTTTTACAGTATTTTATCACAACTTGTTTAACAATTTCCCCAGAACTATCTGTATAACCTCTCAAACTACTGTATCTAAGAACAACGATGGAGCTAACTCCCTTCGATGACGGAGCTACCGATATTAGACCCAACGGTGGGTATAGCGACGAAGCCCTTGTAAGTCTTTCCTCTATCTTTTTGGCGATATTGATCCATCATAGGCGACTTCTCGTGAGTACGAAGCTTCCTTCGACACTGCAGTCAAGAAGATCTACGGCATTCTCGTTGAGCAAGGAATCGAAAAAGAAGAAATCGAAGAGTTTTCAGAAGATCAAGCTTTGTTCACATGCTCCGAAATAGAGGATGGCGTTGATACACTAAAATACCTCAAGGAGCTCATACAATCAAATCCGGCTGCGCAGGCAGAAGCCGCACCCAGCTATCACGAGGCGAAAGCTGTATACATGAAGGCGAGGATTCTCCATCAAGCTAATGATACAGATCACGTTCATTTGTACAACGAAGATGAGGCTTCTGAACTCGAGCAGGATTATTCTTCGAGGTTAATAAGAACGCTGGGGCCACTCACCGAGAACGAAGAGGAGAGCGAGCTTTCAATGCTTCGGTAAGTTTGGTAGTATCGGAGAGGTTGATTAATCCTGAAATATTGAAGGGAAACGATCAAAGGTGAAGCAAGCCGATGGATCAAGAGCGAAAGCGAAAGACCTCCACCGTAAGTAAAATTACAATGAAATGTTGACATGCTTCTGAAACGTTCTGCAGTTGTGATTGCTGCAGCGGCGGAAGCGGAGGTGTCCTCGTTTTCGGTTTCAGCTCTTTGTCCCAGTTGTTGGGAGGATTCAACATAGGAGGAGGGAGAGAGGAGTTAGAAGGTGATAACGAGGAGTCAGATCACAACCGAGAGATAGAAGATTTGGGTACAGACGAAGAGTGATGGGTATCACCACCCACCGCAAGCGTTTGTCTTTCGAGGGGGATGAGAATCAAAGAAAAAAGGATATGTACATAGATCAAATTTTGAATATGCGGAAGAGGAATGAATGAGTGATCACATGAACCACAAGAATGTGCAAAGCATAGCTGACTTTTTGTCGGACTGCCAATTTCACTGATTTGTTCCTCCGCTGATTTATCGATGTAGTTTTTTCAAGCAACAGATTGTTGCGAATGAAAGGTGTGCCACATTGCAATTTCTGAGCCCAAATTTCATGATCGAACGAATTGGAGGAGTATTACGAGTTGTTGGTTTGCGTATGGATACTTCTTACTTTCATCGTTCTGGCATGAAGCACTACAACCACACAGAATTATGTACAACCGTCGTAGGTCATACGAAGGCGACAGACCCTCTCAGAATACTTGAGGTACCAGAAATGATCATGTCGTACTGTACTCGTACATTCTTTTTAATGGTCATTCTGCCACCTGTTTGTGTCTCTACTGAAAGTGGCTCATGATTTCCATTATTCTGACTACTACAAAGGATGTATGTCTTTCTTTTTTCAGCTTGGAGCAGGAAAGAAGGCTGTCTGAAAACATATATGTGATACATGCAGTGTTGAGAAACCTCACAAAGACTTCTTGACTTTACATTGTCTTATTTGCCACTCCCGACAACTTCCTCCCCAACTTCCTCCAAAATGAGTAATATCCAAAACACACAACCAACAGAACAACCAGAACCTCATGATTCCGGCAGTGAATCAGCTCGAGTTCCAACGTAAGTAAAGTTCTATGAAATGTAAGATGCTTCTGAAACGCTCTGCAGTCCTGGTTCCTCCGGCGGCGGAGGCGAAGGTGTCTTCACAAGCGGAGGAGTTATCTTTGTCAATCCTAACTTTTTGGCCCAGTTGTTCGGAGGATCATTCGCGGGAGAAGAGAGAGAGGAGTTAGAAGGTGGTAATGAGGAGTCAGGTAACGATCTCTCTCCGAGTAATATCCCAGACGCGCAATCATCAGAGCAACCAGAGCCTTTTGATTCCTTCAGTGAATCAGCCCAAGTAAGTGTTTATACCAATTGGAAATCAAAACACCTCTTGCTGACATGACTCACAGGAATCAGTTTTGAAATCTCAAAAGCAGTTCCAAGACTCACTACGATCAATCTACGAGACATTACAAAGTAAAGGTCGAGAGAAGGAGAGTCCCTTCCTTGAGAACAATATGGGATTAACCAAATCCAAACACTTGGAGGTCGCTCCTCTCGCTCTTATGCTCGCCATCCTCCATGCAAGGGGTATCGAAGATCAAGAGTCAGATATCGAAAATAAAATCTCAGAAGAAGACAAGTTCAAAGCGAAAGAAGCTTGGTGTCAGTCGGCTATCACTTACATGGCAAACGATCCTGCATTCACAGATATATACAGCCAAAAAGGAGCCGAAATGTTGGGTCAAATCGCCACTTTATCCATCACGAGAACTCTCGACGAGTTCAAGACCGACAATCAAGACGAAGAAGTTCGCAATTCAGAGCTTTTGTATGTTTCGTCTTTTATCTGTTTCTGTAGTTTTTAATTTCCATGTCAATCCCCCCTCTTTCATTCTGGGAAGATTTGAAATGTTGACGAACCTTTATAGCCAATCAGTCAAATCGTTTGGGTGTCAATGGATACAAGACGGGTCGGTGGCAGACGATTTTATATCCCTCTGGAGATTAAGGTATGTTTGTTATATGGATTTCAAGCTGACAGACAGTCAAGTACCAGGGTCATGGACTCGCCGCACTGAAGAACGAGGAGATGAACGAGAAGAGTGAGGTAATTAGGGAAATGAGTCCAGAAATTGAAGGCTTGATTTTGATGTTGCTGATTGTACGGGAGTTTATGAATTTGTTTTAGTTATACGACCACCTATTGCTCTTTCTGTTTGTCTGTCGAAGAATCAAGGATATGTACTGTAAATAGATTAAATTTACTCGCACATTCTTTCTCATGGTCGTTCTGCCACACCAGTGTTTGTGTCTATATGTACAACTGGAGATGACCCTTGACATCCAGTATTCTGATCACTACAAATGATGTATGTCTTTCTTTTCTTTGGCTTGGAGCAGGAAAGAAGACTCTTCAAAAATGTATATGTAATGTATGCAATATTGAGAAAGCACACAAGGACTTGTTCTCTTTACTATTCTCTCATTTGCCACTCACAACAACTTCATCCCCAACTTTCTCTAACATGAGCTTTATCCTAGACACACAATTAAGTGAGCAATCAGAACCTTATGATTCCTTCAGTGAATCAGCCCAAGTAAGTTTTTAAATACAATGAAGAAATCTCTTACTGACTTGATTGACAGAGATCGATCTTGAAATCTCAAGATCTTTTCTTAAACTCACTTCAATCAATCTACAAGACACTCCAAAGTAATGGTCTAGAACGGCCAAGCGATTATTTAGGGAGAGATTGGGGCTTCAGCAAACTTTATCAAATGGAGCTCGCTCCTGTTGGTATCTACGAGGTTCTTGTCAACACATTAACTTTCAACACTCAAAAAAGGTCAGAAATCGTCAGTGCAATTTATATACCCTGGCTCAACGCGAAATTGGCTTGGTGTCAGGCCTCCATCACTTACTGAGCAAACGATCCATCAATCCCAGATATATACAGTCAAAGAGGAGCCGAGGCTTTGGCTGAAATGGTAACTGCCTCCTTGATGGCTAGTCTCAAAGAACTCAACCCGGAACTCAAGCAGGAGTTGAAAGAAGAACTAGTTCGTAATTCAATAATTTTGTATGTTTCATCGTCTCGTTTTGGTTCTAAAGTTTCATTTTCGTTGTTCATTTTTTTTTTCTTTTTTCATTCTTTTTGAATTCTTTATTCTGTTAAAATTTGAAACAACACTGACATACTTTCATAGCCAAGCAGTCAAAGAATTTGGGTATCAATGGATCAAAGATGGGTCTGAGGCAGACGATTTTGCATCCCTCAAAGAGTTAAGGTAAGTTCGTTATATGATCCAAAAGTCTAAGAGATAGTCAACGACCTGTCAAAGCCATTGTCTTACCTTCGCTCTTTTAAGAAAAGTCCATAAACAACTCCTTAATTTCGAGATTGATATTTATGATTTACATGCAAGTGTAGAAAGAGGTAGGAAGGAAGAGGAGGAAGAACAAAATGTAACATTGGCTAAACACAGAAATGCAAGATTCATAGTACACTAGAAACGAGTCCCGAATTTCAATCCCGTCCCTTAACTCTACCCCGTCCTTGATGATTCTTCCTATAATACGCCCGTTTACCTTCGACCTCCCCATCATCACTATCCACCTCTTCATCACTACCAGCAGATTTCTTTGAACCTTTAACACTTCCAATTGAAATGTTGACTTTCGGTGGGACAGTGAAACCAAACGCTTTACCAACTTTAGCTAGATCAAGTTTATTCACGTCGAAGATCTTTTTTAGGGAGTATGAAGCGTAGGCTTGAAGATATGATCGATAGCCGTCTCGGGCTGATTCGTTTAGATAATGGTTTTTACTGATTAGGTTTTCGAGCTGTAGACGTGATCAGTCAACTTGACCTAGAGAATTTACAAAAATCGACTGACCTGTTTCTGCACGTCTGCAACTTTCTTTTGTGGGAATTGATATTCGTTCAAAGGGACTTTGGCGACTTTCAAGAAACGTAGGAATCCAAGTTCAGACGGTAAAAGGAATAACAAGGATTTACCCGTTTTACCTGCTCTGGCCGTTCTTCCAACTCGATGGATGTAATCACGAGGATCATCTGGTGGATCGAATTGAATGATCCAATCAACTTTGGGAATATCTAATCCTCTCGCTGCGACGTCTGTACATAACAGGATACCGGTGGGGGCGTTACAGAATTCGAAAAATGTGTTGGTTCGTTTTTGTTGTTTTTGTTTACCCTGTAACGTGGTTGTCAGCTTGAGTATTTGTGATAGGTTGGAAGCTCACATGAAGATCCAAAACAGGAACATCGATGTAATTTAATAATTCAGCGTGATATTTGACAGAGTTGCAACTACTGAAAAACACAATGACCTTCTTTTTCAGATTTCTTTTCAAGAATGTGAAAAGGAGCATGAATCTTTGATCTGACTCGCAGACGACGTATCCTTGTTCTAACATGTCGACAGTTGAGTTTTCTTTTGTAGAATCGACGTTGATGTACAAAGGTCCAGGTCGTAGAGATATCCTGGCGAGATCGGTAACTTTGGTGGTTTGGGTCGCGGAGAAGAGCATGGATTGACGATTTTCTAAAAGGAATTTTAGCTGGGATTAAAATGGACAGAGGTGTTAGGGTACGCACCGGATGGTAAGATCTTGATAATCTGCTTCATTTCCTCCTCGAAACCAACTTCTAGAATCCTATCAGCCTCATCGATGACAAGAGCTTTGATGTTTTTGAAAACGAATCCTTTGGTGTTCTGAGAGAACGATCAGCTAAACAGACTTCCACCGTCCATTGAAAGCTCACCTGCAGATGATCCAACAATCTACCTGGCGTTGCCACCATCAAATTGACACCTTTCGACAACTTCTCAGCCTCAGCCTTACGGTTGGCACCTCCCATCACGATACCGTAAGTCTGCGAATGACCTTGCATGAGTTCCTTGGCAACACCGAAAATCTGTAGTGCCAGTTCTCTCGTTGGAGAGATGATAATAACACCAGTACCTGCTGGTCGTCAGTAATTGAATAGATTAAGTCAATACCACTTACCATTGACCGGTTTAAAACGTAGAGTAGACAAAAGTTCCACACTTGGAACCAAGAATGCCATAGTTTTTCCAGAACCAGTTCTGGCAGCACCTAAAACATCCTTCCCAGCTAATAAAGGCGGGATAGTCCTGGCTTGAACCTCAGTCATGGTTTCGAATCCCATACGAGAAATAGCGTTGATGGTAGGATTAGATAATTTGAGAGTCGAAAATGGAACCCTTTCAAACGGTGCTGAAGAGTTGACTACAGTTTCGACATTACTCTTCGAAGGAAGAGGAATGGTTGGAGTGTCGAGAGTGATTTTGGAAGAACTTGCATCGGCTTGAACGACTTCATCTGCTTCGTCGTTCTCGGACAAGTCGTCTGCTTCTGGAGCTGTTCTTGAGGCTTTTGAAGGACCTGCATCTGAACTAGCTTTTGAAGGTCTCTTTCTTTTCTTTGCAGGTCTTACCCCGTCAGGTCTTGGTGGATTAATTGTTGACATTATGAGATTTATGTGTGAATGTGTAAGAAGATATCTCGAATTTCAGATTTACAGACGTAACAACAAAAATCAACTTTATCGGATAAAATTGAAATAAAAGTGAAAAATTAAATCGGAGCTCTGAAGGATTAAGAGGGGAACTAATAAAGAATTATGACATGGGGCTCCATACCTCTATTGTTAAACTCAAAACGCGAACCCAAGGACATCAAGATAGATGGAACACATACAGTGTACAGTAGAGAGTAGACACATAGAGTAGAGTATAGCTATAGATGGAAGGAGACTCATCCAAGGACATAACCCATATAACATTCACAGAATGGAAGAGATCGTAATCCCAGGTATGTTCACTTCTACTCAAAATCAATCTCAATCACCTCCAACCCTCTGACAACCCTATAGACCTAGATGATGAAGATGATTTCTCACTCCCATCCTACCCAAAGCATTCTTTCGGGACTTCCTCGCAAATCTCATCTTCCGATAGGGAACTCAACTTTTCCTCCCAAAGTCATCGTCAGCAACCTTCTACTTCTTCAGAATTCTCTTTCCCTGCTCGACAAGGTAGTAGCAGTACAACGAACCGACCTACTTTGCCCAAATCATCGATAAGCTATACCAATGGAGCTTCTTCACCTGCAGGTCATGGATTTGGATCAGTCTCATCAACACCGTACGATGATCGTCGAATAGGTAAATTCAGTAATGGATCTTCGTCATCCCTAGCGAATCCTTCCATCAGCTCACAAACTGGAAGTGGATTTTTGGCAGGTCGTAAAGGTTCTCTAGCGAGTTTGAAGAATGCTTTCAAATCTTCAAACAACAGTAACACACCTCCTATCCCCCCAGTACCATCACTTGATCGCAGTCAAAGTGCCGCCCCAGGTTATCCAGCACTTCGAAATCCGTTTTCAAGATTCGAGAGCAGTCCAGCATCGCCCAGTTCCTCAAGACCTTCATTCTCAACTACTCGAACTGCTGGGAAAACTCCCTCAATGTCTTCCCCTGCACCTTCTGCCTATCACAACGATCGAAAACAGTCTGTGGCTACTACGCATTCATCGAGTCGATCAGCTGGAGGACGGTCGATTACATCTCAAGGTTCATCAAATTTCAAGATGGGGGATGATCATCCTCTTCCTGCCCTTCCGAAGATCCCCTCTAGATCTACTCAATCTAGAGCTGGTAGACTGGGTAGTGATAGTGGGAGTTTCATTGGGATGAACCTGGGATATAGTCGGATGAGACATGGTAGTATCGGTGCAGAGGATGAGGCGAGCTCGTCGAGGACACCAGCGGAAGATGCTCTTCGAGTGGTGTTTAGAGACTTCAAGGAGGCTGCAAATGCAAAGATAGCTCGAATCTGCGCTAGACCTCTGGTGAGTGACTTAGAAGTTCAATCAACTGATCTGTCAGAACCAACAACCCTCTCTCTCTGCTACATTAGGAGCATCCGTCGATGCACAATTTGATGCAGCCATCACTTCACTTGCACACTGTGGTAGACGTCACGCTCGACGAGTGGTAGATCTATTGGCATCATGGAGCAGAAGTCAATCTGAAAACGTCGGGGCATCAGAAGTTCGAGCTCATATCAATCAAAATCTTGGTACCCAGATGAGAGTGGAAGAAGCTGCAGCGGTTTTAGGGGCGCGCAAATCTGTAAGTTAGTATGTGTGTTGCAGATGTTCACACCAACTTTTAGTCTGCTGCAAAATACGTTTTGAACAGGACATTGATCGAGTTGGTCAAACTTACACCTAAGGAATCGTTAGGTGAAGAGATTGGTATGACCCTAGAACAGAATGCGTTTAACGCGTATCGCTCGGAGAGATTGGAGGAACTCGCACAACATCCTCCCAAAAGAGCTGTATCTCAACTTCAGGTGGAGCTTCTGGGCCAGCTTTCGAATACAAGGTAGCTATCAACGTATATTGGTTACTAATATTACCAGATTTCTTACCGTCAGCGATCGATTCACCAGAGAACTCAGTAAACATGTTTCAAGTGGTCCATTACCTAAAGATACAGAGGCTAGAGTGGAACATCTTTTAAAGGGAATGAAATTCCTTAAACTTCGAGTAGGTTATCAGTTGAAACGTGACTCACACTCAGGTATATCCAGAAGAAGAACTTGAAATGTCGGCAGAGTTCTTATACGCCCTAGCTGCCCATTTCGCAAACGCTCACGGAACGAGTTTGAAACTAGCCTGGACAGAAACACTCACCAGTTTATTGCATCCGGTTGTTGAAGTGAGTCTTTCGCTCAATCTGAGGCCTCGAACTCACATTACATAGACTGCGACGGCTGAAGTGAATCACCCTATGTGGTCGAAAGCGATGACCATCATTTTGCAAAGAGCATTACAGATGGCGTCGAAACCTCGATACTGGTCGCTCGCATTTCCACTGGTAGTGATATCATTGGGAGTATCACCAAGAGAAGTGTTCATGGAGCAATGGCAAGGATGTATGGATACGATACTAGCCAAAATGAAGGTAAGTCTGCTGCTGTCTAAGATCTGACAAACAGGATCGAAATCTTCGTTTCATCGCCCTAAACTCCTTTATCCGACTTCTATGGGTCTATCTCAATCGCTGTGCAGAATCGTCAACATCGACTCGAAAACGTCTCGAAAGTCTCATTCGACATTTCTTCCCATCGCATTCTGGCTTACTTTACGCTGGCGAAATACCGATTGAACCGTTCATCATTATTCTTTACTACGTCATGACCCGTCAATTCGATTATGGTGAAGAGATTGTTTTAGAGTTTTTGAAAGATACTTCCACTTCTAGAGGTGATGGAACTCCTGGAGATCTTGTCCTGCCTATCAAGGGGACAGTCAGTGTTCGTGCTATCCTTGCTACTCTACGGACTTTGGAGCTCGAAAAGCCAGCTATTTGGCCACAAAATTCTGATTTCACAAAATTCTCTCTAGAAGGATTCGAAAGTTCCGGCGCTGCACTCACAGCGGACATCAATACCGATGTTACCTCTTTCCTCAAATCCTGTGGACCAATCATAGGTAGACTAATGGTTTCTTGTGACAGGACTGTTGGGTTATTATTGCTTTCCAGCGATGGTGTCACTCTTTCCGCCCATGCTTCGAGTACAGCTCTGGAAGGTTCTGAGCAAATCACCAAAAAACATGGTGACACTATCGTCAGCTATTCTACCCGAAACGAACCTATTCTGACACTACTCACGGCGTTAATCGATTCTCTTCCCCGATGTCTAGACAACGGCGCCAACTTTTCTCAGATCGCCAATATACTTTGTCGAGCTACTTTCTCTGCTGATCCAAAGGTGTGTGAGGCGGCTGGACAAGCTATGGAACGATTGGCAGAAAATTCTGAACATTGTTTGGTTCTGATTGAATCATATCGAGGTTTTATTTTCGAAACAAGACATGTCTTTAGAGACACTTTTGTCGGTTCTCGACTTCTCGATAGTCAGTTTGAAAGATGTGTCAAATTGTGGTCAAACATGTTGCAAGCTTTGGTTGGACATCAGCGACTGGCATCTGTTGAAGCTAAAGATTCAGATGAAACTTCACCACAAATGATCGTACCAGGAATCATCGACAAGATTGAAGGTTGTGCGTTGTTCCTACTCTGTTCAGGAAGTATTGCGCTTCGGAAACTTGCTGGTCCGATACTTGTTTCTGCTAGAGATTTGGAAGGACCTCTCAGAAGACCATCTGCAGCTTTCCGCTATAGTCGTGCCACGGCGGATTCAGAGGCTCTCACTCGTGTCGTTCAGCTTTACGAAGGTGCTCTTACGGAGGGTGATTTAGAATTGATCAAACGGATACCGTGGTTGAACGCAAGTGATAAACATCGATTGGATATACATTCAAAAGATAAATCAAGGATAATACCAAGAGTCGCTGGGAGCGATCATCCGAAAGATTCAGCTTTATGGTTGGCGTTACTGCCTTTCTTCGTTGGTCGATTGGATATATTACCTGCACCTCTGCAAGAGCTGAAAACCATAACAACCTCTGCCGTTATGAGATTACAAGGTCATGTCGCCATGGTAGCGACTGGAAGGGGGATGAATCCTGTTTCAAGAACCACCTCAGACGCAGGTGTTCTCGCTGAACATTGGCGAGCATACTTTTCGGTTTTATGTGTTACTTTATCGTCAAGTCCGCCAGCTCCCCAGAGTCCACCTGTTCAACGCGTCAACGAAACGGTGATTCTCACGCCTGAGACTATCAAGACGCCATCGACGATTTTAACTTACCTAGCAGCTCTGCTTGCTTGGGAGGATGTACGATTCAGAGATGCTGCGGTCTACGCCTTAGGATCCATACGTCAATCCTCACTTCGACCATTGACTGAAATTCTTTTGACGAACATCAGACGACTCGCTGATGGTACCAAAGCACCCACTTCTCGAAGGACTTCAAACGGTGCACTATGGACTGCACACGCTCACGTTTTTCGATTGATTTCACCATTAATCCTCGAAGCCAAATCTCCATCTAATCTATCTTCGATGATTGGATTCGTTAAACTCACTTTGGCTTTGTTGTCGGACAGAGCTGTGAAAGAGGATTACGATTTACAATCACTTCGAAGATCTTTTTGTCATGTTGTTGAAAATTTGACTAACGCTTTGGGTCGACTTGACGGAAGTGATAGATTCCTCGGTGACGATATGCGAGGATCAATCTTTAAATTATGTTATGAATGGTGTCATGTCGGTCGGAGACCTGATATCGCCAAAGCTAGAGAATCACAGACACTACAAGCGGCGAATGAATCTTATAGGGGGGAAAAGGATAGAGCACAGTATCTTGACGATTTGCAGGCAAAGACGAAGTTGTTGTCGGCTGCTGCGGCTGAGGCTATGGCTGGACTTTGTGTAGGTTGATGTTGCTTTTTGTGCTGATGGGTTCTTAGCAAGGTCGTTTGGTTAGTGATGCGGAAGCTTCACCTGCTCAACAGGATTCTGATAGTGTTGTTGAACCGCTTACGGTTCTTCGATGGATTAGAGGAATGTTTTCATCCTCTTCGTCGACTCATCATGATACCGCTAGGTGAGTCATGGAGTGTAGAATTCTGTTGACAAATAGACGTGCGCTGTATGCTCTTTTGAAGTATAACCACAATTGTGTGCGACTACTTGATGAAGTACTACATCAATCCTATGGAGAAGGTGAACAGTTCTTATTGGATTCATCTTTCTTTGGTGTGGTGGCGGATATTCTCATGGAGGGTGTTCTGACCTTACCAGCCGAACAAGTGTCTTGTTTGGCCTTATCGAAACTTGGTCATAAAATCCCTGATATTCGTCAACGAGCTTTCCAACTAGCCAATTCGTTACAGGTAGATCCAATCGCTCGACTTTCTGGTTCAGCTCTACTTCCATCGATAGGCAGTTCAGCGCCTAACATCTATCGATCTGCTCAAATGGAAATGTCAAGAATACTTGCACCTTTGTATGCCGATCATGCTCTCGATTTTTTGGCGGAATGTACGACTCGGTTAAGTCAACTTGAAGCTCCAAGACGTCAAGCTACCTTATGTGTTCTACCACCCTGGTTAGCGGAGGTTGAATTACCTTCGGATCCAGATTCCACACCTGAAGAGTTGGGTATTGAACATCAAGCGTTATCCAACATCATGTATTTGGTCATGAGGTTCAGTGATGACCATTTAGATGAGATCGGGAACATACTGGTCAGTTTCGCTGGATCGGATGGATCAAGGAATACAACTGCATTAGTCAAATTCTTGTTTGAACAAGGTGGTAAAAGGAAATCACCTGATTTCGTGATTCACGCTCAACAAGTTATCGCTTGTTTAGCATCCTCACCATCAGGTGAAATCATGTTTGAAGAAATCTGCAATTTCGTCGAACCGTCTGCTATGGCTGCCATGCCTGAATCTGATGTTCCACCAAGTCCAATGTCTTCTTTAGCGAATCTAGATTCTTTAATCACCAGTTCGAGATCGCAAACCTATTCAACTGGTCAATTGGCTTTGTTACTTGCCGGTCAACTTTTACCATATCGTCTAGGTGATGTCGAACTTTCCACTAGATTACCTACGTTACTTCACGTCGCTCTGGTACATTGTGATCACGCTTCATCGGGTTTACGGGATCAGGCTCAATCGATTTTATTCCAGGTTCTACGTTGTTGGATATCGGATACTACAAAAGTACCTTCCGGAGACGCTGCTGCCGTTTGGTTCAACGCTGAATCGAAAATCACTGCGTTGGCTAGATTGCGATCGACAGGGTTCTGGAGAATCGACGATGAAGCTGATGCTGCGTTCTTGGCCCCTGCTAAACTTACTTCATTGGTTTTGAAGATCTTAGGTATACTCTTACCACTTCATCCTAGACAACGACAACAGTGGGGTGAACTAGCTTTGACTTGGGCCACTTCATGTCCAATCAGACATTTCGCTTGTCGGTCGTTTCAAGTTTTCAGAATTTTGATGCCAAGAGTTTCACCGCGTATGTTGTCGGACACACTTGCTCGCTTATCTAGTACTATCGCCTCGCCGTCTCGTGAGATCCAATCGTTCAATCAAGAGGTTTTACGAACTTTTGGATCGATCATTCAGAATCTCACTTCGGTCGATTTAGCTAGTTACCCTCAAATCTTTTGGTGTTCAATCGCTTGTCTGACCACACCATTCGAGTCTGAATTCACAGAAGTTATAGAACTGCTCTCACATGTCCTTGATAAAACGAATCTATCGGATCAAAACGTTGTTCAACATCTTTTGACGTTCAGACCACCGGATTGGGTGGGTCCACCACCACACCTTCAAGCCCTTCTTCTTATTGGTCTACGATCTTCGAAAACTGCTTTCATGTCTTTCGATTTGATAAGAAGATTATCTAGTTCACCGTTCGGTGATTTAATCGATTCACCTGCCGATCGACTTTTACACGGTTTCGTAGCTGCTTTACCTTGGATGCTTCATTCGACTGATTTAGGGGAACCAAATCAAGATCTTGCGTCGATGGCGGAAGATCTGGCTGCGATAGCTGATCAACAAGGTAACCCGAGTTTCTCGAGGTTACTCACTTCATTCGCCAAAGTTCGTTTCAGATCTAAAGACGATTTCATCAGACAAGCCGCGTCTTTGTTAAGAGATTCAATGGGTACCCATGCCTTGGATATCGTTACTTTACTACTCGGTTTCGTACTTAATACTCACGATTGGATGAGGGAAAAAAGTATGTTGGTGTTGAAATTGATATTGCAATTCCCCGAAGCTAGGATTCCACTTTCAACACATGGGAATGAACTTCTTCAACCACTTTTGAGATTGGTTTCGACCAAACATTCAGCTCAAGCTTTGGACGTTTTAGATCTACCTTTGAATTTCACGGATCAATCTCAAGGTTCTAGTAATGGTTCTGGTACCGGTGAGATATTTGGAAATATAGAAGAAAGTGGTTGGAGTGTACCGAAAACCAAAGAATTATCTGGACTCACCAGGGAAAACGTTACTGCCGTCTTCAACACATGTGCAGTGGAAACTCGAGCTGCCTCTGCTCATTTCTCAGTGGTTCAGTTTACTGATATCAGAGGATTCAACGCGAACGCTTCGTCGGTTTCGCTGGATTTGCCTTCACCAACGTCGATCAACATGAATGATAACTCCAGTATGGGTGATTTGGTTGGTGCGTTACATAGTTTGAATCAGTTCTTTGATGATGGGATGGAGACTGGTGGGGTTACCAGTCCGATTGGAGTTAAGACCTTTAGAGGTGGTCATGGTAGGAATCCTTCGGAGAGTGCTAGTGAACGTAGAGTCAGGGCTATCATGGCTGTTAGTAATGATATCCAATTCATATTGGGATGAAAGCTAACCAACGTTAATTAGCGTGCAATCAATAATCGAACCCCGTCAATCACTTCACCAATTTACGAAACTAATCCCATTCACCATCAATACAATAGTAGCAGTAATAACAACATCAATCTCTCAACTTCATCAGATATTTTCGATCATCCACCTAAACCCAATTTCCATAAATACCAATATTCCACTTCAGAAACTTTAACCTCGGAAGATTCGATGACGAGTTCAAACGATCAATACAATTTTAACGATAACCTCAACCTCAACGAGAACGAGATCAACTCAGATGAACAAGATAGAACGATGAATCTACACAGTCAAAATCATTTCATTAAGAATGATAACTCGAACCATAACAGGAATTTACCTTCGACATCATCGATCATCGATCTTAATGGTGGTCAAGAGAATTTATTCAATTTCGAACAGATCGATGATGAAGGTGATGAAATCAGTTTTAATGATCTCAACAACGTGGTTGGGACTGGGGATGAAGATGATAACGGTTTGAATACACCGGTGATGATGAAGAAGAGTTCGGCTAGATTTGGGTTTTTAAGGAATGGGAGTAATGGTAATACCACACCTTCACCTAGAGATTAATGAATCGATACCCATGTATGAATTTAAGTATATTAGTTCTGTTTGTTTAATGCATTTAGGTTAAAGAGCTTGAATTGCAACATAGAAAAGTCTTTTGAATATGCTGCATGACCAAAAGAAAAGAAAATCAAACAACACGATCATCTTATATACCTATCTAGCCCAACCCCCCAAACCTATGCATAACTAGCCTGTGCACCTTTCCCTTCATCAACGTCCGAAATCTGATAATCCTTCTTAACGAAAGCCTTGGAACAAGCAGCCATAGTAACCGAAGCTCTAGAGATCGGGTCAGTCCTATAGAAATCATCTATTGGTTTCTTGAAATTCGTCGTGGATGGTGATGAAGTTTTGACTGATGATAATTGTTGTAAACCTGTTGATAAGATTTCTTTTGAAGGGGGTTCAAGAACGTCGTATCTGACTAACGTCGGTGAGATGTCCCACATTCTGTCGCGGAGCGTTAGGACGTCATCGTATGGTAATGGATTTCCGATTATTTCTGATAAAGCTCTGAACGACATTTCATGAGTTTTGATCGAATACTTTGTTGAGAGGTAGTGAGACTTACCTGATAATCTTCCAATCTTCCCTAGCAGCTCCTGGAGGTGGAACAGCCGTTCTACCCAATTGACTTCTACCCTCAGTGTTGATCCAAGTAACAGATTTTTCAGTATAAGCCGAACCAGGTAAACAGACATCAGCGAATTGAGCACCTAAATCACCGTGATGACCTTGGTAAACTACGAAAGCTGATTCAGGGATTGATTTAGGATCAATCTCATCGGCGTTAAGTAGGTAAATGAATTTGGGTGTTGTTTTGGATGAAGAGGCGGTTGGGGTGAAACCTAGATCGTAAGCTGCTGCTCTCGATGCCGCCTAGAGAAGGTCAGTAACTTGACATTCGTTGCAGTGAACCAACTTACCCTTTGTAAAACTGAGAAACCGTTCCAGTCCTCTGTCAAGAATTTAGAAGCATTGTCCTGAACATGTTTTGAAACAGCTTTCAAAACTGATGAACCTTCTCCAGTCTCCAACACAGCACTACCAACGATTATCAAAGGTTTCTTGGCAGCTTTCCAAATTTTACCGAATGCACTTTTACCTTTACCACTCAAGAACTCCGTAACGTCTTTGGAGGAAGTACCGACATGATCGTATTTGAAAGTCGAATCGAACTGTTCACCGATCAAACCGAATTCCGCACCTCTTTGAAGATACGATTTCCTGAATCTAGTGTTGATAATTGCTGCTTCATGTCTGGGGTTGGTACCGATGAGTAAAACTGCATCAGCATCTTCGACGTTTTCTATTGCCGTGTTGAAAAGATAGTTTGATCTGATATCTATCCCTGAAGCTGGTGGTGCATCACCAAGTGGTTGGTCCAATGAAGTGTTTTCTGATCCTAAACGATTGACGAGGTCCTTCAAGGCAACTAAAGATTCGGTATCGGCCAAGTGACCAGCGATAGCTTTGATTTCATCACCTTTAGCACCAGAGTTGAGTAAACCGTGACGAATAGTTTCCATAGCTTGTTCCCAACTTGCTGGAACGAATTTATCACCTTCTCTAACCAATGGTGTAGTAAGACGTTGGTATTTAAGACCATCATAGGCGTAACGAGTTTTATCGTTGATCCATTCTTCATTAATCTCGTCAGCGATTTTGGGTTGAATTCTCATAACCTGAACACCACGAGAATCGACTCTGATATTCGAACCGACCGCGTCTAAAACATCAACACTTTCTGTTTTCTTCAATTCCCAAGGTCTAGCTTGGAAAGCGTAAGGTTTTGAAGTTAAAGCACCGACGGGACATAGATCGATAATGTTACCTGACATTTCTGATCCCATAGTTGCCTCGACGTACATTCCGATTTGAAGATCATTTCCACGACCTGAAGTACCGAATTCTTCAACACCAGCAACGTCGTTAGCGAATCTAACACAACGTGTACATTGGATACATCTGTTCATTGAGGTTTTGACGATTGGTCCAAGATCCTTATTTTCAATGGCACGTTTACCGGTGATCTCATGGAATCTTGTTCGATCTGATCCGTATCTCATCGATTGATCTTGTAAATCACATTCACCACCTTGATCACAAATCGGACAATCTAATGGATGGTTGGCTAACAAAAATTCCATGACTCCTTCACGAGCTTTATGAACTATTGGTGTGTTGGTGAAAACTTTTGATCCTGGCATAGCGGGCATTGCACATGAGGCGACTGGTTTTGGTGATCTCTCGACCTGAAGAATACATCAGTTGTCAAGATCATCACTTGATGACTTACCTCAACTAAGCACATTCTACAGTTTCCAGCAATAGCAAGTCTATCATGGTAACAGAATCTAGGGACGCTGGCTCCAGCAGCTTCACAAGCTTGAATCAAAGCGGTTCCTTGTGGTACTGTAACTTCTTTACCGTCGACTGTGAGTGTTATGTCTGCTTGACGAGGACGAGTGGATGAGAAGAGTCGAGAGCCTGAGGGTGTCGAGGTTACTTTAACGATTTCGGTGCTGGAAATTTTGGCTTACCTGATGGACCGCCGAGTGATCTGTGGATAGATCTTGAAGTGGCTAGACGACGTAGCATTGTGAGGGAGAGGGGGAGGTGATGGGGTGGAGAAGTTGTAGATGTTGAAGATGTTTAATGGTAGGATTGGAGACGAATAGCAACTAACGGATTACTGAGGTGACAAAGTCATAACGCCGGAATGTGGCACTTAGCTAACCAATGAGATTTAACGTGATGGTTATACAACTAGTGCTACTCTTCTCTATGGTATGCATACATCTCAGTTCAACAAGAAGATGTTATACATGCATAGCCCATCTCAATCCAATCTTCAAGACCAAAGATTACAAAACCCGCCAAACATTAGATCCAATTCCCCTCCCTACCCTTGCCCTCACCCCTGTTCCGATCATCATCAACCAAAACCACTCCTTCCCAAGCGAAATCCTCCTCCCAAGAAACATGTCTAATATGTTCCTTCCTAAGTTTCTTCTTCTCCTTTGTTTGAACTTTACCACTTGAATCACCAAGATGAAGGTTACGTTTACCAACCAAGAAAGGGAAATGCAATTTCTTGCCGATGATGAATTCAATATCGTTCAACAGGGTTTTGTTGGATCTTGAATCGAGAACTTCGAGGTCGGTTGGTAAAGAGATATATTTCTCGTGGTGGTGGGTAGGATGGATTGGTTGTGAGGTTGTATAATGACCTAATGAAGATTGAAATGATTTGTTTGTGGAGTGGGAGAGAGAGGGTGAGGGTGAGAGTGGTGTTGACAATTTATATCTGTTTTCAGTCGTTGGTGTGTTTGGAGCAGTGGTTGATGGTGATGAAGGTGGTGTACTCGTAACCGTCGACCAACCATGTTCATCAAACCGATGTACAGGCGGGATATAATAAGTTGCAAAAGGATGATTTGGTGGTAATGAAGGTGCAGTGGTAGGTGGTGAAGGAGCTGGACGAGATGGAATGAACATTGTTTATCAGTGGTTTTTTCGTGTTGTATCTCGTTGATAAAGTTGTTTGATTGACTGGATTACATCTCAGAAGAAACGCTTCTATATATATGTAACCAACATTTCATGACCTCCTCAAGATTCACTTTCGCTTTCAAAGTCTACTCGAGGACGATCATATGAGTAGATTGTGAAATGACATGCAACGCCTGCTAAAACGTTTCATTCTAATCGCATAAGGTCCTACCCTGAGTCCATAGAGTCTACTTACCTCAAGTTCCAGTCACCCAAAATCCGAAAGTAACAGTCAAATCACGCACGGAAAATCAAAAGAATGATCTGCAAACTTGAAACGCCTCAAAACCACCTCCTTGCCACAGACCACCTATGCCCTACAAAAACGTGTCACCATCTAATCATTATTCATCTCATCTACGAATGCAAAGCGTTCAAACCTCTAAAAACGACCCAAGCGAAAACAATCGCTACAGTATATATGCAACCTCTAGTCCAACCCCCAGAAAAAGTGAGGAAAGGGTAAGGGAACACCCCATTGTTATTCTTTGCGCAGTATTCTACCCAACCAACATATGCTGCACCGAAGAATGCCGCTATGAAGAGACTGTATCTGTTTGATAGAGGTGGAAGGTATTTTCTTTCGTTGATGAAGAAATCTGTTTTGTAGATGATTAGTGTTTATTTCATTTCGAGTGGGAGTGGGTTTGCCTAGGAATAGAGCTACGGCTGGCGCGGCATGTAAACTGAGATCTATCCATAGTGGAATAAAGAATAGACCTGGTGATTGGGAGGTGGGTTCGTTGGTCGAACTTGGTCCTTGAGGTATCATGAGTGCAGGAGCGATGAGGATGATAGGCCACTAAAGTGTGTTTAAGGAGATTAGCTCAAGATCGATTAGATAAAATACTGGTGTATGATGTCCAACATATCCTACCATATCTGGAAGTATGACTTACATAAATCGACGCAATCGTGATTTCAACCGGTAAAGCTATCAACAATAAAACCCTTTTGATCGTTTTGATGACTAAATATGGGAATCAGTTTTCATCTCTCAACAAATGATCTTTCGCGACGAATAGTACGAGCACCGTCATATGTCATTGAAGAAAGCAAGAGAGTAGATTTATTGAGTCAATGATCCATCGCAAACTCACAATTCAATGGTATAACATCACAAATCCCAGAGATGGCCATAGTACCAGCTGAGATCATGAGTCTAAAACCAATAATAAGTTGAATCTCCCATCGATAAGATGATAAAAGTATTTACCCGAGGATAGTGAGATACTGTAACATCCCTAATAAATCAGCGACATGACAATCAAAACGACTTACCACCAGTCTAACAATCTTTCGTGAATATCAACTCGACGTAAATCAGGTGAGATCGACTCACTTGAGGTGTCATTTTTTCCATGACTGGGATATTCCTGATGGCTATGAAGCCGTTGATCATGATCCCTGCTGAGAGGGTATGGAATAGCAATCTGGTGCCATTGAATGTTCTATTTGTTTGTGACATTATGTTTGATGTTTATTGAGGTAAAGAAATGAAGTCTGTGAGGTGTCGTTCGAGATTAACGTCGTTGACGATCGGTGATTCAATTCGGCCGGTTTATTCGGCATCCAAACATCGAAACACAAATGCCAGTTACATCAATATGAACAAGAACAGATATATGAGTAATGACCAATGAATGCTAATAAAGTACAGTAACAAATACAAAATCCGCAAGAAGCCACACACTACTCAAGACTCAAACACCAAGACCTATCACCTAGCGATATTCCCCCTTCCAAACCCCAGTCCCCGTACAATCAAAATAATCAACCTCCTCCGTAGATTTCATCAAAACCGCGAATTTCTCTTCCGGTTCGACGTATTTCTGTGATTGTGATTTGGAAATCACAGGGAATCCAATACGTTTCTGTTTACCATCCTCAACCATCTTCGACTCTTTGGTCTTGGTCTTCGTTTTTGATCTGGTGTTGCGTGGATTTGATTTAGGTTGGGTTGATACTGTTGGGAACGAAGTTGAATAATTTGATTTTGAAGATTCACTCAGTATTGAGTTTGATGATAGAGAGGGTGAAGGTGATAAAGTTTTTTGGGTTGATTTTTTACTGGGTCCCGATTCTGCTCCTGGTTCAGGTTCACTATCCGAGTCGAAGACAATTGGATTCTGTCTTCCACCTTTATCTACATTCTTTTTGTCGTTTCCAATGATAGCCGAAGACGATTGACGAGCAACCAAACCTGGTCTACTGGATTTGATGGGAGAGATTTGTCTTGAACCTTTGTTCGTTATTGGAATTGGCGATCCTCTTCCCGAACTCGAAGATCTCGACGGTGATCTCGAACTCTCCGACGAAGGTTGTGGTGAAGATGATGGATGTGAGTGGACGTTTTTCGTTTTACTCGTCCGATCAGGTGAAGGTGATAAGCTGAGATCAACAACTGAAGTACTATTCACCACCTTAGTTCGTCGTTGTGTTCTCGGTGTAAGTTCTAGCGTCTCTTGAACCTCCTCCTCCTCCTCCTCCTCCTCCTCCTCAACAATCTCAGGACGACGAGTAACGAAAGACAAAATACTTCCATTATCCTTCTCCACCACCTTTCCTTTCCCTTTAACCCTAGATTTCTGAGAACCAGCAACAACAGCCAATCCCTTCCCGACAGCTATCTTCTTTTTCGGTGATTTCATAAGTCTAGATTTCCGACTATCTTCAAATTCATCTACAAGATCTGGCCAAGCTTTTCGAACGAAATCCGAATTAATCCATATTCGAATTTCAGTTTTGAAGTTCGTGGTGGTTTGAGTGGAAGTTGGGAGCGTGACTTCATCTTCATCTTCCGGTGTAGCTCTTTCAACCAAACCTAACGCTTGTCTCGTTTCTATCGGTAGATCTTTGGGATTCGGTCGATGACCTGTCATACTTTCTTTACATCTTTCGGCGTATTGATCGTGTTTGAATGATATTCTATATTCCGTTAAATCGTTATTCGTTGGATCAGGTCTTGAACTATGAATTTTGATGACATGAGTAGGAGTTGTGCTTTTGCTTTTGTCGCCTTTCGTCCCACTTGATGAGGGGTGTGATTGTGTGAAAAAAGACGTGATTCGACCAGATCCAGATGGCATCGATTTCTGTCCAATGTGACCCTTTCCCAACGCAAGGTCATTCTCCAAAACCGTCTTCCTCAACTCATTAAGAATCTCAACACCAAACAATCCAACACTCTCCCCCATGAACTTCTTGAGTACCAAATCGACAGTCCCCCATTCGAAATAAGTTTCACAAGCTCTAGCCATCCCCTCCAAATCACCTCTTCCACCTCCACGAGCCATACCCTTTCTGTTGACACTACCTCCATCAAACCCTGGCCATCCTTTTGATTCATCGTCCAATGGTGAGGTTGCAGGTGTGAGATACCCCTTTAAAGCTTCTGCAGGGAACAGTGACGATGGAGTTCGGGATGCGAGTTTATTTGCCCTATCTGGATTTTTACGTCCGATTTGTTTCGAGCCGTTTGTCCTTAGTTCGTTGATCATTTCCGAATGAACATTGGTGAGTGAGTCTTCAAATGCCTCGGGATCGTTTTGGTAGAGTTTGAGGAAATCTGCATGACCTGCATTGGCAAGTCCAAAGGCTATGGTAGGGCCTAATCTTGTCATTAGAGAGATTTTCATGGGAGGAATAAGGACAGACGCTCACCAAAATTTGGAATCCCTTCAGGAGCATAATCACCACCTGCTAATAAAGCTATCAAAGCCATCGCCCTTCTATCGTCATCCTCTGACACCAACTTTGTATCTTCTTTCGTAGCCCATAGTTCCCGTATCGCAGAAGAGGTATACATCTCGTAAGGTCTTTGTTCCGTTTTAGTCGTCTTTGAATTCGAATTTGTAGTTGAAGCCTGAGCACCGGATAAGGTCGGTGAATTACTACAAATATGAATGAGCTTGAAACGAGGAATTATACTTGTGGAGCTCACTCACTTCCTCAATAAACATGTAGCACCGAAGAGCAAAGCATCCCCATCATCCGACAAAACAGCATCAATTTTACCTTGTCGATTCATAACCGCCAACTCAGCTTCAGCTTCACCAGGCGCATTCCACCATTCCAATCCACAACAATCAAGAAGAGCCTTAAACTGTTTAGAGCGGTGATCGGCAGTCCCAAAATGTCCAGCTATCGATTGATTACGTTTGAACGACGGTTTGTTCGGTCCATCTGTTGGGCAGCGTACTTGTTAGTCATTGTGATTGATTAAGGAAGAGATGAGGATTACCAAAAACAAAAACAGGTAGGACGGGCTGTTGTAACAATGCAGTGATCTTATAGAAGATAGTTCTCAAGAACGGGTTCTCTCCATGGACGGGGATTTGAGCGTGGAATATCCAAATCCTATCGATCAGCTTGGACCAAAGATATTTGGAACTTACGCAGCGTCGATACCTATTATCAAAGCTCTTCTACCGTTTTTGTTAGATTTAAAAGCTTGGTGTGATAAGGTTGAGAGAGACGTCCGTGTCGCTGCAGGTCTAATGAGCTGAGAAGAGATAGTACGGTCAGCCATCCGTATTGGATCCATGATAAACTTACGTCCCACAACCCCGGGACACCCATTTTAGGGTATTAAAGATAGGAGTAGGTTCACTGTATAATTCAGTGTTCACCTCAAGAAATTGATCAAGATATGTCCAAGAAAGTAGTTGGAATTAATGAAGAAAATGAAAAGTTGAGAGTTGGTAGTACTAGTTGTTGTTGTTGAACCACAGTCAACTTGGACATCACGTGATCATCATTTCATGTTCCTGAAAATAAATATTTCAACATTTTTGTCACCTTTTTGAGAGGTAATGAATTACAACTTCCAGACTTGCATCTCTTAAATCAGTGAAAAGTCAGCAAAAGGAGAGCAAAAATGGCCTCCTCATCACAAGAACCCACTAAGAAATCTCACAAGAGAAAATCCATGGCCGTAGAAGAATCAGACGTAGCAGTAGTCGTTGGGGAATCCTCTTCATCACTTGGTCCAGCTTTTGGTGAGTATCTCCTTTAAATCGCGGTTATCATTCCAAACTGACACTTACACACTCTTTTGTAGTCAATTTCCCTTCCGTTAGACCATCAAAGAATACGCCGTTCACTATTTATCATCGTGATCCGTCATCGACTTTGGATATCACTCATCAACATACTTTGATTGCTGGGGAGACCGAGGATGTCGAGTTCTTTTCGACCAATCGTGATAGGAACAATGGAATCGCTGAGGGTAACGACTGTCAGTAAGTAAAAAAATACTCTCATGTCGCATACACCAAAACAACTCCTAATTATGTAACTTAGATACGTACCAGCTATCTACGATCCATCGACGAAAACCCTCTCTATCCACCCATCAGCCCCATTATATCTCTTAACTCATAGGGTTAAACGTCTTCGTGCAGTAGCTTCCGCAGCTTTAGCCAATGATCGATCTGAATGGCGAGCGAAGAGAAACGACCTAGGAGAAGCTTTCGGGACTAGGAAAGCTAAATCTCAAATCAAAGCTGAGGAGAGGAATAGAGTTGATGTCAGTGCTATGCAAGGTGTCAAGGGACATTTGATGGAGAGTATCGGAGAATTAACAGATGTTCTAGAGGGTAAGTTCAAATTGTCTTCTGTTCGGGATTACGATTAGACTGATATGGTTTTCAGGTCCACCACTCCCCTCTGAAAGCATCCCGGTTCCAGATATGCAAACCAACGATCCTACACAGGTTTATACCCGTGAAGCCTTGATTCCGCTCACGGAATGGGCTTCGATAGATATTTCTCATATCTCAAAAGCGAAGGATGACAAGGGACGAAGTAGTGCTCTCCCTTGGAGACGTAGTCGATGGATAGAAGATAAACTTCGTGTGACTGTCTCTGGACCCAAAGAAATTAGAAAAACCAACCTGTAAGCCAGCCAACAGATCACGATCGAAAGAATAATTAGCTTACAATACCTTAGTAAACTTCTTTACTACCTATCAACCCTTCTTCTCTTCAACGATTTCGCATCTCGACTACCCAAAACTCCATCATCAGAACTCACATCGAAATTCCCTGGTGTAGCTCCTCAAGTGATCAACGGTCTAATCACACGTTTCGCAGAACCAGTTTCAATATCTGCAGTCGGATCAGCAAAGAGATACACAGTCACCGAAGCGATGAAAGTTAAATTGTTAGCTTGGATCTGTTGTTTATATCTCATGATCGACGGTTGGACAGTCGATATTGGAAAAGTAGCCAAAGATTTAGGTCTAACTCCTGTCAAGTAGGTTTTTTTCATATAATCGTGAGTTGGATTTACTGATGACCGGGGTAGGATTCAAGGAATCTACAAATCACTAGGATGCTCGGTCGATGTTCCCTCCCCGGCTGAACGTGAAAAGTTGGGTATCACCCTAGCGGAGGCTCAAAAATCTAAACGAGCTGCACTAAAGGCTCCCGTTGTCTTCCCTCAACTCAAAAGAAGAGGTCCTGTTAAAAGATGATACTGTCGATGTATTGATTTGCATCTCAATGCAGTGTTATCGCATGTATATATGCTTAATACCAGAAGTCAAATGTTCATCGATATCGACCTGCGATCTTCAAACTCAACTAATTAACAGAAACGATTGTTTGCTTGGAATTACTAATGAAAAAGGAAAGAAAAGAAAAGAGCGATATGGTTACAAGAATACAAAACGATCAAGATTAAACAAGAAAGCGAGAAAAGAAGAGAAAACCATTAAACTCGTTCAAGCAACACTACCAGTTGTCATCTCGCTATCCGATCGCTCGACACCCATCAAACCTTGATGTTGAGTCTGAAAGATATTCGTCGGTGGGGTTGGAGTAGGTAAATAGACTTTCCAAGATTTGACACCATCAACTGAACGAATATTGATTGAACCGCCTTTCTTCAAATGAGCAGCGATAAGTGGATTGACCAGGATCATACGTTGTTGGTGTTTCGAATACAATGTCGATGGTGTCGTTGTTGGCTGACAATAAATCTGTTGATGAAGATTCGGATCAACGTTCTCGTCACCAACTTCGTTCTCGGCCTGTAAGAAATTTTGGTTGATCATCTGAGTAGTGGAATTTGTTTGTGGAGTCGTTTGGGTTGAATACGATTGAGGTGGTTGGGGGAGTAAGACGTAGCCGTAAGAGAGGGATGAGAGGGATTGGGTTTTACGATGGGAGGTGGTTTTACGACGTGGTTTTCTGTGTTTTTAATTTGTTTGTTAAGACTGATATTCGTTTTTCTGGTCAGGAATTGACTTACGGAGTTTCTGTGGGTGTAATAGATCGAGAGGAGGACGAACTTGATCCTGTTATCTTCTTGGATTTCAATTTACGATTTGGACTTGAAGACTGAAAAAACAACCGACGCGTCAATCGCCACCAACCAACTATTCTTGGTGATCGACATACCTTGGAAGATAATCTTAATTTAACAATTCCCATCATCCCACTTGATCCAGATCCAGATTCACTACCACTACCACTTTCACTTGAACCTGCATTCATATCTTCTTCGTCAAGGTTGGATGAACGTTTCGAACGTAATGTTTGATTCGATTTGTTCTTATGTCTATTCGATTCGCCACGCTTCGTTGGTGTGGACGACGTTGGGGTGAAATTCGATTGAATTGAATTGGAAGGATGAATTGAATCGTTCATTGACCTTTGATCGAAAGATGAAACCAAAATTGATTTGAAGTGAATGTAAACGTATGAACGGTAAGTTACAAGGTATCCAATTTCTATTGAACTTTGAGTAGGCCACCGAAAAACAAAGTTTATGATTTCAACCTTTTTTTCTTACAGCTGCTTTATACTGAAGTTCGGTTCTATTTTAGAAATCACCTTTTCTATATCCGAAAGAAATATCGTTATGCCGACAGGTAAGTGATGACCTCAGGATGGCTAGTTGAGACAAATTGTGCCAGGGAATGTGTGATGAGATCAAAAAATCCACTCGATGAGTGATTACTTGACGACTGTTTTGGTTGGCCGATTCAGTAAGTAAGGGTAAAGATATGTTTATTAGGTCAAGTTTGTAGCTTACCTTATTCTTCGTTTTCGGGTTTGTCGAATCAGGGTTTGTCGATTAAAGTGGGCTCATAGATTGATTATTGAGACACTAAATGTTCAGTAAATCGTAACCGTTTCCTCGAAATATATTGTTATTAGTATATGAGAAAATGTATCAAGGAAGAAAGAAGAAATTGATATTCATCTCATGAATGAAGTCCATATCTATATCTCTAAGCATGGACAAAAACAACAAATAGATGAAAGTCGAAATCGAGGTAGACCGACGTTGTTCGTTGTTCTTGGTGTCCGTTGTTCTCTTAAAACAAAGAAAAAACAACTCAAGAGACCGATCACCGTGGGTGTTCCCGCTAGTGTATTTCCACTATTGTTCGCCCGGTTTATTCCAGAAAAAGAACCATTGTTCTCCACATTAAAAATATCAGCAGGTTCAAAGGTCAAAAACGATGACAATGACATAATGAAGCAAGTCGACCGACATCTTTTTGTTGAACCCTGTTCTCCACATGCCGATATAGTTCTATATCAGCAAGATCGTAAATCTCGGTCACTTATCAACAACAATAAAAGTGGAGCTCTGCTCAGGAGGGGACAGAGAGCACGGATAACCCGTCTCATCAACAATGTAAGAAGGTAAGAATCACTGTTTAAAGTTAAGCTTTGATCTGTTTATTGATATTTTCTTTTTTGTTCAAAATCTAGATGTAACCGGGTGAAGCGATCACATGAAAGAATAAGTCAAGTAAGCCCAAATTTATTTAGATCCTGTGGAGGAGAGTGGAGACGTTGTCTAAGTTCTTTTTTCTCGATTAAGGTACGACCCGATGGAGCTTGAGGTTAACAAAAGATGAATTTGAATGTCAGAACGAAAGAACAATAAGAAATTTGAAGAAAATACAAAAAGCCACTATGGCCATGGCCGCCACGTCCTGAGGGACGGCAGACCACGTGTCGGATAAGGGAGATGAGGAGATCTCCGCTAATTAATTAAAGGTGGGATGGAATAAGGGAGTAGTTTATTTTTCTGTTGAGATGTCGATTTACATACAATACCACAAAAACATCCTCATCCACAATGGCAGCAGAGAATTCGAATTCATTCCACTCAAAATTAGATAACGCAGGTACACTATTACAATCAGTATCAACTTCAATCCTTCCAGAGAAGGTAGTCATCGTGAGTCGACTGGAAAAACAAAATCAAAATTTACGATACCTAACGTCCTGATCCAAAAATCCAGTTACCAGGTCATGAACCAGATTATTCAGCATGTACATTCGCGTTATGGCAGGAAGATCATACTCTCGGTAACGCATTAAGATGGATTATCATGAAAGAGTGGGTCAAATCATGAATTGAAATGATTCGTGAACTATGATGACTGACTTTGATTTTTAGTCCTGAAGTTGAATTTTGCGGTTACAGGTCAGACTTCATCCCTCTAAGAATCATTTTTTTATTCTAATATCTCGATTCAGTGCTCCCCATCCATCCGAACCAAAAATCCATCTCAGAATACAGATGTATGGTAAGCGGACTTCTATAATTTGGTGTCATTTCAACTCAACTAACTCCATGGTCAGATAATCAATCTGCTGTCGAATGTTTACGGAGAGGATTAGCGAATCTACGTCAACTCCTAACGACGGTTGGGGATTCGTATAAAAACTCTTTACAGTTGGTATCAATTCCTCCTTACCTTTCCAGTCAAGTTACTGACCAACGATATAGGAAGGACAAATTCGTTCGTGAAGATGATATCGATGTCAAAGCTGCCGTAGCTGAGACATTACGACAACGTGGATTCGGTGAATTAGAGGAGGACGCAATGGATGAGTCGTAGATATAACCACATCTGTATTATTCATCATGTACCATAATTCAATCTTAGATACGTCTTCCGATTTCCTTCTTTCGTCTCAAACTATCCGAATTTTAACTCATCTCTACCAATCGTCATCAGGTGGATCCAATCCTTTACTCTCTTCTTCATCACTACTATCCTCCAATTTGGCTTTCTGGAATAACTCATCCATCTCCTTCCTCTTCTTTTCTTCCTCAGTCATGATATTAGCAGCAGGTACGAATTTAGTTTTGACTTTAGTCGCAGTTTGAGGAGCTTCCGAAACTAGAACTACAGTCAGCACAAGCAATCTTGTTGAGATCATCATCTAACTCACGTTTAACCATCCCTTCCGGTTGCAGATCAATCAACTTCAAAGGCGCGTTATCGCCTTGTAACCATTTTTCAGCTGTGGTAGAGGGATGACCAACATCAAGCGTCGGGAGGTAGATATCATCTTGGAAGAAATCAGGCTAATCGGAAAAATCGTTAATCAAGCATTCCATAATAACACCAACCTTATTCCTTGGGATACTGAAAGAAACCTCTTCTAAAGTTTTCGCAGTCAATCGTAGACCTTTCATGATCTCAACTTTCTTGACGTCGGCCAGAGACTTATCGAAAAAACAGAATCCAACTTGTGGATTTCCAGTGGTGAAGCTAGGTAATTTCACGATCGGATTCGAGGAATTCGAGAGATTGATCAAGAAAGCCTGTATTTGACGTTCCCCTTTACCCCAGATATACAGGATTGACGTGTCAGGATCAAAGATGGGGAACAAGACGGCCGGTGAAACGTCTATCGTTTTCGTGCTTGTCGTCTTGATTTCTGAATCGGTTATTTCGTAGAGTTGAATCTTCCTTTGCGAACCTCTAGAGAAACCGACACTGACCAAGTGAGAGTCATCGATCCATGCTAACTGACATGATCTAGGTGAATCATGTGCTTTCCCTATAATGGATTTAGACCCTCTGGGATCTGTGACAATGATGGTATTCGATTTTGTCACTATCGCAACTCGATCCCCATGAGGTGAGAAACTAAGGTTGAAAATCTGAAAGATTGATCTTAGTCAAGATATGGTGATCGAGGCAGGACTTACACCAGGAGCATCAATCTCTATCACCTTGACCTCGTTACCCGATGAAAGATCGAAGAAATGAAGACAAGGTTTCTCAAAATCAGTGGTTACCGCGACCAAAAGATCTTTTGCCGTAGGATGGAAAGATATCTGGTGTATCCGTGAAATAGATTTACCTAAAAGCACATCAGTCTACCCGCCTCCCCTCGAAGTGACGTACCTCTCAATACCAACTCTGGTTCAGGTCCTGCACCAGTAACTCCAGTATCTGGAACCGTCCAAACACGAATTACACCATCTTCCCCAGCTACAGCGACTCTACTTCCTTTCTCACCGATAAAATTCTCCAGATCAAAATCAACAATCTCAACTCCACCACTGAGATATCCTTCGCCTCCAACACTGAGCCTACCTTTCTTGCTCAGAGGATGAACACATAATCTACCACCTGTACCCTGGATCAGAAAAAGCGCTAATTTGGAGTTGATCCGTAGTATAGATGAATCTTGATGTAAAGAGGCCAGTGGAGGAAGGGCATCGTACGTTGGGATCAATGGTGATTTGCCCGCTAGGAAGTTTCGAGAATAATTTGGGTTGAATGGTTTGTGTGCTGTTATCGTTGAAGAGCGTGGTTCTACGCTTTGTGGGGTAGGCATTGGCGGTAACTCCTTCAACGCAGGTTCGATTTTTGTGGGTTCAGTCTTCTGAGCCGTCTTCACAATTCCCTTGGGAAGTTCAATCTTCTGAACCTCTCTACCTTCCCCAAAGAACAACCGCAAACCCCGACCGGACCAAGGCATGTCGTCCCTCCAAACGCCCTCCGCAAATATCTCATAACTAGGCATATACCTCTCAACAAACTTTTGAACTTGTTCATCGCTCATTCCACGTCCACCATTACCAGCTTTCATGTGATGTTCCTGTTCAGTCCTCCATGCAAAAACATTCTCATAAGATGTGGGTTGAACTTGAATGATCGTTTTGAAATATTTATAAACAGCTTCAGAGAACTCTTTCAAATAATCGTTAAGTTCGGAAAGCGATTTCAAAGGTTGTTTAGAAGAATATTTTGGTTTTTGATCGTAAACGGATTGTAATTCTGATTGTGATAACGATGGGAATCCCATTGACCATCCTTCCAAGATAAAGACGTCGAGTGGACCTTGAACTTTGATAGTCTTCTCACTTCGATCACCTTCACCACCGCATAGACTTTTATCAAATATCGGCAGTTCCACAGATGTTCCTTCATTGATCGAGGACACAGAATGTAAGACAGAAGACGCCAACTCTACATCATGGGTTCCCGGAGGTCCACGACCAGAAAGTAGGGTATTGTCTGGATGTTTATTAGCCAAGTCCTTAAGACCAGAGTGTGTACGATATAGGTCTGAAGGGAGTAAGCTCAAATGCACTATAATCAGTCAACTCACCATCTAATGAAAGCACCGCGACTTTGAGATTTCTCGGTGACTCTCTGAGATATCCAAGCAAGGCATCACAGAGAGTAGTCTTTCCACATCCCTGGGGACCTTGCAAACCGACAAAAAGAGGTGTCTTTCTGTCTTCTTCCTTATGTCTCTGCACTTGCGAGATAACATGCTCTCCAACGATCCTGATCTTGTAGCTTGTACTGGAATAAGTTTCGTCTTGCTGTAGTGGAGGAAGACTTGGATCAATGAGAATAGTTGTGGGTGCGGTAGAAGGTGAGATCGCTGCTGATGGACCAGGCAATGATGATTTGCTCTCCACAGGTGCAGGTGCAGGTGAGGGTAGCGCTGGTTCAGATTTCGGAGTTGGTATGGCTGGAGCCACTTTTTCAATTGTTGGTTTAGCAGGTGGAGAGGCTATTGTCGGGTCAAGGGCGGAAGTTGGGGGTGATTGAGCTTCTGAAGGGTTTTCGACCGACGAGTTGTTGCCTACAGGTCTAGAGGACAAGTCTTTCTCCCATGCACCCCTTCGTGCAGGATCCAACGATAATGGCAAAGGTGCCTTATCACTTCCAGAGAACCATTCGGAACCTGATTGCTCAGTAGCTACGCGTCATCAGTGAGAATACCAATGTTGAACCCACATGAACCGCGGAAATCTGGGAACAAGTCATCATGATAATCAATCAATTGTCTTCTAGGTACTCTAATTCCAAAAGGCACCAGACATTCTCCATCCTTATCAGTAGTTTCCAACAAAAGAATAGCAATCTCTGCTAGCATGACACGCAAGAACGAAGGATAGATCAAAACCAAACCAGAAGTAACAAGAGGTGTTTGAAGAGGATGAACAGTTTCTTGAAATCCTAACGATCCTGTTAATTCAATCTGTCGAATGATCATATCACCCCTAGCAGATAAGTATATGATTTCCCTGGAATGATCAATGGTCGAAATTAGAGGCGATGTGTTTTGATCCAGCGATTGAGTGAAAATTGTAGACAATTGGGTTGAGACTTTAGGAGATTCAAATAATGAATATTGTCTGTCTCTTGATTTTGAAAAATGGGTTATGAAGATTCGATTCGATCCTATGAAAGATAATCGAGCTGGCTTAAGTGGTTGAATTGGGAGTTGACGAGTTGCAATATGTGTTGTTGAGACTCTTGGTTCCCAGACATACAAAGCTCCTCGTTTGGTGATTGCTCCGACTAATGTGCCATCGTTGGACCAAGTGGATGACCACAATCCCTTGGGTTCAGGCGGTATTTCTAAGGTAAGCTTCTCAGACAAGTCTATTAGGTTGTAGATCGTAGCTGGAGATGCTACGCTAGACGCAAGGAGGACTGAGGGTGTTGTTGGATGTAGGGAGAGATTGGTGACAGGTGATCCAGTTTGAATGGTTTGAAGTACCTTCAGCGGTGCTGGGGAAGATGACAAAGTTGGCAGTGTATATACAGTTATCTTAAGAAAGAGTCAGCCAAATCAACGTAGTCAGTATATACTCACAACACCATCTAAACCACCAACAACAAGTTCCCAATGACCACTCTCAACAACACCTAAATCCCAATCTCCAACTCCACCACCCCCACCAACCTTGGCGAGACCAACACCATCACCAGTAACATGCGATCGATAACTCAAATCACCACCTGCAGTGCAAGTAACTATCCATTCACGATTAGATTTGATCTCACTACTAAAAGTCGACAATGAACTTGATCCAGTTGAAGATGTCGGTGCGGGTAAAGAATTTCTCAACCATTCTTCCCTCGGCGGCGTGTACAACGTCGCGTTACGATACTTGGATGCCCCAAATCTAGATGGAAGGGGCATGACCTTTTGATGTCTCAGATGTAGATAAGATAAGATAAAATCAAGATTTATATGTTATACTGGAACAACAGACGTCACCAGGAAACGGCTGTCCTCCATTTTCGGATCCGAAACAACTTATGTCGTTTTTGGCAATGCCACCTTTGTGAACACAAATTTTCTGTAGGCTCTAAGACAAGATATGAATTTGTCAAGAGTGTGTAGTGGTTGGTGTAAATACTACAAGCCATAATCACAGCTGGACATCAAGTTTGCATTCATCCTCAGCTACCTTCTAACATATATTTGCCAATATCATACACGATATGTCGCTCTCCTCAATTCTTTCCTTCACTCTCGTCCCTCCCCAGCCATACACTATCTCGAAGTCTTCATCTTCAGCTTTCGGAACCTTTGTTCTCACCACTGTCTGTGGCAAGCGAGAAAACCCCAGTGAACCGTCCGCAAGAACCATCGGGACCATTGTCGAGTTCGTGCTGAATCTCACTAGATGTTTCGACATGACGTCTAGAAACTCCTGTCTGACTTTCTAGTTGATATTGAATTGTCTTCTCTGAGTACCAAGGTACGAAAGTGAAATTTTGGATTCTGATTGACATCGGCCTATCTGTTGAGAGTCTCGTTTCGTTGTAAGTATTACCACTACGAATATCGTCGGCTCGCCAGTCTTTACTGATTTCCCCCATAAGCGGTAGTTGCTTCTCCAACGGACATAGACGAAAGACAAATCCATCCTATGTCTTTTCGCTTATATCGTAGAACCTTGTGCTTGAAATGATATCTTCCATACCGGTTGGATCGCTCCAAGCATTGGTGTGTTCACCCAAGATACGGAAACCGGCAAGAAAAAATGTTCGGTCGTCTTCATTCCATTTTGATACCAAAAGTTCCCCTTCCCATCCTTTTATAGTTTCGCTTACACTATTAGTTGACATCTTCATTAAATTTAAGGGTGAAAATTGGTGTTAAAGATTACTTTGGAAGAAGAAGAAGAAGAAAGAACTGTTAACGCGGCAGACAGTGAATAAGTACCCTCATAGCTTTTTGGTAAAAGGATGTTTCGATAAACTGAGTCTCAATTTTGAATTCCGATAACTTCTATCAGAAGACTTCAAGAGAAGCTGGTGAGCAGTACTCGTCCATTAATTCTGTTCCCTCTTCTGCAACTTTGATTCATATATGAAGGGGAACGGAAATCTACAAAATGTTCTACCTAGAACAGGTCCATCAATGTGAACGTTAAACATGGCGGCTTGACTTCCAAACACTAAGCATTTCTAGTCAAGCCAGAAATGTTTACAGAACCCAAGGAAGCCCTTTTGACGAGGGGCTTCTGGTTCTTCCTCCGCCAGATCTTCCTTTCGCCTACAACCAGTAACAAGGTCAACTTTTGATGGTGAAATGAGCCATGATTTTTCTACGACTCCGTACCAGATGTAGGCCAATATGCAGACAGGAAGGGCAACTTCATCATTGTCAGTTCCGTTCAGAGATTGAGTGGATTGAGCTTACTGTAAGCAACGACAAAGTTCTTAGCGTTGAAGCCTCCCACGATGGTGTCGAAACCTTTTGTCAAACTGACAACAATGGTTCCGATCAAACCCCACCAACTGAGGTATGGCTGTAAATGAGAGCTGTAGGGTAACGATGATCGAGGGAATCCTTGGGCTTTCATCGCGGACATCATTCGAATGTGCGCATACAAAATACAGATCCATGCGGCAGTACTGAACAGCTTTTTAATCCATTTAGTCAGCCAAAGTGCTTTCCAATCGATAGGCTCTGACAAAGAAAGCACTCACCGTTACGGCAGACACGAAATAACCGAAGGTTGTATAGGCAGATGAATTGACTGTTGTAAAGGCCAAACAAGCGAATGCCAAGGAGATGATGAGAGCGATATAAGGGGTTCCAAATCGATTGAGTCTAGCGAAAACTTTGGGAATGCGTCCTTCCTATTTAATCTGTCAGCGATGTGCTAAATCTTTCAGCAAATGATGACTTACCATTGCCAAAGTATACATCGTTCTCGAGTTGATGTAGATGTCAGAATTCGCACCTGAGACGACGAAGAAAATCGCGGCAGCATTGATACTGTAAGAGGTCAGTAAGGTTTGGAGACTTTGCTGATCTAAAACCTACATGTGTGGTAAGACTTGAATTCCAGCGACGTTGGCTGCTACAACGAATGGAGAGGCTGCTGCAGAGCCTGAGTGTTGAGTGGCAGCCAAAAGTAGTGTCGAATCTGCTGGAACAACGAGACCTTGATGGTTAGTTTTAGTAAAAGGGATAAGCTTACCAATGAAGAAGATAGCACCGCAATACAAAAATACGATTCTGTAGAAACAAGCACGAATGGCTCTGGTAACATTTCTACTTGGGTTTTTCATCTCTCCCAAAGCAATACCGACTGAAGGATGTCAGTAGAGGACTGTTCCCCAGTGTAGGCGAGACTCACTCATTTCGGTACCAGTGTACGAATAGACCGCAGTGATTAAACTTGAAACGAAACCCAGGAACTTTCCCATGCTTCCTGTCTCAATGTATGTACCAAAAGGAAGGTCTCTCCAAGTCTTTAAAATGTCAGAAACGAAGCCACTCAAATGGGTTACACCTACTCTGAATCCAAGACGATCGTGATTGGGACCACCTCCCAAATCCACAACTAACATCATGATCATCAGTCCAATCAAGGTCAATACTTTGAAAGTGGCTAGATAGAACTATAATAAAGTTAATTATACAACCAATATCCAGACTTACTTCAAATTCACCAAAGAATCGAACAGGCAAAAATTGGATACTGCAGGCGATAAGAAGTGCTACAACAATCCAAACACCATTGCTGACGGTAGTTGTTGGTACCCAATAATTCAAGATAGTGGCCATTGCTGTCCAAGAGGTAGCAGTTGAGAGAAGGTATCTAGAGATGAGTCAGTTCTAAGTACCATAGTCACGTTATGACGATGCCCCAAGAACCGAACTCACTTGAGATAGTAAGTGATCCCAGCCATTCCACCCCAAGCCTCAGAAACGAATCTAGTTCCATGACCCGGAAAACCTTTTTGATGAGGCAAAAAAGCTGACATCTCTCCTAAAGCACACATCATCGAGTAACAAAGCGAACCAACATACACGAAAGCGATTAATAATCCAACAGGACCACCTCGAACGAGACCACTTCCGGAATTCAAAATTAAACCTGTTCCAATGGCTCCACCAAGAGCCAACATGGATGCATGTCTGGATTTCAATTGTCGACGAAGATCGATTTCTTTGCTTTGCGCAGGTCGTCCATAATCCATCGCCTCAATATCAGTCACACGAGCGACATCTTTTTTCTCATCGTCATCGTCGATTCTTGAAGATAGACTTTGTTGGGGTGTTGGAAAGATATCTTCGTTTGGTGCAGTCATCTTGTCAGTTTGGGAAATCAAACTTGATTTGAATGATGAGAAGTAAGACGGATTATCTGTTCTTCATCTCTTGCGAATACGATTGACCTTTATATGCTTTGAACGACATGATAAAGATAATCAGAGAAGGACTATACCGAGCATGCCGTCAACGTTTATCACGTAGATCGGTGCTATCGGGAGAGTTACATACCCTCGGTGAAGTCCGTACCCAATCAGAATCGTATGTTGTTTCGAAAGTTGGAATGCTTGGAACAGCAAGTATATATTTTGATTCTCGTCATGCTTGGACTCCCTCCTAGACACCATACCAGCAACAATACAACAAGATGGAACCCAGTATAGATCTATCGCACCATATGGTGCCGCATATGCGTAATTTGCCACTCAGTGCAATGAAGGTGATAGGCAAATTCACTCCGACCTTCCCAACGATACCCATGTCAGGAGGTGAGTGTTGGTCGACCAGACAGACGTAGAAACTAACATCAAGCAGGACTGCCTCATTGTACGTAGCTCCAGCATGCATAGGTCTGACCCTATAGCATCAATGTTCCCTATGCTCCAAGCGTCGTTCACGATTCCCGAGCCCAGTTCTCTCAATGGTGATTTGACAGACTGGATTGAAGGCAAATGCCCAACGAGAACGGTAAATCTGAAGAAGGATGGAAAAGGGACGGAAGACTTACCTTCCGGCCCCCTTGGTCTTCAACAAATATTCCAGTATGGTGTGACCAATGGGTTCGTGGAGCTTATACAGGCTTTGGAAAAGTTAGTCTTCCAACTACATGGTAAACCATATAGTGATGCTAGAGTATATTTGTCAATTGGAAGTAACGATAGTGAGTCTACAAAGAGCTATAAATCTGATCGCTAGTCATTTCCAAATGCATGAGGATGTTTGTTGAGCCGGTAGGTGAAGATCATGGTTCAGTACTGACCGACTACAGGGAGTAGATGGAGTGCTTGTTGACAAATACTGTTATGGGACCGCTTGTCATTTGATGAGGTCTTGGGGAGCTAGATTGGACCCTGTTGAAAGTGATGGCAATGGACTCGTAGTAGAAGAATTTGAACGTACTTTGAAAGAGTGGGATCCAAAGACTCAAGGGAAGAAACCTCATTTGCTGTATTTGGTCCCAGTAGGAAATGTGGGTTGTCAACATGACTTCTGTCTAATTAAAGAACCCAACAGGTACCATGATGCCAGAAGAGAGGTACCAGGCAATCTACAAGCTATGTCAAGAGCACGATATCATCATGTAAGTAGGTCGTCACAGAAAGCTAGCTAACATGTAGTATTGAGGACGATCCGTATTATCGTGAGACCCAACAACCACTCAAGCTGATCCCATTTCAGATCTTCAATTCTCCAGTTACGAACCCGATATTTCTCAGAGAGAAGCTACGTTGGCTTCCATAAGGCAGAGGCTTCCCCCGGCACCAACCCGTGGTAGTGACGACGATGTAGAAGCAGTGACCAAAGTGTTCGATAGCACGGGCAGCGTTCGCAGCTTCTACTCTCGAGATGTGGATGGAAGAGTCTTCAGGATAGATTCAGTATCGAAGTGTTTCGGTCCAGGTTTAAGAATGGTGGGTACTCGTATCGTTTCCCACTGACCAGAAAGGGTTGGTTATGTTGCAACACAGTCTTTTTCGATACTTTCATAAAAATAGCTCGTAAGTTTTCAACATGGTCCGCTTCTATTTTCTGAAGATGAGAATAGAAATATCGACTCAGGTCACCAACAACATGTCTCAAGCTGTTTTGACTTCATATTTGTCAGAGGACAATTGGGGAGTAGCGGGTTTCTTGCGGTGGCTACTAGGTAAGAGGAGAATATCTACCAAGCTAAAACCAATAGCATGTCGACTTGAATACCAAAGGAAACGGGATTATTTCTTAGATTGCTTTTATAAATACTGTCCTCAGGATCTTCTTGCTACGACTCCATGTGGTGGCGCCATGTATCAATGGGTAACAGTAAACATTGATAAACATCCAAGATTCAAGACCACCGATTCGACGAAAACCAATACCAGGAAATTAATGGACGAATTATATCATAAATTGATTAATGAAGGAAGACTATTGGTGATGCCAGGATTCTTGTTTGTGGTAGAAGAGGAAGGACAAGATAGATCTATCGATACTAATCATCTTCGAGTTTGTGTGAGTTAAACAAGAATTCCCTGGAAGATTTTGTGTATTGACCTTTAAAGTTCGCTGGTACTCCTGAAACTTTACAAACTGGCGCTCAAGCACTAGGCGACACTGTGAGAGTAGGTCAAGCGTACAAGCCATGGACTGACATGGTATTAGAACTTCTTCAGAGCCTAGGAGAGCCAAGATTACTCCTTTAGATAGGAAACTCATGCATAATTTGCAACAGTTCGTGGCAGTTGCAGTGCAGTGCTGCCAAATCCAATGAACTGTTGCTCAGTTGGATAAAACGCAGCGGAGATCGTGCTTTGCAGCTGCATATAAATAAATGGCTAATGCATGAATTTTACTTTTCGAAAGGCATAATCAAAGTTTATGAGCAACCGTTTCTGCGATAGCAACAGCTTCAATCTCAATACGAGTGTCAGGAGGTCCGGGGAGTCTTCCAACTTGAACACAAGTTCTAGCAGGTTTAGGTCCTTCTGGCAAAAGCTATGATGATGATTAGAAACAAGGATTATGGAGTCATAACTGTATTTCAACACGTACAGGAACAATGACTTCATTCATTGCCGCGAAATCGTCCATATCCTTCAAGAAAATGTTGAGTTTCACTACATTCTCCAAACTGGATCCTGACAATTTTAGAACATCCTTCAATTTCCCCATAGACTGTAACTACCATTATCAGCCTCAATTCAAAGTATTTAAGCTCACTGTTGCTGTCTTGATATCACCTTGTCCAATTTGACCGGAACAGTAGACGAAACCTAGAGCTTTGACAGCTGGTGCTAAACGACTCATCAGTACTCCTCAACGGGGTCGCACCTACAGTTGATAGGTCTCAATGGATACTTGTCGCTGCTGATGTACTCTTTTGACATTGTCGTTGACTTGAACGGATAAAAATCAATCTTTTGTTAAAGAAATCACTTCAAAAAACCAAACGCTCATTACAGCTCGGTAAAGTCCGTTAATGGCAGTGGGCCCGTAGAGCTCGGCCAAGTCCTTTCATCGAAATATGCTCCTATCTCCCAAAGCAAGATAGTGTACGATAACACAATGACAACGATAACATATTGATAATGGAAGAATTTAACGAATTTCCTTCTAAATAAGACGGGGAAATCCTATCTCCTCTAAACTAAACACCCAGCACGCTGTTCAACCAGGAAACTATTTCGTCTTTCGGTTCTGTATCCGAACGGACTTCATCGAGAGATGGATTCTGTAACGGAGTCAGGTATGCAGAATCAACCAGTCGCACGTACTGTTATCATCGCCTCGTTATCAGCATCCTTGTTCTGTGATACAGATGCTGCACCATTTACGTCCGGTAGGATCCCCCAATTGTTCAAGTTCTCCAAAGTGACGTTGGGCTCCAACAGCATTTGTTGTTCATCGTCCAAAGCAGGAATGTTATCTGAACTTCCAGACACAAATCGCTCTAAAGGCACCATTGAAGTTGAAGCAATAACTTGTTGACCTGAATCATCTTGTAGATCTGGCTGTTCCCACCAAGGTTCAGTGTTAAATATATCCCCCGACCAAGGAGGTAATGTAACACCTTTCATTGAAAAAGCTTCGAATATACTATTATTGTTCCAAGCAGAGTCGTCGAATGATAGATATGGAGGGATCGTAGGCATATCTGTACCAATACCGACATCGCTCGGCGAGAAAAATTGAGATTGATCTAGATATAATGATGTTTGGTCTTGGAGTGCGTTAGAAGAATCAGGTAATTGGCTAGTCGACGCATTTGGAACGAGAGAGAAATCAAAATCGGCTGAGTCGAGGCCATTCAAAGAGATATCGAGAGGTTGCGCTTGGAAGTCTTCCTTGCCTTTAGATAAATTTGAAGGCGAAGACTTGGACAGAGGTGGTGCAACCCGATAGATGTTCATTTTGGAAAGTGTTTCGACAGTTGTCTTCAAGACCTGCTGAATGATGTTGTGATAAGAAAGAGCTTGTGGTAGATTTGCTGGTCAACGGATCAATACCAAGCTGCTGTTATACTTTGTAACTTACATGCAAGAGATTTCAAGATAGTTTGACAGATGTTTATATCCTGTATGGCCTGCTCGACAAGTAGTTGATCTGTATAACCGTCACTACCGCAGAGTTTCAATAATGCAAAAGACAATGATAATCCGGCCATTAGAGAGTATCGAGACTGTTATCTGTTAAAGAAGTCAATCAGTCAAAACTTACGACCATCCACGAAGAGGTGATTCGACTGTTGAGTTGCATTCTACGACAAATTCGTAGCATACAGCTGGAACTCGCGAGCATAACGTCCAGCGCTCTTTTACTAGGTGTAGATTGTCTTGGTGAGGGTTCAAAGAGTAAAAGGCAAGAGTCTGTAAATGTAAATCAGCACATATTTTGTATATCTCTCTCTATCCGGAATAGAATTTAACTGACAATGGAACATGACTCTGTAACTTTCGGACGACACGAAACCTTGAGGAGCAGGAGCTGTTGCGAGCCACAGCTTCAGTCGTTCGAAGCAATTCTCGTACCATTGACTTGAAGGAGTGAGATTTGATATCTCAGAAGATTCATGTGTGAATGAATAGATTTCAGACTGGAGTTTACGTAAATTGATCGTGTGTAAGAAAATGGCTTTTTGAGGGCATATTTCTCCAGACAAGAATTGACGTTGCTCGGGTCCAATATTACGATCATGTTCAGGCGAAGGTAGCTAAAAATGTCAGTTAGAACATGTTATGAATCTTACAGGTACAGATATCTCGTCTTGAGGAATTTCAGGTTGTTTTCTAGCTGATATAGAGTAGAGTCGATCTAAATCATACGTGCACCAAAAGAGTCTTCTTCGCATATCAAGCTTCAAAGCGTCCAGGTTAGCCATCGTTTCTGCTGATTCTTTGTGAAAACCAAATTCTAAACAAGTTTGAGTTGTTGCGTTGACGAGATCCTCTGTCGAACCCTTGTCAGGATTGATTATGGAATACCAAACCAAAAGAAGATGAGCTTGCAGTCGATCTGAGATTTAGTACTGATAGACCTTGGTTTAGCTCACGGTATTCAGATTCCTCAAACGTCGAGTCTAGATGTCTAATAGCTTCTTCGTGGAAGATGGTGGAACGATGTCGTAAACCATCTCCTGATGCAGCAGAGATTGACATTGCCATTGTACTTATTGCTGACGAAATATCAGTCGCCATGTAATCGAATCTACACTTACCAAACACCATCAAAACCACGAAAATATCACTGGGCTGAACGTTGTTGTTCTGTCTGATTTTTGTCATTTGATCAGCTAAGGTGGGCATGTGAATGATCGGTGCGACGACTCCGACCATATCACTATACGCTGCAATAAGGCGATCCACAGTATCTTGATCAGGCAGGACAGGTAGACTATGAGTCTCATGCGAAGTTTTTGGTTTTGATGGGATAGTAGAGCTGGAAGATGAGGTCGCCTCGACGACTACCTTAGTACCCTTGAAGAGAGTTTGATCGAGAGTCGCCAAAAGCATTTGTTCACGACCGGCGAAACCAAAAACATTATCAGGTTTATCCATGATAATCCTGGGAGATGTCGTGTCAACAGTGACGTCTGCTGCGTTGAAGTTGAGGAAGGAAGTCGGAACGGTCGCCTTTGATTTATCACCTGGAGTCTTTTGATCGAAATGAGCTGAAGCTAGTGCTATTAGTGGTCCACTTCCGTCTGCAAGTGATTTGACCGATGGCCAGAATGATTGTGGAAATGGTGTGGTCGATCGACTAGATTGTAGACCACTGTCATCGTCATCACCAAGAGATCTACCTGTCTGACTCTTGGTCAAAGCCTCAATTTGAGCTTTAAGTTTTGCATTCTCTTCCTCGAGGGTGTGGAGGTAACTGATGGAATAGGTTTAAGTTTCATTTTCTAAATGGAATACGTAAGGTTACTCACTTCCTTGAAACATTAGTTTGACTGATAGCGTCGAACCCCAAACATTCGACATTAGCTTTCTCACAAGCAGAGCAAGCAGGAAGTTTCCCGTCACACCTAGTTTTTCTTGATCGACATCGAGCACATGAAGGTATAGAACGAGCGACTTTGTATCGTTGAACATCGTCCACAGGTATCAAAGTTTGTGCTCTACGTTTTGAAGGCATCTTCAAAATGTAATAACGTCCTCATGGGTTACGATCTTCGAATGAAGCAGAGTTGATCGAATCAATCAAAGAGATATTCAAAGCAGTTGGACTTATTTAGGCCGAGAGATAAGCACAACACCACAGGGAATCGGGCAACTCGGGTCAATGGCGGAAAAGCACGTAACGTTTAACAGTTTCAAATGCATCGATTAGCAAGGAGAAGTCGGATTATAGTGACATGTCGTTGATGTAGTTGGTGACTATTCGGAAAATGATTGATCGGCTGTATGTCATTCTGACACGAAGACTACTGGATTTCAACTCAATTAGATGATGTTAAAACGTCATAAATGCTTGGGTTATTGGAAAAGGAGAGTGCAGAATTGATTGATATTCATGCTCATTTCCGACGGATTGATGCATTCAAACTACCAATTTGCTGTCCACCTTTCTGTTTCTGCTCATCTCCATCGAAAAGCTTATTCTGGGCGTTTGTAACTGATACCAGCAGAAGCTTGGGCAACAGGGAAGACCACTATCACATATAAATTAGCTGGGAAAATATCTCACGATCAAGAAGGTACTCACAAACTTGAGCAATTTGGACATGAGGTGGTCTGGAGGCGACCCAAACGATTTCCTCAGCGATATCGTCACTGTTAATGTCAGTATCAATACGAATAAGTCGTCTATTGGTATGAAAACGCAGCTTACCCGGTTACTAAACGATGTCAGACAACAGTCAGAATTTATGAAATTGGGATTCACTTACAAGGATCCATTCCTTGGTAAACACTGTCGGCGGCGGCTTTATCACCTCTGAATCTGATGATTGAGAATTCGGTTTCGACCATACCTAGATGAACCGTTAATCGTTATTTTCACCTCATGATACTTTAGCCAATACCACACGTACCTGGTTGAATCTCACAAACTCTGATAGGAGTGTTTACGAGTTCACGAAGCAATGCACCGTTGAAAGCAGAAACGGCGTGTTTAGTAGCACAGTAGATTGAACCTTGATCATTCGTCAACATCCGTCATTCATCAACATAGAAAAGATGGACCCACCTCCAGCGTAAGCTTCACGACCAGCGATCGAACCAAGATTGATAACTTGCTATTGGAGCATTTAGTTGTGGTAGTCATAGAAGTAGAGAGAACGACCTACACCGGATCCTTGTTTCTTGAATTCTTTGACGAAGATTTGGGTGAGATGGATGAGACCAACAACGTTGGTTTGGATCATGATATCGACGTCGGCGGGGTCTAAAAAAAGGGTTGTTAAACTCAAGTCAAAGAAATGAAAAACTCAAACCTACCGATATCACCAACATGTTCTCTACCACGAACCATACCGGCGTTGTTGACCAAGCTAAAATAAGTCAATAAAGAATGAATCATACAGAAAAGGGAAGAAAAAAAGAAGGATCAGTACCCACATATCAACGGTTTGACCACCAATCTGACCAAGTACACCATCAAGATCACTTCGTTTAGTCATATCAACAGCCAAGATCTTAACACTAGCATCCTTGAATCCACCAGCTTGATGAGCAGCTTCACATTGTGCTTTAACTGAGGTCAAATTATCAACACGTCTGGCGAGTAGGATCAATGAAGTTCCTGCTTTAGCGAAAAGTAAAGCTGTAGCGGCTCCGATACCGGCTGAAGCTCCTGTTATGAGAGCTTTGATTGATTGTCAGTGAGACATTGGATTGGTAGGTGAGAGAGATTTAATTTACCTGTTTTACCAACGAGACTTTGTTGACATGTCAGTCTATGGAATTCCTGAGAACACAGGAGAATCGACTTACCGGGAGGTATTGAAGACTGACATTTTTCTTATTTGTTGTAATTGGGTTTGAGAGTAGTTGAAAGTAGGTGTGAAGGTGAATGATTTTAATGAATAGAGACGTGATAAGTTTCTTAACATGCAATAGAATAACTATTTACTAACGGCTGAGTTGGAAAATACCTTACCTTGCATATCTTTTGATCTCGCTATCACTTTTAGCCAGCGCCTATTTCCGATGGATTGTGCAATCATTTGGATTTTCCGGGATATTGGTATTGGAAAATGTAATGCCATGCAATATTCTACTGAGATACATATTCTCAATCAGATTCATCCTCTTCCTCATCTTCTTCACTCTCTTCCCCATCCTCCTCGTCATCATCCTCAGATCCAGAATCCAATGGATCATCACTATCATCACTGTCATCGTCATCACTAATACCAGACTGTCAGATGAAAGAAAAAAAAGCCACGAACGGAACGGAAGGAACAAAACTCACCCATCCTCTTCATCTTCCTCATCGTCATCTTCACCACCTCTCATATCGATATCTTCAATCTCACCATCATCACTACCAATTTCCAAAGGAACGTCACTCTCTTCATCATCACTTTCACCCTCAACATATCTTCCACCCTCACTTTTCTCAATCTTGCTACCAGCCAATGCAGCTTGTTCAGCTGCTATACGTCTCATTGAGATCTGAGCCAATGCAAGGTCAAGTCGACCAGATAACGAAAGAAGTGGTTGATTCAGTTGAAGTCTGGTTTGAAGCAGATGTGAGAGTGTTGCAAGATGGAGTGGGAGTGATGGGATCTGCAGGATGTCAGTTTGGATTTACAGATGCGCAATGTAAACTCACGGTCATGAGTACAGCCCCACGCTCCACCAAAACACCCTTGACCCACTCTACAGTACCTCTACCCTGTTGTTCTGATTGAACACTACCTCTACCTCCACCTTTCCTGTTTGCTCCTTTCCCTTGACCTAAACGTTCTACACAGGCTTTGAGCAAAGGTAAGGCCATCTGTGCAGGCATTTTTCGGATTGTATTCCGTATGAGGATAGGATCACGATGGGTCAAACATAAGGTTAGAAGAGCAGGGTCGGAAGTGTGTAGAGCTTGAACGAGAAGACGAGTGAGAGAACCTGCAGTGACAGCTTCTGTCGTCGTTGTTTTACCTGACTCCGTGGCTCCTGTTGGAAGAGCAAGTAAACGTTCTCCAAGAGACAGATCCGCCATATCGACGTCAGTCGGAAGAGCAGCTGAGGAGTCTTCTGTCGTTTCAGGTTCAACGATCTGCGATGGAGGAGCTGTGAACCGTTGGAGAGGTATCGTCGATGCTGTGGATGAGTTTGCGACGAGATCTTGAGCATCGACCTTGACAACTGTAGATGGTTTAACACCACCTTCTGGTAATTCATAGACAGCAGTAGTCCATTTGATTCTACCACCACCAGCCATTCTACCGCACGAGAGACCAGTCTCCGAGAAGGAAACACCACAAAGTTTGATAGTTTCATCGCCCTTGACGACTTTGACCGTCGCCGGTTTAGAATCTGACTTGGGTCTAGCAAAATCCAGCGTTGTTGGAAGCGTGAATAAGGAAACTTCTCCCGAAGAATGAAGAACTGAGATGAGACTGGAAGATAGAGCTAACGAATGTGCAGGAGATAGTGTAGGTGAGGCATATCGATAAGATAGTTTTGCAGATGATGTTGGAGTAGGTAAGGTGTATTGTGAAACCGTTCGATCATCTTCAGACACAACGAGGAATGAAGAACCTTGAGATGTCGTCGGGAGTGGTAAGATGGATGTCACTGATGATGTGGATACTGGGAGTGGTGATGAAGTGTAGGTGATGGTTGAAGAAGTGAGTGATAAATGGTAGGTAGTGACAGAAACCGACCCAACAAGTACGTGTAAGACTTCGTTGGTGGATGTGGGAAGGATAGCGACTGCGGTAGAGTTGAGGTTTGATAATGAAAATGTATGCGTGACTGTAGCCTCTGCGAGCACGAGAATAGATGACGCCGTAGTCATGACCGTACCATGTTCAGAAGAGAAAGCAGCGGTAACAGGAGTGACTTTCGATTTTCGAACGACACTACCTGATGAAGGGGAGAAAACAACAAGTTCCCCTTTAGCAGTGGTAACGAGTACAACGTCTTCTTCACCACCATCAGTGAGACCACCAGTCTTCTTCCTTCTCTTCTTGGAAGAACCTGCACTGGGTATTGTACTCCAAGACACAGTGGTGACTTTACTAGCCCCCTCAACATCCCATTCCGCAACGACTCTATCAGAAGCGATCTCCCAAACCTGTAATTTTTCGGCAGAGCCCAAAACAGGTAAAGCAGTAGCGAAATGGGATCGTGAAGGGTTGAAGGAGGAGATGGAAGGGTGAGGGGGTGGGGATTGAGCCGCTACGGGCATTTTTTGTCGGGATGGACCAGCAACTGGTGCCATACTAATTCTACGTTAGCGAAAACTTCGATCAAGATCAGACAGTGATTGCGGAAGAAGACGAAGTTCAGATTGGATGCCCGCATAAAATGGGTCGGGCGTTTTCACCACGAATGTGTAAGTAGACCGTCGTGTTGGATCATCATTTATCGTTCTCGTTGGGGAATTGAAGGGGGAAGGAAAAGCAATTTACCTGGTATCTATAAAAATGTCAGTGGCTGATTCAAACATTTTTCAACAGCAGTTTAAAGGATAGGTTAAGATTCAGTAGAAATAAAACAGCCATGTTTCGTCTGCAACGTCCCCAATCTCATTCCGTCAATGAAGACGAAACAAGAATGAGAACTCAGGCGGTAATTCGCATATGCGACATCATTAAGAGATTCGGGAGGGATGGAGGGTTTGAAGCAAGAATGTTTACTTACTTTTTTGAGTTAAAGAGAAGTGATCAGAGATTCACTGAAACTACACCTAGTTAATAAATTTTCCACATTGTAGATATGACTGGAAAAAGATTGATTGGATTGAGATCAGAGTTGTGCGTTTAAGTGTCTTGGGCACTTGGCCATAACAGACTCTAGTTTGAAATTGAACACGTAGTCATCCGTGGAGTGGGAGGGAGGAGGGGGGGAGGGGTTGTGGGAGTGGATGAGATAATAAACCCCACTTACAGTTGAGGATTGTTATATTCACTCACTCAATTAAGGTGATGAAGATTCAAGTCAAGAAGAATTTTGAGTTGATGCGAGCAATTTAAAAGTTGAAAACCAAAATTATTTAATCTACGTGGCGGTATTACCGGAATTAAAGTAATGTGGCAATCTCATCCATACACCTGTACACCATCACAACAACTGCAACCACGGTTTCTGATTGAGCCAGTAGTGGTCTGAGAGACACTGTATATCAATCAGTGGATGAAACGCATAGCCTTCAATGACAGGTTTCATATGCTGAGCTGCTTTTCGGCTTAATGAGACTTCGACACGTACAAGTTTTACACCGAAAAAAAAAGAAATTGTTGGACGGAGAAGGCTGAATTTGTTGAGAAGACGCTCGACTTCGTATCACGAAATGCAGTACAGAAGGCTAGGAGAAAAGACCTTTTCTTTTGAATTGCTAGTCGATTTCTGCTTTTGTTCTTCTTCCCCCCGCTTCACACATAGTTTTCTGTGATCTTCATTTACTCAACAGCTCTCATAACAAAAACTTGTCAAACATGTCAAGATCGCAAGAAAGAATCAATTCCTTTTTGGAAAAAACGAGAGATGTCACTTGCATGAACATCAGACAACTATTCAGTCTCCCATCAGAGGGTAAGTTGACTTACAGTACGATCCCATGCAGTCTAGCTGACACCCTTATCTATCTACAGCATTGTATCCATCGCCAGGAACAACTCCAATCTTCAGTGAAGAGCTTTTAAATTCTATAGTCCTACAAGCAGGCCTGTTCGCTCTAGATAAACTACAAGAGTTGAATCTCGCCAACCAATCTGAAGAACTTCTCTTCAGCCGAACCACACTCGAAGGTCAGCGGGTAATCCTAAAATGTGTTCACGACTCGGTTGAATGTCATCTGTCACAGGGAATCGACATAACCCTCTTGGAAAGCGAGAATAGCTTCGATGACTGTCTTACAGTTCAACTCAGTGCTCTCGAAAAGGTCTGGCGTAGGTTAGATTTTCCTGATAGTCCACAAGACGTAATCACCCAAACTGTCGCAAGAGAAATCACTGAGAAGTGTAAAACTGAACCTAGAGGTTGGACGGGGATGTGGGAGGCTTTAATAGAAGGTGGCTATGTAAACTCAGAACAAAGTGAGACTAGTAAAGACAATAAGAAAGAGGATGGGGACGATGATTCGAAGACCTCTGATTTCGGCTTTAAAATTTCTAAAAAGAATCGGAGAAAGATGTTCGAATAGGTCTTGGTGATAGATAATGAGTATGGAATCGGATTGTTATGTATGAAATCTTTTGTCAGCTGATTGACGGAATTGTGCATTAGTTGCTGCACATATATCATCCCTACTTGCACTATGTCTGCTTTTATGTCTGGTTTCTTTACGTTGTGCTACTTGGTGACGATTCGCCGATGATTTCGTTAATTCAATGAACCCTCCTTTCTTCCCAAACATCATCGCGTGATCAATTCTCCCAGACCAAGAAGGCTATAACATCATCATAAAACAGTTTTTTTAAAAGTTCTACTAGTGAATTACCTATCATCAATCAAATAACTCTGAAAGCCAACTGAAAAGCAAACATGTCAAATGAGGATACCTTGATGGAAGACATCAAAAACAGATTCCATCAGATCAAATGGAAGATATTCTCTTCACTTCCGACTTTCAATCTGTCGAACGAAGAGGAGGATGAAGTTTGGGATCTCATGGGCTCACTCTCTGAGTCAGATGATAATGGTGAGTTGAGACTTTCATCACCAGTAGTATATGCGGGTAATCTTAATATCTAAGTTAACAATCAATTCAAACAGATGATGAATCGAAGAATTCCAAAACAATCAAATCAATTATGAAAAACGTTTATAAAGATCTCCGATCAAATTGGGTTTCTCATCTCAAACAAGAAGAAATCACACCAGACCAAGTCCAAGATTATTTCTCAACGTTCGAAGCACAAACCTTCATTCTAAAGACACTTCAAGAAGTCACATTGAAACAGCTCAACCAGGTCACCAATCAACGTAAACATGATAGAATCTATACTTTCTTCCGTCAACAGGATGCTCCAAGTGAGGAAGTCAACAAAAAACAAGTTGATACGTATTTCGAAAAACAGAAGAATGGTTTAAGTGAAGTTTGGAAATCTAAGGGTTTACCTAGGTTATTTACGGCGAATGGTGCAAAGACTGATAAGAGGTCTGCAATTGTTGAGGAGGCTTGGGGTCACGCTAAAGGATGGGCTGGGTTGTGGGATGCTATCAGTCAGAAAGGTCAGAGAAGTAGTTCGTAGTTCGAAGGTACGGATACTAAATATGCCATATGCCATATGCCACCAAACCTCCGCACAACTTTCAGAAAAATCACACGGAGAATTGCGGCATTTGAGTATTCGATGAACCCTTAAAAAGCCATTAAAAAGCCTTTTGTCTAATTCGATTTTCTTATTGTTCTTATTGTTCTTATTGTTCTGGACGATGTAACAGGAGTCAACTTCCTGTTCTAGTATATCCAAGTCTGGGGTAGGGAGTGGAGAGAACAATGAGACTCTATCAAGTTTATAGGATGTGTGAAATCTTTTGGGAGAGAAGGAATGGAGAGTGGGATTGGTACTGATGATTCTTTCCTCTTTACACTTTACATGCTTCTGATTCTCCCTATTTTCACTCTCGCTCGCTCACACTTACTATTTGATTGAGAGGCGACTTGATCATTGATCACATCACTAACATTGATTGACGAAATTTGATTACATACCAATCCACCTTGAAACAACGAGGTTGAACGACTTTCTACCGCCAAACCCCAACCTCGACCTCGACCTACAATGTCCACATTACCATCAACATCAATATCAACATCACATCCCACATCAACCACTTCAAGAACCCCACCGACGACCCCAAGACGTAATCCAACACCAGCATTCTCCAGACCCCCTTCAACAAATTACATCCAGAATGACAGATATCCCCAAACACCTCCAACATCTTATCGACCAATAACTCCCAACACGCTTCAAAGAGCAACCAGGACCGCACTTCCCTTATCACCTTCTCCATCAAAATCGAATAACAGATATAGTGATACTGTTGAACTTTCATCTTTCAGAAATAGAGCGACAGATTCACCGTTCGACGATAGACATTCGATAGCTGTCGAGGAAATGTCTGCAATTCTTGATGATGATTATTCGCCATCTGGACCTGAAAAGACAATGTCTGGATATCAATTCGCTAGAACTCATAGTCATCATACACATCCAACTGGTGATTTAACTTTCGGTGAACAATTAAACGAAGTCGTTCATGATCGAAGATCTTATCCACCCATCCCTACCTCGACATTCAAGGATCATATAGATTTGATTCCAGGTGTTGGATTGAACACTGAAGAGATCTCCCCCATCAAACCAAGTTTTAGAGCTTTATTTTCTCTAACCACAAAATACGATTTAGTGACTACTCTATTACCCGGTGTGGTAACTGCAATAGTAGCCGCTTTGGTTCCACCGTTCATGTCAACACAAATCGGAGATTCATTCGCCATCTTGGCAGTCTATCCATCTGATACCACTCTAGCTACCGAAAGTCAAAGAGACGAAATGTACAGTGTTAACACGGATACATGTGTGAAATTGACTATAGCAGGTGCGGTAGCTTTATTAGCTAATTATTCTCGGGGTGTCTTTTGGACAAGATTCGGTGAAAAAACAGCTGCGAGATTGAGAGAAAAGATTTATAAAGGAGTTCAGGTTCGTGAGATGTCTTGGTTTGATTTAGGAATGGGAATGAAAGGTGACGAGAATATCGGGGCTGGTGGTTTAATGGCGAAATTTACTAGGTAAGTGTATCTCAATGAAGTTTGGCTGATCAAACAGGGAAACCGATGATGTACGTCTCGGAGTTGGGATGGCTGTTGGTGAAGCTATTCAATATTTTGCGATTTTTCTGGTTTGTTTCATTTTAGGAATGGTGAAATCACCTTTATTATCTTTGGTGATCTTGTCAACCATCCCTCTAGTCGTTTTGGTCCAAGTCGCCGCTCAAGTTTTTGTCGCTCCACAGTATTCAGGTGAAAGACGTGCTTTCGCAGAAGCTTCGACTAACGTTGAAAGAGCTACTGCAGCTATTTCCACCGTTAAAGCTCATAACGCTCAGGCTCAAGAAGAGAATCGATTCATGAAATTGATCAATCGAGGTAAAGATCGACTTATTTCTCAAGGTGTCATTTGGGGTCTTGCAGTTGGTTCGACTGATTTTTTGTTGTTGGCAATGTTCGTCGTTGGATTTTGGTATGGTGCTGAAGTGGTTAGAAGTGGGAGAAGCTCTAATGGTGATGTCATGACGACGTTTTGGGCTTGTTTATTGGCAAGCAGTTATCTTCAGTTAATCGTGCCAACTTTAACCACGATCACTAAAGCTAAAAATTCAATGGCAAGTATGTTAACTGTCATCCAAGGACATAACAGTAACAACTCGAAGCGTCATTCATCACCAAGAAACTCTTTACGAAAAATTAGACCGACGAAATGTCATGGTGAATTCAATTTGAGAGTTTCGTTCTCTTACCCATCAAGACCCGAAACATTAGCTTTGAACGATGTGAAAATGTTCATACCACCCGGAGAAACGACTTTTGTAGTTGGAGGAAGTGGTTCTGGTAAATCAACCATCGCTCAATTACTTTTACGATTGTATAAACCGACTCAAGGTGATATCACCATGGACGATCAAAGTATCTCAGTTCTAGATGAAGATTATTTGAAGGAGAATATCGCAGCTGTTCAACAAGGTTGTATACTCTTCGATTTATCGGTTCATGATAATGTCGCTATGGGTGTTGGGTTGGGTTTAGGAATTGGTAGAGAACATGTAACGAGGGACGAGGTTGTTGAAGCATGCAAGATGGCTATGATTCATGAATTCATCGAATCTTTGCCTGAAGGCTATGAAACTAAACTTGGAACTGGTGGTTCATCTCTTAGTGGTGGTCAAAAACAACGAATAGCCATCGCACGAGCTAGAATCAGGGATCCTACTGTGCTGATACTAGGTGAGTTGAAGAATTGTATCACTGACTAACGAGTAGACGAGGCGACATCAGCTTTAGACGCAACATCCAGAGTAGTAGTCTTTGAAAATATCAAAAAATGGCGAAAAAACAAAACGACAATAGTCATCACTCATGATCTTTCACAGATCCTAGCAACCGATTTCGTGTACGTGATGAAAGACGGTTGTCTAGTCGAACAAGGATTCCGATCTGATTTGATGCGAAACGCGATTTTCGGTGGGGTGTTTTCATCAATGGCAGCTGAACAAGCTGTTGAACCGGTTCCACAGAAGATGGAAGAATATCAATCAGCTGAAGAAATTCTTGATGAGGAGTTGGTCGATGATAAAATCAGTTTACGTACTCGACCTCATACACCTAGTTTCACTGGTGCTAGACCTGGTAGTATGGCTTATTTGGATATTATCGAAGATTACGTTACGGGTGGTAGATATTCATTCACCGAACAGAAAGATAGGAACAGCGTCGATCTGGGTAGATCATCTAGACTTTCACTCGCTCAAAAAAGACTCAGTTGGAGTCCACAGGATTTGGATCAATCCAGACCGAAAAGTTTGGTTGAATCTCCTGGAACTCCTGGGAGTCGACTTTCAGTTTCTAGAAGATTGAGTTATGGTCGACCTGCTTCTTTGGCCATGTCTGAGAAGATGAGTTATAGAGGGTCGGTATTGGATTATCGTCAATCTCGGGTGGTTGAGGATTTGGAGGTTAAGGTTCTGGAACCGGTGATTGATGTTGAACCGGAGGTACCACAAGCTAAAGTCCTTGGTATCACTCGATTGATTTTTAAATTCTTACCCTCACTACCTCGACCTTATTTACTCGTCATTGGTGTGTTAATGGCAGTGGGCCATGGTATCCTGGTACCCATTTGGTCATCCTACATCTCGAAACTAATGGCATTAGTCGGTGCAGGTGGAACCGACATACATTCAATCGGTATAAACGGAGGGTTGCTAGTAGCCCTATCAGCAGCCCAAGGAATATGCACCACAATCCAATACTACACCCTAGAAGCTCTAGCTGCCGTCTGGACCTCGAAAATTCGACTTCAAGCTTATCAAAAACTTCTCAAACAAGATAAATCATTTTTCGATAGATCCGTGAATTCACCTGCGAGATTGGTACAGATCTTGATTAAAGATTGTGACGACATGCGACCGTTGATGTCAACTGTCATTGGTCGATTCGTGGTTTTCACTAGTATGATTGGGTTGGGTTTACTCTGGGCTATGATTATTGGTTGGAGATTGTGTTTGTTGGGTTTGGCTTGTGCACCGTTCTTCGCTGCTGTTATGATTTTCAACACGGTTGTCTTGGGGAGATATGAGATACTGAATAAAGAGAGGAGAGAGACTTTGGGTAGAACTTTCTATGAAGTAGGTTGTTTGGGTTTTTGGTTTTAGTTTGAGCTGAGCTGATGCTTTGATTGGATGGTAGTCTATAGCTAATGTTCGTGGTATACGGGCTATGTCACTTGATGGGATTTTCTTGGATAAGTTCGAAAAAGAAGCTGGGGAAGCTCTGCATTCGGGTAATGTACGTGCTTGGGTCGTAGCTCTTGGTACATCTGTCACGGCGGCTTTACCATTGTTTGCTCAAGGTAGGTAACAAGGTTGATGATGAGACTAAATGTTTTAGCAATGTTGACTTGGGCGATTGGTCTGTTTATGAAAGAGAATTTAATGAATTATTCGCTTTCACTTCAAGTTTATTCTTTGGTCTTGTTTAGTTTAACTTTCGGTGCCCAGATGTTAGATTTTAGTAAGTGCATTCAGTATCTTATAATGTGGTGTTTTAATGAATGTCCTCTAGTACCCGCTATATCAAAGGTTAAATACGCTTCAAGAGATTTCAATCGATTATACGATCTTGAAACTGATTCAACGACCGAATCCAATGGACTCCTAAGATTCCCAATCACCGGCCACGTTTCGTTCAATCATGTAAAATTCTCTTATCCAGGTCGACCACCAATCTTTACCGACTTAACATTCAACTTGAAACCAGGAGAATGCGTCGCGATAGTCGGACCCTCAGGAAGTGGGAAATCAACAATAGCGTCATTACTTCAAAGACTGTACATCCCAACCGAAGGCAGAATAACCATGGACAAACATAATCTAATTGAAGCAGATACGAAATGGTTAAGGAATCATATAGCTGTAGTCAGTCAGACTGCTAACCTCTTTGATTCGACCGTATCAGATAATATCGCTTATGGATCTGAAGTCCCGATTGGTGAGATCACGAGGGCTGCGATTAGTTCGAACATACATGAGTTTATTATGACGTTGCCTGAGGGGTATGATACGATGTTAGGGGAGAATGCTAGTTTGATCTCTGGGGGTCAGGCTCAGAGATTACAGATTGCTAGAGCTTTGGTTAGACGGAGTCATATTTTGATTTTGGATGAGTGTACGAGTGCTTTGGACGTTGATAATCAGCGGGCTATTTTGGATACTATCGTCAAGATCAAGGATGTGAGTTGCAGTGATGACGAAGTGTTATAGGTTCATCTTTACTGATTTTTTTTGTAGACTAGAACTACGATCTTTATCACTCATTCTGTCGAAGCTATGAAACGATGCGATAGAATCATTTGTTTAGGTGATGGGGTGGTGGCTGAGGATGGTAGTTTTGAAGAATTGATGGGTAAAAGGGGTGTGTTTAGTAGATTGATGCAAACGGGGGAGTGGGAGTAAGACTTATGGAGGACAGTTTCTTGGTATCAGATACAGTATGACCCTTTGTAATAACCACTCCTTACATGTGAAACCATTCTCCATTCCGTCTCCGCCACACTCACCGTTGACTCTCGGTTTTGATCGGCCATTCCAACTGCCGCATAGTGAAAACGCGGATACCAACCAACGTCACCACCAGCAAATTAAAGTAAAGTAAATTGACATCCATTTTATTTTGCTTCACTTTTCCATCACTCAATTAACAAATCTTTAACCCCACTCAACCAAAATTCAAGATGATGAGAACAAGAGGCGTTATCAGAAGTTTACCAAAAGTTTCTTCAAAAACTCGTTCTCTCTCAACTTCAGTTTCAGTTTCAACTCCTATTCTCCGTCGTTCAACTGTCGTCCAACATGAATTATCGTGAGTCTTTGGATTGCCTGGATCATCATCGATTCTTGCGAGTGTTCTGGGACTCTTTACTAATATCTTTGGTTGTTGTTTAGTCGCTTGTCGTCACCTGTTGTAATTCGTTCTTTCCATTCTGGTTTCGTTCTTAAAGGTACGTCTGCTGAAATTGGTGTTTATTTTCATCTAACATCGTTGTAGCCGAGACTGTTAAAGTACCTCAAATGGTCAGTTTTTACTCCCTCCGGATTAAGCAATCGAAGAACCAACTGACATATCGATATAGGCTGAATCCATCACTGAAGGAACTTTAAAACAATGGAGTAAAGCTGTCGGAGATTTCGTCAAACAAGATGAAGAAATCGCTACCATCGAAACTGACAAGGTGGGTCAAGTCACCTTAAAAAACAGTATTCCAAGCTAAAACCAAACATCCCAAATTCTAGATCGATGTCTCAGTCAACGCCCCAATGTCAGGTAAAATCACCGAATTATTAGTAGAAGAAGATTCGACCGTTACCGTTGGTCAAGATCTGTTAAGAATCGAACCAGGAGAAGGGGAATCCAGTGGAGGTGAACCACAAGCTAAATCTGAACCTAAAGAGGCTCAAGAAGGTAAACGTGACGATCCAGCTCCTGAATCTAAGAAGGAGAAGGATGCAGGTGAAAAAGTTCCTGAGAAACATGAAGAGAAAGCTCCGGGGATGAAATCTTCTGAACAACAAGCCCCTGCTCCAAAGAAGGAATCTCCTCCACCTAAAAAAGAGAAGAAGGATGAAGCACCGAAAGAGAAAGTTGCTGGTAGTAGGAATGAAACCAGGGTAAGTTCTTTTTTTTTAATTGTCATGACGTCTGAATTAAACCCCCCACCAGGTTAAAATGTCAAGAATGAGACAAACCATTGCTCAACGTCTAAAAGCCTCCCAAAACGCCGCAGCATCTCTCACAACTTTCAACGAAATTGACATGTCCTCCTTGATGGAATTCAGAAAATTATACAAAGACGGTATCCTCAAAAACGAAGGTGTCAAATTAGGTTTCATGTCTGCTTTCGCTAGAGCTTCAGTTTTGGCGTTACGTGAGATTCCAGCTGCCAACGCTTCGATCGAGGGTGATTCGATCGTTTATAGAGATTACGTTGATCTTTCGGTCGCTGTTGCTACACCTAAAGGATTGGTTACTCCTGTTGTTAGAAATGCTGAGGCTTTGGGTTTGGTCGAGATTGAACAAGCTATTGCGGAGTTGGGTAAGAAGGTGAGTGGTGGAGTTATCGATTAACGGTACAAATTTTAACGTTTGGATACCTTTTAGGCGAGGGATAACAAACTTGGTATTGAGGATATGTCAGGTGGTACATTCACAATCTCAAACGGTGGAGTCTTCGGTTCTCTCTACGGTACACCCATGTGAGTAGTTGGCTGTTAAATACAAGACCATTGTTGACTCTTCGATCGTAGTATCAATTTACCACAAGCAGCAGTACTCGGTATGCATTCGATCAAAGAGAAACCAGTAGTTGTCAATGGTCAAATCGTTATCCGACCCATCATGGTCGTAGCTTTAACTTATGATCATAGATTACTTGATGGTAGAGAAGCTGTTACGTTCTTGGTTAGAATTAAGGAATACATTGAAGATTCTAGAAGAATGTTGTTACCTTCGCCTGTTTAGGGGGGGTGGTGAAGAGGAGAGGAGAGGGGAGCCACTGGACGTTGAAGGTGGATATGAATGAATGAATTATACTTAATGCATCATGTACAAGTACTCTAAGTTAATGGTAACTCCAACGTTTTGATGTTTATGAGGTCATTTGATGGTAACTGAGTGTTGTTTATTCTTAACTCTTAACTTAATTAATCTGCACCCTGAGCGCGTTTCATTCTAGTCCAGCTGAACGCATTGTTTAAATAGACTTGTTCAAGAACAGTCAACTTACTTATATTTACATCTCTTACAGGGCAGCTACCCAGATAAAGCACCAAGACAATGTCGTGAGTAAACACATAAACATCCAACATTCTCCACCACTGACTCCCCCAGTACAAACACAAACGCAGATGCGACCTCAGCTTCGACATCCAGTTTCATCGCCTCTTTAACCCTAAATATAGCTATTGCAGGTGGTGAATTCGCCGGATGGTTAGTTTTGAGGGGTTGGATCAAAGCTATGTAGGTCATTGTTCATCGTTGAATTAGGATCGTTGTTTTTACTAAAACATCGTTTTTAGATACGAACCAAGAACTTATATTCCTCCTACTAAACATCAAGCTAGGGTTTTGGGGATCGACCTGAAAACACCTTGGTTACCTCTATGGAAAATATTGATATGTAAGGAAAACATCCCCCAAAAAAACTCAGAGGATTGATACTAAGATAAAGCATGGACACTTAGCTTCACCTGAAGAAATACTCGAAAAAAATGGTGTTGATCCTTATGTCTTTGTCAGATTTCTGTTGATGATGTCAAAAGCGATGATACCGATTTGGTTGATCTCTTGGATAATCTTGTTACCCGTTGATTCAGCGAATTCCAGTGTCGCTGGTAAAACCGGTTTAGATATGTTTACATTTGGAAACGTCGCTAAAGATAAACAAAGTCGTTATTGGGCTCATCTCATCCTAGATTATGTTTTCATCGGTACGCCGCCCAAAAATGATATTGGAGAGATTAAGCTGATTGCATCGTTTAGGATGGATTCTTTGGTTGATTTATAAGGAGATGCAACATTGGTTAATTGTTAGACAGAAATTCTTGATTAGTCCAGAACATTCACGTTTGGCTCAGGCGAATACGGTTCTTATTACTGGCATCCCGAAGGAATATCTTGATGAGACTAAATTAGAGGAATTGTTTTCGTATCTCCCTGGAGGTGTGAAAAGGATTTGGTTGAATCGGTAAGCCACTTGCGTGAAGCTCCATTGACTCTTTCTTAGGAATCTCAAAGAAATGCCTGACCTCTATTCACGTCGATTGAAAGCTTCTGGGAAACTTGAATCATCTCAAGTGAATTTAATCAAAACCGCCCGTAAAATCAAATTAGATCGTGAAAAGCGAATCCAAGAATTACAGGAGAAGAAGAAACCCATTCCAGCCGAATTAATCGGTCCAGTAAATCCAGAGATCAAAGAAGATCATGTTGGATTAGCAGATCAATTGGTACCAAGATCGAAAAGACCTATGATGAGATTGAAACCTAATTGGTCACCTATCGGCTTGGGTTTTCTGGGGATAGGCAAGAAAGTCGATACGATCGATTGGGCACGTCAGGAGATCGCTCTTTGTTCCGAGGGTTTGGAGAAATCTAGAAAACAGTTGGAAGATGATATCAATTCTCCTGGGGTTTCTGACGATTTTTATCCACCGCTTAATTCAGCTTTTATCCATTTCAATCAACAGATCGCTGCTCATTTGGCGGTTCAGGCTTTGACTTCACATGAACCGTGGGTCATTTAGCGTTTATTGAGAATGTCTTCGCTAATCATGGTTTAGATATAAAATGAATAACCGTTATATCGAACAAGCTCCTGCTAATGTCATTTGGCGTAATTTGTCTATGAACCCTTACGAACAAAACGTTCGTCAGGCTATCTCTTGGGCTGTGACTATTGGTTTGATCATAGTCTGGGCTTTCCCTTGTGAGTAAAATCAGTGTTCTCTGCTGACGACCTTGTATAGCCGCATTCGTCGGTGCTCTATCAAACATTTCTACATTGACATCAACATTCACTTGGTTATCATGGATCGAAGGTGATAGTACTGGTAAAAAGATTTTACAGGGTGTTATCAGTGGTATCCTCCCTCCTGTACTTTTAGCAGTTTTGAATTTGCTTTTACCTATAATCCTGAGACGTGAGTTCATGTCATAAATCCAACTGACATGTAGAACTCGCCGCTTTCGAGGGAATCCCAAGTAAAACTGGTGTTGAATTGAGTTTAATGACTAGATTCTTCGCTCATCAAGTTGTCGTAGGTAGCTACGTGTTGAGTTTATGCTGATATCAGAATACATTCCTTATCGTCACACTCGCTTCTGGACTTATCAGTTCTATAGGTCCTTTGGCTCAAGATCCTACATCTATCGCTACGATTTTAGCGACCCAATTACCTACGGCTTCAACCTTTTTCATTACCATGGTTTTGACTCAGTTTACTGGTACGATGGGAACGTTACTTCAACCAATTACGCTTTTGTTATACTATGTTAAATTAATTTTACTTGGTGGATCTCCGTAGGTTAGACTGGACTGTTTGGTGCTGATACCACTATGATAGACGATCTCAATACACATCTAAATATAATCTCCAAACTGCTAGTTGGGGTACGACTTGGCCTGGAGTAACGGTTTACGCTGTTATCAGTGAGTTCATTCATCTGACTGTAGCTGACGACAAATCAGTGATATCCTATTGTGTAATTTCACCAATCATCAACGGATTCGGCGCATGTTTCTTCCTACTCTCTGCATTGGTTTACAAATATCTTTTCATCTGGGTTTACGACCAACCTGCAGAATCTGATACCGGCGGTGTATTCTTCCCTAAAGCTATCACTCACGTTTTCGTCGGTATCTACATCCAAGAAGTCTGTTTATGTGCTCTATTTTTCTTGGCTAGGGATGATGATTATAATGTCTCAGCTTTGCCGCAAGCTATTTTGATGATTATCTTGATTGTTCTCACTGTAAGTGTATGTTCTTAGATGGGTGCTGATGGACAGGTGGCATTCCAATATGTGTTATTGAGATCTTACGGTCCACTTATCGATTCTTTGCCGTTATCTCTGGCTCATTTATCTTATGGAATGACCAAAATCAAATCCAATCAACAGGCTAGTACGATCGGTGAAGACGATAGTCCTCGTGAAAACGATCAATCCAACTCTTCGAAAGAGAGATTGACTTTGAACACCAATGGGAACAGGGTTACTGAGAATGAAAAAGAAAAAGTTCAACCTCCAACACGACCTGACGAAGTGGAATTAGACAATCTCAAGAATCACACATCACCCACAGCACCCGGTGCACCACTCGGTGAAACCATCCCGGCACCGCAAACGACAATCCCCGAAGGCGAAGAGGAAGAGGAGGAAGAAGTCTTCTTCGCTGTACCCGGTGGACCTGGTATCAGTAAACTCCAAGAGGACGATGGGAACGATCCCAAAGCGTTCTTCCACCCCGCGACGAAAGAACCACAAAGGATCGTCTGGCTACCGAAAGATGATCTTGGATTGTGTAAGGCTGAGATTGAGGGGAATTTGAAAGCTGGGGTCGAGAGTAGTGATAAATACGCTGTGCTGGATCATAAGGTGGGTTCGGAATTTGTTTTTTTGGCTTGGGATGTTTACTGATACGTATGTGGACTTTTAGGGAAGAGTTAGGATTTTCGGTCCACCACCTGAGTTCTTTAGAGTTGGGAATGAGTAGATAGATAGCTGTATAATTTATGCATTCACGATAATAGACTATTGCAGACCATGCAATTTCTTTGGTGGACATCAAAAGTGGAGGTCAATCGCGACGCGTTGAATGTAAAATTAAAGAAAATCAAAAAAGGCTTTTAGACATTCCACCATCCAAAAATGTTCATAGCAATCATCGGAACACCTTCATCAGGTAAAGAAACCATCTTGAAATATCTAGAGAATAAATATGATTTCCAGAGGATAGGTCTAGAGAGACATTCGGAATTGATGGATGGTTCGAAATTCGTATGTCGTCCGGATCCTGAAACTTGACTAACGATGAACAGGCGGAGGAATTGGATTTACCCAACAGACTGAAGATTGGTGGAGATACACCTATCCAAGTGAGTATAAGCCGAATCGACAGCAGGTTAACGACAAAAGTAGACACCGATACACACACCGATACCCAGCTCTAAACAGAAATTCCAAAATCCATCGGACCTTCTAGATTTCGTCACTAAAAATTGGAGACTGTTAACTGTAACCACTGATTTGGTCAGTTACGATGAGATTGAACCTTTTGTGAAAAGACCGTTTTTCTTGTTGATAAGTGTTGATGGACCTTTGATGGAGAGGTTTAAACGGGAACAAGCACGGTGTGATGGGTGAGCTTTTATTCCTTTCTCTCTAATTTTGGGTATGAGATACTGATAAGGGGTTGTTAGATCACTTTCTTTGGAACGATTCATCGATTCACATGATCTTTTGCTTAATGGTTCATCTTCTTCGACGAGGTCGACGTCGACGTCCACATCTCAGTTGATGACAGATTTCAAACGTGTCCAATTATCAGCCAATATCTCGATATGTAACAATTTCAAATCCATCGATGAACTATACAACCATCTTGATAAATTGAATCTAATCGATGAAGAGAGATTAAGACCTGGTTGGGATACTTATTTCATGGTACGTTTCTATCCACCCTTCCAACAAATACATATATTGATTAGGTTTTTTCGAAAAAGACACTAGCTTCGCTCGCCAGTCAAAGATCGAATTGCATGAAACGAAGAGTCGGCGCTATCCTCGTCAGATCCAAAAGAATCTTGTCGACGGGGTATAACGGGACTCCAAGGGGATTGACGAATTGTAACCAAGGTGGTTGTTCTCGATGTAACGGTTCTGCTAGAGGTGGTGAAGCTCGTAAGTCATTTCTGTCCTATTTGATTGATTCCCTCATTGACAGCTCTAAGTGAATGAATGTCTTTGTTTACACGCCGAGGAAAACGCTTTACTTGAAGCTGGAAGAGATAGAATTGGGGACGACTCGGTGATATATTGCAACACGTAAGTCAGCTTAGTCTTCGACAACATTAAAGCTGACGAAAATACAGGTGCCCTTGTTTACGGTGTTCTGTCAAAATCGTTCAGACTGGGGTTAGAGAAGTCGTTTACAATCAGAGTTACAGTATGGACGAAGCGTCTGCGAAAGTACTCAAAGAAGGTGGTGTCATCTTACGTCAATTACATTTACCTTTCTAGTTGGATGATATGAAGACAATTATGCATAGAACAGTATCTACTCTACATTGCCATGTAGTATCTTGCCAACATTAGACTGAATTTTCAATTCAGGTTGATGAAGATATCCCCAAATCCCAACTCTAAATTCTAAAGTCGAAACCAAACAGATCCAAACGGCATCACCATCCCTCTCATCCAAACATCCATAAAGTCTCACTGTCAATTCCTGTAATTCCAAATGAACCCTACTATCCAACAACGATCTAAACCCAAAATTCATATCCCAAAGTACAGCATCGTCAACAGGGACAGTCTGCACGACATTCAAACAAGTTTTCAAGATACTTTGATAAATCCTGAAGGAGACTGTATATTTCGATTCTGTGGATTTGATATTCGATCCACGTAACGCTGATAGATTATCCGTATCCTCAAGTTTACGAAGTAGAGATTTGAATTTTGGCCATGCAGTGTCTAGAATCCTTCTAGACATGAAATCGCCCACTTGATACGATAATTCCGAAATCACACTCAAAGCCTCAACAGCTACGTAAGGCAGATCGTCTAATCTATTGATAATGATTGACCAGGATTTATCGATTATCGGTAACAAATCACTATATCTTTCACCGTTCGCCAAGACTTTGATAGAATTTGAAATGAGTGAGAGGATTTTCGAACGTAGGAAAGGTGATTGATGGGTTAGGAAGTTTGTTGATTTGTTGAGAATGTCGATACAGATTTGTTCCGATCTCGTTGGTGGGATTTCCTCTTCATTGTCATGATTTTGATCTTGATTTTCGGGTTGTGTTTCTCCCTCCGTCGCAGATTCATCTTTGATTTCTCCCCACGCATGTTGCGGTGCACGTTCTAATATCCCTTCGATGATCTCTTGATTCCGGCTCGACCGTTCTTGATACCATTTAAAGAACTTTTCGAAGTCCTCCACAGGATCTGGAGGTGGATTGATGTGACTTTTTTCAGTCCTGGTTTTCTCTACATCGATTTGATTATCCGCCATGACCTGAATTAGAGTTACTAAAACCGCTAAAAGAGTTGATGCCAGTATTTCGTATCCATGATAATCGTCTAGACAATCGAAGATCTCATCGACAACATCATGAACCAAAGGTACGATTTCACTTCCCACCAATTTTATCATTGATATAAGTACCAGCGGTGCTTGAGACGATAATCGTTGATACGTGAGTCGTTGTGAAACCACGTTGATCACATAATCTACATTATCCAGGATTAAATTCTGTGAAGACGCGTATCCAGTATGATAAGCTATTGAAGATAAAGTTGAATGAGCGTACGATTGGACCAAATGATGAGGTGATGATAGATGTGACAACACCGTATAAAGAGAAGTCAAAAGCAGGGACCTGAATGATGTTCCCAGAATCTGAGAAGTAAGCGATAAAGTGGAAAGTGAAATGGTGGTCAAAAGAATTTGTTGAGCTTGGAAATGAAGCCGACGAGTTTGGTTCCCAGCGGTTGTGTTCTTTGGAGCTTTATCAAGAATCGTCGTAAGTGCATTCAAACCTTTAGATCTTTCGATCGGTATCATGGCCGTAGATTCTTCTTTTGGAATATCAACGTCCTCCTCATCTTCATCAAGAGCTATGACGATCCTAGCAATTTCTCTTGCCATTTTACGAACTTTTTTACCGGGATGCGCTAGGAATACACCTTCAAGCAATCTTTCACCCACCCAAAGTGAAGATACCGCTCGACTGATCTGATTTCGATTTGCTTTAGCGTATAGCACAAAGTGTTCCACGGAATGTAATGCCTTTTCACCACCTGCTTTTCCCAGAGATACCAGCATCTCTGATAAATTTCGTGTAGTGCTTTGTGATTCTACATAGCGTAAGGGCAGGAGAGGTTTTTCCGCATCTTCAATAACATTCGTGTTCAGAGTCCAAACTGAGATGGTTCCTGTTGACCATCCTGTTGGTTTACCGAATTCCAAACAATCAAGTAAAGCCCATCCCCATCTTTCTACATTACCACTGGGACCTAGCAGATCAGCGATGACGTTAGATTTCGTTTCGAGAGTGACTTCAGCCATGGCTTTTATTAATCTCGCCAATTCATCCGTTTTAGAATCTTGTTGGGAGGTTATGTATCTAGGAAGTGTATTGATGGAATTGGACAGAAGTTCTATCAGAGAGGTGTTTGTTATTTCAGAAGTGTCTTTTAGATTTCGTCGAGCTTCGGATTTGACAGTGTCGAATGTATCTTGCGAGAGAAGTAGAAGAGTCGTCAAGGATTGAGGAAGAAGTAGAGAAAGTGAGTTGTTGCAGTAGGTTATAATCGTATTCGATAACGATACTGTTGCCAGCCTAACATCCGCCGAGGTATGTTTCGATAAAGACGATAAGATTGGGGAAATAGCTGATAGAAGTTGAGTTGAGGTGAATGCCAAATATGAAGCTGACAAAGGTGGAAAAGGATCATTCGATGCTTGAGGTCCTGGCAACTCTTCCCTCCAGTCATCCAAATCACTCAAATCTCTCACGACTTGCAACACCCCCAACCGTCGGAGATCCTCATCATTCAACGTCTGCCTGATGACATCTTCAATAAGTCCCACGGCTAAAACTCCAATTTGACTATTGACTTTCCCGTCGTTTAGCAATTTTGACATCGATGATATAATCCCTGGTAAGACTGAGCCAAGAAGTTCATGTTGATCGTAAATGAATGTCAGAACTGATCGAAGAAGTTTGATAGAGTTTGTTTGAAGTCGAATATTCGGTGGGGAAGACGTTGAAGTTTCGAGTAATATTGTGATAGTTTGAAACAATGTAGGTAGTAGATTCGATTGTCTGTTGATAATAGGTAAAGTAGAGTCAGGTGACAAAAGTGCTGACAAAAATTCGACAGCCTGATAAGAAACCTCTTGATCAATCTCCTTCCCTTTCCCTTTCCCATTAAATCGAGGTCCTAAAGATCCAACGCAGAATCTCCATAATTGTTCCCAAGCGGCTAAATCAATTCCGACATCTTTCCAGATCTTCACGATAAACGCTAAAAAACCGAAAACCACTTCAAGGAAGTCATCTGGTAAAGAGGAAGATGATCTGAGAATGTTGGTTATTGGAAATAAAATGTAATTTATCATTGATGATGTGAAAGCTTGGGGAGGTAAAGATTTCGCGGTTTCGTGCAGACTTTTGATCAGTTTTGTGTGATTCGAGGATGATGTTATTGGCTGAGATGCCAGGGCCATAAGAGAGACACATGTTGGTTTGACCTGATGTTAGCTATGAATTTGGGTGTTATTTACCTTTCGAAAAGCTTCCATTTTTATAGCAGCGTCATCCCCTTCTGTAGGTCGTCTAAACAGACTCATACTGGGTTGACCCACTGGGATGGTCATGGGATCTAGTGCCTTCTGAGCTTGACCACAGATTGAGGTAGATGTATTGTATTATAGGATAGAGAGAAAGAGAAAGAAGGAGAAGAAAGGAATTTCACGAGACTAAGTTGACTTTTGAGGTTGGTCGAAGTGGAGGTGCTCTTAGTGGCCAGTGGCACAGTTCGAGAGTGTTACGAGTCCTGTAGGTACTGCAATTGCAGGTCTGTCAACCTAGAACAACGATATCTCAAGAGGAAATCTGTTTTTACAAGGTAGCTAGTCATCTTAACCAAGAAACATGACATTTGAAGCACAAAATCGAGAATTTGAGGAAAATTGAATAGTTCAAAGTTTCCTTTTTTGTTATCTTCAGCTAGATGCATTCACTTATAAGCGTTTAAGTGACTGTCCCTACTGAGCGAGTACATGAGCTCCAGTAACCTCATTTTGCTTGACACAATGTTGCTGTCTAAAAATGTTTCCAGAGAAGCTCATTTACAAGATCCATCTTTGGATGGGACAATTTGGAAAAATTTGAGAGATGAAAGCGAGAACATATTCACATGAACAACACATTTCTCAACAACACGGACTAAGTAAATACTACTTCAACTAATCGTACATTCCTACTACTTGATTCCAAATTTCCCAAACTCCGCCATGCGCAGCAACTACTCTCTACTATCTGTTTTGGTATTTAATGGTTTTCGGAAAGCTGAACCAAACATCTGTGTGTGACTCTGCTACGACGGTCATACGCAAAACTGAAACTGCGGGAAGGAGAAGGAGAAGGAGCCTCTTGCTTCCTCTTTAAAAGGTCTAGTTCTCTTCCTATGAGGTAGGGAATACAATTGAATTTAGGCTGCAGGTTCAGCTTGAAGAAACTATCGAAAGGATGAGGATAGTTTGAACAATCTTGAGAGCAGCTGTCTTGGAATTTATCACCAAAGTATAAGGTAGCGGCGGAAGGAGTTTTACTGACAAGCTCGGGATTTTTGGTTGATCTTTTGAATTGTAAACCAAGGATGAGTTTGTCTGAGATTTTGAGGGTTGCCAAAGCACATGGTGTCTTGATTTTGTTTCTCTCGGCGATTTCGTTGTCCCACAATGGGAAATGGAGTTTGATGTCGCCTTTGTCGGAGGCTAACCATTAGGATTCGGTGTTATCTGACTGGAGTCTTGAGATAGCACTTGTTGTGATGATTTGACATTTATCAAGTTGATACTCTGATTCGGGGTTTGTTGATGAGTGAGACATTTGTAATTATTGTTTTGTTCGTGGTGGAAAAAGAATGGAAAAGTGACAAGAAAAGTGAAAGACCACTTTTCTCAAATATACTGTAGTACAGTACCAAAAATGGCCTTCTTTTCTCTAGCAAGATGAAACCTTTGTCGGTAGAAGCTCCTTTTTGATATATCTCTGCTCATCAGTTATCACCTTTGACAGTATCGGAGTCAGCATCAGACAAATGCTGTTCTGTTTCAATGACATACGTCCAGTAAAGATGAAAAGAAATGCTGAGGGGGAGCTGTCCTTACCTGTAGACCCACACTGGTTTAAGCCACTGCGCTGGTCATGGCATCAAATATCTTTTGGATTTTACGCCAGATTGGTCTTAATCAAGGAACTTGAACATTGGAAGCACAGTTCGGAAATTTGGGGAAAATTGATAGTTCAAAATATGTTTATTCTCGGCGACTGTGCGAGTACCAGAGCTTCAGTAACCTCATTTTTTTCTACGCTTTGTAGCAGTCAATGCATGTTACAAGAGAAGCTTGTTTGCAAGATCCATCTTTGGATGGGAGAATTTGGAAAGATTTGAGCGATAAAGCGACGACAAATTCACACAAATTTACATGGACGACACATTCTCAAAAGCACATTCCCAAGCCCAACTCCACCCAAACGACGAACGGGATCCCAACTCAAACCCCTCGAAGTTCTAACGATTCAACTTCGAATGATTCTAATGTTTCCTATCCTCGAGGACCAATAACTTAAGAGGCAAGGGATCGACGACGTCGTTTAGGTCTCTGTAATTATGTATTGCGGTGAGAAGGGTCATTTCGCTACTTCTTGTCCTAAATTTCCGCCTGTTCGTAATGAAGATTAGACGGGAGGAGGAGTGTCTCGAGGGAGGGTGAGAGCGGTAATCAGAGGGTGGTGATCTGGTTGGGAGTGAACAAGTTCTCGGGGAGGGTTGGGATTTGGTCCTGAACAGTTTTAATCAACTTATTGCAGATGGTTCTCTCAACAAATTCACATGGACAACACATTCTTCATCAACACTGACTAAATACTGTAAATACTACTCCAACTAATCATACATTTCTACTACTTGATACCAATGTTTCCACACTCCACCATCCCTAAGAACTACTTTCACCTATCTGAACCTTGATCTTTGGTGTTTGAGGCGTTTGACAGAATGAGAGCCCTCAACATGCCAGTCGGAATCCCCTCATTGCAGCCGAATCCAGGTGATGAATGAGAGTGCGAGCCATGAGTCTATCTATCAGACTCTGTTCTTCTTCCTTGCTAAGACGATGGATTGTAGGTTGTGGAGGCGGTTCGAAGCCAAAAACTTGCGAGCGATCATCGATTGTTGGCTGTGGGTTGAGTTTGAAGAAACTATCAAAAGGATAAGGATAGTTTGAACAATTTTGAGAGTAGCTGTTTTGGAATTTATCACCAAAGTATAATGTAGCAACGGAAGGGGTCTTACTGACGTACTGAGGATTTTTGGTGGATCTCTTGAATTTTAAACCAAGGATGACTTTGTCTGAAATCCTGAGGGTTGTCAAAGCACATGGTGTTTTGATTTTGTTTCGCTTGGCAATTTCGTCGTCCCAAAATGGGAAATGGAGTTTGATGTTGCCTTTGTCTGAGGCTAACCATTGGGATTCGGTGTTTTCTGACTGGAGTCTTGAAACAGCACTTGATGTGATGACTTGACATTTATCAAGTTGATAATCTGATTCGGGGTTTGTTGATGATTGAGACATTTGTTGTAGTTTGTATTTCGTTCGTAGTTTGTATTGTGGCAATTCGTGTGGTGGCAAAAGAAGGGAAAGGAAACAGGAAAAATGAAAAGGCGGCTCGTCTTAAGTACACCGTACAGTACCAAAAATGGCCTTCTTCACTCTATCATAGAGAGAGAACCTTTGTCGGTAAAAGCTCCTTTATATGTATTTTTGTCTCATTTGTTATCACCTTTGCTAGTCTTCGGAGTTAGCATTTCTCCATAGATAACCTTTGTTGGTAAAAGCTCCTTTTGATATATCTCTGTTTCATCTCTTATCACCTTTGTTGGTCATCGGAGTCAGCATTTTGTTTTTTTTCATCTTTATCCCGATGTACGTCATTGAAACAGCTTTTGTCTGATGATTGGGAGCGGTGCTTGTACTGGGTTGACACACTGGCAGGTTCATAGGATCGAGTGTCTTTTGATTTTGATGAGAGATTGGGGCAGATGTATTGCATTACAAGTCAGAGAGAAAGAGAAAGAAAGAGAAGAAAGGTAGAAAGTGAAGGTACTCCGGTGGCAAATATGCATTTGTACAGTACAGTATTCTAAAATGCTACGAACGCTCAAACCACGACCTCTAATGAGAGAATCTGCCAGCACAAGATGATGATTGACCATAAACTAACTTCATATTAACATTCTACAATCTAGCTACGCGAAAATTACAAATTACTACACTACCGTTGACCAGACTCCCAATCCACTGATATACCCCCTCGACGATCTAATCAAGCTGGTTTACCCCACTGGAATCGTCTAAGGAAAGACCGCCACCGATATCTTCCCCACCATCGTTCTTGCTTTCGTTCTCCAAAAAGCTTTTGCCTATAGCCTGGACGCAAAGACGAAAAAGAAGCTGGTGACGATAACTCTCCGACGCAGTTTCCACTGACTCTTCTTCTGAAGGCTCGTCGTAGCCGACGAAATTCGAAATGTCGAATTTACTAGGATGATCATTGATTTTGGAACGAAAATCGACAGGCCACCCAGGTAAGGCGGAACAATCGTGGGAATAGCTGTCTTGGAAATTATCACCGTAGTATAAAGTAGCGACTGCAGGGACTTGACTGACGTGCACTGGGTTTTGGGTTGAATCGAATCGTAAACCAAAGGTATTGGGGGAATGGCCGTCTTGGAAATTATCATCATAGTGTAAAGCGATTGAAGGGACTTGACTGACGAGCCCTGGATTTTGGGTTGAATTGAATTGTAAACCAAAGACATAGTCGTCGGAGATTTTCGTAGTCGCTAAAACAGATGAGATTTGGATTTCGTTCTTCTTGACTGTTTCTTCGTCCCACTTTGGGAAACATTTCTTGATGTTTTTGCTGTTGGAAATGGCCCAAATCCCCTTGTAACCTGAGTAGTTGGTATGTATTACAGATGTTGGCCGACTCTCGAAGAACCTGCTTAGTGCAATAGCGACACTCATGTCGTCGTCGTAGTTTATTGATGATGACATCTTAATTCTTATTGATACTTTTTGGGTGGTAATAAAAGAATGAAATAAGAAGACGAGAGGGAAAGAGAACGATCTAGCAACTCATAACAGGCCGCCTTCTTGATGTTGGGAAAACCTTTGTTCGGTAAAAGCTCTTTGTTCGTTTTTGTTGTAACATGTCTCTGTAGGAGGTCTGATAACCTTTGTCAGTCATCGGGGTTTTTGATGACCTTGCTTTCTATCCCCAATGTCGTCAGTAAGCTCATTATCCATTGATGTAGGAGGTGATCCATGACAAAGTCCTCTTTCTGCAGTCAGCGAGGCTTGTCTATTCACCACACGTTTCAAAATGATAACCCGATACTTAGTGACACAAGATAAATATGCATCTTGATCTAATCTTTTCCTTGTTATTGATTTGGCAGATCTCGTTCCCATTTTACAACTTCTAAGCTACAGCTTAATCGAACTTGGAGCGATCGTAGTTTGCTCCACCAGCTTTTCTTAGTCTCGAAACGATTTCAGGCTAAATAATTCGTCAGTCATGAATCGATCGCAAGGATTCCCGCCAACTGACCTCCTTTAAGTCGGACGCAGTTGAAGCTGAAACTTCGATCGAATAAGCTCTCAAAGCATTTTTGACATCAGCGGAATGAACGGAGACCTGGAACCAATCAAATATAAGTATCACCACTTGGTCTAGTGTGTCCACTCCATCACCCACCTTGGCCCTTCTCATAATCTTAACCTGTTCTCCAATCCAGATCACCAAAATGAATTTCTCTCTGAATGAATGTTCATCATTTGCGTATTTGATTTTGACGTAACCAAAAGAAGCTCTTTCAGGTTTAAGATTTGATGTGAAGTCTGCTAAGTCACCTGTACCAGTGGTAGTGAGAGTGAGAGTGTTCGATTTATCGGACTAGGAGATGAGTTAGCTCAGTGACAGTTGTTAGATAGATTCGGATTTCGAATCCATCCGAGCCAGACGCCTGCCCCGATTAAGGTTTCTCGCCAGAACGCACCTCGTAATCTAGTAATAGCCAAGTGGTGTCCTCTTTGTTATCACGAACTTTTTCATAAGCTGATGTTAAGTGTTAGTTGAAAAGTCTTGCGACCGGAATTGAACCCCACGGACCTTCACCGATTTTTGGATCTTTAACGTCGGCCATTTTCAATTATTTCCGTACAATTCGCGATAACCCAGATGATTCTCCTAGTTCCCAAGATATATGACAGATGTCTGATATACAGACTATAGATAATACTTTATATGAAAATATAGATTAGATTGAATTCAATAGAGAGAGGGATACTGTACGAGTACTCCAGCCACTGACGAGCTAAGGAATACTATGGGAAATTTGATTCCGTTAACCCTATAAGGATCACTGAAATCTGTTAACCTCTTCAACCTTTTCCAGCAACAAAATGGCCGAGGATCAAGGCAGTAACAACCTAGAACCAGAAGTAAAACCTGTCACCACTCTCCTCTTCTCTCCTCTACTTCAAGATCCAAAATTCATCGCTGCAGTAGCTGGTTTCGCCGTTTTATTGGCGATTTACACAGGTGAATTCCATGTCTCGAGTCTAGCTTATGATCAGTTCTACGACCAGCGAAAGTTTCTCGAAGAGGTGGCCCAGCAACAGTTTTGCTTGTAGGACCATCTGATGGAGGTAAAACGACACTATTTGCAAAGGTAGGATGATTATGTGACCTCGCTAAGCCGTAGCTCACTCAAAACACCTCAACACCAACCCATACCTCCATCGTACCTTCCACAACAACTTTCACGATAGATGGGAAACCAATCAGACTTGTCGATCTACCCGGTCATCCTAGACTAAAAGATGAATTCCAGAAACATGTATCTGAGGCTTCTGGTGTAATTTTCGTCGTTGACATCGTTGGAGTGATCAGGAACGCTGGAAGTGTAGCTGAGTAAGTGTATCCTTCAGACAGCACTAACCACCAGACAACTCCCCCCAATTCTCAGTGCCCTAGCCAACGTTTCAGCTCGATTACCACCATCCTCCCCACCCCCCAAACTCCTTCTCCTAGCCCACAAAGCCGATCTTCTGCAACCTTCCATTCCAAAACTATCCGAACAAACGATAAAAACAGCCAAAGAAAGACTGAAATCGACATTAACACGTGAGATGGAACGCTTGAAGCAAGCTCGTGGATCCGGTGGTGTCGGGGGCAGGATTGAGGGAATGAGTAAAGTCGCTTCTGGGGGTGGTGGATTTTTTGGGAGATTATTTGGAAGTTCTGTTGTGGCTGAGGTTGAAGGTGAGGAGGACGAGGAGGGGTTGGTATGGGGTGGCAAAGGCGCTTTTAGGTGGGAGGATGTGGAGGGTGTCGAGATTGAATGGGGGGTCAGTGGGTTGAAGAAAGGTGAGGATGAAGGTGGAGTGGAGGATATTGAAGGGTTTTTATTGGATGTTTAATAAGGTAAAATGCAACCTGTCAATATGCGGACAAAACATTCAACATACATCTGTTTACAAATAACTTCTCGTTACCGGACCCTACCTTAACCAACGCAGATATAATCCTCCCCTATCTCCCCCCAATGCTTCCCATGTACACTACACAAAAAAACCTACCGTTTCAATACTCACTTTCCACTTCGTAATGGAACGGTCCCCGGGTAAAACCCGTCTCGAACTTCGACGGATTCACAGTCTCTTATCCACTCGTACTCCATGTTGGTACCAATATCGTCTCTGGCTGCGGAAGATTCATCATATGGTCCTTCAATAGACTCTATGATCTTGCTCATATCCTCCCATCTTATTCTTACTTTCTGATTTTTGGAGACTCGATGACGAACGCTTGCAATGAGTACTGATTGTAGGTATATTTTTGCAGCCCTAAATTTCCCATCATTAGCGAGGAACAACCCGAACGTTTGGTTCGTTCTCACTTACACAATGATTGATTCGCTAGGTACCTCATCTCCCCATTCCTCAGGGTAGAACCGCTTGAAGGCAAAAGCATTCTCTGCTTGTACACCAAGAAAAGCCAAACCAGCAAGGATGCGATGATCCACCTCCTCATAGCAGAACGCAGTCAACTCGGCATCCATTCTACGAAGCTCTGATCTGAAAGACAACCCCCATTCCTCAAGCGTATATTCCCCCTCATCGAAGAGTACAGACAGGACAGCGTTCGTTTTGGAATCATCTGTATTTAGGTGTTGATGGAAATTTGTCCAGAAGACTCTGACCGATTCTTCGAAAGAGCATTCTGGACCCACAACACCGTATTGGATGATTGGGCTGGGCCCACTTGAAGAAGCAGCAGAGATTACTACGTCTACGAAAAACTCACTTTTACCGGACATATCTAATTTGTTGTTGGAAAGAATTTTCTGTTAGGTATGAGGGGGAAAAAGTAAAAGCAAAAGACAGACGAATTGTTCAGTTGGACTTGTTTTCAAATGGAAGTCCAACCTCTGGATACAAAGGATTACCGCCTTTTTTGAATCGCTGCGATTTATTTTCATTCTCAACTTTCATTTATTTCATGGACATCAAAGGAGATACCTCCTAATCTTTGGCCGACCTGCATCGACTTCAAATCAACGAATTTGGATTTGTGGCAAATTTACAAAGTACTCGTACTCTTAGAAGTCAGCTTCAAGCTATGCGCTAACAACATTTGTTAATCTGTTGAGTAGAGTTGAAGAGAATGAATTTACACAAAAACAAGAACACACTAACTGAACTACGGTACAAAATGAAACGATTTCCCAGCTGATCTCGACTTTCTTGACCAAATCTCCGCTACCATTTAGTACCGATAGAAAAAACATCTACCTCATCTGGATGATATTTGTGTTTGATGATTTTCATGAAATCCTTCTCATAAAGCCTTATAGCACCCCCTTCTGAAATCCGGCTTTTCAAGCATTCCTGAGCAGGAGTTGATAAGAATATCTTACTATGCCTACAACGACGTTAAGTTTCGTAAAAAGATATTTTTCTGATCAAGACTCACGCAGCTAGACTCTCAGAATTACCTCTGTAATTGTTGAATCTTTCAGCATAAGCTTGCTCACCATTAGCAGCAAGTAATGCCAAAGATGTAAGAGCAGTTTCGTTCTCCTCTGTATCGGCTGGGGTAGAGAACACAGCCTCATCCATCCTTCTGAATTCTTTACGATATCTTAAACTCTCTTCATCGACATCTAAGACTTGCGATAACATTGATTGGGGATTTTTATATTTCGAGTACTGAACTGGGAAGGCGTCTTTGTACTTTCCCCAAAATCTTCTTTGGATGGTACTCATGGTTTCCGTTGGAGTGCCGAGAGATAAATATGGAACACTGTTTTTTTTCTCCGCTTGGGGAGAAAGAAGCAGGTCGCAATAGAATTCTTCTTGAGTAGACATGCCTGTTACGGTTATTTGATATTCTCAAATTGTTGAAAGTAGAAGTGAAAATCAAGAATACTCACAGGAAATATCCTGTCTTTACTCCACTGAATCAACCCAGCATGAAAAGAGTGATAGAAGACACTTCCCTCCTTTGGCATTGTTTCCTATATAGGCCTTAGCAATCGCCGGGATGCTTCTGTTGATAGGGTGTTAGAAACTGATTTCAGCGCCGCTTTTGAATTTTGCAGGATATCAACATGATACTATCGATGTTCGCTTCCTCAATTGAGCATGATAGTGACGATGTACAGGTCCTGTGTTGGATGTTAAAGACCGGGAGGCGGCCCCGGCGCGTGTAAGGTATATGAACTGCAAACACCAATTCCACCTGAGGTTGTAATTGTCACCTTTGCCCATTATGCTTTCCCCAGATAGCGAAGCGGTTAAGGCCCAATCAGAATGTGCGACTTGCAGCTCGTGCACATGTACATCCTGGTGCAAGGATTTGTTTGCCACATTCTACGTTTGCCACTAAGAAGTTAGCTTGGCTTTGAGTCTCCGTAAAAACCGGCCCCAGCGATCGAGTGACATCAGTGTAAATAAGTTGGGGTAGGTAAGGTGATATCGGTGAGTAATATCAAAGAACAAGCAACAATGAGACCTCAACCATCTACAACACCTAACAAAAATCAAACAAGATGTCATTGTAAGTCCACCCCAATCCAGCCACTAACCTCAAAGCCTCAACACCTATCTCCAAACAACCAACGTCTCCTATTACATAATCCCCTTGGTATTCTTTCAAACCATCTACGCCTCAACTCGAGGAATCACCATCCGTTTGAAGATAGATAACAACATCTGTCCAAGGGAGAATATCAGTACCATTGAGAAATCTGGGAAATTCTCACCGAGGTTCGTGGAGAAATTGAAGAGACGTCAGGCGGCTCATGAGAACTGTTATGAGGCTTTGGGGATTTTCTGTGCTTCTGTGGTAACTACTTGTTGTATTTCTTAGTTTTTAGTGAAGCTGACGACGAATGCTTTAGGTCGCTGGGAATACCGCTGGTGTATCTACTGGGTTCATGAGTTGGATGTCAATAGTCTTCTTCCTTGATAGATGTTTCTATAGTGGGTCATCAATTCTCCAAATCCCCAACCAAAAAAGGCTGATTGTTGTACTAGTATACGCTTATATCAATTACAACGATCGTAAAAAATCGTTCCTACGTTCATTAGCTTATTGGATTGGCAACTGTGAGTCTTCTTTTGTGACTGAGTCAAGTTACGACTGATTCTCGCTTAGTTTGTTATCTCACTACGTTCGTTAAAGCTGGTAACGCTTTGAATGCTAAGCTATGATCTGTTGCAAGAGATTTTCTATACGGGCAGGAATTCTTACCTTAGATGGATTGGATTTGGTGAACCTATGAAAATGATTTGACTTTGTCATCAGTGGTTTGACCCTTGGATTACCGAATGTATTGGTGTTGATACGGTTGAAGCTACTGATATATCCTTCTCATCGCCTGTCATCAATGAACACCGTGATCGTGAAGACACCCGAAAAATCTAGGAAATACAAACTCCCATGAACAGTAGAAATCATAAACCAGTAGATAAAACCCCAATTCAAGAACGGATCCCAACCACCAACATATCCCAAAACCTTATCAAGAAAGAAGACTCGAGTCGATAACCAAGCCGCAAAAAGACGAGTCTTCCAAAACCAAAACGCATTTCAATCTAAGAAATTGAAGCTTGGATATACCTTTTAACTGACTTTCAAAATCAACTTCTAAACGAACAGATAGGTTATCAGAAGGAAAAAGGATTGATCCATCATCTGGGATAAGAGAACTCACCTTCGATTCCGAAGACTACAACATCGTTGAAAAGTGTACATATAAAACCCCCACCTGTGAAGCATCTCATTGGACCTCTCAGAAAAAAGAAATCATAATGACCGAACAACAACATATCACCCAATTCTCCTTCGATACCTCCAACAAATTCAATGTTGAATTGACTATCAACCCGTTCTATCGATTAGATCAAAGAACGTTTAATTGTACAATTGATTCCCTTATTGAACCTCTATTCCGTTCCCTCGCTGAAACCACGAACGAGTATTTCAGCGGGACCCCAGTCTCTCCCATCCATCTACTAGAGAAATTACAGGAAATGTTGGCTGTCGATAACAGGAAATTACGATTCCAACTCTCAGAACCTAATCATGTAGACGGAGTGAGAACAATCACCTTCAATCAATCGATCGGCTCAATAAATTGGACAATCAATTTCGAGCCTTCGTTACCATACCCCAAATCAACTGATACAGACGAGATCAAAGGATTGATGAAAATACTTCATCAAGCTGAAATTGGTCGATACAGTTATATCCATTCACTCACCGAATCCAACGATGACTCTAAAATTCAATCGGTTTTCAATCGTGGTCAATGGAAGATTTATGCGGGGGAGGACAGTGAGATTTTTGATGCTCAGGATTTTATTGAGGATGAGGAGGAGGAGGAGGACAAGGAGGAGAAGGATAAGGGGAAGGATGGGGATGGGGTAGATGATGATAGAGAAGAAACTCATCAATCTGGTTCTAGTGAGGGTAGTGAACATTCTTTTTGACTGTGATTTTCCAGTGCTGGTGCAGGTAATAGAACGTAATGACCAGTAGATTTAGTTCTCTTTCGTACGAATCGTACTGTGTTACTGTATACCAGATAGAAACCAGATCAAAAACTAGAAATAAAAGGGTATGCATGAAAATGGAATCAAAAAACTGAATATTCTGGAAATCATTTGGTTCGATTCGGATAAAGAAATAAAATAAAAAAACTTGATATGGACCCAGCCCGAACCAACCAAACCTCTGTAACCTTTTTATACAAGACCCCGCCAAGCAGTCTAAAAGTCCCATTTTCCCCATGAAGATGAGATTTTCATTTCCTCTTCTTCAAACCTTTACCGTTACCGTTGAGTTTTGGTATTGGGACTGAAGTCAATCGTTCAGAGTTTTGAGTGGGTGGTGAAGGTGTTGGTGAAGGTGTTGGGAGAGCTTTCGTTATGGGAAGCGAATGTGAATGTGAATTTGGGATTTGTTTCAGTGATTTGTTCGTTACTTCGTTATGGTCATCGTAGAATCCGTCGTCCTCCTCATCTTCTTCCTCAGTCGTCTCCTCTTCATCGTCACTCCTGACGTCCTCGGCTCCTTGGCCGTTAACCACTCTCCATGCTACTCTGATAGCCATCGCGAACCAGATACAGAGTAACACTTGAAGTAGACTTAACAGGGTTAAGAATACCAACCAGGTGTTTCTGGTTAGATATCTACCTGTTTGAGGTGACCATTGGAAGGGTACGTATCTTGGTAGATCCGAATAAACTGATTTGATAACCATGAAAAAACCAATTTCACGGGTGACCAACCATGAAACGAGGAATAGGACGAATGTAGCATCGCATAAATTGGTGAGTGACAAATATCGTAACATTTTAGCGAGCTAATTCAAACCTCGTCAGTAAAAAACCCCAATTTAGGTTGAAAACGAAATTCGACCCACCGGTAATAGGATATCACAGAAATCCATCAGGTTATGTATCAACGTCCCAACACGTGTGAAATTGCTTTTATAGCTCGTTGACATTAAAGCGATGGTGATGATATGATGACTGAACATTTGCCAATGATCTTTACGTCTTTGTTCGGAGAAGATGACATAGATCTGATGAAACCAGAAACCCAGTTGAGCAAGGTAATAGAATTTCGTGAGACCTGGAATGGGGTTATATGGGTAGGTACCCCAAAGTTGAGCTGGTGAAAGTGGTGAAGGTAATCTGGAGAGTATTACCTAAAAGGTAAGTTCAGTTGTCGATTTATATGACTTACAACACCCAAACTCCAGAATACTGAACAATACAAAAAACTCCAACCCTGTTCAGCGAATCTCGTCGCAACATGATCTCGACGTCTTTTCTCTTTAGGTGACAAACTCCCCTCTTTCTGATTTGATGAAGTAGCAGCACCTGCAACCCAACGTCTAGCGAAAGGTGTCAACACACATCTCATGATAATCTCCCTTAGAACCGTAAAAGCAACAGCCCAAAATGCTACAAACAGAAAATCGTTGTATCCCTTTTCATAAAGTGTTTCTGTTGGTTTGATGTGGTTGAAAGAATAATAGGTTGATGTTGAGATTGGATAGGAGAGAAGGAGGAATGGTTGGAGGGATGTTGGGATCATTGAATGAAGTATGTTTGGTAGAGGTGACGTTAAGTTGTAGTTCATTATGTTGTCGTGAAGACTTTAAAACGTGTCTGTCAGTCATACAGCTTTGTAAAATCGAATTCAACGTACAAGAAAAAAAATATATTGTTGAGTTGGAAGGCTGTCCAACAGCTTATCTACGCAAGAATTCTAATTCAATCTATCTATATTATCAAAATGCTGTTAGTTGAAGTCAAGAAGGTTGGGATTTCGATTTGAACCGCAGTTGCAGGAAAAAAATTGATTGTTGGCGCGTCGATGAGGTCCGTTATTTGGGATAAGATGACTTACATATTTTCGTGTATCCTTTAATTTCTATATGATAAGGTTAGATGTGGGGAGATGAAGTAAGTGATCAAGATGGTAGTTATGACCACTTGGGTGTTGGAAGTTGAAAGGGGAAAAGAAGGATGTGAATGGATTGGAATGGAGAATGATTTGATTTGATTAACTTGGCTGTGGACTGTGGTATGAGAATTGAATTGATTGTATTGGGACGCGAATACAATATAGTGTATTTAAATGTGCACCCCATTTAACCTATTGTACTGTTTTCGCTATCACACTCACTCACTCGAATGACAATCCAGATTTGAGGTTGTTTAAATCTTAAATCACATAAAAAAGGTATACAACTGATATCAGTCTTAACATCATCCACAAGGGAGATAGATACATAGACATCCACTTAGAACGAACATAACACCAACCGACATCCCTACCAGAACCCTGTCATAATTACTCAAGGAACCACAGTCTACCTCTTCACCTAAATCCAACTATGGCCCTCCAAACTCCCTCCCCAACATTGTTCATAACGAATCTAGAAGGTAAAACGAAGAAACCAGGTCAGTCCCACTTCTCATCTAATAATCCAAAAAAAAAAAAAACTGAACCCCGGCATAGAACTCAAATCCCAATTATACGCACTCTTCAATCCCTATGGTAAAATGTATGTTCCCCCCCCCCCATTCCCCTCAATCCAATTCTGATGTATCTCGTAGAATCGACATAGTAGCCAAAAAGAATGATGGTGGTCGAGGACAGGCATTTGTCGTTTTCGCCGAACAAGCGAATGCAACAGCTGCCATGAGAGGGTTAACGGGTGAAAAATTCTATTTAAAAGATCTGGTCAGTCCTAAATCCCTAATTATTAATATTAAATACTGAAGAGAGGTTTGAACAGAGAATCACATATGCGAAAACCCCTTCGAACGCCAGTATAGCCTTGAACGACCCTAATCAATCACGGGACGCAGCTGCGATCCAAGCTGCTAAACTCGTCGTTTCGAGGGCACAGGGTGAATACGAACAGATGGAGAGGGAGAGGGAAGCTGAGGAATTGAAAGTCGCTGGTGGTGGGGAGAAGAGGGGGTTGGATGAAGGGGATGGGAATGGTATGGGACGGGAGAAGAGGGTTAGAGTTGATGGTGGGGATGAAGAGGAGGAGATGGAGTTGGATGATGAGGGTGAGTTTTTGGATGTTGGATATGCGCTGATGCTGATTTCTCAGATGATAACGTTACGTTGATATGTACGAATTTACCCCAAGAAGCCAACGAAAGTATCTTAACAGCCTTGTTCTCACAGTGTGTCTATTCCCTTCCTGTAAACAAGAAATTATGAACTGAAATAAACATAAACAGATACCCAGGGTACATAAAATCAATTCAACTCCCACCAACCCACCCCCATCCAAAATCGTTATCTTCAAAACAACCTAACCCAAATTCAAAATCTTTCAACGTCGTTTATGAATCCAAAGAAAAAGCTTCCAAGGCTGTTGAGAATTTACAGGGTTATTTGATGATGCCTGGTTGGGAGATGGGGATTGCTTTTGAATAGGGTGGTGGTGGTACTGTATATGCATGATTGAAAAGTATTCTTTTTTTCTTGGTTTGATTTTTATCTACGTGATATTTATTTACAGACGAATCGATTGATGGGTTTATATTTTACAGTTCTTCCTTGAATATCAGAACGAGAGAAAGACTACAGCTCATTCTCGGATGTAATCCATTTATCCACGTCCACGTCCCTTTCCATTAACAACACCACCGCCGACACCATTACCGTTTCCATTGAAAACCCCTCCCCCACTTCCATGTCCAACACCCAACCCTTTCAAAGCTTTTTGAGCAGTTTCCATCTGACCCAAAAAATCGTTGATGGTTTTACGAATATCACCTAAGAAATTTAAGTAAACGCTTCAAAGAACTACGTTCTAAACGTACCCTGTTGATTCTCCTCAAATCGAACATCACGACAAAGAACTTCAAGACCGTTTTCGATTTGTCGGTCGATTCGTTCAAAGAGCCAGGTGAAGTGGAATCCGATGTTGAGAGCTTGACGCATGAGTTTTTGGTTCATTTCTGATAGAGCGTCAGTGGTTAGTCAAGATGGATGAGATTTTCTTTTTTTTTCGGATAAGACTGACCCTCGAGAAAGGGTTTCAATTCTTCTTGGATATTTTCCCATTCTTCGACTAATTCAGATTTAACGTCGAAGATTTGGATCTATTTGGTGTGGTCTCAGCCCCAGGTTTTTTGATTGGATTGATAGGTTTGACTTACAGGAGCTGTGGCGTTGAACGGTTCACTTTCATTTTCAGATTCATCATCAATCCCCTCTTGTTCATGTTCACGTTCATCTTCTTGATCTTGTCCATCGAATTCCTCTTGAACGATTTCTTGACTAGTATAAATCGGTGTTTCATCAGTATAACGAACGACTCTTTTGTTAGAATAGTTCATTTGGTATTCGTAATCATCGTCATCTGATGATCGTTTTTGAGGTGATGATTGTGGATGAGGATGATAGGTGTCACTTGTAGGAGGATGACGATTGAATTGACGACCTTGATTTGGGTCTTGGGTTTGGTTAGGGATAAATCGTTGGTGATTACCACGATACCTTGGAGTTTGCTTGATACCACGATTAACGTTATCGAATCCGGGTTGTTGTTGAGAATAAACGTTCATCTTGTGGCCACCAACTTGGGTTTGACGAACGTTAGAACCTTGAAGCTCACGTTCACGTTGAACGTCTCGTCGCTCGTTGAATTGTAAAGGTTTATCTCTACGTTCATACATCATAACTTGTTTTTCTTGATTGCCACCACGGTTTTGATTAGGTCTTGGTTCGGGATCATGGATTTGATGGTCTGAATGTTGATCGACTGAAATCTGGGTTTTTTGAGTAGGTGAGAATGATCGATCTTGATCGATTTCAGCACTGATATCTTGGGGGTGATCTTCAGGTTGAACGATCTCGTTCATACCTGACCATTTATCAGTATTGCCGAAACCTTGATTCCAAATCTTGAACTTACTGATAACTTCTTGAGCATGTTTTTCGATCTGATGAGTATCTTGTGAATTAGGATGAGAGGGTTTGGGTCTACCACCTGAAATGTTAGGTTGGGTACCATTGGTGAGTTTAGTTGAATCAACCTCGTGGAGTGTTGATGAACTTAGAGTTCCATTTTCTGGAGGATCAACAGGTGATTTATCGATATCTGCGATAGGTGGACTTGTTGAGTTGGGAGCTGAAGTCATTCTTGGGTGTTTGGGAGTTTATTTTGTTATTTATGAATTTGAAAGATGGAAGTAAAGAAGAGAGATTGGGGGAATGAGTTGAATGATTTTTATATGAATTGGGATGGTCCGTGCACGGTTGAGTCAACCACTAACTAAGTACAGTAGATGAAATGATTCGTTATCAACATGCATTTCAGTATCCATATTCATATGTATTCATATTCATAGTCTTTCATGAATGATTCATTAAATAACCTCCAACATCCATCACCCATTCACCCACCCTAATCAATCAAATATTTCCTCTTGAAGAATGACCGCAAATGGACAACCTAGCCTAATAAGTTCCCATCCAAAATCCAACAAACTCACCTGCCAAACTCCCAATCCAACCACACCAACCATGATCAAAATAGCGAAATTCTTAACTCTCGAATTGGTACTTTCTGAAAAATAAAAAGGTTGTCAACATATATCCCCCAACCATTGGATTTACCATTAGTATCTCTCATTTTCATTTCTCTTCTCTGTAGATATCCCATTTCATCTACGATTTCTTTAACCACCGCTTCGAGTTTTCTCATTTCGACTTCGAGGATTGATAGAGATTCTTGATTTGCTATAGCGCTTGATGTTTTGTCAATATCATGACTAAAATGATATAAACGGTAAAAAAAACCTACTTGTAATCAACAGCATCTGCTCCTATATCAATATCCAAATCAACATTCCTTGATCGTTTCCCATCAGGATCTACGTTGAATCATATCGTTAGTTAAACTAGCACAAAGCACGAAGATCTAGGACTTACAACCGTCCAAATGATTTTTCAGACATACACCAACATCAGCAGATTCATGCGTCGTAATAGCAAGTCTAGTCTCTCCGTTGATATCCTAAAAGCGAGAAGAACATTCCAAAGTCAACAAAACCAAGAATGTTATTCTTCATGTACCAACTCACCCTCTTGGATAAATAAACATTCCCCCTCTCAGAACCATCAACTATCTCAATATCTACACGTTGATTGGGTCCAGGTGTAACGTTAGCTGTAACTATCACTAACGAATGTGCAGATGCAAAGTTCCATATACTAAAATTAATTAACAACAGAAATTGATGTTAAGTAAGGGAAATAAAACGTACCATCCTAGATCAATTGTTAGTTTCTAACCTTTGAAATAAGAAACTAGAATGGACTTACTTGATTTTGGATTTCTTTCCGCTGCAAGTTCAAATTTTACGGCTGATATTAGAGGTATTAGGGATAGTATTAATAGGAATGATAGGAGGATGGATGGGGATGATTTTAGTATCATGATTTGGTGATTTGTTGTAGGTTAGAGTGTAGATTTGAGTGCATTCATCGAAGAACTAGTTGATACGTGGAGGTTACAGGTAGGATTAAATAAGGTTATTCAGTTTGTTCGAAGATACTGAAGTTGAAGTTGAATTTCGTTAATTGTTACCGTATCGTCTTTTTTCATTCGATTCTTAGCATAAACGGCTAGAAGGAAAAATTTAATAGCGACACCATTCAATTCTCTGTATGCTATTGATAAGAACTATACCCAGAGGAATACCAAAAAGACCATTCATCCAGCTCTTCATCTCCAAAACCCCAACTCACATATCGACTCGACGAAATTCAGTTCAAATGTCAACAACGACCGAAGCTCCTAGAGCATCCTCCTCACAACCGATATGGGTTAAACCAATTCCAATCGTCGAAGAACCCGTATTAAAAGTATACAATTCATTGACGAAAAGTAAAGTAAGTCGTTTCCACAATCGAACTTGGACTCATTTATAGGATGTGTTCGTACCCACTAAAGGAAGACGGGTTGATTGGTATAACTGTGGACCTACAGTATATGATTCTTCACATATGGGTCATGCGAGGTGAGTAATCAACAAATAATATGAATGGGAATCTGATTGAGATGACAGAAATTATCTTACTCAAGATATCGTTCGAAGAATTTTAAGAGATTATTTCGGTTACGACGTTAACTTCGTCATGAACATCACGGATATCGATGATAAGGTGAGATTCAAACATTTGATCGCATAACTTACAAACAGATCATCCTTCGAGCGAGAGAATCTCATCTCTTACAAGAAACCATTGAAAAAAACCCAAATCTCACACCTGAATTAATACAAACAGCAAATCAAGCTTTCACAAGTTATTTCCAAAAACTCTTGAAATCCCTTCCAACACCCGTCGAACCCCCAACACCCAATTCAAGTTCTATAGAACACTATCAAACTATCTTAGCCTACGATCAATCTCATCCTGAATGGGCTAAAGCGGCTCGTGAAAAGGAAGAGAAGTTTGGAATGTATTTAGCTAGTCTTGCTCGAGCTTCTGCTGCGATTTCGTTGGCGGAGGGTAAGGTTGGGAGTGAAGGTGTTAAAGATTTGGTTGAAGGTGCTTCAGAAGTTCTAGGTCCTTATTTAGGCGAAACCGTGAGTGAACCGTTAAAAACTTCACTAAACAATCAGCTCGCTCATACGATCACCAACCCAATTCAAATATCTCATAAACTAGCTTCACATTGGGAAGCCCAATTCTTCGAAGACATGAAAAGATTACACGTCCTTCCACCAGATACCATCACTCGAGTTTCAGAATACGTTCCGGAGATTGTTGCTTTTGTTGAAAAAATCGTTGATAACGGATTCGCATATGAAGGTGGAGGAAGTATCTGGTTTGACGTGGATAAATTCGAAGGTGCAAAAGGTGCTGAAGGATGGTGCCATGAATACGCGAAATTACAACCTGGAAGTAAAGGGAACAAAAAGCTACTGGACGAAGGAGAAGGTATGTTTCTGATATTGTATTCAAAAAACTAAAAGCTTTTAGGTGCACTCACTGGATCACAGGGCAAGAAACAACCTTCAGATTTCGCACTTTGGAAAGCTAAATCTAAACCTGGTGAACCTTCTTGGCCATCTCCTTGGGGTGAAGGTCGTCCAGGTTGGCATATCGAATGTTCAGTTATGGCGAGTGAGATTTTAGGTAAAGGGATGGATATACATTCAGGTGGTGTTGATTTGATGTTCCCACATCATGATAATGAATTGGCTCAGGCTGAGGTACGTTTTGTAACACCTTCAACTCTTGATTTTGACTGAATTGTTACCTCAGGCTTATCACGGTTGTCGTCAATGGGTTAATTATTTCTTACATACCGGTCATCTACACATTGAAGGATTGAAAATGTCAAAGAGTTTAAAGAATTTCATCACTATTGATGTGGGTATTTTTAAGGTTGGAAACGTCGCTGATCTTTTTTTCAGGAAGCTTTACGTGATTATACAGCTCGTCAATTACGTTTAGCTTTCATGCTGCAAACTTGGAACGCTAAGATGGATTTCAAAAAGGATGCGATAACGGATGTAAGAACGAAGGAAGAGACTTTCGATGTAAGTTGTGTCTAGTAGGGGTGTTTCGCTGAATTTAGAAATTCTTTTCAAACGTTATCGCGCGAATGAACGAAACTTCTGCTCGTGGTTCACTTGCGGATGGGAAACATCATTTTGACGATTTGGAAAAAGGTTTAATGGAGGAGTAGGTTTTGGTCATTGGGACAACACTGATGTTTAGCTTCCACACCGCTCAGCATCAATTCAGGTTATCCCTCTGTGATTCTTTCAATACACCTCAAGCTATTTCCACATTACTCGATCTAATCAACAAAGTTAACATCTATTTCACCACTCGTGGGAGGGAATATAACATTGAACCTGTTGTCACTATCGCTCAATGGATAACGAGAATGTTACGAATGTTTGGTTTAGGTGAAGGTGAAACCCAAAATCCAGTTGGATGGGGAAGTGTAGGCTCAAAAGTATCAGCTGATGTAAGTCCAAAGAAGAAACCACTCCAAACTGACATCGAAAGACAACGGAACAACTAGATAAATATCTTCGAGCAATGGTATCCTTCAGAGACCAAATCCGTTCATTGGCAATAACCAAATCAACCCCCGAATCGATATTAGAATTATGCGATAAATTCCGTGACGAAGACCTAGTGAATCTAGGTATCCAACTTGACGATGGTCAATCATCAACCGGCGGGGCCCTATACAAACTAGTCGACCCAACCATCCTAATCCGACAACGTGAAGAGAAACTCGCCGAAAAACGAGAGAAATTAGCCAAAAAGGCTGAAAACGCCCGTTTGGCAGAGGAGAAACGATTGGCTACGTTGGAAAAGGGGAGGTTATCGCCGTTGGAGATGTTTAAATTACCTGGGTTGGGGTATAGTGCTTGGGACGAAAATGGGGTTCCTACACATGACGCGGAGGGGTTGGAGATTTCTAAAGGTCAGTCTAAGAAATTTTTGAAGGAATGGAAAGTTCAGGAGAAGTTGCATGAGGCTTTTTTGGTTTGGCAGAAGGAGAGTGGGTTGTAGAGGGTTAGGATATGCATTTATTGGATGTTTCAATGGTCTACTTGAGATACGTGGAGCTCATGTTGGATACATAGATTTAAGTTTTTTCACTGTTCAAGTTGATTGAGCCGGGAGGTAAGTTTATTTCTTTTCGTCACACGGCGACAGAATGTCATGAATGATGGAATGGTCGTTGGGGTCGTTGGTTTAGTCCCCTCTTTCTCATTTTGGGAACCAATCAGTATCTGATATCAGCTTGAATTTCCACGTAGACTCCCTCGATAACTGCATATCTTGACATACTGTACGCTCTCGAGGTTTATTGATTGAATATGAATATTCTTCGAATTGGTTGGCGAGTTGATATCCGATTTCAATGTTTACAGAAGAATTTTCTTGAAATGATCAGGTCAATGAATACAGTCATGAAAGAAAGCATGTCAAGTTCAACTGTATACCAAAAGAGACAGATGTGCTCAAATGACAGATACTGACAATACATCGTAATCTTCTCTGCCTAACACCTCACTCAATCCACCCACCCACATCCGCCGGCCAACTCAATTCTCCTTTATCCTTCACAGCCATTCCTCGATATATATACGTAGATTCAAAGAATCCATCAAACTAACGAGTAGCGCCGTAATAAGGTTGTTGAGCTGGTGCTAAAAAAGTAATTTTTCAATTAGATGGAACGATGGAACGAGTATCGTGTGGGACTACTTACGTTGTACACCACCAGCGTTACCTACGAAATTACCGTTACCGAGGTAAGAGTATCCGGCGTGACCGTACATTTCTTCAGCTTTGATTCTCTTGGGGCGAGTTAGTTCATGGACTTTTGTGCAAGATGATTTGGTTTACCTTGTAAATCAACCAGAAAGCGTGGATGTGGCCACTGAGAGAATGTCAGTTAGTCTTCCAGATTCGTCACCTCGCCATCTCACGGTAAGTATCCCTAAGATAATCGTCAGTTGTTGTATCTCTGAGACTCAAAGAGCGCATCAACTTACCAAGATAGTCAAGAGCTTTGGTTTGAAATAACGTTATTAAGCAAATCTTACTCCAATACGTAAAGGTCAGATCCACTCACGATGTTGATAAGGAGATCACAACCACAGCCAGTGATGATGAACGCAGCAGCTGGTGGGAAGATTATAGCTACTAAGATGAGGATGATATCTGAACCTTTAACCATTGTGATAGCAAGTATATGTTATGGGTATAGATGTATGGATGTTATTGCTTAAAGGTTACTAACGCTGAACACGCACCAAACCACCCCACCGTTCAAAGCGGAGTTGCTTTATATCCTTTCTACAGTGGCAAAGTGGCGAAATGACGTCACGGATGGATCTCATGGTCCGCTGCTGTGCTGGCTGCGATGCTATGCTCGGTGTCCGCAGAATGATACCAAGGCAATGAAGTAAAATAGAGCTCAGATTTATTCATAACATATTGTTTTTCCAATCGTCCTACTCCTTCCCGAAATGTTCTGCACAGTAGGGCGATCTCTGCCTAACGACCTTACCTCTCTTATACAGATAGAACGGGATTGGTACCAACAGAAGCGATACCATGGAGAGTAAAAATAGTGCCCATTGATTACCCAGTCCCATGAACATTTGGCTGGCGACTAGAAGGAGGTATCAGTTTTATTCAAAAGTGTTTCAACAGTGGTATCACTCACAGAGTGGGAAGATTGCTCCAACCTGTAAAGCGTTCCAGTTCAGTAATGTCTCTTACAGTCACACATAGTTTGTCCACTCACTATGTTCCTAACGAAAACCACTCCACCCAATGCACTAGCTGAATAATGTCCATAACCGTCAACGACATAATTCAAAATAGCCGCAATAATGACATAACTAAGAAAAGAAAGGAAATCAGTGAAAATTTCCAAAGACTAACTCACAATCCGAAACCGAACATCGCAAACCCAATGAGAGGAGCGATAAAGGGAACATAAGGGAAAGAAGTCCATGCAGCAACCATCAGACCGGCTGGTATGAACGGAGTAGCCCAAAGTGCCGACCACCATCTAGCTTCTGGATCTGATTCTCCAGCTTTTTCACATGCTTGATGATATCGTCTTTCTTGGAGGGGTTGGATTGCGAAACCGATAAAAGCTCCTACGACGTAAGCTCCGTATGTCAAGTTGACTGTCCCAGAGCTATGATTTGCTCAGTATCGGATCGACAACTCTTGAACTCACTGTGTCCAACCATGCCCACCGTTCCCAGAACCAAAAACCAAAGGGAAAGCTTCATTACTCAAGAAAATCATCCCATAAGCAAAACCGTTAATCCCCGCACAGAGATAAGTGATAGGTTCCGAAAACAAGAACACGAAAGGTCGAACGATGGTGACTTTGTAGAAATGACCAGGGGATCGTTTGATGAGTTCATGTTCTGCATGGAATTCGATCGATGTTTCTTCACGAAGAGTTTTTGATTTTTTAGCTAGTAAGATTGTATCTCTGGTTTCTGGCATTCCGAGGAGGATGATGAAGAAGAACGCTCCGAAGACGATGAGCTGGGTTATGATCAGATGGTACTGTCGTTATGATTGGTATTGAGAACTCACGTAGACCCAGAACAACCAACGCCAACCTTTTACTTGAGCCAGATATCCACTGAGTACATTACCGAGTGGTGGTCTATGATTCATCAGCCAAACTGACCTAAATTCAAAGAGCTCGAATGGCAACCTACCCATCAGTACTACTCAAAGCGTAAATTGCAACAGCGAAACCCCCTTCATCAATTCCAAAAACATCGTGCACGACTCCACCGGTGTTAGCGAGTGGTGTTCTAAAAGCTATCAATAAAGGGTATTATTGAAGATACCGTTGAAATCGACATACGATCCAGCAAAACCTTGAATGAATCTACAGATCATTATCGTAGCTGTATTCTTAGCTAGTGCAAGAGGGAGTTGGAAAAGTGTAAAGATTGCCCAAGAAACTAGGTAAACTGGTCTACGGCCCCACTGATTTCGTTGTTAGAATAATCTTGTTCGTAGAAGTTGATAGGGGACATACGTATTCCGATAGAGGTGCTAATAACATTGGACCAATAGCGAATCCAAGCTATAGAGTAAAAATGTCAGATCGGTATCTTGATCTGATGATTGAGTGAATGCAAATACTTGCGATATAAAGACTCAATCCTAACGTCCCGATTTCAGAACTAAATCCGAATTCCTCTTGCATCTGAGCAACACCCGTGCTATACCCCGAAACACATAAACAGACCTAAACCAAAGATCAATATAACTATACACCTTTCAAATCAAAGATCTTAGTCAAGGGGCATACCAGATTATTCAACAAAGAAGCCAAACCCACCACCCCATATCTTCTCCAATTAGCCCAACTCCTAGGATTCTTCGGATCACCTCTAACACTCTTAATCAAATAATTCCCGTGTTCATCGACTTTCCACACATAAGCGTAATTCTTCTTTAAACTCTCTTGAACATCTGAGGTCAGATTCAAAGAATTTTGGAAATCAAGTTGATCGTAGTTGCTTCTATTTTTAACTTGACTTGTTTGTGCTTTTTCGGCGTGGGCCATATCGACGGGTTTCGTTGTTTTCAGATTCATGGTGGTGGTGTCTTCGTTCGATGTTGGGGTAGGGGCTGGTTCAACGACCGTTGGTGAATTACTTGAAATTGAATTTCTCCTCATTGTTTCTTTTTTATGTTTATCAAAAGTAGACGTTGTTCCAACTCTGGCCCTTTAATCTCATTTCTCGACTTACGTTGTCGATTTTGCTGACTGTCGACTTTACATTTTTGAGACGTCACCTAACTGGATGCCGGCATTCCCTTACTTAACCTTATCACATGTCACATTCCGAGGGTTCTAACGGCCGTAAGTGAAGTGATCGATCTCTGGGATTTGAATTCGTTACATATCATTGGTTTATCAACAGCACTTCTGGATCCTAACCTATAATCCACACGCGTTACATGGCGGTCTCTTGTTCCAATCGATAACATCAATCTTCCCTTTCCATTCACTTCCCAGAAACAGTTTCATCGCCTTTTTGACTTTATCGATACAACCCGTTCGAACATCTTCCTCATCCTCTCCCCATGACTTGACTTCATCCATATTATATCCCAACACCGCTTTCGGTTTCAAATTCGTATAAACAACGATGGGAGTCTTGATATCCTCCCTTGACTCTTCGTCCAACAAAAGGAATTCTCTCTCTGATAGACATAGATGTTGGAGTAAAGCTCTGTTAAATCGACAAGATGATTTGGCGAGATTACCTAGATCGAACCAAGGGATGTAATACTGGTTAACGACTCCGAAATGGATAGAGAAGTCTCGAAAACTTTCACCACTTTCATCAAAGTGTTGAATGACCATCGACGGATTATCGGTTTCCCAACCTCGATCAACGTCGTTAAGCGTGAAACGTAGAGGCGTTTCATCAAGTCGATGACAAACAACAGAAGCTCCAGAAAGATCACCAAATCTCGTCAAATCTTTACCCAACTCAATGATATCGGTACCACGTTCGAGTTCTGCTGAAGAAGACAACCGTTCTTGAGGAAGAATGGAGATACTCTTCAAATCTGGAAACGATCTGTATATCATACAAAAATCGTTCAATCTCTTGAGATCGAGTTTAACTTTATCGATGTAGTCATCGTGATGAATTTTGGGTCGGGTCATGTCATCAAGCAAGAGATAGATGCGTGTAACGGTTGATACAGTCGTATTCTTTGATGACGGGATACGCGTTTTGACTAATCCACCTAATCTCCTTTTTCTATCAAAAGTTTCTAAACCAAACATGAACTTTTCGATGTCGTTAACGACGATAGATGAATAAAGAATCGGAGCAGTTAAACTGTAAAAAGTCTGAACCCAAATTCCAATCAATGGGAGTAACTCAATGATCATATCATAAGAGACTCACTGAATTCACCCTCATGAGACTGCAAAGATCATTTTGATGAAGGTCCTTCCATCTAACCCAGAACTCTGAAAATTGTTGGGAAGAAGGTAATTCCCTCTTGACGAATCTGATTATTCGAGACCAAATTTCCGGTGGGATACGATGATATCTCGTCTGTCTACTTCGTGTTATTGTCATTATGTATATCGAACTTCCTTGACTGAAAATGAAAAAACGATGGAAATGATCGAAAGGAGGTGATGAGTTGAGCACATTCTTGTGGGGCCCAATTGGAATTCGGTGCACATTTCTCACCAAATTCGTTTGCTCAGCAAGCACTGGGACAAGATGGTCTGCTACGGTTCGTGTTACGTGTCCTGGGCATTTCAAAGTATCGAACCTGTGTGTGTAGACTCTATGTGGATTCAAGCTGTTCTAATTGGGCAAGTACAGGACGAGTACTTCGTACCACGGGAGTTGGTTGGGTGGCGCCACAACACCATCAAAACGGTCATTTGTATTTGCATGACTAACATTTCCATCGGGACATTATCATTGTCATTAGACGTGTCACTGTTTAGCTTTTGTTCATCTTCTCTTCTCCGATAGAGGTTATAATGACGAAAGACTTGACGTCTGACTGCTTAATTCCTTTGTTCATCTTCTCCTATTGCCGAAAAATGTTGTAATGACAAAAGACTTCCGTACAGTATTCCCGAGCAAAGACTTCTTTCTTCCTAATCCTACAGGTCTTCTTGCCTTCTTTCTCCATGGGAGCTGTACAAGGACCAACTGAACACAATTCTTCTTCTCTTTCTTTCTTCCACTTTCGGTTTTTGCCACTCATATTCAATAAATAAATAAATAAGAAGAAAATCACATTGCTGCAACTAAAGTATGTCGACAAGGTATGTACGAGTACTGTTGGACCGATACTGTATTGATTCTGATAAAACTCCAGTAACCCCACAGAAATGTCTCAAGATGGCCCATCAAACACCAAAGAGGGTTACGTTTTGTTCGTCCGTGGGCCAAAATCACCTTTACAGATCGAAGTGGTAGAAAGCCAAGACAGTCTTGTCGATAAGCTTACAGATTTCTTCTTCGGGGCTTATGTTTCGTTTCACGACGATTATGGGGAAGTCTGGTATGATAAAAGTCAGCAGTCGATGAAGTGGTGTGAGGACAGAATTGAAAAAGACGGTGAAGGGTTATTCGAATATGCAGCAGCAAGAATGGAAATTATTGCAGGCTCTGCGCTTTGTGAACACCAACTAACTTCTTTTGGGAACATGTGTCTGTCGCTTTTTCAAGCTTCCCAAATGTACGAGAGTAAAGTAAAGAGTGGGTCTGTTGGAGGGTAAGTCTCAATTTGTATCTTCTAGGTTGATGCTCTCTGATATCTCAAAAGTCGTAACAGAACTAGACTTGCGCAAATTATCTTTTCTCAAGCATCCCAGATCAAATCACATCCTGATTGGAAAGAAGGGGTCAAGCTTGGGCTCACTGTTCAAGACTTTGTCGAACTACTCAAACTTCATTGTGAAGATGAAGAGGCTACCCAATTATACGGTAAAATCCTCCCAGAGGATGATGAGTCGTATTTGGGTACTACGAAGAGCTGAATCGTATGGATTCGAATAGTACTCTAGGTTTTGTACCCCTGCTATGTCAGTATATTATTTGATAGTTTGTACTTTGTTGAGAGTTTTGCGTTGTGTCATGTATGTTTTGCCTGTTTCTTCCTACTCTGTTCATGCAGAGTTTCAACTCCCGACTTATCAAATCAACTGTAGCTTGTTGAGAGGTGAGAAAAATCGATTATAACCCGAGAAACACCGAGATTTCTACGGGTCTAGAGCCTAAGCATCGACTGTAGTTACTGTCCACAGACAGAATACATATCATTCTCTTCCAGTTATGCATATATATACAGAAGTTTAAGACTACGCACCCTACAAACCTTCACTAATATCCTCAATTATCAATATAATGTCACCTCCTTTCGTCTGATAAACCCTTTCAAAATGTATCAATTGTTATTTGTTATTGTTCTGGTTTTCATTTTTACTTTTCGGTTCATCAAATATCAACCTCCCATAGTCAGAGACAGTCCCTCATCTCCACATAATTCCACCAATCCAAATTTCCCTCCACAAATCAGCTCCTCTTTTTGATTTTTTCTTGGCTTTTCACCGCAAGGACAGCAGACCGGCATATCCTTTCCAGAAAGAAGTTCTATTTGTCCTAAAAATCCAGCCTCTTTCGCCCTGTCGTAAAACTGTTGTTTGACTCTATCCCACAAACCAGTATCATCGGAACAATCGGGTTGATAATCACACGGATCTCCCTTATGTTTAGTTGAACCGTAAATGACAATTTTAGTTGATCTGTGGATGTCGTGAATATCATAACCTGAATCGTTGTATCTGTCCGGACGATCTGACATATCCTCTATTTCTTTGTCAACAGGCGGTGGTAAGAGATCCTTGGTCCAAGTTTTGACCAAACGAAGTAACTGGTTGAGAAGTTGTTGACCGTTATCTGAAAATCTGTGTATACAAGGGGAACCACTCAGATGGTAGCGATTGACAGCGCCGAAAACTATCATGCTGTATTTATTGATTTTAATTTGATGCCAGTAAACCTGATGATGGGTAACCTCAGAATCTTTGAAGATGATTCTGCTGTAGAGTGGCAAACTGAGAGGACCAAGATCACGTTGGCAGATCCGCTTGCAATCGATCAATTCGACAGCGTCTACCAGTTTGTACCGAGCGTCGTTGATTCTTTTGAATAAAGTTGGTCCATCTGGTTCATAGGTTCGATATTCACCGAAATCTTCTGCACCTTCCCAAGTCCAATGGTCTCCCAGCGAAGCAAGAGAGATTGATTCAAGACCCGGGAAGACACGATGTCCTTGATCTGATCCAACACGTTCCATGAATTCCTTCAAATCAGTCTCGAATTCGTCAAGTTCCAGGACAGCGGCTTTAAGATGAGCCTTTGTATCAGGGTATTCCCAAGCGCCGTCTTGAAATAAGTTATCGACAGGTTGCCATTCACGTTGTGCCAGTATACTTGCATACGTTGGGTGGAGGATTAAATGATGATATTCTAAATGGAGCTTTTCAACTAGTTGAAGAAGGGTTTTCTTTGAGGGAGATTTTCGAGTTGAGTCTAATGTCAAGTCGTAACCGCAAACGAGTAAACCGAGGTGATCGACGTAGACTGTTGAATAAAGTAACGGGGAGACGATAAGGTTGAATGACTGATGGTTATGTCAACGAAGTTTGAAGAGAAGCCCTCTTTTAAATACCAAAGACGTACCGAAGAAACCCGGGCAATTGACGATAGGTCATGTTGGTTCATACTCTTCCAACCCCATCCATTCTTTGGCTCATTTTTGAGGTGTTGGAAGATATTCAACCAAATATCAGCTGGTAATTGAGGATGATTATCTTCTTTCGAGTTCATGATACCTTAAAGTAAACACTTGATAAGGTAGTTGATGGTTGAAAGATCGAAAGGATATTGAAGGATCCAAAATATTGATGTGGCAAAGGGGATCGATGATTTGTGGCGAAAATGGCAATCAACTGACGCTAAAGTATCTGGTCCAAATTCATCGAAAGCTCTAGGATATACTAAATCCACAAACTTCGTTGACACTACGAGGGAACTTCTACTAAGACCGATAACCACAAGATGCACAACTCCGGGGAAGCCCTTCATAAGCAAAGAAATCAAGTTTTCCCGGATAATTCCATTCTTTTGCCATTTTCTTCAACCGCTCTCGATGAGGTTCGAATACATCTTCGTCTTTAGTACTAGAACACAGACCACCATAAAAGCCTATCTTGGTCTCATATCCACATTTACCCCAGACCAGTTTTGAGGCGATATCTCTACAGAACATCGCCGAGTCCCTATCGAAGTTTTCGATTAGGTGTTGACCTAAACGTCTGGTTAGATCTGCATGACCATTGACATCCAGAGTGCTGAGTACTGGGATTGGATAGATATTGTTACCGCCTAAAACCACAACACTCTGTGCATGCTGTATATTACTGCCGTGAGAGGCGATTGTATGATGGAAAACCTCCATTCCGTTAGCGACCAAGCTGGGAACCGGAAGACTAAGAGGGCCATATTGAGAATGTTGACAGAGTGATTTACATCTTGGTAAGTGGGAGATGAATTCGAACAATGAACTAGAGATTTCAGCTATTCGATCTTGTATAGCTGTCCAGCGAGGTGGTGGACGAGGACGGAAAAATGGTTCGCTACCGTTTACCCATAATTGTTTACCTCTCGAGGCTAACGAGATAGTACTGAGTGATGAGAAGATCGTTTTGAGATCGAACGGCGAGTTGGTCAAATCAAGAAGCGATTCAACACCTATTTCCCAATTTTTTAAATCCATTTGAACAGATTTCATCAGGAGAGTATCTGGATACTTGCTGTTACGTCTCATTCCGTGAAATTCCCATGATCCGTTACTGTTCATGATGGAAGCGTAGCTGGCTTCGAGACCTTGATGGTGATAGACTAAATGAAGATTTTGTACTGATCTAAAGTTTTCCTTTTTGGTGCTGGATTTTCTGTTTGGAAGTTGAGTGCTGTGTCGACCGTTTGATTCACAGCCGTAAGTGAACTTTTTGAGATCATCGATGAAGACTGATTTATACAGGAGGGGGGTGGCGATTGTGTTGAAATCCTAAGAATAGATTTTTGTCATGAATACTTGTACTAAAGGAAAGGGTAAAATATTGGAAGATGGGATGGTGGATCCAAAAGATCAGATTTGATGATGTATATAATCAAACTCACTGATGATACCCTGGCAACTGACGCCAGATCCATTTGATGTAAATCCCTCCAAGAGCATTCAGTACCAGCAGGTGGCGGAACTCGTTTTACATAATCGCTGAAGATGTAACCCCATATCTCTGGTGGAAGTTCGCCAGAAACTACGGTTTCGTTTTCAAGTCCAATAATCGGTTTTGATGGCATTGATAGTTGGATGTAGATATCAACAAGGGAATCGTGGGTCCCATAATCAGATAGATGGTGGTCAAAGCAAATGTTTCAAGTTTGTTTCCTTGATGGATCTCGGTGAAAACCGGTAACAGCTTCCTGACAGTTCCATGATAATTGACTGTAAGTTACAGTGGAAGATGAAAGTCAATTTGACCATAGGATATCTTTCACTTTACTTTACGGACGACAAAAGATTGCTGTTAAAGAAGGTTTTCTGCCACACCTCCCGTGATCCCGTACCTGCTTCCCAAAGTTCATTCTACACCAGTCTATGAAGTTTTCGCAACGACACGATCCAAAAGCGACTGGTGACGTAGTTATATAAATGGATCTATATTGATTCTTTGCTTGCACAGAGCACAAGTGATCAAAATAGAGATCAAAGCGTGATATATCACACAGCAAAGAGTGAAGTGAGGTGTGTTATATTTTACTTGCGCTGAGTTTTATAAGGAATGAGATTGTTTATATCCAACACCACTGTATGTACTCTTACAACAATCAATACAGTACAAACCCGCCACTACCTCCCCGACTGAGGAGTTCCAGTCCTACTAACCCTCTCTTCAACTCTCTGCTTAACGTTCCCCCAAAGTCTCCCAGCCCCATCCCGTATCCCCTCAGGAATCTGTGGAATATTAAAACTAGCTCCGACCTCACCACCACCAGATCTATACAACCCACTCCCACCTGCTCCACCTACCGATAACTCGTAACCCCCTGCTCTAAGATTGATCGCCGCCCCCGAAGAAGGTGGTTGTACAATTGGATGAGGGGTTGTAGAGCTCGTTTGGGAGAGTTGGGTTGGGGGGTTGTAGATCGATGGTTGATAGTTCTCTGCGGCTCTTTCTACCATTTCTAGGAAACTGTGAAGTATGTTTCAGTATAAAGTAATTTCTGTTGGGACATTTTGACTTGCCTGGTTGAATTATGTACCGTACTTCCACCTAATAAGATTCTGGTTCCTCCAGGTCCACCGGCACTACCAGCAAGTTGTTGATTGAGCAAAGCGACAGCTCGAGATTCCTCATAAGTCGTACCGCCTAACATGAAAACGATAATATCCTGAGGTCTGCGATATCGGTCAGGATCAAAATTCCAACTCGATCAGAAGATTCTTTACTCACTTTTGCGTTCTGGCATTTTCATCACCTTCAAGGAAAGGATAACTCGTCTCCCTCAATCTCCCTTTAAGCAACAGATCAAGAGTCTGCGATAAATGCGGTGTATGTTGGGTATAAACGTTTTCGACTCCCTAGAAACGTGTGATTAATAACGGATTATCTGTTAGATAAATGTTTGACCTACCTTCAAACCCTTAAGTGCACTTTTACCTCTCGAAAAGAAGTTCTCATTCATAAACAGATCATCCTGTCTGACATCAGCCCCAGCGAAATTCAACATGACATAAACCAATCGTGCTCTATCAGCGGTGACACCAGACGCAATCAAGTTATCGACCACTTGTGGTATCTGATTCCCTATGAGTTTCTGATATCGTAACGCGTAAAGTATAGCCAATCGTAATTTATTATTTGCTGAAGTTTTCGAAGATGAAATAAGAGTTTGAACGGACTTCGTCGTGTGTCAGCCCCATCTCACAAATAACGCCTAGCGAATTGAACCTACACGTAAGTCCGCCTGATGACTCTCCTGACTAGCCAAACTCTGTTCAACCTCCGAGACCGCCAACAAATCGTCCCTCTCAACAAGTCGACTCAACTCCCCAACAAGTGCGACATGTTTACTAACGTTCCCACCCAATCTCTTGAATTCAGGATACTCCTCCACGAATCTTTTCATATCTGCAACAGTTTCTATTCTAGATGAAGATGCAGGTCCAATGGTTGAAGTTCGAGATTGATAGTCGGAGACGTAGGAGGCTAGGGCTGCTCCTAAATCCCCGAAATTTAGGTGGAGGTTGGAAGCGAAGAATGGATCGGAGGATGAGGAGAGGACGAGATCCTTTGGTTTGTTTGTTTTAGGACTTTTCGCTTCTGATGGTTTCATTTGGAGATAGGAGACTCACTCGAAGTTCCAATTTCTCTTCGTGTTCTATCCTAACTCTACCATTGACGATTCCAACTAATTCATGTACCATAGCCTGATAAGTCCACTGGGTGAGTAAAGGCGTAACAGGGTCGTTTCGACGGTCTAAACCATTGTCAAAATCACCAAGCGCAAATCCTAAAAACGCCTTACCTAAGATAAGTAAAAGAGGAGCAGGTCCAGCCGTCGGTCTAAATTCAAAAAGATCTCTATAAGGAGGTTGACCCATTATCCCCTAAAAACCCAATCAAATCAGTCAAACCCAAATTCCCAATCCAAAAAATGATTACGAACTTGAATCTCAACAGCCAATTTTTTACCTGCCGAACTCATTCTTTCCCAACGAATCACCGGTTTTTTCTTGAGACTGAGTAAAACTGCCATGATAGCTTTTGAATGATTAGAGAGGACGGGTGGGGGGATGTAATCAGGTGAAGGGAGGTAGATTGGTGGCTGGGTTTGGTTGTGTTAGTTGTGGAACGGGGTGTAGTCACTTACGTTTGGTGGACCTTCTCCTCCATCTTCCAAGGCTGCTGGTGTTAATGTGAATAAAGAAGTTAATTGGGCTAGATAATCTGCGAAATATTCCTTGGCATCTGTGAGTGATTGTTTTCATGTCGGAACGTACTTGGACTTCCTTGACTACCTCGAATTCATCTACACTGGCCATCTCCTCAATCTGTGATTTCGTCAATGTATTCGAGAAATCTAGAATTAACGTTCGTTAAACCAATCACAGGTGAATCTTTGGAACAGACTTTGACTTACATAACCAATAACCCCCGTATCTAGGTTTAGCTAATTCCTGTTTCACCCATTCAACAGAAGCGTCAGTAGGCGAAAGGAACGCTATGCAATTAAGATGATTAAGAGGTTCTCGCGAAGTACTACGCATCATCATCAATCTCAATCCAATCCCCATTTGACGTACTTATCAATTCGGTCTGTTAGATAAACCTCATGAGAGAGCAGTTCACTCTGTGTAGTGACCAACGATATAATCGGTGTCTTCGAATGTGTTAGTGAACTGATAGACCGTTGGGGAATGGAGAGGGTTGCTTACGGTGTGATTATCTAGTAGAAGGACTTTCATTCCTGAGACTTCTGTTAGGATTTTTACTACGTAGGTTTGGACTGCTTTTAGGACGTCCATCGTGGATGGAGGGGGATGGGGATTGGGATGATGGTGGTGAGAGTGAAGGATGTTGTTGTCAGTTGAAATGAATTGTGGTTGATGGGGCCCCTCAGTACGATTGAAAAGCGATGATGCTTATGGACTGAACGTGTTGTTACCTAGGCTATAAATGTATTCGATATCTGCAAGGTCTTACATTGGATGCTGTGAATAACAATGAGTGGAAGATACTGCAGTTGTTGGAATATCTATCTCATAGACTACCAGGTGCGCAACTCTTTCTTCGTACAAATTGACTTGGCATTGCGCAGCAACTGAATATATACCTCCTCACAAATATGCATCACGCATCGACTACATAAACTACTTCTTTTTTGCATACTTCACTCCACTCATTCAATTCATAACTCAACTTCGACGTCGTGACACCGTTTAAAGGGTACCAGCGGCAGAGATGAGGATGGTGGCCTTTGGCTCTGAACAGAACAGTCAGCACGGTTCTAACCCAATGATCAAGTTGTATACTCACTACCAGAGTCGGAACCAAGACCTTCGATCTTCTTGACGAGTTCTTGACCGGAGGTAACTTCACCGAAAACGACGTGTTTACCGTCCAACCATGAGGTGACAACGGTGGTGATGAAGAATTGGGAACCGTTGGTGTTTGGTCCGGCGTTAGCCATTGAGAGGAGGTATGGCTTTTCGTGACGAAGTTTGAAGTTTTCATCGGCGAATTTGTTACCGTAGATGGACTATGGAGTTTTGTATTTAGTTTAGACAACTATAGATGAGTGCGATGGGAAACTCACTTTACCACCGGTACCGTTGTGGTTGGTGAAATCACCACCTTGTAACATGAAGTTTGGGATGACACGGTGGAAACCTGAACCAGCGTAACCGAAACCTTTCTCACCGGTACAGAGAGCTTTGAAGTTGGCGGTAGTCTTTGGAACTACATCGTCGTAAAGCTTGAAAACGATACGACCAGCTGGTTGGGAGTTGATGGCGATGTCAAAGTAAACTTGGCTGGATGGGGTTGTTAGTTGCAGATAACAGTTGGAGTGAGATGGGTGAACTTACGACATTGTTGTGGATGCTGTTGAAACGAAACGACGTGCGAAGGACATAAGAACGTGGGAGTGGGGTTAAAGTTGGGGAGGTAGATGGGATGGAGAGATAGAAATAGAAATACTGGTGAGTAAACGATATCGATGAGCGAGGTAAGGCAGAGTAAGATGAGGTAGATGGGGGGTGAGGAGGAAATGGGAGGTGGGGTGGTGAAGAGGAGGTGAGATGACTTACGATTGATTTCTTTTTAAAGTGTTGGTGAGTAGAAGTAGAAGAGAAAGAGAGAGTTAAATCGAACCTTATGGAACGTGAGAGGGGAGAGGAGGGAAGGTGGAGATGGTGCGTCATCGGTGTTATCGGTGTGATTCCTTTGTGGCACCAACGTTTGCTCCCGCTAATGCCAAGGAATGTGGGGAAGCGGGGTAGATGTCACTGCATTCACAGCAGCTATAAAGGTCCTTTCCATCCGTCAATTCATATCTGTCACTCTTACATCCCCCTTGCCACCATGAATTTAACAATAACACTACTACTCATAACTCTTGTAGCTCTCTCATTCGCTCCCTCAGTCGCTGCTTTTGGTGCAGGTACGTTTCGGCTTCTCACACAAACTAAAACTCTCCAGGTAACATCCCGTCATACTCCTATCTCGAAGATAAAGCCTTTCGTCATGGTGACATTGAAGATATCATCGCAACTCTCTTCAAAGCTGCAAGCGGTGGTTTCTTATCTCGTGGAACTAAATTCACTCCGTTAGACGTTAAAAGAGTTTATTTCGGTAACTGGTTAAGAGATTAGTGAGTTACCATCAACAACTTTAAAACTCACATCCAGTTCCCAAGCAGTCGACGTTGGTGCACTCAAGAAAACTAATCTTCAAACCATCTTGAACGTGGTTATGGTCCTTGGATTTTTAGCTCATGGATACGCAACAGCTGAATTCGAAGTTACGAAAGAAAGACTTGGTTGTTATCTCCCCACTGAACATATCGATAATCCAAAAGGTTATGCCGAAGGTGAAGACGCTAGACAATACGATAGTCGTCTCAGAGGACCAGTCGATCCCAGGGAACTCGAGGTTGATCCACAAACTGGAATGAAGAATTATATCGCTAATGGTAAGTCCCATCAAATGTACTTTCAAACTTTACTGATGAAGACGTACATTAGAAAGCGGAACTTGGGACACGTCAAAAGGTTTAGTCAGACGTACACTCCAGGCGTGTATTCGAATGGGTAGACAATATCGACAATCCGGTGATAAGAACACTGAGTATGAAGCTTTCAGACTACTAGGACAGGCTTTACATACTTTGTGAGTGAAATATTGATTTCTCAAGCTGACGTTTAGAGAGGATTTCTCTGCTCATTCGAACTGGTGCGAGTTGGGTAGGTGTCATTGGAAACTTCAAACTAACTTTTAGCTTTGATATCTTTTGGAAATTCCAATGTCTTCCCACACGTCGGTCGTAATGTCAAAATCAGAGCTCCTAACGGACGCGACGTTCCTATCTTGGTCACTGGTACTTTCGGCGGTGCAGATTTCATTCACTCCCTTATGGGTGAAGCTACCGATCATTTGTCTGAGGTAGGTAACGTGACTGAACTCACTGACCTTAGGCTTCCGTATCCGACTTGACCAAAACCATGAACAACGCTCGATCAGTCTCTGAAGGTCAATCAGCTTCAGCAGCCTCTCTTCGCTCAATGTTCTTTGATCTTCCAGGTGGTGGCGGTGGAGAGCTGACAAGGGAAATGGACGCTGTTCAAAATATGCGAGCAGGTCAACCCGGTGGAATTGATCCTAGTCAAATGAGTCCTCAAGAGTTACACGCTGTTCTTTGGCAGATTTTGAGTTTCCGTGATAGTGTCATGAAGAAGATCTCGGTGGGTTCGCGTGCCAGAAAAGAGACTGATGATCAGAATACTATAGACAGAATTCCAGGGTTAGGTCCTTTAGTTGAAAAGATCTCAAACTCGGTGGCGGTTTTTATCGTTACCACCCTTGAACCTTTCGTTAAACCGTTGCTTGGTACCGCTACTTCAGCTTTGGGTACTTCTTCCCAAGCAGTCATTGATTCTCATGACCAATATGAAGTATGGAACGATCCAAATGCTTCTGATCCTACTCATTCGTTCCTGTCAAAGGTGGGTTGAGGTGGAAGTGTTCACTGACTTCAGGATCATTTCGGATTAATTTTGAATCAACCCGCTGGAGAAGTTGCTCAGGTCATCGTTGAACATACTGTCTATCTCGTTGTTAAAGCATGGGACAACCCTGGAATGCCAACCGAACAAGTCACAGAGAACGTCTTGGAATGTATGTTCCATCCTGATTTCCATAATGGCAATTGTAAGTATTTTCAGTGTAAAGATGGAATTGACGATTAAGCCGAAATTCAACGTAAAATGTTGGAAAAGATGCGTAGATGGATCGATACTCGTGGAGGAGATCGTGGAGAGTTACTCAACAGATTGACTGCTGAAAACGTTCGTGCTGGAAAGAACAGACGTATCGGTGATCAAAGTCAAAATACTGGTCATGTTCATAATTCTTTACTCCCTGAAGGTGGATTACAACAGGTTCTAGCTCAACATAACGTCCATGTCGTATGTCTATCCTCTATTTTATCATAGGGTGTCGTTGAATTAACGTTTTTAGCCTGGTGCTGGTATCCTCAACTCTGGACAGGATTTGCTTTCTGGAAAAATGGTAGGTGACTGAAGATGGTTAAGGTTGTTAACGATTCAGCCGTGGCAACAAGGTTTCGGTAGTGGTGGTCAACACGCATGGAGAGAGATGGACCCATCAGCTACTGAACCAATCAAATCAACGGGTGAAGCTGCGAGTTATTTGAATCCTGAAGTAGCAGCCCCAACTCCTGTTCATCAAAGTCCCCAACCTCCATATCAAGGGTATCAACCGTCTCCCCAATACGGTCAATCACCTGATTACGGCCAACAACCACAATATGGTCAACCACAACCACCTTTCGGATACGATCCAGGATACGGTGGTGCACCGCAATACGGTCAAGGTCAAGGTCAACCTGGATACGATGGATCGTATGGATATGGGAATCCACCACCTCCACCTCAACAGGGTGGTCAATGGGGTCCACCACCTCCTGGTCCACCTGGACCACCAGGTTGGGGTGCACCACCACCACCTGGACAAGGATATGGACAAGGTGGATGGAGATAGGGTTAGACATAGACGTTGGAGGGATGTATCATGTACTCGTAAATAGTGATGAAGATGAAAGTACGGATATACTCCGGTTAATTCAGTCCAGTCAACCGAAGCACAATAGTTGATGTTGATGTTAAGAAAGCAGATTGTATTAGATCAAACAACCAAAATCAATGTCAGACAGAGCAGGATACACATTAAGTCTATACGCTATAGACATCTCGTCGTCGATGGGTGAACCCTCATCAAGACTTGGTACGGATAAATCGAAATCTAAACTTGAGTTAGCGAAGGAATTCGTAGCTAGGAAATGTGAACCGAAAGTAGGTCTAATCTTCGTTTCATTCATTGATGGGGGGGATTGACGAAGTTAGATATCTAGCGGTAGGAAAACTGAAGCAGTTGGAATACTTTCTTTTGGTGGTAGTGAGTATCACGCTTCAACTAAACGTGTTAAACCAGCTCGATCGCTCGCTCTCGCTCGCTGACGCTCACTCGCTAGAAACCAACAACCAAGCCAACAGAGCTTGGATAAAAGATAACCCCTCAGATCCAGATCCACCATATACCAACGTCTCTTGTGATGTCGCCATTCAAACTGCTAGACCGAAGACTGTTGAGGTGGTTATGAATTTGGAGATTGGGGAGGGGGAGGGTAATCGTATGTCCCCGCTCTTGGAATTTGGTGTTGACTGACTTGGTAGCTATCTCCGCTCTTATGGTTTCACTTGATATGATTCATTTACATAAACATACTAAGAGTTGGGCTTTGGAGATCGTTCTCATCACTGATGGTAGGTTCGACTGGTTCAATTGGACATGGACACAATTCATTTGACTCACCTACTCAGGGGAATCCTCTTTTAAACAGGATGAATATGAGGAAGCTTTGGCTAGACTTGAGGATATGGGCGTTAAATTGATTATCATGTCAGTTAGCGCTTCTCGGAGGAGGACAATAAACTGATGGACGTTCAGTGGGATCGATTTTCAACCTCTAGACCAGACTGTTGATAAATCAAAAAGTCGGAACAAGGTGAGTTCGACTTCCAATCTTGAACAGCCATATACTGAAAACGATCTAATATCTAGAGACTATCTGAGAAATTCTGGAGAACATTCTATAACCTGCTCCACGACAAACTATCACCTGGAACCAGTTCCGAAGCCATCCTACCGTCCTACGAGATTTTCAACGATGCTTTGGAATACGTCCGTCTCCCCCATCCAGCAGTCGTTAACGGGACTGTATCGTCGACACATTTGTTTATCGGATCAACAGAGATTGATTTAGATGAGGCTATAGTTATTCCTATCAAATTTAGTAAGGCTACGATGAAAGCTCGACCACCTAGTTTGAGTAAGGCTTGGAAACCTGCTATGGATTTACAGGGTCCTTCGAGAGTTGGTAATGGGAATTCTTTGCTTTCGAACTTAGCTTCTCAGATCCAAAGTCAATCTCAAGCAGCTGGTGCTGGTTCTGGTTCGGGGTTCGATAATAATTCATCGTTGGCTGCGATGATTTCAGCTGATGTCAAGCATCATTCTAATTATGTTATCAAACATGTTCCAGAGACTGTCAACAACCAAACTACCCAATCTACACAGGCTACTCAGTTACCACGGAATCAGGTTGATTTTGGCGATGAGGGTCTAGGAGGAGATGGGGAAGGGGAATCGTTGGTTGATTTAACCGACGAGGAGGAGGAAGTGGTGGATAAAGAGGATATTGTCAAGGCTTGGAGATTCGGTTCGACTTGGGTTCCAATGGAGAAAGATACTTTTGAACCTTTACAGACTCAACAGGGAGTAGAAGTTTTGGGTTTCTTCCCGCGAGAAAACGTAGGTCAAGCCTTACGTTTTTCTAATTCTTTTAGCAAATTACTGATTTACTTTTTAGATTAAAAGACATCAACTCATGGGAGAGGTCAGATTCGTTTGGCCAGATCTTAAAAACCCTAAAGCTCAGATTCAATTTTCATCTCTAGTCGAAGCTATGGCTATCAGGGAGATGTGTGCGGTCGTTCGTTGGGTTCAGAGAGATAACGCTGAACCCGCCGTGGGAGTTTGTGTTCCAGAATTCGAATATCCAGGTGAAGATCGTCGTCTAGATTATATGTTTTGGGTCAAGGTGGGTAAAAAGGATTTTGGGTTCTTAGCTGATTACCTCTAGTTACCTTTTGCTGAGGACGAACATAACTTTTGGTTCCCTTCTTTATCTGTTTTGAAAACTACTTCGGGAAAGGTTTTGACTGAGAATCCTGCTTTACCGACTGAAGAACAGGGTTTGTTGATGGATGAATTGGTTGGGAAGATGGATTTGGATTTGGTTGTTGGTGAAGATCAAGATGGTGATGAAGAGTAGGTCAAACATTCTTCTTGGTAATACCAAACTGATAAGATTTAGGATGGATGAGAAAGAACCTTGGTTCCTACCCTCTAAATCGTTGAATCCAGTCATCCATCGAATCAAAGAAGTCATTTTTCACGCTTCGTTAACACCGGATTTAGATAAGGATCCGATCCCACCACCCCATCCTGAACTTGTGAAATATTTCAATCCGCCTGAAGAGGTTTCTTCAAAGATTACAAAAACGATCAACAAACTTAAAGAATCGTTGGATATCAAGAAAGTCCCTCCGACTGTCAAACGGACTAAAGCTGCTAGGGAGGGGTTGAGGGAGGATGAGGGATAGTGAGTCCTACAAGATGTTCGTTTCGCTGATGACGGTTTAGTATTGATATTGATGCGTTGTTTGATGAACCTGCTAATCCAAGTTCGACTGTACCTAAACAAGAACAGTTTGCGGCGGAACCTTCAGCTTCGGTTTCGGGAGCTGGAGCTATGTTTATCGAAAGCGATTCAGAAGATGATAAACATGTTAAACCTTTACCGACGACTACTACACCCAGTAAACCCAAAAAGGGTCGTTTGATATCCAACGAGAATCCTTTGGGTGATTTCAATAAACTTATCGAAGGCGAGGGTGATTTGTTTAGGAAAGCTGTCAGTTTGAACCCAATCATTTCTATGCAATGGGCCTTAACTGATTCAAACTCTCAGATACAGGATTTAGGTGCAGTTGTTAAAGAGAATGTCTCTAGTTCGTTCTCGAGATCGGCTTTCCCACTCGCGGTAGAATGTTTGAAAGCTATGAGAACGACTGCGTTGACTTATGAGGAGGTTGAGACTTATAACGAGTAGGTTTTTGGGTCGTTTCGTTTCAGGGGAGTGTGATGGTTGACTTGAAGTAGTTATTTGAACGATTTGGAATCTTTTATCAAAGATCCGCAATTCAAACATAAAGATTTTTGGGATCGTACGTTGACATTGCTATTCTCTTGCTTTGGGCTGATCGTTTTTTGGTGATAGATTTCGAAAAAGCTGGTGGTGAAGTTGGAAAGATTTCTGATGAAGAGGCTGAAGAGGCTTTGGGTGGTTATGAGTGATGTTGTTGTTGTGTGCTTTATACTTTGATCTATGTTTATACCCTCTCTGTGTGTTTATATACTCTTTTCGTTGTTGATACTATCCATGTTATTGATACCACCACCACCTCATCTGAAACCGCCACGTCTACGTCACGACTTTTTGAGGTTTTGTTGGAGGTGTTACAGGTGATGTATATACTTGGATTCCAATTCACAAACCAACCACAGAAACGCTTACTTTGACTCGACAGCAATGAAATGGCTCATTCGAGTCACTCTAGCAATCTCCGCGATCAACTTCGGAGTACAAGCTAGAACCTCTCCACCGATAAGTATAAATCTAGAAACCAGTTGGAAAGCGCCTTCTATAATTTTAGAAATTCTGTAAGTGTTCCCTCCCTCACCTATCTTTCCATCATACTAAACCAGTGGTACAGTGAATCAGTATACGATGAAAATCCAAATTCATATTTCCCACTCTTAAACCTCTTAACCGCCCATCTCCCATCCTGGACATCGAATTCAGAAACAACACTAACAGATGAAAGACTATTATCAGCTTCATTAGATTTAATCTCGAGTTACAATTTCTTACCTGACCCTCAATCTTTATCGAGTTTACAATTAGGTTTGGCACTTCATACCACTGTTCCTAGGATACAAGCTTTTTTCGATTACTATGATAATCATGTTGATTTTTCTGGACTTGGGGTTGGTGAACGGGTTGGAGGAGTGGGTTGTGAGAGTTGGGTTGAATGGAGGGGGAAAGGGTTTTGTGAGGTTGAAGCATTACGTCGGGATATTGAATTATCTTTGGAAGGTGATCATGTAGAGTAAGTTAAGGTTTTGTTTCACAGTTGACGTTTAACATCGAGCTGAACTCTGGTTTTTTGTAGACTGCCTAAAATCCAACTTCTCAGTTTCGATCATATCTCCTCCAAAACCCTGTCCCCACAAGCTATTTTCTATTTCAATCCCAATTCACCATCTTCAAGTTCATTCTTATATTATCTACATAATCACGCAACTAGTTATCCATCTTTTGGATACGTTGTTCGATACGTTCCGACTTATAAGGATGGAGTGACTGGTTTGGTTGGATATGGGGTTGAGATGGCTTTGAAGAAAACTGATTATTTGGTTGTGGATGATAGAGCTCATGGTTGGTGTTTCTTGGATTGACTTGGACTGATTGAGGAACAGCTGGTCAAAGTTCTTCCAATGTCACTACCCATTCTACAGAGGGTTTCGATATGTTCAGTGAATTACTTGGTGAAGATCCTTGGAACGAGTTATCGAATCCCATAACACCCAGTGAACTGAAAGGTAAGTCGGTTCTTGAATCTTGAACTGACGCAAAAAAGATATCGGACTTCAAGCAGCGACTTTGATTATGAAATCGGAAAATCCTTTGGTTGCTCTTACACATTTATCACAAGATTTCCCGAAATATTCTGCAGCTCTGGCGAGGAAGATCACGGTGTCACCAGAGATTAGAGGTAGAGCTTATGTAATTGGTCAACGGGGACCTGCTGCTCCTAAAATCTTCATCAATGGGAAAACACATGTTCCGTCTGAAATCAACGCCTTTTCGTAAGTCATCCTTCATGCTTTTTTGGCTGATATCAGACTATTGAACATCATTCGAGATGAACGTCGTTTGATTCTTTCACTCACTTCACTTGGTTTAACACCTCGTCAAGCTTTCGAACTGATCTCAGATCCACTGATTGGTCAAGCTCAAACGGAAGATGATCCATCCGAAGGTCTGGTGGATTCAAGTGATAGGATTGAAGATGAAAAAGTCGTTTCATGGTGGAACGATATCGAAAAGGATAAACGATATAAATCTTGGCCATCAGGTTTACAGGGTGTACGTTACGGTTGAAAGGTCTGATTCTAACTTTTTTAGTTCATGAGGCCAGTTTATCCAGGTCAATTCCATACCGTCAGACGTAACGCTTGGAATTTAATTTTCGTGCTGGATCTAGCTTCTTCACCTGCTTTGGATATTGTCGCTGGGTCTATTACGACTATGATTCAAAGAGGTATTCCATGGAGATTCGGTGTTGTTCCTATGTTCAATCCGGGTGTTGATGATGATTGTAAGTGGGAACTTGATATTGCTTTGCTAATTGGTAGCTTTCAAAATGGCAAAAATATATTATAGTGCTATCAAAACTTTCGGTCGTGCTGGAACCAAAGATTTCTTAACTGAAGTAAGTTGTTTTGGCGATCCACAAACTGATTTCAGATCATCGCTTCTACCCCTAGTTCACCTTCGTTACCCGGAGTCGTGAATTTGAAAAATGTTCGACAGATATATGACAAACATGTGGATCTGTCAACGAAACAGGCTTTACCTTTTGATGAGGTTTTGGATTCGCAGAATGAGGTTATCGAATTAACAGGCAAATATCTTAAAAGACTCTTGGCTACGAAAGATGAATCCTCTTCTGGACATCTTTTCGTCAACGGGAAATACGTACCTATGGCTGGTGTAAGTTCGTTGACGTGATCGATCTGACCAATATCAGAATTGGGTTCAAGGGTTACAAACCGAACTCGCTGGCCAACTTGGGATTGTTCAAGAAGCTGTAAGTCGTGCAACGAAATTTTGACTGATGATAGATCCATGCTGGCGTTCTCCGTGAAGATCCTTCCACATACTTTTACGATCTCCCAGCTACTGTTTCACGACGTAACAAACTCATCATTCCTTCCTATGGGGAACATAAATTACGTACCGTCAATTTGATAGATGTTTTCGACGCCGATCCTACCAAACATCTTTCATCTGACTTCATCTATTCCAGTGAGTGACTTCAAACAACTTTTTACTGAGTTTAAGCATCGAGTGATCGAGGAGCGCCTTTGACTATCTGGGTTATTGGTGATCTTGATTCTGAGGAAGGAAGAAGGGTTGTCGAGGACGCATTGATGCATCTACAAGTAGGTTACAAGTTGGTTCAATATTGATTGCAGACCCCCGAATGCGCTTCTCGACTCGGATTCGTTCATGTTCCCACTGAATCTCCTACAGAAGGATTCAAGCTTTCGACATTACTCTATCAACTCCTATCTCGATCAGCTTTAGCTCTGACATCCCCTGGGGACTTACTTCAACTCATCCGAGAACTCGATTCCGACAATTTGGATACTGACGGGGAAATCACTACCGATTCTCAATCACAATCCACGTTTAGTTCTCCGTTGCACTCTTTCACCTCTTCCGGATGGAGTGTAGCTGATACAGCTGCTTCCACTGAATTCTGGAGAGTCGGAAAGAATTTCGCTGATGCCGCGGGCGTCAAGTCTGTTAAACCACATCTCTTGATCAACGGTAGAGTAGGTTTTTGTCACTGTTCTAAACTGATGTCAGCTTGTTGGACCCCTTTCAGCAACGACCTTTGGAGTCGAAGATTTCGATGGTTTGGAGATGTATGAGCTCAAGAAACGGGTTAAACCAGTCATCGACATTCTACGTACCATGTTCGACGATTTATCATCTTTCGATCGGTAGGTTCGTCGATTTGATAAAGCTGAATAAGTAGACCTACTCTAGCTCATCTGATTTCGGTATCGTCGTCAATCGCAGCTTCAGCTTATCGACCCACGAATGCCGAAGGCATTTTTGCACCAATGCCAACATCCAGAGGAAGATTTTATGAGACTCTCGATAGAGGAGATTTATCTTTCTCCCTTGGCGATCCTGAAATGACTCTCATCCATGTTGCAGCGGTTTTAGATCCTGTTTCTGAAATGGCACAGAAATGGTCGGGATTCTTGACTGTGAGTATCGATTTGATTTGATTTGAGTTCATGAAGTATCTAGCTTTTATCTCAAATGGAACATGTTGCTATTTCGGTTTACCTCGATCCTTTACCTAAGACTACGGAGATTAAATTGAAACGATTTTATCGATCTTCTTTACCTCCTCGATTGACTTTTGATGTTGATGGGTAGGTTCTTGTGGTGTGACATGAGCTGATTTTAGGGATGTTGCATCGCCCGCTGTTGTCTTCAATCACTTACCGTCTGCCCCGATATATACTCTTGCGATGGACACTCCTCCTTCGTGGATCGTCAGTCCTCGTCAATCACCGTATGATCTAGACAATTTACTCTTACAATCTATTTCTGATCCCATCAACATTCTCTTCACACTGAAACAACTCGTGATCGAAGGACATGCAAGGGAATTCAACAACGCTCCACCTCGTGGTCTGCAACTTCAACTTTCCAATTCAGAATCAGCCATTTCAGATACGCAGGTTATGGCTAATTTAGGTTATTTACAGTTCAAAACTACACCAGGTGTTTATCATCTAGGTATCCGACCTGGTAGAGGTCAGGAAGTTTATGAATTGGAGAGTGTCGGGAATGAAGGTTGGGACAGTTCAAATGTTGATGTTACTGGTACCATTGTAACTTTAACTTCTTTTGAGGGGGGCACGATCTTCCCTAGATTCGTTAGACGGAAGGGGATGGAGACTGCCGATGTTCTTCAAGTAGATGCTGTGTCGACTAGTACTGGGATTTTCTCAAAGTGAGTGTATGATATGTGGTGAGGCTCATGTCAGAATCAAATCCCTTGTTGGCTTGGTACCCAAATCCACATCTAAGCAGGCGGACATCAATATCTTCACCGTGGCTTCAGGTCTTTTGTACGAGGTGAGTAACGGTGTGATTATGTGTTGACGTTCCTTTTTATAGCGATTTGTTTCCATCATGGTTTTGAGTGTTATGAAACATACCAAGAGTTCTGTCAAATTTTGGTTTATCGTGAGTCGATCATTCTGATTTAGCTAACTTTGTAGGAAAACTTTTTATCTCCTACTTTCTTGGTAAGATTTATTTCATAGAGTTGTGCTTATTATCTAGGAATTCATTCCACATCTCGCTGAGGAGTATGGGTTCCAGTGAGTGATTTCAGGCAAGGAAGATTTTTGTTGACTCGTTCAAGATACGAACTTGTCACGTACAAGTGGCCAAGTTGGTTACGTGCTCAAACGGAGAAACAAAGGATTATCTGGGCGTGAGTAGTTGCTCTGGAATAGTTTTGACAGTTTAGGTACAAGATTCTCTTTTTGGACGTACTCTTCCCTATGGATTTGGATAAAGTCATCTTCGTCGATGCTGGTAGGTCCACTCTTGCGGCAGTGACTGATTCCAGACCAAATCGTTCGTACCGATATGAAAGAGCTTATCGACGTTGATCTCCATGGTCGAGTTTATGGTTATGCACCTATGGGTGATGATCGAACTGAAATGGAAGGATTCCGATTTTGGAAGACGGGTGAGTGGGTTGTGAGGATCAAGCTTACATTCAGGATACTGGAAGGAAGCGCTTCGAGGTCGACCCTATCACATCAGGTGAGTTATCCGAATGGACCATAACTGACATGCAGTGCACTCTACGTTATAGACTTGAAACGTTTCCGACAACTTGCCACCGGTGTAGGTTAATCCTTTGAGACGTGGCTGATATGTAGGATCGACTTCGAGGACAATATCAAGCTTTATCAGCTGATCCTAATTCTTTGGCTAATCTTGATCAAGATTTACCTAATTCTATGCAAGATCAGATTCCAATTTGGACTTTAGATCAAGATTGGTTATGGTGTCAGACATGGTGTAGTGATGAGAGTCTATCAACGGCTAAAACCAGTATGTCTCACGGATCTAATCGTAGATAAAGCTAATAACTCAATCAGTTGATCTTTGTCAAAATCCTCTAACCGTATGTCTACATACATATACAAAAAACTAACAGAATTTTACAGAAAGAACCTAAATTGGTTCGAGCTCGACAGATCCCGGAATGGGATGTTTACGATAAAGAAGTCGCTTCGTTTGCAGAGAGACTTTATGGGCTTGGTGGAGCTTTGGCAGTTGATGATTTGGTGGTTGAACCTGTGGCCGATGAGGTGCCTGTTAGAGACGGTGATTCATATGAAGAAGAAGGTGAGGCTGAGGAGGGAAACGAAGGAAGAATCGTTGATGAACTTTAATGAAATCATGCATGGCATATATTGTTTTGATAGTATCAAATGACGTATGTGCAATCGTCAAAGGATTCTCCAACTTTTGACTGAAGACAAAGGTCGCTGTCGTAAAAGGATTGTCGTGAAAGGATATCACTAGCAAAGAAATGCTATAAAGTCTAGAATTCCCTTGAAGTTTTTTCTCTTCACAACAACCAACTCCAATCCAATACTTATCAACAAATCATAATTCAATAGCAAACTAATGTCAACCCAAGGCTCAACTAACAAAACCTGCGCTGGGTGTGGGACAGAAAGCTCCTCAGAAATCCGGTACCAACCGTGGCATAAATATGCCATTTTCGGTCCGCGTTCAATGGTAGAGTACGATGTTTGTTCCATCCGTTGTATGGGTATTGTTGAATGCTATGGTCCTCAACACACTCAAAGTAGTCTCAAATCAAACGAAGGTGATAAGAAACCAACAGATACCGATACAGCTCAAACAGAAGAAAGTCAAATCGGGGGTGGCAAAACTGAAATTGCCACTAAGGGTGGTGAATCGAACTCTCCCGATAAAGGTGATAAAGGTGAAGCTCCATAGTACGAGGGATGGGGAAGGTGATATGGGTATGGAGGTGATATAGGTACCTTGTAATGTGTTTGATGTATGTAGTCTGATGGAGTAATGCACGTGTGTAGTGGGATGATACTGTGAAGTTAGCTACTTCTTTCAGAAGTCCTTCTGTAAGTGCTCCACAAATGAAGATAACTCTTGGGTTCGGAGTTTCAATCAAGTTTTTGTATCAGAGACATCGAAGACGGAGGGGCATAGAAAAAAAAAAAGTACACCCCTCAGAACTTTCTCATACCTGCATTAGCATTCAAAATGAGCTCGACGACCACTAATAAATCAATTCATACTTGTAGTTCATGTGGGAGAGGGAGTGGAACAACTAAATTCTCATTGTATCTTATTGATTACACCGATACCGGGAGATCTGAACGTTTCTTCTGTTCTTCCGCCTGTAAAGAAACGGCATTCTCCACACCAATTGATTTCGACAGTCGTGACGAAGTTGTTCGAGCTGGTAAGACAAAGACTGAAATTTTAGACGATGCTAAATAGACTGGTAGGGGACCAAATTGGAGCTTATCGGAAAATGCTAAATTTTAATATTTGGAAGGCATACAGAATATATCGCACCGTAGCTTCTGAGAATTAATTCCGAACGATTTTTATTGGTACATATATGAATACTCAGTATCAAGTCTCGGATCTTTTTTTGTTAACTCTACTCAAACCATGCCTTCATTTCAAAGTTGTTACAATTGCGATAAACGCGAAAGCGCTCTAAACCTTTTTGAATATTTTGGTTTTCCAAATGATCCTACCCGTTCTCCAATGATTTTCTGTAGTCGAAGCTGTCAAAAATCCTTCAAACTCAAAACTGAAACCGAAAAATGTACGATCTGCGAAACACGAAATTCTTACGGTGAATTCGAATATTACGCGATTCCTTCTCCCGATTCTATAAATCAAGAAAGATTGGCTTTCTGTAGTGAAGGCTGCCTAAGACTTCATGCTGATATGGAGGAAATGGCTAAAGAAAAAGCTTTGGTTTTGGCTTTGGAACAGCCTTCAGGGATGTCTTCGTCGGATACTATCACTACGGTTACGACTACGACTTCTGTAAAGACCGCCAGAAAGAAAACTACAACGACAACTACGGTCACTACGACAACGAGTCCAGCGAGTTTGGCCCTTGTGCCAGTCAAACGCTCAAAGAGTCATGAACATTCACGAAGATACTAAAAAGGTTCATAAGGGGGTTAAATTATTGGATTCAGAAGTAGGAAGGGGCTGGGGGAATGGTAATTCTATAGATCAGAATGTCACGAATTAATGCATAACAGATGTAGACCATACATTCACTGCATCCATTCATGGAAGAATTTCGCTTTGCCACAAGTCTCCAACACAACTGAAGCTGTGCCTTCGATGAGGGAAGACGTTGGAGCGAAATGCATATTTTTACCCACATTATTGCAGTGATATTGTATTCAATGTGGAGCGGACAGAAGGCATGCGTCGCATGAAAGGTTGATTCGAGGCAAACGAACACTTGCCTTCTATTCTTGCTTTCTACCTTACTCAATTTGAACCAGGATACAGTATGTCCTTGACACCTACAACATCCGCCACCATGTCAGTCCCGTTGAAGAAATGTGATTCTCACTCCTGTCAAACCCAAAAAGACTCAATGGAATTTGTGTATCACTCCAGTGTCATGGTCGATGGTAGTCCTCGCGATCTTTCGTTCTGTTCTCCCCAGTGTCAGACCCAATTCCACCATAATCTCAGTCACAGAATCACTTCGATCGGAGCCAACGACATCATTGTCACCCAAGGTGATCAGGTAGACAAAGATCCATGGACTGTTCCACAAACAGATGCTCCCCTCTATGGCTGCGATGGGGTTGGCTGCGACAATAAGATGAGGACTGATCAAATCAAATCTCAACTATTCTTTTTAGAAGAGGGAGGGACAGAACATTCAGAAACCCCTTACAATTTTTGTTGTGAAGGATGTCGAGGATCACATCATCAGGCGTATGGTTTGAGGGCTTCCGATTCTGTAAGAGTGTTCAATGGGGATGGAACTTATACTCAAACAAACTATGGAGAATGGTACTCGCAACATTCCGCCAATAGTTCGGCGACATAACAGGATGTTCTTGGGAAATGCTTGAATGGGTCGAGGGGTAGTGGAAATTTGCTTTCATGTATTTACATCTGTATCAAGCGTAGTACTGTTATATCGTAGAGAAGAATTGGGATGAATTTGTATTTGTCTGCAGAAAAGGTGATGCAATTAGATTATGTCGTGGCCTTCTGAAATCTGTAGAAAGTACCAGAAGAAATATCGACTGCAATAAGAAGCTCCAAGCACAAAGGGCGTCAAGTGCAAGTACAAGTGCTACGACACTTAACAAAGCATTTATTGACTTCTCACCGACTACAATCAAAAAGCCACTTCCGCTCAACAACCAGAATGTCCGTTCAAAACACTAAATCACAATGCGACAACGACAGCTGTCAAAATATCATCGACCCCCTTGAACGCTACATCGCCCCCAGAAAAATCGGTAATAGTTCAGACTATACGAACTTCCATCTCTGCAGTAACGAATGTTTATCGAAATTTGCCACCGATCATCCCGCCAGTGAGCCGTTCAAACCTACCGAGAGTGAGCCAGCAACCAAGAGTGAGCCAACCACTACTACCCAAACTCCAGAACATGTCGATGTCGACAGTCAGATGAGCGATGTAAAAGAGGATGATCCTAAGTAATGTAGGCAAGAGCTATTGAAAGTTGTAATCAGATAGGGATAAACCCGAGAATGCATTTTATTGATTATACTCCTCTTTGGGAACATCTTGGTGAGGGATACGTACTTTTGTCGTTCACAGATTCCGCCAAAAGCCTTCAGCAGAATAAGCCGCATGAATCTAAATTGACAACAAACCATCATGTCTGAATCTTTAACAGAATCCATACCTCACCCTTTAGAGTCTTCTGGTACACAAAACGATCTGGAAAAGTAGGTAAAGTCCGTGATGACAGCTCAAGTGTCGGTAGAACGAAACAACTCGGCTTTGAATCCAATCATGTCGTGCCTGCAACCCCACACCATGTTTCAATTTCAGGAGCGTACAAAAAATCTCCACGCTTTTTACCTGCACTCAGAAGACCTTTGAGCGATGTCAATGGACCATGGTTGAAGGAGGAACAAATGGCTACTGAATGGTTGACACTGTTTTACGGTACTTCAGGTTGCGCGCTCTGAACTAATCAAATCAGATTTAGTGGTCGCAGCCGTCCTATCTTCTTTCACCAGTACCCATGAATTGGATATACCGGCCGCCATTCCAAGTTTCCTTTCGTACGTTTCCAACATGAACAAATCTGATCCAATAGTTATTTCGTGGTAATCTTCTGGGTTTGGGTTTCACAAATCCATTACGACGTTAGATTTCAAGCCGAAGACGTCTGGCATCGATTCATCAAAGTCCTTCAACTTGGAGTTTTCATTTATATGGGAGCGGCGAGTGGGAATTGGGATACTAATAGGATTCAGGATCCAGCTTACATATCTGGAATATCTGATAAAGAAATTACATATAATCGTGAGTTGGAACTCATGTATATTAGCGGCGCTGAGAATCTTGTAGTGGCGGCAGCGGAAAGTTTTACCACTGTGCTCATAGCTTTTGCTATATCCAGAGCACTTCTTATCGTTCAATACGTCGTCTGTAAGTTAAAGCAATTGAACACAACTGACCCAAGGCTCTTGGCTGAGTCACAAATCCTCTCGAACGATTAAAGCGTTTTTGATCCCCTTGATCACAATCAGTATCTCAGCCATACTTACCATTATCGCCATCGCGATCCCAGCGAGAAGTTATGATCTGGTGATTGTCAAGAACTTTTTCTTCTACCTTGGAATTGGTATTGAGATTATTGGAGTTGGGATTAGAGCTTTTCGCTCTAGACATCATTCGTTGAGAGTCGATGCTTTGGCTATGCGGTATTGCGCTTTTACGCTGATCATTCTGTAAGTCGAATTTATTCTCCATTAAATAGCTGACGTTCGATCGCAGGGGCGAGGGTTTCATCAATATCGTCAAAGCATTCAACAACACTATCTCAGGATTGAATGCCTCAGACTCGTCAACCTATGGTCAAGCTTTTATGAGTGGGTCCCAAAAAGCAAATCTTCACGAGGCACTAATCGACCTACAACTTCAGCTGTCGGTATAATGTTTATCCTCTGGTTTTTCCTGTTCGCAGACTTCAAACCCAACGAAACGATAGGTCTAAGAAGAGGCTTTTTTTGGGAAGCAATCCATTTCCCACTTCATTTCATCCTCCTTCTTTTCATCTCCGCTATGGTGGTAAGCACACTATTATCGAATAGTTCTCAATAACCAAATTAGAACACGATCATAGTTCTCTCCTTTGGATATGGTATCATTTCAGTTGGAGAGGATTTCAACGCAACATTCGGTTTGTTACTTAACGGAACTATTCCAAGTCATGCACAACAACTGCAGACAATTTCTTATCTAGGAAGGTTAAATTTAGAGCCCTCCTATTCTGAAGAAATAGATCTTCTGACTAGTTATCTCAACACCACCGAACCAACTCATGATGCCGTGGTAGTGGCAATCCAATATCTCGGTCAGATCATGCTACAAACGACTAGCGTACGTTTATCCTAATTTCCCTTCATCTATCTGACTGGAAGTGTTCAGAGCTACGGGATCAAGCTCAGTGATGAAGTTTATTCGGCTTTACAAGCTCTCGATAACATTGACAACCTCTGGACGAATAATCACACGATCCGTGATCATCTACGTGACGAAGCTGGTGATTTGGTATTAGAAATTATCTTGGAACCTCTGAGAGAAGCTTTCAGTGGTATCCTATGGCTATATCCAGCTGCGGTAGGTCACCTCCAACTTCCATTTCATCGTAGCTCTAATCACACTTCAGGGATGCGTCTTGATACTCTGCGCCATACGATCCATGATATGGTATAAATTCCACGGTCCCTCCCACTGGATCATCAACGGTACAATCCTAGCTTCAGGTTTCTTGCTCAGTCTTCTGGGCTTACTCGATATCGGTGAACAATCAATTAACCTCACTCCAGATGGATTCATTTACAGTTATTCTGCAATGTTCGCAATGTTAGATCTTGATTTACCTTTGGTGATCGTTTTCATCGTTTATTTGATCACGTTATTCGTCCCTGCTGTGACTTTGTGGGTTTTACATCGAAAACGAGGGAATGTGTTTGCAGTTGATGAAGAGAGCTGATACGAGAGATTGGATGTTGTTGACAATGTACGAGTATTCAGTAGAAAAGCGAACGGTTGCATGTTGATAATGTACTGTACATGTTATAATTGGTGATATGTATTATAAAGTCTAAATCCTCAGTAAAACTACAGAAACAGTCTCGAGACAGTCCTTAGCTTCGACATTCTATATCTATTGATTGTTCCAACCGTGAGAAGAAGTTCTATGACAGGCGATTAGCATTAAATCTTACATATCAAATCAAGTCTGAACTCACGGTAACCCAGCGAAAAGCTGTGTCCAGATATCATTCTCCCCATCAACAGTACCAACATTATTGAAATCGAAATTACCCAGCCCGTAATCCGTATAAAATGCTTCGAGAGGATTCGAATTAAGTATAGGATTGTTGAAATTTGCTTCTGAGTACATCGATTGTTGGGTAACAGGTGGTTGGGTCGGATATTGGAAATAACCATTATCTATCGGTACTTGATAGAAATTTTGATTGAAATCAAATTGATCTTGGGGCTGATTTTGATTATCGAGAATATCAGATCCAGAGATCGGAATCGTTCCAATTGGATTCGCATATTTTGGTGAAGTATATGGACCCGATCCAAAGACTCTTGGTGGAGTCGGTAACCGCGCTGGTATTTCCATTGAACGTTCGTGTGAAACCGGTTGTGATGACCCACTCAGTGATTTACTAAGTGATCCAGTTCCACTACCCGACCAATCGAAATCTCTAACATCATTGGTTCGTTTTAAGCCGTAATTGTAAACCGTTTGATTTTCATTAACGTTGACGTTATTGTTGTTGTCGAGACTATCAATTTTGGCCTTTGGTTTATCACTTTCTCTACTCAACTCTCGTAAAATGTCAGTCATTTTACCAGCTTGTCTCCAAAGCACTTCCATGTCTTTGGTAGCTTCAATACATTTCTTAACGTCCGCCAAAGCTTTCACTGATTCGTTCTGACGTAATTTACCAAGATGGACTGAGATCAACAATACCACCGCAGCGGTCAACGCAGGAAGTAAGAACGAGATGTTAATGATCTGACCGGGGGGTGTATTATTTTTGCGTCCACGTTTCAACATCACGTCGAGGATGTTTGAAATTGACCTGGAAGCGTTGGAACAAATCGCTAGTGAAGGTGGTCCAGTTGACGTAGGTGAATTCGGTGTCGGGATGAACGAACGATGAATCAAAATTTGGGTATAATAGAAATGAGCATAAAGAATGGCTGATTGTTCAAACGCTTTCTGATCGAGTTTCTGTGGATCCCAACGCAGATTATCAGGTATACTATCAGCCCATGAATTGAGTGCTGAATCCAGCTCCACAACGATAGCTCTTTGAGCAACCGTGTCACCCCTTTGTTCCGACGGTTTGTTAATGGCGTAAATCGTACGTAGGACAGCTCCAATGATATGATCGAGTTTCAATAAATGAATAAATCCAGATATCCTAGGTTCGACGTTTTCAGGTTGTTTAAAATCGGTTTCCAAATCCCCTGTATCCCAATATTCATCGTCTACAGGTAAAGGATAATCAGCATCGAAGTCTGCGTCCTGTAACGCGACAGATCTTCCGATTCCAGCACAACTAATTCGATCAATGTGGTATAAGCACCAAAAAGCCCTATTCAAATGAGCCCTCTCGATTGGATCCGCATGAACTAAAGTCGATCTGACGTGGATTCCCATTTCTTGAGCTGATCGTAGACCAACACCAGAAGCTATCCAAGGCAAATGAGGTATAGTGCTACCTAAAAGAAATGCACAAATCAAAACTTGGACTTGAAGATCCATTAAAACTGGTCCTTTCAACCAGGATTTTCCCATTTTCAATAATTCTCGTAGATATTTGTAACCAGATGAATATTGTAAGGTCTCGTCTGCATCTAATTGTAGATTCTTTTTGCCTTCTTCTGAAATAGCGACATCAATTGGCCAAAGTACTCTTGGATCCGAAACAAATTTCGCACCATTCGCGAAAACCATCAAACAGACAGCGGCGAATTCGTGACTTGAACGATGTAAACCTGAATTGTACTGTTGACGGAAAATGATATTGTTCAGTAGTGGTAAAGTCGCATTGATATGTTCGAAATAAGCGTCAATCAGTTGTATGTCCAAACCATCATCTGGCCAAATGGAATAATCGATCGGCGTCACCCCTTCCAATCCAATTGATTTTTCCCATTCAGTAAGACTCCAATATCGTTTTCTTTTCATGGTTTCTAAACCCTCCAAAAATGACAAACTGCTGTTATTCGAATTTGATGATGGTAGATATTTCAAATCGTTCACTGTATGGAATAAATGGGCACCAGAGGCTTTACCATGGAATCTCCAATCTTGATCTTTGACCGCCAAACTTCTCATGGCTACTTGCATCTCTTGTTCGACTAGTTCTTCAGGATTAGGGTTTGGGGTGCTGTCGTCCCGACACAGTGAGATGTTGGTTGCTGAAAGAATTGGAACCGCAGGTGAACTTCCAGCAGGTGATGCGTCGGTTGTCGAAGAATGAGAATGGGGATGTGAATATGAATGTGAATGTGGATGGGGAAGCGTAAACGGTTTAACAGCTGGATAAGGAGGGATTTTCAAAGATTGCAATATCGCTTGATAATTCGTTAAATCGAATTCATCTTTATCCAGTGGTGGTCCTACTGATGAAGTGAAATCGACTCCAGGATGAATCTGATGCAAAAGTCGTTCCAGTCGACCACACCGTTGTTCCAGCGTATCGATATATCTAAAGTCAGTATTCCGACGTAAAAACAGCTTACCCCTTGGGTGGACCTCTACGGGTAGCAGGCATTACATAGGTACAGTCCAGGTTGTATTCTTGACAATTTGCGCATTCTATCATGAATTGATTAGTAATCTGAACCTAGAAGAAAGAAAAACATCAAACACACTTGAAGCACTAGCAGAAGTCATGGGACCATCACAGCGAATCTTCTTTTTTCTACATATATCGCAAGCTCTCTGTTTGGTCGGGAGCGATTTTGTCAGTACGAACGCATGTCAGAAGAGGTAAGACTTACAGCTCCTTTCCTTCTTTTAGCTTCGGTCTCGATCTGAGCGTTGTTGTCATCTGGAAAACGTCCAATTCCTTGGGGACTTGACATGGCGGCTACTTTGGGTTCAAGCGATAGTGATGTAGACGCGTTTGGGATTTGAATATTTGGTATTTTGAACGTGAATGAAGTTGAGGATGGTGTTGATTGTGTAGTTGTAAGTATCCGGATGACCGAGGGAGGTAAGTAGGAAGTGAGACGATCGAACGATTTTCTTGAAGATTATATACACAGATAAGAAGATAACAGATCTAGATCTGACCTATCACTTCATTCTTTCCAGTGAGATTAATCAATGGTACGAGAGAAAATGTTAAAAGATGAATATCAAATTGATAATAATTTGTTGACAAAACAAGACAAAGTAACAAATTAAAATTCCTGTGCCGTTGGAATTGATGACGTTCGCCCTTCGGCCATGAAAATGACAGTGAGTGGCTACGTGGGACAAGTATCCTATCCACTGAAATACATCCATAACCTATGAACGACCACTACTAGAAACCTTACTCGTACTGTATCTGACCACTCTCCACAGATTCTCAAATAGCCGTTTCCTAACCTCAACTAGACATCCTTTGAACACCCGTCTTCTTTATCCTCCTACTTCTTCTCCTTCTTAACCTCGTTCCAGGTAAACCATCCTGAGAATGTAACAGCCTCAGAGAGTGTCTGACCAAGTTTGTCGACTCCAAGCTCTATCTTCAAGTGTCCCAAGGTCGGACAACCATCGAAATCATTAACACTGAGCTCACTTATGACGTCTCCAAGCCAACCGCCTCCTCCAATTGAACCCTGTATGGGTCTGATTGCTTACCCATCATACTCAAGGTCGAGTCGAAATTCGCCGTCTCGCTTTTGTATCTTTTCAAGAGCTGTGTCGAGGGTTTTCGTCTCATCATCAACAGGAGATACAAGTCGAAGATTATCGAGAATAGTTTGGGTGCCGTGGGAATTACTTCGAAACCTGCAGTTTACAGTCAGGTTACCTTGGTGGGTGAGGACAGTGGCGGTTGTTGTAGATAGCTTTTGTGAAACAGACATTCGTTTGATTGGATGGAGAGCAGGGAAAAATGAAAGACTTGGATGGTTGAATAAGACTAAGCAAATTACAACTGGGGTTAGGCTACTTTTATGACTTTCAAACAGCGCATCCTCACAAAGAAAGGAAAGTCGATCGAAAACCCTTCGGCGTTGAAAATGAAGCTGAGTGGTCGGTGAGCATAAAACGACATATCCACTGTAATGCATCTATGACCTATGAACGACCGCTACCTGACAGAAATGCTACTTGTACTGTTTATGACCGTTCTCCACGGACTCTCAAATGCAGCTGTTTCTCAACCTCAACTATACATCCTTCGAAACCTCTTCTTCCTAATCCTCCTCCTCCTTCTTAACCTCGTTCCACGTAAACCAGCCTGAGAACGTGACAGACTCAGAGAATTGCTGACTGTGTTCGTCGGCTTGAAGGTCTTCTACCAAATCCGCCAAGTCTCCTTGATCAATAGTGCGGGCTGTGAGCTCACTAATGACGCCTCCACTCCAACCATTTTCAGGTCTGATTGGCCACCAAACGCTTCCATCATCATGCTCTTTGGCGATGTGAAACTTACCGTGTTTCTCTTGGAGAGTTTTGAGAGCTGTATCGAGCGTTTTTGTTGGTTCGTCATTGGGAGATCTAAGTCGGAGATCAGTGATGACAATTTTACTGTCGCTTTTGCAAAATTGGCAGGTTTCAGCCAGTTTACCTCGGTGAGTGAAGACAGTGGCAGTTTGAATATATATCGTTTCTGAAACAGTCATTTGTTTGAAGTGATTGGATTAAGAGCAATGGGAAAAAATGAAAGACTTGGATGGTTGAATAAAGGGAAGGTGAGTAATACGCGGGCTATTGATACCACTTTTAAACAGCGCATCCTCACAAAGAAAGGAAAGACCATCCAAAACATTGACAAAAAACCAGTTGAAGGGATGTCAGCAGTGGCAGTTCGTTGTTTTCAGATGACATCACGCAAACGAAATCATATATAGGGGTTCCTTCTTGAGAAAACTACCTCACCTGCTTTAATCCGGGCAAAGATAACGGGAGATTGCAGTAAATCAGGTGAAAAGTTGATCGAAAGCCCTTCGGCGATGAACGTGAACGTAAGTGGTCGGTGAATTAAAACTGTATCCTATCCAACTAAAATACATCCATGACCTATGAACGACCACTACTAGAAATCCTACTGGTACTGTATCCGACCACTCTCCACAGACTATCAAATATAGAAACGGTCCCCAACCTCAACTACTGTATACATCGCTTGAAGACCCGTCTTCCTGATCCTCCTTCTTCTCCTTCTTAACCTCGTTCCAGTTAAACCATCCTGAGAATGTGTCCGACTCAGAGAAAGGCTGAACAAGTTTATTGGCTAGAAGCTCTTCTTCCAAATCCGCCAAGCAGTCTACTTCACCAAATTCGCGGGCTGTGAGCTCACTGATGACGCCTCCACGCCAACCATTCTCGGGTCTGATTGGCCAACAAACCCTTAGATCATCATCTTCCTCTACGTCTATTTTAAATTGACCGCGTTTCTCTTGAATAGTTTTGAGAGCTAAATCGAGCGTTTTTGTTGCATCATCATCAGGAGATACAAGTCGAAGATTAGTGTAGACACTTGTACCATCGTCGAATCCAAAAAAGTTGCAGGTTAAAGCCAGTTTGCGGGTATGAGTGAGGACAGTGGCGGTTGTTGTAAATCGCGTTAGAAAAAAAGACATGGATTTGAATTAGATTAAGAGCAATGAGAAAAATTGAAAGGCTTGGATGATTGAATAAGAGGAAGATAAGTGATATGGGAAGACTGGGGGATAAGCTCCTTATACCACTTTTAAACAGCGAATCCTCGCATAGAAAGGAAGGGTCATCCAAACCACTGACAAAAAGAAGTTGAAAGGAAAGTCAATAGTGGCAGTTCTCATTGATGAAATGAAAAGCACGAAGGCGTTGTTTTCAGATGACATCACGTAAACGAAGTCATAGACGGGGGTCTTTCTTGAAAAGAGCTTGAAAAGAGCTCAGAGAAACTACCCCACCTGCTTTTGTGCGGGCAAGTCGAACAGGAGATCTCAGTGTAGTGGCAGGTGTGAGACTGCAACAGATTTGATGACAACCGAGAACAGTTTCAAAAATAAAGGCAGTGAACAAAACTCTCATTACTCATGCATCCAACAAATATCAACACCATTCCGTGGCCTGTTCATACTATCATTTCACCTAAGTACCTCCCTTGTTCCCACTAAATCTCCTCTACTGGAGAAACACTGCCCCTATCTACTCATCCTTAAGATCCCAACTCAACTCGCCCTCGATAATACCGTTGTAAGCACGTTTTCTGACTTTCCGACCATCTATAGTAATGAAAACATTGGGTGGTGTATCTCGAATACTATTAACGGCTTTTGACAGCTCACTCAGTGTTTTGATGTTTTCGATTTTAGCGGAAACATTTCTAAATGTATCTGTGTTCTCTGTGAGGAGGAATTGTGATTGATCTTCTGATAACTTGACATCAAAAATAACATCACTTTTTGGTGGATTACTTGCAGCATTGAATCTTTCTGTCTCTTCGTCGATTGGATTGATGATTTGAATCCCACCTATTCTGGTGCATTCAGGGAGATTTGCGTTGAGGAAGCAGGTGAATGAAACTTGACGTTTGTGGCTTGACCAAGTTGAGGTTTGGTTGGTGGCGGTGGTAGCAGCAGCAGTAGCTGAAACAGATTCGGGGTTGGACATGATCAAGTTGATTCTGATTACTAAAGTTGTGATTGATTTAATCTGGCGATTGGGGAAAGAAATAAGTAGGAAGAAAACCTATCTTCTCGACATATTACTTATACATCAGAAAGAAACAAGGCAAGCCTTCTGCAGTTTGCAAAAAAGAAGACAGAAAAAAAGAAAATCGAAGTGGAGCTACAATGGAAGTGGTAAACCATTTATGTCCGAGGCAGAAAAACGATGACAAAATAAAAAAAAATGGAACAAAGGTGAAAACATCGGGTTGAAGACTTTTGGGTGGAGCTGATTCAACGAGAAAAGAAGGAGAGCCTCTAATGTGAAGCGTTCAGTCTTGTCCATTGTGCTTTGCAGTGGGTGGAGCTGATTAGAAGGCAGGACGCATCTGTTGGGTGGAGGTGAATAGAAAAGCAGGAGGAATATGTTTGGTGGAGCTGAATACAAGGCAGAGGGCATACTGTTGAAGCTGGTGATACTTGTACGATCGAGCAGATTGCCACTGCCACCACTTCTAATTTCCTCTTCCTGTACTCCTTTTCACATGCTCAAGCTAGGATCGGCTCAGCGCTGTTCCTTCGATTGCGAGAATGAGAATTCAATCTATGTGGTATACGACATACTGTATGCTATCTACATCTACATCTACTATCTACGATACAGCGATCAACCACGATGTTCTACCCTATCACACGTATCAACATCTCTTCAATAACCAACTCCTCCAATCCGCTAAAACCCTTTGACGTTTCTCATCATCCGCCTCGTCAACACCGACCTAAACAATCGTCAGCCAACCCAGGAATATTTCGAAAAATCTATAAGTAAACTCACTTTCGTCATGACTAAAACATTCAATCGTTAGTATTAACGTTTTGATGGAAGAATGAACGTAGACATACCATGTTCGTAACCTTCATAAATTTCGATTTCTTTATCAGCATTAGGTAGTCTACTGAACATTCTTAATGTCGCTAGATGAGAGGTAGCTCTATCCGCTGAACCGTGAATGATTCGAATAGCTGTAAAGCAATTAATAAATGAACATTTGAAGCTAGTATCGTAGGGATACACTTACGAACATCAATCTCCTCAGATCTTTTCTCAAGTTCAATCATCCCTTCTAACAACGCTAATCCAGTTCCAACACGTAACCAACCATGATAGCAGATCGCTGAATGTCAGTCAACAGTACGTCTGTAGATCTTACGATCAGCAAAGAAATCTTCTTCCACTCGAGGGTCGTCCGAGACATTCCCTAAAAACACGTCATCAGTCAACAGACAACCTCTCTTAAAGCAAAAAAATAACCCACCCCTAACAGCCTTGGCTAAAGGTAATTGACCAGCGAAATAAACTATCCCACGAGCGATGAATTCAATGAACCAAGATGGTCTAGAATTTTTGGCCACTATCCCATCCATCATCAGTTTTCAGTCGATCGTTGGAGACTTTTACAAAAACTTACCCTCAACCATAGGACAAAGAACGAATGCACCCGCAACGTCTATTCTTGATTTTTCTTGATCTCGAGATCTTTCACCTTCCTTGTATCCCTTCCCATCACCTTTCTTCGGTGGCGAAACATCACTTTGGGTGGTTCCGGAGACTACTTCAGTCGATGATTTCGTTGGTGGGTATTTGAGAATGTAGTATAGACTGTTGTCATTTAGTTTTTTCATGTTATTTTCAGATGAGTTTTTTTTTGGAGGGAGACTTACACGGTCCAGCCGCCCATTGAACTGAAGATAATTTAGCTGGATGTTTTGGTTGACACTTACGCTCCACTTAGGAATACCTTGCGTTGTTCTCTCCCGTTAGCTAGGTCGGTATCGACGACATCTGTAAGGACTGCGTGTAGGGCAGAGGGAAGAAGTAGTGCAGATGGTAAGTACGAATTAACTCTAGAGATTGGTGTTAGTGATTTCCTCAGAATCAATGTATCCATCCGTTCTCACCCTGTCGAACGACCATACTAGAATAAATCAGCTTTAAACAAGTGGTCCACTTACAGAAGGTAGATCCGGTATGATAACCCTAAAACCAGCTTTCAAGAAATGGGTAACATGAGGAGCATAACGTAAACCATAATCACTCAAACCTAACGACCAATCCCATCAGTCCAAATCCAAAAAACCTGGTCATCACCACATACCATGAACTAAAACCAAATCTCTTCCTTTACCAGCTCCACCCCCTTCCCAACCGTTTTCGGGTTCCTCAAGAATCTCCCAAACACTATAACAAATCCATCTCCCACCTAATTTCACACCTTTCCTAATTTCTTCATCAGTGTATTCGACATCTTCAGAATGGATGATCTCGGTAGTGTCGTAGGCTTCGTGTAGTGTTTTGAATGAGTTGTAGGGTTTGAGGAAGACTCGACGGTATTTATGGGTTATTTGGGGATTGTTGATTAGGTCTAGATGGGGGGGATGAGGGGGCAGGGTATATCTTCCATAGGCTTTGGTGTCAGTGTACGGTGAAGGGGGGTGACTTACTTGGATCAGTTACTGTGTGTAGATGTGTCGCTGTTAGGTATGGTTCTGTGATTTCCCTGGTTGTAAGTATAAATACATTGTGGAGTTTACATACCAGATTGGATTGTGTAAGGGCATATTGCTGTCTTCCAGTTGGAGCTACTAGTTGTTTATTGGATGATTAGTGTGGTGTAGTATGGGTGTAAGTATCAGCACAAGCACAAGCGCACTGCTGTCTCCACTCTCACTACCACGTTCAATCGGTATGACTTCGGTAAGTAACTCAAGCAGTGGCGTTTCAAGACAGAAAGGAAAGCATAGATAGGTAAGTTTTCAAGTATTAAAGGAGAGCAAGTCAAACTTGCTGCGACTTGTACTGCACTGCTGTTACTCAACAAGCGTGGTCCAGAACAACGAGGCAAAGATGGAAACAGATCCATGAAGTATAAGAATAGTTAGAAGCGCGGGTAGTGTGGACGTGTGATTGTTTACTACATCAGCAACTATACTTGTTGTTACTGAGTTTAACCGATTTACGTATTGAACTATGATCTTCATAAGATTTATAGATATCTGTATATGCATATGCATATGGTCATGGTCACGAGCATAACTCTACTTAAGTTAAATTTTTAGTAGACGATTTTGGTGCGAAAAATGAATGAGTCTAACCAGAGTGAGACTGTTGCGCCTCAAACGTCACTATCATTTAAATGATCCTTAACCCCATTCTACCCCAACCTTGAGGTCAAGTGTATGGTGTAAAGAGGAGTAGAGTAGAAATCTATTTTCATCTGATCTTAACATAACACATTATCATAACATAACATCTCATAACATATTGAACACGACTTGACGATACAGTAACTCATCTCCTACACAAACATCACTCTCACCATCAAATCAATCAATTGTCTCAGGTTTCTCAATTAATTTTAATTAACTGAATTATCTTTTGATTGCCGAGCTTTCAACTCCATCAATCTCATCAAATCAATCATCCTATCTGAATCAGTTTATCTCATCCTAACACGCCTTTTCAACGACTTCCTTTCCTTTTCCCTTTATATCTTGCTAGCTCAGATTGGTATCTAAGATACACGTGCAGATACAAAATAGAAATAAACAGCGATCAATATCAGTCTCGAGGAAGGTGTTATCTGTAAGTCTATTCTCTACATTCCACTTAACGTATATCACATCTCTCTTGAAGAGTAACATAACGTCCTTTATTGGTAACTTGACTTGCGAGCAGCTGACCACCCGCCCATATCAACACACAGATCCTAGATCGTACCTTGTAATCAACCATAATCAAGTTTCACATTTTGATCAATCTCGATAGGTTATTTTTGATAATCAAGTTTAATTAATTTACTCGACTCGAAGATCAAAGGTCAAGGTAAGGTGATTAACCAAGTTAAACCCGAAAAACAAATCAAAGGTGAGTCATTCTAAAGTTACTGTGACTGTGACTGTTATTTGCCCTCCCACCCCTCTCCTCTCGTAGCTCCACCTTTTAACACCATCCCCTCCCCTCGTTATATCTTCAATCCGTCGACGTCGGGGTTTTCTTTTCATTCATTTCATATCCTCTCCCTAAACACTCTTTTCATTTCTCGGTCATCGGATTAGTGGTGTCAAGTGTGAATGGAGGTCAGCTCTCTGTTTTACTTCCACTACGTACCTTTCACTTTCCTATCTCACTCTTTTCAACTCACAACTCGTGTTTTGAAAAGTGTCATCAACCTCAACCCCATTCATCCCCGTTGACCCTCCGTCCCCATTATCCTTTATTTAATTCATATATTAACCTCGAACTTTTTCTTTTCTTTCCTCTTTCCTACCTATCACTCTCGAATTTGATTGTTTACCCTATCATCATTTTACAATGGCTGATATCAATCCTGCTACTTCAACTCCTAAATCTAAAATACTCTGGTCAAACGCTAACCACGATTTCAATGATCTCTTCCGTCCCATTCCACCCACCCCCCATAGATATCGTAAACGTTCAGGAGTTCATCCACTTGAACCATCTCTTCAGGTCAAAACTCCAGACGAACTACGAGAATATTTCTCCCCAATCCCTTCTCCAACTTCGCCAGCGTCATCTACTTCTCCACTTATCGGACAAGTAATTTCTCCACCACTCACACCCCCTGCAGAAAATCGCAAGGGTTTCCCATTCCCTAAATCTGATCCTATCAATATGAATGGTCAAACCCCAGCTGTTCGGCCGAGAGTGAGTTTAACATATCATATCTAAACTTCATTAACATCTTCATTTAGTTACCCCAATCAAAATCTTTACTCTACATCGATGCCGACGTTCCCAGATCTCAACAGGCATCAGCAGCTACTACACCCACAAATCAGAACGTTGCTGATCCCCTAGCTGCTGCTGGAAGTATCAGTCCACCGAGTCAAGAGTCTCAAACTCCAACTTCAACAGGTACAGTCTCACCACCCCAACAAACTCAAGCTTCAAAAGAGATGGAAGCTGCTAAAGCCGATTTACGTCGTGGAAAAATCGGTCATGTCGAGACTAAATTACCTGATGTCCATGCAGAAGCTTCAGAGTATTACGGTGGAAATCAAGTTTGGAGTCGTGCTAGAACTTTCAGTAATGTAGGTACAAGTTTGAGGTATTCTTTATTAATCTCTAGGCTGGTGTCGCTGGTAACAATAAACGAAGACCTCCCCAAATGGGAGGAGAAACTATTAACAGAAACAGAAGATTATCTCATGGTAAGTCAAAATGTTGTTACCTCGCTGACGTTAGACGAAATCACTCCATCCGCTCCTCGTCGTTTCCTCATCGATGTCGAGGAAACTATGCGTATTGTTTTAGAGCAGGAGGACACCGATAGAAAGTGAGTACATGAGATTAATATGATTAGTGCTAATTTATTCAGTTTCCAAATCTCAATCTACGATTCTGGACCTAAATTACTTTCACTCGGAACTGCCAGTTCAAACGCTCACAAGAGTTTTGATATTAGAGTAAGTTTCCAACCCAGACCTCGCTGACATTCAGGGTACCTACATGCTTTCCAACCTTCTTCAGGAATTAGCTTTAGCTCGAGACTACGGACGAAAACGTATCGTTCTCGATGAAGCCCGATTAGCAGAAAATCCAGTTGATCGATTATCTCGAATGATCAAGAACTCATTCTGGAACGCTTTGACTCGTCGAATCGACGCTAATGGTTTGGAAGTCGCTTGTGCCGATCCCAAGAATCGTAGTCGACACATGACAGCTAGAATCTATATTCCACATGGAGAAGAAGAGATGGCGGAACACTATCGTGAAATGTGAGTTTGTAATTGAAATCGGAGCTGACAACAGTTCACGCGATAAACCCAATTTGAACCTTGAGGTTTGCATGCTACCTGAGAAATGTGATGATCCTCTTTACGTCAAATCGATCAATGAGAAGCCTGGAATTTTGGCTTTGGCAATGGACAGAAAAGTCGATCCTGTCACTAAAAAAGTTAAACTTGAAGCTATTCCGTTTATCGTCCCTGGTGCTAGATTCAATGAGAAATACGGTTGGGATTCTGTAAGTTTCATGCGGTAACCTGGCTAATTTTAGTACTTCATGTCTCTTGGTTTACTCGTCGATGGCAAAATCGATCTTGCTATGGATATCGTTGAACACTGTATCTTTGAGATCAAACATTACAACAAAGTACTTAACGGAACCAGAACTTATGTAGGTTTACTATATGACCCCAGCTGACAATAGTACCTTGCTCGTTCTCAACCACCATTCTTGACTGATCTCGCTTTACAAATTTACAACCAACTTGATCGATCCGAATTGGAACGAAACAAAGTTTGGCTTAAACGAGCTATCCAAGCTGCTATCAAAGAATATCACCGATACTGGATGGTTCAACCTTCCCTCGATCTTATTACTGGATTATCACGTTATCGTCCAGCAGGTCAAGGTATTCCACCTGAAACTGAAGCTAGTCATTTCACCCATATCCTTCAACCTTATGCTGAGAAATTAGGTATTAGTATCAACGAATACGTTGATGGTTATAACGATGGTTTGATCAAGGAACCGGAATTAGACGAATATTTCCTTCATGATAGAGGTGTTAGAGAAAGTGGTCACGATACCAGTTATAGATTGGAAAAGAAATGTGCTGATTTAGCCACTGTTGATCTTAATTCTTTGCTTTATAAGGTAAGTATGAATTGATGGACTGGCTAACACTGAACAGTACGAAATCGATATTGCTCAAGCTATACAATTCTTGTACGACGATTCTCTTGACCTAGAAGAAGAATTCGAACTTTCCCCTTGGCCAATCACCGCTGAAAACTTTGCTTCTCCAACACGACTCTCATCGACCAAAACACCCCAAACCTCAGCTCATTGGAATGAACGTGCTCAAAGACGTAAAGCTGCAATGGACACTTATCTCTGGAACGAAGGTCAAGGTTTGTACTTTGATTACGATACCAAGACCGAACGTCAAAGTCGTTATGAGAGTGTTACGACTCTTTGGCCACTTTGGGCTGGGTGCGCTTCAGAACATCAAGCTATGAAATTGGTCATGACGGCTTTACCTAAATTCGAAGTTGCCGGTGGATTAGTCAGTGGTACTGAAGAATCTAGAGGTACTATTTCGCTTGATAGACCGAATCGACAATGGGGTGAGTTATTAATGTGATAGCTGTTACTGATGAAAAGATTACCCTTACGGCTGGCCACCTCATCAAATGATGGCTTGGGTCGGTTTGGAAAGATACGGTTATGTCGATGACGCTGCTAGATTGGCTTATCGATGGGTTTACATGTAAGTCGACGATGGGATGACGTGGCTGATTATGATAGGATGACACTTTCTTTCGTTGATTTCAATGGAATCGTTCCTGAGAAATTTGATGCTGTTGAATTGAGTCATTTGGTCGATGCTGAATAGTGAGTTCGTGTCTTTGGGCTTTGACTGATGAATAGTGGAAACCAAGGTGTCGATTTCCATTATGTCCCAAGAGAAGGCTTTGGTTGGATGAACGGTGAGTTTCTAAGTTGAGTTACAACTGACAGTTAGCCGCCTACCAAGTCGGTCTTCAATGTTTAACGACAGGAATGAGAAGAGCTGTCGCAGCTTGTACACCTGTAAGTTCATTGTTATGAACCTGACTAAGAAATCGTAGCCATGGGTAGTCTTCAATCTACCAGCACCCGATTTCCCATCCGCAAGAAGAAGACGAGCAGAGAGAGAAGCTCGTGAAGCTGCTGCTGCTGCTTCTGGTCATGGTGGAGCGATCAGGGAACAGGTTCATAACGATCCACCAAGTCTTGAACAGGCTATTGCTCAACTCAAGATCGAACTTGGTGCTGGCAAGTAGGGTGGTGGATGCTTTTTAATTCATATTCAAGTCTCATTGTATTATTTTCTTTCATATTTTCATATTTCTTATCATAAAGAATAAAATAACGTAGAAGAAGAAGAAAGGTGGAAGAAGGTGGTCAAATGGTTATACCCTATTATTTTTCACTATCATGCAAATTGTTTCCTGTTCCGTTGGAAGTCGATTGCCGATAATGTTAGGGATTTGAGATACCAACACTTATCGAAGAGATTGCGGTGGTTTTACTGTAACAGATTAAATAGATTAGCTTGAGGTAAACAAGAGGAACGAATCACTGGAAGCCATGACGACCCCGACTCAAAGGATAAGGATCTTGGGTATAGGACCAACCCAAGTGGCAGTCAACGAATACGCCGACCTAACCCAGAAATACGATGTGACCATGATAAACCGAGGACCCAGAAGGAAAGTTCAACAAGAGATTGAAAGAGTTTGTAAAGAGATCGGAGGGTTTAGGGGGGCTTTCATCTTGTTCGCTAATGGGGGGTATAGTCCTATTGATGAAGAACTTTTGGGACCGCTTTGGAAGGATGGGAATGGTATGTCTTTAGGATTGGGTGGGGGACTGGGACTGATAGGGTTACTGTAGATGTGAAAGTTTTCGCTCAGTGTGGAACTGGATTTGATAATGTCAGAGTTGATCAATTGACCAAAAACAACTGTGTGAGTTTACCTTGACATTGAATGAAATTATATATATCTTGAAGCACTAATGATTATGAACCAGTATTTCACCAACACCCCGGACGCAGTTACGGAATCAACATCAGATTTCACGGTTTACCTCTTCCTAGCTGTGTTGCGTGGATCGACGTTATGCGAGAAAGCATGTAACGAGGGTCAAATTGGTGAACCCTCAAGTTGGAGGGATGGGATTGAGTTGACTACTGATCCGAGGGGTTTGATTTTGGGTGGGTTGGAATTAGCTGGAGTTACAGTACAGTACAGTACGCTGATGCAGTATCCTTTAGGCGTTATTGGTATGGGTAGAATTGGGAAGGATTTCGTCAGGAAGATTAAAGCTTTTGGTGTTGAGGTTGTTTATAATACCAGAACTCGACTTTCTGAATTAAGTGAGTTGTTCCCATCTTGAGCGCTTTTATTTCGGTGTTTCTGATCTAGTAACCCCTGTTCAGAGGAGAGAGAACTTGGTATAACTTATGTCTCTAAGGAAGAGCTTTTCAAGAAATCAGATGTTATCTCAATCCTTACTCCGTGTACCACTGAGACACTCCATTTACTCGATAAAGAACAGTTTGAGATGATGAAGCGTGAGTCGATCTCCATTACCACGTACAGTGTTAGCTAAAGAAACAACCAATACAGCCGGGGTGTTCATCATAAACTCCTCAAGAGGAGCGATAATCAACGAAGAAGAACTCGTCGCAGCACTCAAAAACAATAAAGTCAAACGAGCTGCGTTGGACGTCTTTGAATTCGAACCCAAAATTCATCCTTATTTACTCAACAATCCTAGGGTCACTGTTACCCCTCGTAAGTCATCTCTTTTGGTGATCATGTTCATGTTCATTAACGGTACGCTGGTAGACGTCGCTGCTTATACTACTGGTACTATCTTTCGTGGTGAGCGAGACGCCTTCGATAATGTTCGGGCTTATTTCGAAAATGGGATTCCGAATACTCCTGTGAATGGACCTTTCTAGGATAGAATATAGAGTTATTATAGAATACAACATCGAACTCCATGAATCTTGACAACATACAAACCCGTAAATCATCTGAACTGTCGAACACTCTCAATCATACCCTTATAACCCTTCTCAAACCAATTCGAAATATCACCAACCTCCCAATCCGAACCAAAAGCTTTATTCAAAACAATCTCTAATTCGATATCATGAGCTAAAACCGTACATACCTCCTTTTCCTCCTCCATTCTAGCGATTTTGGCCATGGTGTTAAGAGCTTCAGGATGATCTTCGTACATACTAACTCTGGTTTTTGAATTCGGGTTCAGAGGCGGGAAGAAACCTATGTGATGGGTTGGGACACCTTGACAGCAAGTGTATTGGGCTCTGTTGTGGGAGGCGTCTCCTGCTAGGAGGAGATAGGTTGGTGGGGAGGTTGTTGTTCGGACTAATGCACCCAAATGTCCAATTATATGCTAATTTGTCTTCTCAGTTTCGTATTCAGATTTGGTTGGGGGAGTCATATCACCTACACCTGGTGTGTCTAATATATAAAACGATCCATCTCCGAAATAATCAATTCCTTTGAATGTACCGATATCGATCCACTGATCATTCGGTTTTAATTCTTGGACAGTCCGTTTTTGAACAGGTAGATCTGTATCCAGAACATTAGATTCAGGATTGATTGGATACCCTAAAGATCAATTTAGCAAGATAAAGTAGATACTATAAACCTTACCAGGTAGTTTAGATTCCAAAGTTCCAGTGCCTACTATCAACTTTGTAGTTGGTGGGAAAGAATTGATTTCTCCAATATGATCCCAATGAGTATGAGACAGAATCACACTTTCAATTTCGATTTCGTCCTCCCCATGAAACTCATTTATCCTCTCATAAAGAGGTTTTCTGGGCGGTGTAGTTGGCCATATCTTCATTAAGTCCTGAGTATGCGGTGTGTAATCATTCAAATTCGATTTGATGCCTAAATCGAAAACTAAATTTCTTCCATTGGCATGCTATCAATCCATCACTCAATTTATGTCTTTTTCAATGCTTGAAATCAAAACTTACTTGTATGAGAAAAGTGAAATCTGGTAAATTCACTCGTTGTTCCTCTTCTTGATCCGTTTTCATTTTCAGAAATAGATTGATTGGCATGTTTAGGATACCGGATTTGATTATTTTGACCGTACAGGTACAGCTGGAATCGGTTGATTTTGGTTGAGGGATAGGATGGAAGGGGAATGAGGTTGGGGGTGGGAGAGTTAGGTCTTCGTGCTCGTTCTTCTCGTATTGGTTTGTCATCTTGGGAGGATGTTTGATATGTTGATTGGCCTTAGTTTGTGAGTGATGATATTCACAGTCGGTTTACCGAAATACAGTGTATGATGCAATCATTACGTTATCATTCGTTCGAAGGGATTTCAGCAAAATACATCTTTTTGAAATGATACAACATCCACCAACCTCGAACACGCATCCTAATATCTAATTCTATTTTTGAGTCGACCCCTCCTCACCAGATACCTCACCTCCAACCTCATCAGCACCTACGTAAAGTTTCCAACCCATAAACCATCTATTTCGATCGACAGTATTAAATCTCTCACTATGATAATATTCGCAACTATGTTTATCTGAGCAGAAGATCATTGGTTTTCTGGTATCAGTATTTCCTGTGTCATCTTTGAGGATTATTGGATGAATGTAATAAGCTGCTTCACCGGTTTTGACGGTGAATGTGTGATGTTCATTGTTGGTATTTGGTAATGAACAGATTTCTGTGTAGACTGATAATTGAGTATTCGTTTTGGACATTTTTGAGACTCTTATTTCTGTAAAAGTTGGATGTAAATAACTGAAAATAAAATTCATCTTTGCTCCAATGCCATCGCTCGGGGTATCGAATTCAAGCTCATGTCTCCAAAAATGCCCAAAATCCTTTGTTCATTTCGGGATATGTCGTCAAGGATCAAACTACGATAATGAGACCTCAAAGGATTCATTCGAGTCCAGTCGGTCTCAATGGTCGTGTGCAGTTAGAATACATGACTAGAAGACTAGTCTGAAGAGAGGGATTCTGAGCGGTATTACCATAGCTACAAAGCAGCTGACCAACTGGTAATCGTTGAGTTCACTCGTGCAACCTCCTCCTCAAGATCAAGTTCTGAGAGTCCCTTGGCTTGAAATTGTCAAGTAGGGCTACAAACATCTCAACTTTTCTAGCTGGGTGTACTGGAGGTTGATGGAGTGCTAACTTTGAAATCAATAACAAAATACAAGTAGTATCTCTCATTACATATCCCCGTCGTTCAAATGAAACCCGATCAATTTCTAAATTTGAAATTCAATCCGGACGATTGAACAACACCTTGTGTACCAGTATCATCCTCAGCGATGGTCTCTGTCTCTAATCTAATATCTGGATCCTCCTCCCCATTGTATCTACAGTAAAATTTGGTCCACAAGCTCATCTGTTTCTCCTTCTTGCACTCTTCACTGATATCCGACGGATCATATTTAATCCCAATCTCAATTTTCGTTTCGTAAAATTTATCTCTGCATTGTTCAGTACAATAGTAGAGTTTCCTTTCGGTAGAAGATTTATCTGTGTAAATCACCCCATAGAGTTCCTCACCGATTGTAACTGTTTTGGGTTTGTGACAGAACAACCTCGAGCATTTGATGGTTTTGGTCTTGTTAACGGACGCGAAGGACTCGGACATTTTTATAAATTGGAGAACTTGACCTTAGTCGTATGTTTGAAGTAACGGATTACTGGCTCAAGCTCTTTTTTTGTATAGCCAGTTGCGTTTGTTTAATTTGTTCCGATAATTAGTACGCCTCAGAAGCACGCTTAGTTTGGAAGTCAAATTCATATCAAAGTACGCCGTATATAGTACCACAACCTTTCATCTAAGTGGAGCACACTACTGCTCCTATTTCCGATACACAAGAAGCCTCGTTCCTGGTGTTACTGAAGGTCAACTAAATCTTTGCCTTACTAATGCCTTCCCCTTGTAATGACCCCTTTCCGTCCTGAACACCATCATTAGAATTCTCTTTCTGAATTCTCACATAACAAAAATCGACTATAGACTCTACGTTATTACGATCAACTGTGAACCGAGTCCAATATTTGTTATCGTTCTGACGTAAGAAAGCATCGGAACATGTTGTCGAACAGAATGATTTCGGATTGATATCGTCGTTACCTTCTGACGTTGAAATCTCTGATAGATAATGAATTCTTGATTGATTGGAAATTGGATGTTTAGAACAGGTTGTGCAATACGTCTCAGGTTTTTCTTTGGTACTCATTGATGTAAATTTTGATAGGAAATGGAACACAAAAAGTTGTAATTTCATTGAGGTTTCATACATGTCATTACTTTTGTAGTACATCTTATCGACTCGATTTATTCTTATCACACGTCAATGCAATAGCGTGAACGATGGTTAAAGGTAGGATGATTAGATAACAACTATCATGACTACGTCACAAAGATTAGTACAGCATTTGATAGCATATTTGGAGCAAGGGTTGTGATATGTAAGATAGCAATCGTCAGTCCTTATCGCCTTCTGATAATTCACCGTCTAATCTTTTCACCGATACAATGTAAGTGCCGTACATTCAATCATTGTCCACCCTTCCCAGTCGGTCCACCTCAAAGCTCGACAAACAGATTTTCCCGATACTTCCTGTTTCATATCCATCATACTTGTCAAAAACGTTATCAGAAAATACCGAAAAACCCATCAAACTCATCGAAACATTGTTCAGGCCCCATAAAGACCTATCAATGCCGAAATACTACAAAAGCCCCACGGTCTTGCTAACTTAAGACAATATAATAATCTCCCTGCTGATCAACAGTTTGACACTTTGAGAAGACCTGGGATTTAACAGCTGGCGAGACAGAAATGGAAGGTGAGATAGATTATTCCACATCAAGTCTATTGATTGAGGTGATCGAATATCTCTTTCCATTTGTCCAAAGCGTTATCCAATATACCTCGTTCGTCGATCAAGAGACTCAGAGCCATTTTCTCGAGTCTGTTGATAATGGGATCAAGATCCTGATAACGGATTAGCGAATTACGACGCGAGACCAGGAAAATCACTTACATCCCTTCGATCAAGTAATTCGACCGATGACAATTCATAGTGATTCGTCGAACGTTTTCGATATTCCAATAGCTCGACGATCTTTTCAATGACGTTTGTCATAGTTGATTTGTTTTCATACGACTCCCCTGAAATGGACTTTGTGCTGTTGTTCTGAATCTCCTTCCAGACTGTTTCGAGTTTATTTGCAGCCTCGTTAATCTCTTCAACCAGATCGTCCACATCTTTAGGATTCCCTCGGATGAGAGTTGTATATAGATAGATGTATGCGAGGAGATGATGAGAGACTTGGGCCGAGTAATTCAAGTTCATTTTCTCCCTTTGCGTTTCTTCCCATTGACAGAAGAGGTTGGTGTCATCTTCATCATCGTCCTCGTCGTCGTCGATATCATCAGTCGCTGTTTTTATACCAACGCCCTCCTGTATCTCCTCCCAGATTTCATCAATCTGTCGTTCAATGGTGTCCAACTTGTCTTCAGACGTTTTGAGCATTCTGAACATCTTTTGAACATCACTTTCCGTCCAGACCAACCCATCTCCAGCAAATTCACCACCAACATAACCCCATTCGACCAACAATTTACCATCCCCAATCCCCTCGGCATAGCAATTGAAGACCTCTTCTTCAGGTTCGATAAACTTCTCACATCTCATCTCAACATAATCTTCCTCGTTACTCAGAGCAGCTCGAGACTTTACATCCAAGTGTGATAATCGCCCAGGTACACCAGTGATTGGATGCAAGATATCATGATCACATGCGGTCAAAGATCCACAGCGATGACAGACGAAATCGTCCGTGGCTGATGTGGTGTGTGGTTCTGAGGAGTGATTGAGGATATCCGCGAAAGGGCAAAGAGAAATTTGATGGTAGAAATCGATGACGAATGCTCGAGTTGAAACTAGGGAATAAGCGTGGAAAAAAGCTTCGACAGGAGATGGGGAGGAGTGGGTTGTGGTCGGTGGTAATAGATCTTGATTCGTTGTGTAGTATCTACAGATATCCTCCTAGGAAGCTATTAGCTATCATTCGGAGTGAGACAGTGAAGGGCCTACTAAGCTCAACCCCTCCTGATCTTTCAGTCTCAACTCTCGTTCCCCCTCGGTACCTCTCAACCAGGTCAAAGCGCGTGTACCATCTTCACCAGTCAAACCCTCAACACTCCAGAAGACAGGAAGAAGAACAGTATCTCTGGGTAAACTTTGGATGTATCCATAGAATCTAGAATCAGTCCCCAAACGAAACTCATGAAGTAAACACAAGGACAGCTGGAGTATCATTTCAGCGGACGAAAGTTGGCTTGAGCTGGTAGGGATTGATAAAGTCGATGTACGAGCAGAGAGGAGAGAAGACTTGGGCATCTTTACGACTGGAACAATTTGTGAGTAAGTACGTCGAAGTCAGTTGGGACTGCTTACTGTAAACACCCATCTCCATTGAATCCACTGTGACCAATCTCCATCCGGACCTGTCCTCCATCTCGACTATGCTGACGGCATCGGATATGATGATACCTTTTTCTTTCATCCATTGCCGGAGGAGTGATTTTGAAGGTAGTGGATGGTCAACTAATAGACCATGATTTGGAGCCATTGAATGAATATCGATCAAGAGAAGAAAGAAGTAAGAGATGAAAAGTGAGAAATATAGAAAAGTAAAAGAGGTGGACTACCTCCACTTATTTCGTAACGCCGCCATTCTCCGGTATGTGGCCCCACTGGTCGGTTGTCGGACCGCCTCGAGTGCCACGTGGCAAATGTCGTTTCTGGTTTACGACTCTTGGGAGTAAGGATTCACAACTTTGCTTTCCTCATCTTATCATTTTACATTGACTTTAATTGTTTTCATATCCTACTCAGACCTGTAGATAGATAGACAGGTAGGATAAATAGAACAAATCCTACTCGATCAATCTGATCTACGACTCTTGACAACGCCGCGTAGATTCGCGAATCACTCGAATCCACTCTGCTTCCTTGTGATCAATCCGAAAGAAGCAGATGATCGTTCCCAGCTACTGGTACATGAACATCTCCCTCATTGCTGGATCAGACCGTTATCTCAATTCTCTGAACACCACCTGCAGCTAAATCACCTCGACTCTCACATCTTGTTCACACCATGCAATCATACAGTCAACAGGGCAACTTCCTCAATCGACGTCAGTCGGAAGCAGACGATTATTCAGATAATGACAATAGGAAAACGTCTGGAGTTGTTAAAAATGAGAGGAAAGATGACGAAAGTAAAGGTACCGGTTCAGACACCAAGGAAAAGAAGGGTATCATAAATCGAGTTAATCGTAAGCTTATCCCCTTGAACGTGTTTACATCTACGTTGATTGAAACTAAATTGTGTGTAGGTGCATGCGTGAGAAACGTTTTACTCCACAAAATCAAATGTCTTTCGTTTAAACTGACCATGATCCGTTTTCCTTTTCCAGAACAATTGCCGACGAATGAAGATGAAGTGTGTGGGCGCAGAAGAGCCACCATGTAAGCGATGCAAAAATGGAGGATTGCAGTGTGTGATGGAAAAGCCAGGACGAGCTTCTGCGGGAGAACCAGTCGTTGGAGAAGAGTAAGCGAGCTTAGCGAACTTCTTGATAAATTCTTGAATGAAATTGACATTCTCTTGGTGATCCCTTCTTCCCATCATGTTCACCTTTACCAGTCGTATACGTTCATTGGAAAATCAAGTTTCATCAATTCAAAACACTTTATCTGATCTCGTCACTACACTTCGTGCTGGAATGTCATCGTCAAATTCTAACGGTAGCGGCTCAACACCTGCTGCAGTAACTACGACCACACCAGAGTTCATACAGCCCATGGCAACTTTTACCGGGTCTTCAATGCAAGAAACACCTCGCCCAAGCGGGTTTGAAGTTCGTCAAGCTTCTTTTTCGACCGGGACTGGGCAGCCTTTCTATCCCACAGCGAATCCAACGACCTTCATGAATCAACAGAAAGATCAAAATAACCCTTTCAATCCTTATGTCAATTCCAGTGTCGTCAACTTCTCATATCCATCACAATCAATGCCTCCACCTCAGTCAACGGATCCCTTTCGTCAATCTGGAAGCATCTCGACCCCAACTGATCTAGACTCCTTTCGAAGACCTTCCCAACCTCCTCAGTCGAGTGCCAATCCATTCTCATGGCCTGCATCAAATCATCTCACTTCGACCAACAAATCCCTTCACATGTCTTTACCGCCGTCTCGAGCGGGTTCTGAAGGGCCAGAGGATATTTTGGCTCCAGATGAAATTATCAACCCCTTGGGATCAATGTCAAACATGGCGGGTCTGGTTGAAGCTGCTGTAGAAAGAGCTAGGGAAGAAGCTATGACCAATGATCCAAACACAAGTGGAAAAAGGTCTGCTGATGGAATGACGATCAATGGAGATGATGGTCGAAACGGTACCGTCAAAAAGGCAAGATTCGCTACAGCAGCTCCTACAGTTTTGGAAGCTCAAGGTTTACCCTCTACGACCATTTCCTCACCTGCAGCTAGAGCTCGAGCTAGAATCAAGAAAGCTCATAGTCACGCATATCCCGATTCTGTCGCTGAGGGTCATCTATCTGAGGAGGAGGGTAGGGAGTTGATGCAGATGTGAGTTTTTGTGAAGGATGACGCTGATAGTAGTTTCTACTCTGGTTCTTGTAATTTCATACCTTGTTATGACAGAGCTATCGATACTTGGGAAGGTTTACGTATCAGATCACCGTTTTCTATCACCGCAATTTGTATGGTCGGTGCCAGGGTTAGAGATGGTGGAGGTAGGTTGGCTATTTCATTTACATGCTAACAAATTAGGTCCTATCAGTGAAGTTCAGCGTCTATGTCGTGATCACGCTCAAAAGATTGGTGGGTGTTTGATAAGATTGGTCTGATGATTTTCAGCTGTCAACACAATGTTCCAACCTGTTGCTCGAATTGAGGCTGTACAAGCTATGAGTAAGTTTGTGCTGGAAAAGAATACTCGGATACTGAAAATTACAGTCCTTATCTCAGCTTTCAGTGAAAACGGATGGTTACCCGGTGGCCACGCTGTTAGGATGGCAGTTGATATGGGTGTGAACAAGTCTTTTGTTCGTCTTTTAAAAGATGGGATGGGACGTGGTAAAACCGCAGAGGAGTTGGAGGAAGAACGTCATTTGGTTGTTCATTCTCGTGTTTGGTTTTGTGTAAGTGAATTTCAACTCAATGATGATATCAACTAACACGACATAGTTGTATCTTATGGAACATCAGTAAGATCGCTTCTACCCTTCTATGGAATCAGCTGACGTTAATAGAATGGCTTATGGTATGGGTCGACCAGCGATTTTAAGAGAAGACGAATCGATCCATCAATGCAGAAGACTTCTTGAACATCCGCTATCTATAGTCTCAGATGCCAGATTAGTCTCAACAGTCGAGTTGATGGCGTTACGTGGTAAGTCATGAGATCGATGCTTCAGAACAATCATTGATAGTCATCATAGCACCTCTCCATATCGAATTGACAGCTTCACCCGATCTTCCTATCGATCAAAACACCTTGGCGAGATTGAAGCAAGCCAACACTGATTTCGATTCTTGGGAGAGATATTGGGATCGTGTTTTGTGTGAGTGATATTGGTGTTGTTGTCGAGTTGTAGCTTACAGTAAAGTAGCCGAACGATTTGGGAAGGGACGAGGCGATTTCTTCAGAGAGTCTCGTAAGTATCTCTGTTAGGCTGATGATCACGCTGACACAATGTAGTCGCTGTCCAGAGGCAATACGCAGAGTGAGTCACGACGTTATAACGATATGAATCATGCTGACGTGTGTTCTAGATTGTTTGTCAATTCTCAACTTCTGCGTGGGATCAGAGAATCAACAGATGTCGCTACTATGCCAGATGAAAAGAGGAAATTGGCTATCCGGGCGATGAGAAATGCTCAACATTGTATTGACATCTGTTTGCGTGGAGAGAACGTGAGTCAAACGGAAAAATCGTCACTAATGGTGGCAGTATCGAAATGGACTTCGTTACGCTGTTCATTACACCCGTAAGTTGTTTCGCACTGCTAAGACGATGGCTGATCCAGTCTACAGATGTCTGCGCTGCTTTCGCTGCATCTTTCTTGATTCGTATTGCGAGGTTGTTCCCAACTGAGTTGAATCTTCGTAAAACTGCGAAGGATGTTGAAGAGCTTGCCAGTGTTTTGTCAGAGAGTAAGTCCAGACTATTTGGCACCAACTAAAACCACAGTTCCTGCTGGTAGATACGCTAGATCATTACGACTGATCCTTCGTCGAGCACGTCGCGCCAAAGTCATTCCAGCTGCTAGTGTCTTGTCATCCCCGAACAAACTCGGTGCACCACTTCCAAATAACAGCAACAACCCAACTTTATCTGGTGAATCTCAAACTCCAACAGCTGCTTTTTCACCATCACAATTAGTCAATCCATCTTATCTACCGACACCGCACACTGGTAATTCTTCAACTGGTCACGGAAATAATACTGGTGTAAATGGCGTCTCACCTGGTTCTTTGATCATGAACGCTGCTCAGATTATCAACGACAGTCCACAATCTGGTAATGAACTATTTGAATTCGATTTCTTGTTCGCTCAAGAGACATTAGAAAAAGCTGGTTTACAGTTAGGTGAAAATGATCAATTGCCATTGTATGTCCTCTTCCTTTACCCTGTGTAGATTGATGACTGACAAAAAAAAACAGATTCTTGGACGGCCATTCATTAGGCGCAGGGGTAAACGAAACAACTGCTTTTGTCGGAATGGAGAACTTCTTCTTACCAGCTGAAATCGATGATCGATTAGGTGGACCTTCAATGTCTTCATTGGAGGCACCGAATTTTGAGTTGGATGGTGGGAATTTAGGTGATGGATCTGGCAATGGGACTGTTGTAGGTGATGTCTGGTGGTGAATATGACGTAAAAATATGATTTGAAGGTTAGAGGGCAAAAATGTTTATTCGATATCTGATATATTTGTAATTTTTGGGAATACGACGTAGGTGTTATATGTTAATGAAAGATGTTTGCATTCAGAGTTTAGATTTAAAGAAGTAATGCATGAGCTATATATATGATCATACTTGAATCCTCTCATTTCCCAAATCCTCCTCGAAATCTAAATCTAAAGTCTCATCGTTCCCAATCCATTCAACGGCTTTACCATCCATGACGACCCATTTATATTTGAGTAGATGCCAAACAGTGACCTCTTCCATGGAAAGGATCTCCACCCCCTCAAGATTTCTCGTACATCGATCGAAATTGATTATATCGCTTGCCGTCGAGAATGGAGAATAAAGGAAGAGGATAGATAGGTCGGTCGAATGACCGAATTTACTTAGGATCTGAAGTTGTTCCCCCTCCTCCTGCCCTTCTACCGAAGGGGAAGGCGAATCCAACCCTAACTCGGAGGACAACTTCAAAACTTCTTTTTCAGTCATGATCTGATCCGATATCCCTCGTTTAGCTTCCCCAGTCCCGTTCCAACCACCTTCATTGAGATTATCTACGACTCGCAATAACCCGTTATTGAGTTTAGAACTTAGAGCGATTTTAAGACCGAGATGACGGATTTTTCGGGGGAGGAGTTGAGCGTGGTCACGAGGATGGAGGGCGAAGATTGGTGCACCTCCTCGACCTTTTTTGGGTTAGTATGTTAAGGGGATGGGTGAGGGGACTTACGGATACCGGAGGAAGCGTCTCCTACTCGCGCTTTACCTGTTCCTTTTTGTCGACGGAGTTTTCGACCTGAGTAGGCTACTGTTGATCTGGTTTTCGTTGATTGGTTCCCCTAAGTGAGAGGGTCACAGTTAGTATTTGGGGTCGATGGAGAGGAGTAAGTTGCTTACCTGTCGTAGAGTTGATAGATACCATACTACACATCTATGTAATATATCTTTACGAAGTGGTTGAGCGAATACATCCCTTGGTAACGAGATTGCTAGATTCTATTATGGGATTTCATTCTGTGTTAGCATGAAGTTAAGTTTGAAGAGGGGCGGACATACAGATGGAGCTGGGAGTGTAGGTGTCGGAGATGCGAGTGAAGAAAGTGGGAGAATGATCGGATCGACACCGTTAGTCGATTGATGTAATCGTGCTACACAATTAACATCATCTCATTGACTTCTAACCTACATCCAAGATGTTTCAATCCGCGTCCAATCTCTTCTGTAGCTTCTTCATCAAACCCTTCAAAAGTGAGATTCGAAGGTAAACCCTCAGAATCATTGTTTATTGATGTCGATTCTGATTCGGGAGGTGAGACGGTGGTAGCATGTCGATATTGGATTTGAATTCGACTTGGACCTGCGATGACATTATGACGGATGGGATTTCGATTCGTCTATTCGAATTTTTTTCGTCAGTCTGAAGATTTAGATGAAGGAGTGCTGGGACTTACTTGGGTTATTGAAGGGATGAGACGGGATATCGATCTCATTTTTGAGTGATGTTGATTAATTGAAAATAATACGAAAATTAGATCTTCGAGATATTGAGGTTTCAAAATCAAGTAACTTCTTCACGTGGCAAATTCAGATTGTGGATTGTGGCTCAAGTTGGTTTTTATCAGGTGTCGAGGGAACAAAGACTTGAATAGCTTGATACTTGTACAGAATATCTTGTGGGGTATTAGATTGGTGTATAGACTGTCAATGTAGATACTTAGGGAATAGAGTTATAATTGTAAATGAAGCTCTATGGGAAGTAATCGATGGGGGGCGGTTTTCAAAGATGTCGTCAAGCTGGGCATCAAGTTCTCCTTATCATCCCCAGTAAAGGCTCTCGTATATATCATTGAATTGTTAGTATTAGCTTGAGAATTAGATGGGAAGTGTTCCTTTTGACGAAATATACGAATGGTGTCGAAGTATGAGTGCCTATCATCAAAATATATGGACGGATGTTCAAGAGGATGAACGCAATGTTCAGATTGTTCTTCATATTTCTGTTAGTTACGATAGACCTCAATACCAGTTCCATTACACATTGAGTGTCATATGTACGATTAACATTTGAAGCCAAGAGCATATCAAACTTTGCCATAATCATTGCTTTTGGCTCGTCAGAATGGGTGTCATGGTGGACCCCAAGGACAACGCTTAATTCCAACCGCTGTCATTTGATGGACGTTACTGGCGCGCAAGCTTCCATTCTACTTCCCTTGTCAGTCCCACTTGTTTTGTTTGCGCGGCCTCGCATAGGAATGCAAACAACGAAATCGAGCTAAGTCCAATCTCCTGATTCAGCGACGAGCATCAACAGTCTAAATATGAGCATAGAGAGCTAATTCTGGGATCTGGCGAGGAGGACGTAAACGACGCTACTGATTTGCATAGGATTGATAGATTTGGATTATAATATGGGAATTGTTATAGCATAGAATAGGAGTGAGAGCGTATGAACAGGAAAGCGATGGATGAACGACAACGTCGTAACTATCGGCGTTAAGGGTGAGTGCCACCCAGTCAACAACTGCTTGGGGTGTATCATAATGCCGCGGCGTTTTCTCCTCTCTGCCACGAACCGTTGGTAGAGTGGTTGGTTGTAAAAATGATAAATGTCGTTAACTTGAATAGACTTTTCTTCATCCATTAAATCGTAAGTCAAATTCTTCAATTTATACCGTCAGTCCAAGAACATTCGAAGGAGCAATTAGAACTAGAACTGGAATTGGAATTGGAATAAAAGGAAGAAGGAAATTGTACTGACTAAATCGTTTTATCCTCTTATCAAATCTTCACTTAAACCTCTGGATAACCACATCAACCAAATAGAAAAATGTCAGCTGTCCAAACCTTCGGTAAGAAGAAGGTGTGTAGAATCTGCTTTATACAAGGAAAATATTTGAAGTAGGACACTGATAAACATCTTTTTTGTTGGATTAGACCGCTACTGCAGTAGCACATGTTACACCTGGTCGTGGTCTCGTTCGTTTGAACGGATCACCTATCTCTTTGGTTGAGCCGTGAGTTTGGATTAAAGTTCTACTTTTTTGGGAGGCAGTGTTGGGAAGCATTGGACGTACCGTTGGAGGAATTCATGGGACAACGGAAGGAAGGAGACTTTTGAATTTCAGAATTGGTGTTCACTATCATATTCTCGGACGATGGGATAATGGAAACAAAGTCACCTTCGATTATAAGTCTTTGGATGTTGTTACGGAGTCAGAGGAATAGGATGGCGACCCAGGAGGATTCATTGGACGACCAAAATTTGTTTCAATAACTAATTTAATTTGTTTCCCCCTTATAGAGCTCTCCTCAGATACAAGGTCTACGAACCAATCCTCGTCGTCGGCCCAGAGAAGCTTGCCAACCTCGATATCCGTCTCCGTGTCAAAGGTGGTGGTCACGTTTCCCAAATCTACGCTCTCCGTCAAGCCATTGCCAAGGGTATTGTTGCGTGAGTGTTTTATTTTTTGGTTTCGATTTCAGACCACTTCAGAACCAATCAATCTCATTTTGTTGATTGATTGGTTGTTGAGTCAGCATCTGTCAATCTTCAATAATTCATATTATTTGTGCTGATATCATTCCCAACCCAGCTTCTACGCCAAAAACGAAGATGCCGCTTCAGCTCTTGAATTAAAGAAAACCCTTGTTGCATACGACCGTTCCCTCCTCGTCGCCGACCCAAGACGTATGGAACCAAAGAAATTCGGTGGTCGTGGTGCCCGTTCCAGAAGACAAAAGGTAAGTCAGATAAAGCAGTCAGAACGAATAAGCACAGAAACTGATCGACTCTCCAGTCTTACCGATAAACGCCATATTCTTTTTATTTTACTGTTTTTCTCTGTCGTCGGTTTCTCATCTTCTGCATTATTGGAGGAATCGATTGATGGGAGAGCAGAAAGGAGTAGTTTTGGAGGTTTGTTGAGATTGGTTTGGGATGTATATCATGACACTCATTTTATGGTGGGGGTTGATTGCATTGATGCGTTTGTGAGAGCATGGATTGGTTCTGCTGCAGTTGTGTTTGAGTTGTTTGCATGGTAGTAAGCAGTGTTGATGTGATGTGAGGTTACGCGTGACACGTAAGGTAAATCAAGTTTGAAACGCACAGATGGTAGTGGTGTGAGATGAGGAGGCGAAGTGATGAGGTTATGAAAGGGGAAATCTGTAGTTGTGTAGTAGAATTATTTCTATCTCCTTTTCATTTTCATTCTTATTAACTGTCATTCATACCAACATCATCTTCATCATCATCATTATACACGTTCAACTAACTTGTCAATTACAAGCAACCACTAATCAGTACATTAAGTCAACACTAAAATCAACGGGATCAATTCCAGAAATCAAAATCAAAGTCAACATCAACAGTCCAAGTCAAAACATCAACAAAACATCATCAAGGATCAACACCCCACGAGTCCATCATCAACAGAGACTCAGATGCCACCGAGGAAACAACCTCCAGCCTCGCCAGCTACGACTTCGGGTCGTCAGGTCGCCCCTTCCCCGGCTAGGAGTACTAGGAGTAGGAAAGGGGAAGATGATTGGGAGTTGGAAAGTGTTCAGAGGTGAGTTTCCAATCACCTTTTTCTTGGTTACGGAGATGATCTTATTGAAATGGGTTTAGTTCTTTCAAAGTGCCGTTGGGTAAAGGGAAAGGATCTAATGGTGTTTTAAGTTTGAATGGAACTTCTGTCAAGTGGGTTTACTTGTTACATTTCAACAGGAATGATGTATAGGGAATTGACATTGTTTGTAGTGTTGCCAACGCCTTTCATACGGCTCAATCAGCGAATTCAAGCTTACTTACACCGACCTCACTACCGAAATCGAAAACCACAAAGTCGAAATCTAAAAACCCCACGACGACAACGACGACCGCAACGGCAACAGGGTCCAACAATATACGAGCCCAAAGCCCCTCTGAACAACTCGCATCTTCAGCTAGAGCTTTATCACCTGTCAGATATTTCTTACGTCCAGGTGATAACGAGGATGAATCGGGTGATTTCAATTCGTTCTCTTCTTTGGGTAACGGTGGTGTCAACACTTCAAACGAAGATAATTCTTATGATTACGAGAAAGAGGAACGATATGTCAAAGATGCTCAGAGATATAGTCACAATAACAACAATAACAGCAGTTTATCGAGATTATCTGATAGTGGGAAAAAGAAAACGGGTAAAAACGCTAAATCAGGTGATTTACCTTATAGACCAGCGGAGGAGGATGAAGTTTACGATTCAGAGGACAGCGGTGGTGAAGGTGAAGGATTGGTTTTGAGTGGTGCTTTAAATGGGAGAGCTGGGTTACGAGGTAAAAGAAATGAAAGAGGTGAAGGTTATTTGGGTACTGGTTTGGGTTTCCAACCTAGACCAAGAAGGAATCGGAAATCAGACCATGATCATGAAGGCCAAAGCGATGGAGCAAGTGAAGAAGAAGACGATGGTTATTCACCCCTACCTGAAATCATCAGATCTCCACCACCCCCAACGACCCTAACGAATCGATTCGGGAAATCGCCTACACCCGTTAGAATATTCAGAGCTCTAAGTCCTAGAATCGAAAGATCCGATCAAAACAGGTTACGTCGTCAACCTTCAACTTTACGTACGGTCATCACCAATCTTCTACATGGCATAGTGTTGAGTCTTCGATTCGTTGTTGAAGTCATTTCAAGTCTCTTATACCTGTTCTTCGTATCCCCAATCAAAGGTTTGCTGAACAACGGTCGAAAGATTAGTAGGAAATTGCGTGGTGATTGGTGGAAATTGATCTTGGGTTTATTGGGTTTATTCTTGATACTTCGATTAATCCAGTTATCTCAATCACAATTCCATCCTGGATTCTCAGCTCCTGATCTACCTCCTTCAAGTATGGATGAACTGATAGCTAGATTATCGTCTTTGGAGAATGGGTTAAAACTTTTATCGGAATCTTCGAAATCAATCTCAGACGTTGAGAACGGTAACAAAAAATTGTATCATCAAGTGGAAGGTAGGATCGGTCATCTAGAAGGATCGTTCAAGAAAGACTCGAAATTGATTCAAAGTATTAAAGAGAATCATGAAAAGGAGATTGAATTTTTGCAATCTTCTTTAAAGAGTTATCAAAAAGAAATCGAATCTCTAAACGGGAAATTCGACAAAACCAATCAAATCTTAGTCCAAAATTCTAAAGAGAATACCAAATCTTTCGATAAATTCAATAAAGATTATATGAAACTTTCGGAAAGAGTCGATAAAGTTGAGAAAGATGTTCAGGACGCTTTGAACGATGGTCGATTACGCTCGGTGCTTGAATCGATTTTACCTTCGAGAATGCCTGTGAAGGTTAACGAGGGTGGTACGATTGATATCGATCCTAATTTCTGGAATGAGATGAAGAAAGTTTTGATTGGACGTAATGAGATTGAAGGGATCGTTCGTGAAGCTGTTGGTAAGGTTGGTGGCCACAGTGATAGCGCGGTTCATGGTGGTTTCATCGAAAGACATCAGGAAGAATTGGATCAATGGGCTGATAGGGTTTTCGAAAAGAAATCAGTTAACGGTGTTGTCATTTCCAAACAATCTTTCTTGGATGTTTTAGAAGGAGAAATTAGTTCGCTAAGACATTTGATGGAAACTATCCCCTCGTCGAAATCATCAAGTACTTCTTCACCATCGTCGGTGACTATCAAATCCACCAAAGGCGAAGATCTAACGAAACTGTTCAACGATTTGATCAACGCCGCGCTACTCCGTTATTCGAAAGATACAATTTCAAAGAAAGATTATGCACTGTTCACGGCCGGTGCCAGGATCGTTCCATCACTGACGACTGATACTCTGGTGATGGCTTCACCATCGATGTTTGGTCGTTGGATATTGGGTAAGAAGGAGATCGAAGGTTTAAGTCCGGCTACGGCTTTACATCCTGATACGTCTGTTGGGAGTTGTTGGCCGTTTAGTGGGGGACAGGGACAGTTGGGTGTGTATCTGAATAGAAGAGTTGTTGTTAGTGATATCACTTTGGAACATGCTAGTAAAGATTTAGCTTTGGATATGAGATCGGCACCGAAAGTCGTCGAGGTGGTAGGTTCATTTCTGCCTTTGATCGAATTTTTAACAGTAACATAATCTCTTTTAGTGGGGTGTAGTAGAAGATAAAGAGAATCAAGAGAAAGTGAAAGAATATCTAGAAAATCATCAGAACGACGAGTAAGTCTCATGTCAGGCGTTATGAAGAGACGATAAATAACGTCTGGATAGATCTTCGATCCCACCTTCAGAACATCAACTTCTGTTAACGACCTTCACGTATGATATCAATTCACCGAACCATATCCAGACTTTCCCCGTTTCCAACGAAATCGTAGAATTGGGTATCGAAATGGGGATCGTCGTTTTCAAGATTCAAGATAATTGGGGTGGAGGTTTTACGTGTTTGTATCGGGTAGGTTCTTTTTTTTCTGTTTCTTCGCCAGGGGGTTGTGCGGTGTTGACTTGTGATGATAGGTTCGTGTTCATGGTGAATCTTTTGTGGCTGGATCTGAATCTGAGTGATTGGAGTGGTATGATGTGCATAATGACCTTTTGGTGTTTGATCTGTTTTTGTTATGACGAATTTATGTATGGGTTTCAAGTAGATTTACAATGATATTATGATAATACAAGTTTACAAGTTTTAACTACAACTGTGACAGTAGGAGTACAGTACACTCAAGTTGGTGAGAATGGAAACACCCCTACGTGAATACTCTGAATTCAATGATCCAAACTCATCTCATCAACCGTCCCAAGCTCCCCATCCCCAAGTCTAAGTTCACTACCCCCAAACAACCCCCAAAACCTCCGATAAACTTCATCCCCCCAACACCTCTTCAAGAACATATCAAAAACCAACGACCCATCTAATTTCTCTTGATCATAGATCTTACCAGTTCTTTTGATCTCTTTCTTCTTGTCAACACCGTTGGGCGGGGTTTGATATTTCTTACCACCTTTTCGAAGGGCGTAGCGGAGGGATCTGGTTTTCCCCATTTGAATGAATTTACGGGTTATATCCATCCTAAGATCATACCTCAATTCAACTTTCATCACCCAAAAAAGAATTTGAATTTAAATACCCAATGAAATCTTCTTCTTCACTAAGCATTTCCTTCAGCATTCAATCCATTCGATATTCAAGGAATGGGGTTGCTTACCGATATTTCAAAAACTCGGTCCATAGTTGTTCACAACTTTCCGTAGCAGCTTTTTGATCTTTGAATCTCCATTTTGATTTTAGGTGGGTCGAATAGGGGGGAGTTGTGAAGACTCCCTTTTCTGTTTTGGTGGGTTGGTACGGTGCGTCTGTGTTTTCTCTGTTGTCTTTCATTGTTTTTACTATGTACGCTGTTCTTGATCGACGATGATGGACTCGACATGTGGAGGTAAGAGTACTTGGTGCCACACTCGGAATTAGTTCTTTAAGAAGGGTTTATCGCCGTTAAACACAACACAGCTCATTTCTTATCAATTATCATAAACAACAACAATAACAATAACAACAACAACAACAACCACCACCAACCACATCACACAAAAATGGAATACGTAACAGAATTCTCACCAGAATATCCCAACGATGAACAACCCCCAACGACAGAAGACGTCAGCGTAGGTGAAACTTTGCAACAGGGTTTGGATCAACAGCAACAGCAACACCATGGGGTTGAGGGTTTTGAGTATCCTAAACCTAAACGAGGTAGTGGGAGTGGATCTGGGAATGGGAATGGGAATGGAGCTGGTGCCGGAGTGAAGGACAAGAAGACTTTACAGAGGAATCAGAATAGGAAGGCGGCTGAGAAATCTAGGAGTAAGAAACGGGAGGAATTGTGCGTGGACGTAGACATGGACTTTATTTTCACAAGTCTTAATCTGAGATCGTACTGTATAACTAACTCCTGACTCTAGAACCACACTCGAACTCACGGTCTCCAATATACAAGAAGAAAATAACAGACTTCGTTTCCATCTCTCCAACCTTTTATCAACCCAACGGAACGACAATCTCAACATTGACGAGAACATCATCAACCCCAACCAAACCACCAATTCATCGATAGATTACAATTCCCTCAACAAACTTCAAACAGAACTTTCACAAGCTAAAACAACACTCCTAGAACGTGAACTTGAATTAACGAAACTTCGTGAATCCCAATCTAACGAGAACACAATCGAAAACGATCATCTAAGACAGGAACTCATCAACCAAACCAACGGTTATAACAATCTACAATCTGAGATTAAATCTTTACAAGGTTTAATCAGTTATTTACGGAATGAACGGGATGAATTGTCTAGACAGAAGATTGTGGTTAACAGGGAATTGGAGGGGAGGAGGGCGTTACGCGATTTAGTGGATCAACCGGTCGTTCCTGGTGTTGGGGTTAATACTTCCGTTGTCGGTGTTGAGAGAGCTTTGTTGGATATTAGAGGTTGGGTTGATGGGGCTATTAAGAATTGGGATCAGGTAAGGTGTTGGACGTGAAATTCTGGTTTGGTTTTACTGATGATGACTTGTGCATTTAGATATCTATTTTACCTCCTCCCAGAGGGATTGATGAGGATAGTATAGCTGGGTTAGCTGATTTAGCTAATGTGGGGTGAGAGTGTTAGATGATAGATGTTATGTACTATGTAGAAGAGTATGCTGTCAGTGTCTGTATGCTGAGGTTACTCATTCAATGTAATTATTGTATACAGTATGCAGTTAAGAGTCTCGGATCTGAATCTATAAATTACCACATCCGGTAATTTATATCAGGGTTCAGGCAAATTTCATTCAGATTGATGAGATGGTCTGGCTGAGATTGGAATTATTGTCATCAACAACAACAAATTACAAATAATATCGGTAACATCAACTACTCTTCTGATAACATCAACCGTCAGTCTGGTAACGAGGTAGTAGTCATAACAATCAACATACAAGTTACTTATAACACAACAACACACCGACTGATACCCACATCGCAAATCTACAACTCCATTATCTAATCTAGTCTTGTAGTATCACGCCACCGATCTACATCTACTACTCCATCTACAACTCCAACCTCCATACCCAACAACACCAAAACATCCATCGAATCTCAACCATGGTGATACCAACCTTCTCGAACGGGAATTATCAACCCTTACCAATCCCTTCGACCTCTTCGTCATCCTCCCCAATCTACCCAACAGGATCAAGTTTCCCTCGTCAGAATTCATTCTCCTCTGCTGGACCCTCAAGATGGGGAAGTGGAAACAACAGTCCAATGAACACTACCAGTATCCCCAACCCCAATCCACCGATTTCATATGACAACATCCATGGATCTGCTGGATCGGGTAATGGGGGTGTGATGAGTGGATTAAGCGCTATGATGAAAGCTCGTCAGGATGATCCTGGTTTTGGACAGGAAAATGAAAATGAAACTGGAACTCAACCTCATCCACTTCATTCTTCACCCTCCTCGAATCCACATAGTGGATTCCATCCAGCGTCTTTTGGAGCTTCGTTAACTTTCTCAGCTTTGGCACTAGGCGCTCAACCTGCTTCATCATCTAGTTATGGGTATAACAACATGTCCATGGGGATGGGTGGTATGAGTCACGGAATGGGTATGGGGATGGGCATGTCAATGTCTCCACCGAATTGGGTTCCTAACCCAAACAATTATCCTCAGTATACGAATCAGAATGGTGGGAGTTATCAACAGCATTGGGGTGGCAGCGGGTCCCTAGGTAGTGGGAGTTTCGTCGGTAGTTTAGGTGCTGGATTTGGTAGTAGTTTCACTAGGGAACGGGAGGGGAGGGAGAGGGAACTGGAAGCTAAATACGTTAGAGATTTCAATTGTTGTGGGAAACAGTTGACTGGGTTACATGATTTACTTGAACAGTAGGTTTGGGTTTTATTGGTATATCAGGAATTTCCTTGTTGACATGTTGAAAACTCCCTAGTTATGAAGAGGAACACGCTAATCTGGCACCTGAACTGAGGATCGCTGCAATCTCAGCAGCTCAGGCATCAATGACAACACCAAATCGATCTAATCCTAATCAATACCCCAACCCTTTAAGCGGTACTGGTACAGGATTCCCGGCACCCCAGTTAAACACACATCACAGTGATGTACCCACACCACCTGGAATGATGGATATCGAGATGGACGAAGTACCTGCGCCCTCTACACCGGCTGGAATAATAAATTTCCAAAACGGATTACAGAGATCGAACGGAGGACTCAATCCAGGTTTGATCAACGGCAACGGAACCTCTGCACCTTGGTTAAACGCCTTCAGACCTGTTGGGGGTATCCCAACACCACCCCAATGTGTACCCCCCTCAGTGTTATCCTACATCCCCCCAAATTCAAACACCCTTCGAACCCATCCCTCCTTAGTCCCGCCTAACCAATTCTTGACTCCCGAACAACTCCATGCGAAAGCGCTCAAGAAAGCACAAAGGAAAGCCGAGAGGGCAGCAGCGAGAGAAGAAGCTTTACAAGCTGGTCAATGGTCTGGTGAAGAAGAGAACGGGGTAAACGATGGGACATCCAAAAAATTTAGGTGTCCGGTTGAAGGGTGTGGGAAAGTTTATAAACAGGCTAACGGACTTAAATATCATATGACTAAGAGTATTAATAGTGGTCATGGGAATGTTGCTGCTATTGGGATGTTGGATGATAGTATGGAGATGTAGGAGGGTGTTGGGGTTGGGGGTGGGTTGTACGACTGACTTGATTGGTGTACTCGTACATTATTTTTGTATGATCTGGGTTGTTCTTTTCTTCTCTCCATTATCACACAGAACGTTTTACTTTATAAACATAACTTTTAAATACATTTCCTTTCAAGTACCTCTTTTTTCATCGGATTCGGATAGATTTGTTGCTCTCGTCTTCTTTCCAGTTGTTTGTTGCTTTATTTCATGTATACGTACTCATACTCATACTCGTACTCGTATTCTATTTACTTGTACACTGGATCATAAAGATCGCACATCGCCCGCTTTTGGGTATAGTGATAACATGATATCCTATGTAGAATACATACGAGTACATTTAAACCAAAAATCTAAACGAGACGAGGTACGACCGTAAATCCTACTCCTCCATTTCGACTTCACTACCCTCCCCCTCTCCTTCCTCACCATCCAATTCTTTACCTTGAACGAAACCACCCTCCTTGGACCATCTCGATCCAAGCACGATTCGGAATTCCTAAAGTACACAATCAATATCGTTCATTCCCAGTCCAAAAGGAAACAAGTTAAATCAACATACCGCCATCTGGACAGCCAACAATTTCAAGATCCTACATTTCTCGCTGGAGAGTTTCTCGCCGTTTTTACAGAGGACGTGTGGGTTGTTGAGGGAGGGTACACCTCTAATCAGGGTTGTTGTGAGTCCCAAAGCTCGGAGTTGGGGATCCATTGAATGGGGGAATGGATCTCCTGATGCGGGTTCGGTGTATGGTGTGAGTAATGGGCCTGAGTGGGGTTTTGTCTGTCAGTGAATGCTAGGAGGAAGGGGTGAGTGTTGACGTACCTGCTGGAAGCGTTATGTCTAACGTTGCTTTACCTCCCATACGTGCGTATTCTGGTTTTCGCCATGTTTCGAACCATTCGATCGTTTCATCTACTGGATGAGAGGTTAAGAATAATCCTACTGGACCTTTCATTCTCTAACGAGTGAAAAGAATGACCAGCAGTATAAGTGATATGATTTTATATATAAAATTTTCATTGAACCTGACTTAAACTACTCACCTTAGCAATCTCCGCCAACCCATCTTGATATTCAGTCTCAACAGTCTCCCCCAAAGCTTTAGCCATAACCTTAGTCTTTCCAAAAAAGAAACGACCAGTACCTCTCCACTGCGATCTGATCTCCTTCAAACCCTCGTTACGCATGTCACCAACTGAGAACAACCATAAATGATCGAATTGATCAATCTGATTTCGTAGTTCGTTGACCAGAGCCTGTTTAGAAGCTTTCGTCGTTCGGACAGGTGTTTTGGAGAGGGTGGTTACTTTTGATCTCTTTGAGCGAGGCATTTTGGATGTGTGGTTATGGTACTTTTTGGTTTATGGTAATGGTTCACCAAGTGGTGGACTTGAAAATAAACTTGATTCTGAAAATTAATGCCATTTGTATTAACGCCGCGGGAATATAGAAATGAACCGTGCCTTGTGTGACTCGAGCCTCGTGTCTCAGTTACAATGGTTATCGTGATCACATCACATCTCTTTCTTATACATCTACTTTCACTTTATACTCTTACTCTTACATTCACTCACATCTATATCCTTACACAATGCCTATTCCTGCTTCAGTTCTCATCGGAGATGACTCTGATATCACTGCTTTCACCAACACTGCCCCACCACCACCTTACAGAGCAACAGCAACAGGTCCTGATCTCTCCCCCATCCCACACAGCGAGAATAGACCGCGTCTACCTTTAAACCCAAATCCACATCTCGCTGCTCGTACGTTCATCCCTCCTTCGTCTACATTCAAACTGACACGTTCACAGTACCAGAAGACGTTTCTATCGTTAAATTCCAAACAATCGTTCGTGAAGGTAAAGAAATCGTCGTTGGACGTGTTAAAGTCCCCACTGTTTCTACCACCGTAAGCCACCCTTCCTTTATCAATGGTGTATCCAACTAACATCGTGAACTATAGGGGGCAGGACCATCCCATGCATTCATTCTTCGTCGTTACGACACCAACGCTATCTCACTCACTACCATGTTCAAAGTCGCTTTCCCAGGCGCCAGTGAGGACGATGAAAAGCGTGAGATGGATTGGGTAAGTGTTTCATATCTTTCTTGATCCCATTGTTTATTTGTTTACCTGTGTGTTTCGTATTAGGTTAAATCTTCTTTTGATACTCGAGCCACTAACGGTGGAAGGGGTACTGATGTCGTTAGATTAGCTGGTCAATGGTACGTTATTGTTTTTTCTTACTTGGCTTACCCCTGTAGGGTCAGTCGACACCTCGCTATCCATTTGGCCCCTGCATATGGTATGGCTCCATTGATTCATGTAAGTACTTTACTTGTTGAAATTCAGTAATACCTTGTCTCATTTGTCACCTGCAGTCCCTCGCCAGAGCCGTCCCAGATCCAAACGTTCAATATCGTAAATCTCAACGTTCTCAACAAGCTTCCGATGAAATGGCTCGTGCCAACGGTGATACCACTGCGCCACCCGCAACCTCTGTTCCATCCATGAATGAATCATCAACCCCAGTCGCTAAACGTGTTCGTCGTACCTCCGGTACCCCTAACACTGAGAATCGTCATCTCACCATCGAAGCCACTACGACTTTGACCGCCCCCGCCGGTACCCGCCTCGACATGGAAGCTGAGATTCAATCAGCTAAACAACTCGTTCAAGATTTACGCAAAGAGCTAAGTATTCGTTCGGCCGTTGGTGACAGTTTGGAAGAACAAGGTGCAGATGTTGGAGAATCTAGTAGAGGCACGAAAAGAAACAAGTCTGCTGCCGATGAAGGTGTAGCTATTTCTGGTGGTGCTGGTTTGGTTAATGGTAAAAGCACTAGAGTTATTGTCAGTAACAAAAGAGTCGAACAGAGTGCTGTTGCCCAAAACGCAAAGAAACTTGCTTGGGGTGCAGTTATCTTTGGTTTGGGCTTTGGTGCTGCGACGTGAGTGGTCTTGATCAAATGAAGATTTCCAAATACTGATCACTGCCTTAGTCTTATCCCACAATTCGCTTCTCAATTCTTTTAAATAATCAACTTCATACCTACGTAATAAATACATCTATATCTTTATACAACTGTAACTCTGGTAGACTTTTGTAATAAACCGTATCAAGTATTTAGTTCTTAGGTAGAGAATTTTTCTCCTCACTTCGTGTTCCGTAGATTCAAGGTAAGTCGTCGTGTTTCCTTTTTCATTTTCCTTTTTTCCTTTCCCAACTCAATTCCTTGTGATACCCCGTGATTATCCTTTTTTACTCAAATTATCCCAAAAACCGAAATTCGAATTCAAATCTTTTTCTTTTTCAATTCTCCATTCGTATTCATTGTAGATATTTATACGTCAATACGAGTCTATAAACGTCTATAGTTTATTATACAGTTTTGTATCTATTCTATAGCTGATATAGTCTATCGTACCTAGTTATGAAATTCAACTTTTCTATTTCTGTAATCTGGAAAGCGCTGCAGGCAATCATTTCAAATTGGTGTTGATGACTTGAAATCAGTCATGACTGCATCAACATGGAGCTGGACTTGTCAGCGAGGATTTTTTGTCTCATGTTTGTATTGAGGAAAGACGAAACAATTCTATTGAGACGAACTCCAGCCAGCTTCAATCTAACCCAACCCATACTGATCAATCGATTCGCTTTGATGCAGTACGAAGCACGACAAAAATGAGTCATCTCGCTGTTCTTACTACTCGTCCATAGCCATCAGCATCAATAAATCGTTATTCATAGCACATGAAAAGAAATGTCAATTCTAACAATACCAAAAGGATACTAAAAAATGAACTCAATGAAAAAGAAATAAAATAAAATACGTTAAAAATATGGTTTATAAAGTACGTCTATCTCTAAAAGCATAATCAAAACATCAGAATTGAATATCTGAAAGCATTACCTGGTCACAACTTCATCCTCAGATAGAGTTTTTCGACCTAGGACCGAGCTTTTCCTACCCCTTCGACCGTTCAACGAGATGTTCAACCCTTCATCCAATTCTTCTTCTACCTGTTGTTCGATCTCTTTATCGTCTCGAGTAGAGTTTGAATTTGAGACGGATCGATTGAATGATGAACCGGATGTGTATCTCATTGGACTCCTGTTCCCAGAGGCTATACCACCACTTTCACTCCCACTTCGTGAGGTTAGTGGTGTCGACGGCGAACTGTTGTTGAGAGACAAGATCTTGTTTTCCTCCCTCATACCTAAAGGACTTCTAGCTCTTTCAGGTCCGATCTTGTAAGGTGATCCAGATCCAGATGAACTGTTTCCGTTGTTATATCCATGACCATGACCGTTGGTTACGACTACCGGGTTCCGATTTCTTGAAGGTGACCTGTAAGGTACAGATGAATGAGGGAGAGGATGTAGATCAGGATGTAATTCGTTAGATCTCGGATGGAAATCGTTGATGAAGGAATGATTTAACCCTGGTGATAACGAATAACTGTGGATCATTGGTGGTGGTGCATTCGCTGATGAAGGTGATGAGTCGGGGATCGGATCTAGATTAGGTGGAACAGATGGGAAAGTGGTGGTTCCTGGATCAACATCTAATCCTAAACCTTTATCCAAATTCGATAAAGTGAAATTCGATCTTGGTAACTGATGTCGAGTATGATGATTATCTCTCTCTTCTCCATAAACATCGTCGTCGTCGTCATCGCCATCTGAAAACGATAATTGACCATCAATATCAACCTCTTCTTCATCTAACGTCTTCGTGAATCCTAAAGCAGAACTACCACCCGATCCACGTCGTAAATTTATTCCGTTATATCTCGAATCCCAAGCATTCAATCGTTCGATCCTATCAGGTGATTGAAATTGATTGATCCCATTCAAACGTGAAGGTACACCAGTCGATGAAGAATATGAACTCGATTCAAAATTCTCTCCGTTATCTAAACTCCTTCTTGGTGGTTCTTCGAGACTGATACGTCTCATCGCGTCAGCGGGTGATTCAAATGAAGAAACAACAGCTGAGTCTTCGATTTCACCACCCATGTCAGAAGACGCTGCTAAACTAGGTGCCTTCTTCCTAAATCTTGACGAACGTTGACTACTGTTTCTAGAAAGCAATCTCGAAAGTTTACCACCTAAACCACTTGAAGCGTTACTCGTCGATCTTTGTCGTCCAGTAACATCAATATCGGAAGATTGACGTCGACGTAAACTGTTTGATGGCGAAATTGATCTCGTCTCTGGTAAACCTATTTTATATTTATCTAGTGAACTTGAAGAGGCTACTTGACGTGGTGATCTTGGAGCCGTTTCGTCCACCAGTGGTACCATGGAAGGTTTAGCTGGAAGGGTTAGATGAACAGGTGGTCTGTGGACTAGAAAAGACGAACTATCTCCGGTGAGACTACCAGATCGCAAAGCTGGAGATTGTTGAGGTGGTGCAGGCGAAGATCCTCTGTCCATTTTAGCACTCAACATTGAAAACCGTCGTGACATTCCAGGATGAGGACTAGGTAAAGGTGATTGAGCAACTGATTTCGGTTTAGCCTTTGGAGAAACCAGACTTTGGATGTTGACTTGGGAAGTTACTGTTGAAGGTGTAGCCGAAGTATAGGCACTTGCTGAAGCACTGTGGTCTTGATCGCCGATACTTCGACTACGACTTCTACCACCACCCAATAACTTTTGACCAATCGATAAGATACCTTTCTTAATCCTGTCACGGAATTTACCTCTTTTGATGACAGCAGCCACTTCATCGTTGGAAACAGTGACGAAAGTCTGAGCATGCGGATCGGTACTAGCCAGCCAAGCTGATGGATCTGAAAGTCCACGTAATGTAAAAGGATGTTTCTGCACGTCAGTCGTGTACTTGGTAAATTACGAACCTTTGCTTGTTCCAGAGTTATTCGTTTAGAAGGTGATTTCTCTAACAATCTTCCCAGGATATCCAAACACTCGTTAACCTCCTGAATCCCGCTCGTGGTCGATAACCTATCCCTCCCAATCGTACTAGGGACTTCATAACCCTCAACAGGAATAATCTGCATCAGCAAATATTCGTTTGGTGCGTCGAACGGTGTCCTTCCAAAAAACAGACAATAAAGAGTAACACCCAGAGCCCAAACATCTATCGCGTTCGTTATAGGTAATCTTTGACGAACCACTGGAGATTTAGATCTCACTGATGAATCATTACTGGTGATAGGTTTTAGAGGTACGGGATCGGGTCTACCGACTTCATGGTTTTCGTCGATATAAGATGGTGGACGTATGGTGAAACCAGGTAATTCCTGTACAGGAGTTCGATTAACCGAGCGTGGACTTTGTGGTGAAAGTGCAAGTTCGTTATCGATACTGGAATAACACATTTCTGGTGCGAAAAACGCCGGTGAACCAGCCGTCTTGGCTAATTCGACGTCATCGATATATTCGTCATTCTCTCCTGTTGCTGAGGCTTCACGTAAAGCTTCTGAATAATGTGAACAACCAAAATCTGAAATCTTGACTGTCCCATTGGAGTAAAGTAGATTACTTGGTTTGATATCACGATGAATGATTCCCTGGTGATGAACTAGACGTCAGTCATGCCATATGAATCAACTCACGATATTCTAGTCCAAGTAAAGTGTCCCTGAAAATATCTCTCGTCTCCGATATCGTCAATGCAGGTCCATCCATACCTTTCCAGACAACTTCTCCACCTTCACAATATTCTAAAATCATGAAAATCCTACTTGAATCTGGGTCATCGATGATTTCCCTCATTCGAACGATGTTTGGATGATTAACTTTTTTGAATATAGCTATTTCTTTACGAATCCTGAGAGAGTCAGCCGTCGAATTTTGGTTAGCAACTCACTCGCTCTCATTCACTAATTTCCCACCGTCACTTTTCGATTTACCGAGCAGACCACGCTGCTTAGTGAAACCCATTAATCTTTTCCTTTTAGGATTTCTTTCGACAATTTTGATTGCCTAAGGAATTTATTAGTTAGTGTCAAACCAAGTAAAAATTCGAGACTCACGTATAATTGACCAAATTCTCCGGTCTCTTCACCATTTGGATCTGCAGAAACATCTTTCCCTAGACGAACTTTACCATGAGCACCTGAACCTATTAAACCCAAAACCTAAGTGTGTCAGTTGGAGATCGGACCATTGATAACCTACCAAATATTGATTTATCATTTTACGTCCAGATTCAGGATCACTCTGAACTTTGAGAGACTGAGTTTCGATCCTGGGGCAAGATTAGCTACCAAATTCTACATCTCTGTTTCCAACTTACACCTCCAAACTCTCGTTCTCAGCTGACGGACTTTTCCATCCTTCACCTTCATCTTTACCTTTCCCTTTGACAGAACCATTTCTTTGAATCGTAGCACTAGCATTTGAAGCTTTATCTTTAACAGAATTCTTTCTTGATAATATTTTCGGTGTACTGACGAAACTACTTGATTTCGAATGTGAAGCGGACACAGGAGCTGAGGTGGAAGAAGATGTCGAAGGGGTAGCTGAAGTTGGTGGTAACATTGCATTGGTCGTTGGGTTAGGTGATGTTCTGTTATAATTGCAATTGGATCGACTTGATGAAGATGAATTCGCTCTAAACAATGATGTATATGAACCATTACTATGTGTTTGAGGTAGTGGTACAGGTAAATGAGAAGTCATGTATGGTTGTGTAGGATCTGATGGTGAATCTGTTAAATCGACAGTTGACGATCCATTACTTGTCGACGTGGATTTAGGATAGATTTGAGCAGGTGGTGATAATTTTGACATGGTCAGTACTAATGGTGGATGAGTTCTACTCATATTTGTTTAGTTACAGAAGAATCACTGAAAGAAAAAGGTGTAAAGAATTGAATCACTTACAACAACAAAGGGTGATTGATGTCACTGTTTAAACCGCTAGTACCAATCCAATTCCACTGTTTTTCTCAGACTTTTCAATCTTCCAGAGATATAAAACTCTCCCTTCCTTTACAACTTCATTTGATATGTGAATACGAGATATTAAACAGAAGACTGAGGGTAGATCGAATCGAGGTAGGTGAAGGGGAAATGAATTTGACGTTCAGTTGTGAAGATGACAGCGACGAGTACCAAGGTCCGATTAAACGAATTGATCAGATCGCGTTGAAATCGGGAGAAGCACCGGTCACGGGAATGGGGAATGAAGTGATTCGATACAGAGCACTGAATGGGTCTCTTGTTGAAAATGAAAGTAAGATCCCGTAGATTCGTTAATCCTGGCAAATAACCTTTTTCTTGGAATTAGGAAGTGCGCCCGATCGGTGTGACCGCTGTAGAAGTTTAAACAACACAAAGATTGACTTCCTTTGGGTGTTCGAGGTTGAGTGTAAAGAAGTGTTTTAGGTGAGGATAAGGCGACCTTTGATTAGGAGAAGAGGAAGAGGATGATTTATTGATGGATTAGACTCGGTCGACAATGACGACTATAGGTTGAGCCAGACACGCGACCTTGGAGATTGGATTTCTGTGAGATTCGTTGGATAGTGAATTGATAGTGGGTGATGGATTACTGTGATTTATGATGGATTTATATAGATTTGAATATGTTTAAAGAGTGAAAAGAGGATGTTCAGAAAGAGGGTTATATCAACAAATGGTGTAGGAAGTAGACTTATTGGGAGCTCGGTTTCAGGGTACTTGCACTTACAGCATAGAGCATAATAGGATGGGATGGTAGTATGTAGTTCTGTAGGTTGTAGATCTTACACCAATCAGATCGTTTCTTTCACTTGTGCACTAACAAATCTCTCAGTTCAAACAGTATGCATAGCAGTACTTTACAAGTACATTCCATAACATCCCCATCCCCAATGATACTGCTATCACATAAGTCATTATACAAATCCTTCAAACATGACATATCTTGTCCGAGGTGAGGTTACTTACCACCCTCTATAAAATGGGGTGGCACTCGAACATATCCCTCCGCCCTGATTGACCTTCTTCGCTTTATCCCCAATTTGTCAACAATAAATAAAATCTAATACTGGTATCTTATGCCAAGGTTACAAAAAGATAACGATCCCCATAATCCGAGACATGCTTACGAATACATACATTGGAATATTTAAAGATATTCTACTTTGATAAAAGATTCATTAACAAGTCTGAACGAGCGTAATGCCCTATTGGATCGAAATCCAATTTTGCTCCATGTATGAAATCAATATCAATCTGGATTCTTTGGTCAATCATAGACATTTTTTTGAGAATCGAGTTGATGACTCACTTCACTATACAAGATACCTTCTTCATCCCATAGAGGTCCAGCTAAAACCTCACCTAAAGGATTGATAATACAACTCCCACCTCTAGACCAAACAGTTTCTTTCGAGTTCGAGTTGTTCCCAACATTCGGTGGATAATCATCAGGAAAATCAGATGATTTATGGAATTGATTAGCTACATTGTATCAGTAAGACTCGAGGTGGACTTCATTTACTTGTGATACCTACCAGAAATCACGAAACATCTGCCTTCTTGTGCAATATGTTGCATTGAAGGTAACCAGGTTGGTCTAGCGTCTGCTGTCGGAGCTGTATATCTGATCTGTCAGTAGGATATCACTAAGAACTACACACATTTCAACACCCTTTTTATACAGTAGATAACGAGCTAGCGGCATGAAATCTGTTGAACACGTTAATCTAGAATATCCCCTGTGTAATGACTTGGAACTAAAACCCACTCTCCCAGCATATCAATCCTCCAATCCTCCCAAGCTCAGTCTGAACGACAGGTAAATTATCGCTGGAACTGAGATTCACATTGATATCGAGTTCATCATTACCGTTGGAACCTGTAGTCGAACCATTTTCTTTATCTGTAGAAGTGGAGGTTACCAAACCAGAAGGATTGTTATCGCCTTCCCCCTGACTCCAAACAATACGTTCCGCAGCAGTAGGTTGTAATTTACGATGTTTAGATAAAAGTCTACCAGTAGGTCCAAACAACAAGTTGGTACACCATAAAGTCGATCCAATAATTGAACGTTCAATGACACCTACTGAGAGGTGCTATAATGTAAATTCCAAATTTAGCAATCTATCTGAAAGATCTTTTTTTCGTTGAGCTTTGTTTTCACTTACAACAGATTCTTTCTTAGCTAATAAACAAAGTTCTTTGAATGCCCAGAATTCATCTTGATGCTGTGTAGACAAAGAAGGGGTTAACCAATCTCTACCTTCAACCCCATCAGGAACCTTCACGCTAGACTAAAGACGTGCGTGTCCAAAGGTCAATACCCTTCCAAAAAGATCCCAAATCAATTCAAAAACATACATTCACATATCGACCATACCATTCCCGACTCTCCAAACTTCTAGCTCCAACAGCAAACCCCAAATGTCTAGGATAAGCGCTCAAGAAAGCTTCGGGGAGAACAACTAGTTGGGCACCGTTGGTTTTAGCTTCGGAAACTAGGGTTTTCAGTTTGACGAGGGTTTGAGTGAGGTTGAAAGCTATTGGTGAGGCTTGGACGGCTGCTACTTTTATTAGTTTTGACATTGTTGGTTTGGGTTCAGGCGTCAGTCAAGTAAGTTACAGTATAATCTGGGATACAGAGTCTGTTTTGATTACCGATTTGCTCTAAGGTAACTTACCGATAGTGGCAGTTAAATCATTCATAAAATATCATAAAAAACATTATTTCATTACCGAAGCGATATGATAAACAGGACAACAGCAACAATAGCTGGAGAAAAACCTTTAACAAACAGTTCAATCACACTTGAAACACTCCACCATTTACTTCTTAACAACAACCCAAACCCAAACAGCAACACTCTCTTCCTCCCCCTTCCCAACCCCACCAAACACCCCATCAAACCACCGTCCCCCTCCTTCCCTGACAAACTCTTCCCTAACTTTCTTGATCAACCCCTCCTCCCCCAGCCCAACCTTAATCCCAGTCCCTTTGTATTCCAAAGCACTCTTCACGTAATCCAATAAACATTCGTTGAACGTTATCGCGTTATCTTGATCATCTATGGTTTTCAACGTTGGACGGATGGTTTTACTGTTGATCGTTGACAGGGCGGGGAGGTTGAATTGGATAGGTAATGAGGGTTGAGGTGAGATCATATCTGATAAGAGGAGACTTGCGAAGGAGTTTCGTAAGGAGGGGGCAATTTTGGTTGGGAGCACGTAGCTCGTCTCGACGATCTTCGTGTGTTCGTTAGTTACTGTATGTTTTGATAATATTGTTTTCCGGACGTACCTCCAACTTCCCACCTCTCTTCAAAACTCTCACAGCTTCTTCCAACAAATCACCCCATTTCGATTCAGGAACACCTAAACCGATAAATCTAATATGAACCATGTCGAAAACACCAGAATCGTACGGTAAAACGTCGAGGCTAATCATAAAAATCAATTCTGATATACAGTATCTCAAACCTTGAGAAAGGTGACCTACAAATTACCTTGATCCCATGAAACACGTTGAGAAACACTTTCCCACATACCAACACCACTGGCGGTACCTTTGATTGAAGTTCTGGCGTTTTTCTCGGCAGTGGCTAATCTTGATAGATCAGTTTGGACGGGTACCAAGTCAAGTCCGACGAATCTTGTTTGTTGCCATTCGAGAGCTTGCGAGATTGGCCATCTGAGATGACAGTTGATTAGAATTCTTGGAGCTAGAGATTAAAGGGGAAAACTTACAATCCTGTTCCTGTACCGATCTTTTGCTTTGTTAGTATAGAGATAGAGATGGAGCTTTCCACTCACATCTAGAACAGTTCTTGGTTGAGTTGATTCTGTACTTTCGATCAATGTATGTCGTCCATCGAGAACTTCATACATAGCTTCATGAAGTCTTGCCTCGCTGTAATTATTAGCAATACCAACTAACGAAACTGAATCACAACTTACGAATCCAAAACATCCCTCTCCCAACCAACTTTATAATTCCTACAAATCTCCTCCCCATTCTCCAACCAAATCCTCTTCCCCCCAAACCCATTCCTAGGTTTAGGTAAGAATTTCCAACAAGATCCCAAAAAATCTTTCCTACTTTTCTTAGAACCAGTTCCAGATTTAGTTGAATCAAACTGACTACCGTCGTTCATTGAATGGTTGTCCTCTGGGATATCCCAAGCTGTGAAAGGTCTGTTCAAGGAGAACGGGACGACATCAGATAATTTCGGTGGGAGGAAGACTAGACTTTGACCGGCGATTTCTGTTATTTTCGGATTTTGATCTTTGATGATTCCCATTACTCGATCTCTGTTCGATGATGTTGTTGAGGAAGTTTCTGAACTCGCTTTGAAAGACGATAGTGATGTCGTACTTTCATCCATTATATACCTTTGACTGTTTCTGTTTTCAGAAGTTGTGAAAAGATTGGTGAAACTCGTAGAAACAGAATCTGAAGTTTGAGTGTGAGTTGGGGTAAGATGAGAACCACCCAACGATATATCTGGTAGCACATTTGATTCATCTGTCGATGGGATACTAACCGTTTCAGCATTCGAATGGAAAGAAGTAGACGGTGATTGAGGTGAGAAATTTGGGAATATCAAAAGATCGTTTGATTTTTCAGAAAGTGAAAATGATTGTGATAACGATTTCGATTTTCGATAATCGATTTGAGGTTTATAGAACGGTGATGGAGTGTTGATTGGTGATTTGAGAGCTGATCGATCTGCTGGCGTTGGTTTACGTGTGGAAGTCAAAGCTCCGACCGTAGAAGAATTTTGTCGATTGATTTTATTACCTGTATCCCTTCCTCGAGCTTCTCGAACTAGATTAGAGAATGACGTTAATTTAGCTTTTGATCCGGCATCCCGTAAGCTCGCCAAACGTGAATGACTAGCGAAAGATGATTGAGGTTGAGATGGAGGTGAAAGTTTTGTTGGACTGACTTTGTCATTATTTGGAAAAGGTTTAATTTGATTTTTGGATTTATTTTCCATAACTGGAAGTTGAATCGAAATGTCGTCCTCCCAACCTTGAGGTATACCTTTGATCGATGGATCCACTTCAGGTCGATCACTACCACCGAAATCACTACCCATAACAATCTGACTCCTATTCCATTCGTTACTACCTCTTTCAACGTTATCAAAACGTCGACTAACAGATCTTGTCCTGATCCCGTTCCCACTCCCTTCCATACCTTTTGGAGTTTTCAGAAAATCCAACGGTGTATCAGGTCGATCTGATAGTCTACCCGTCGAAGCTGAATGTTCCAAAGCTGGTGTTTTAGGTATGTTCAAATTTTGTTGATGTTGGAATTGATCATGGATACGAATTGGTGGTTCTGTACGATTAGCTTTCAAGACTGGTCGTTGGGTTGAGATTTTAGTGGGGAGTGCAGTGTCTGATGAGGAGATCGGTGAATGAAATTGAGGGTGAGGGTGAGGAGGGGGAAATGACATTGCGCTGCCAAGTACTGCTAGTTTGTAACTAGATGAGATGTATCAAAGGTATTAATAAATCAGTCTAGGGGGTATGAAAGTGATCTTGATGAAAGTGATGATGTTTCCGTGTAGGGGTTGATTGATTGGGATCTGTTGAGATCTGAGCTATGGCATCCATGGGAATGAGAGCAATGGACGAAATGAGGTGATAAGTATAAGGATTTCCTTTCATTCGTTAATCACATTCTTCTGCTGTCAGTGTATTTGATTCTTGGGCAAAGAAGAGATCAGTGCGTTATCTAAGTTACTAGGGCGTTTGCGTTGTTTCAGGTACTGGTACACATCATCAATCATCCTTTTGTTCGTTTTCATCGTGGGCCGTAAGTATGAGTAAAGAGGGTAGTCCACCTTTGATAAGTATAAGTATAAGATACAAAGTACTGACAAAGTGTTCAGTGAGATCTATGTAACTTACTCTTACATCAAAGTGGACACCCTCCACATATTCAATTTCATATTCAAACTCACTTTATCTCGGAGAATCGTAACTACTCGGTTGCTCGTTACAGGGTTTAAACACGTTTAGCACAGCATAAAATCAATGCAAATTTGAGCCATTGACGCGTCGCGTACCGTCCAATGAAGTATGTGAACAGACTTATACTTTACAGGGGAAGTGAAGGGCATGGGGGGAAAGGGAGAGGAAGGAGATGTATGTATGTATGCAGTACTTACTGAAGGCAGGCGTACAAGCAGTACAGGACGTTACAGGACAGACTCATACATTGTACAGCCTTAGTCTAGCCTAGCCTCGAAAGAAAAAAAAAGAGATCAACACGCGACGACACTCGAGTGTCTAAAACCTCACCTCTCCTATTTGATCAACATCTCATTCTTCTACATTCATCTTCATTCTTTATATTCATTCACCTTACATCTAATCCTTACCAACCCATTCTATCAACTCGTAACAAAAAATGTTCTTCTCAACTAAACTCGCTGTCGCTTCTGCCTTTGTTTCAATCGCATCTGCTTTGACCATCAACTCCCCAGTGAGTAAAAACTTCTCTTTTCCTGCTGGTGCTGTGTTGTTTTCCTTTCATTCGATCGAGATCAAGATCACATCTCACTCTATTTCTTCACAAGTAAGAGTTGAAGCATGTTGACATGATCACGATCTCGACTGATGTTCCTTGCTTATTTAAAATTTATACTAACACCCCACAGGCCTCCCTCATCGTTTGTCAACCAGCTTCCATCACTTTCTCAGGTGGTTCAGGTGCTCCATACTTCATTGCCATCTTACCAGGTGGTCAACCATCAGCTGCTGCTGTAAGTGTGCCCTTTGATCCATGTCTGTCATATAGTACTAACATCACCGATGTAGCTTGAAAACTTACCACAAGCAACTACCTCACCAGTCACTTGGAACGTTGACTTAGCCGCTGGTACCAACGTGTAAGTAAAAATACAAATTTTGTCATAATATCGAAATGACATTCAAGCTGATACATTCATTAGTTCACTCAAAATCACCGATGCTTCAGGTGTTATCGCTTATTCAAGCGCTGTCGTAATCCAATCTGGATCAAGTACTTCATGTCTCGGTACCAACTCAGGTTCATCTGGTACAACGTAAGTATTTTATCATCTTGATCTACGTTAAAACCTCAAACTGACATATATTTAGTGCTGCCGCTGGTACAACCGCCGCTGCATCAGGTGCATCAACTGGATCAGCTTCCAAAGCTTCCACTTCAACCACCACCGTCGCTGCTTCAGCCGCTGCCTCAACATCAGCTAAATCAGCCGGTTACCTCAACGTTGAATCCGCCACCTCAATGATCGCAATCTTCGGTCTCTTGGCTACCGCCCTCGGTGTCGTTGCCTAAACGTAGGACTAAAGTTTTAGAGGGATAAGACAATTTTTATTTGTGTTTTTTTTATTATTTCTTGATAGGACTTGATCCCCCTCTATTTCCCGTCATTTCAAATATCTTTACCACCCCCACTATCATTGCAACGTTTCATACATTTCTTTTTTATCAATGCTAGCATACATCATGCCCTCACAATCGTTACGTATCTTCACTTTCTATACAGTTTCATGACATAATTAACATACATCGGATCTCTGGTTTGAGTGCCATTCGAGCAAGGGAGTCGGGGGCAAGGGAGATATCGAAGTGCAAGATCGCGATCGATTGAATAGAATTCATCGACTGTTTATTACTACAAACTCCTTTCATCACCCTTTCCACCACTTCTTCGTTTGAACAATCACATAATCACTTCACAAGCTCAGCTCTGAACACCACAAGAGGGTCACTCTGTTCTTCCTGTTCAGCCAACTTCAAATATAAATCAGCATGAGCGGGACCATTAAGACCAGTATAACAAGGTCGGCCGTCCAAATCACGTTGATCACAGTAATAAAACCTAACATTGAAAGATCAATACCTGACACTACAGGTAAAGACTTACGTCGCAGGTCTGAGATTCTCAGATTTAGCAGCCTCCCGAATCCAATGTGCAGAAGCTGATTTCCCAATTCCCATAGTTGTCAAATTCGGAGCTAACAGATCTGTATTCAAAGCGTTGCCCGTAAATATGAATGTCACTTTTGGGTTTTTGGTATAAGCGATTTGTGCTGCTGTGTATGAAGAGACAGTGTTGATATTGAATGTTTTGGTTAGATCCTCTATGGAAGCTGATAAAGGATTTGCAGGGGTTACCACCAATCCATAAGCTGAAAGCCATTATCATTACGAATACGACATTGAACGAAAGATTTGACAAACCGTTATAAACAACTACCTGAGGTGCACCCCAAAGTTTCTCAACCTTGTTGAAAATAGGTTCAACAGTTGATGGATCACTCAAATCAGCTGAATAATGAATCACATCAGAGTCCGAAGACGGATTCGGACTCGAAGTTGAACGAGAAACTTGAGCAACTTTGTAACCTGCCAACAAGAATTTTTGGGTTATCGCTTGACCGATTCTAGCGCCTGATCCTAGGATGAAAACGATTTTCGACATTGTCATTGGGTTTTACTTGATTGATTTGTGGGGAGTCGGAGAAAGATTCTTGGCGGGTTGGTTTTATACTGTTTCTTGTGTGTTCGGGCTGATTAATCATTTTGTGGGATTGCTGATAAATCTTTTGACCGCCACATGTCGCCATGCACTGTAGCTTCAATTCAAATCATTTTTCACAAATAGCGCTCAAGTTTGTTTTTTATTCTCATGTAGGATGTTCTCGAGAATGTAATAATTAGAGAACTCCATCTGTCACTGAACCGAGTTCATGCGAATCGATTGAAGACGATGTTTCAAGTTATTCTTTCTGAAGTTTTGACTTTCAGACTATCCTTCCAATTTTCAGTCATTTCCACCGATGGACGACCAAACTCCAATGTCATTAGGCCCAATGTTCTATCAGTTTCATACAATAATTGGACACGACTATCAACTTAACAATTTATCTGGAATTAGCAACTCCAACAACCTTCCTTCAATTGAGGTACGAATCGGACTAAACGTTTACCGGTGATCAACGTCCCCGCACGGGTTCCGCCGAGAATAGAAGCATCATTAAGGGTGAAGCGCATAATCGCAGAGGCATTTTTAGAATGGTACAGGTAAGAAATGGTGGGATGATGATCTCGAACGAAGGGTTAAGCTATGGAGAAAAAGAAGGTTGACGCTCTGACGTTTATGAAATTGATCCATAGAAGGATTGAGTCGAAAAGAACGAACTACTTTCTTACATCTATTCGATTTGTTCTAAGTTCTTCTTGGAATCTTTGGTGTACGTTAACCAATAACTCCACTTTTCATCTACCAAGGAAGCTAGGTTCTTTTGGTTGTGGATCGCACGATCAAAATCAAATTTTCTTTACGATCATATCACGTTCCATTTACATCTATTTTTGGTACGTCAACTCAGAAAGATTCGGCGCACAAGATTAGCTGATTTAACCTCGTGCAGTTACGATTCCAACCAATCTGTTCTTCAATTTTTAACGACTTGACGAAGACGACGACGAAACGAAGTGCAGTCAAGTGTAAAAGCTTTCTGATGAACCCTCTGTCAATTTCTTCATCTGAATTCAGCATTACCATCATATTCAGATTACATTGTTCAAAAATATAATCCATTTCTCTCAAGATGACTTCGAGATATGGTCAGACGCCTTTACCGACTATGCAGGTCGCTGTGTTGATGGGTGTGAGGTTAGCTGAACCGAGTAAGTGAAATTTAATCTGATTTTGGTATTGTCGTTGATCGATTTCGACTTGAATCTTAGTTGCATATACAGGTACGTATCCGTCTCTTTTATCTCGAATTCAACTTCAGAGCTCATCAAATCAAACAGTCATCTTTCCATTCATCAATCAAATGGTAGAAGAACTGCAGGTAACGGATAATCCAGATAGGATAGGTTTCTATTCTGGTCTAGTGGTGAGTTGGGTCTATAAATCAAGGAAGTCGTTTGATACTGATTTGGAAAAATAAAGGAATCCGTATTCGCCTTCGTTCAATTTTTCACCGTATATCATTGGGCGAAATTATCAGAGTATGTGGAAATGTTTTTCTTTTCAGCACGAAAAGAGAGAAAGTCGCTGACCAACAATCGTTTTCTCTGTTTTAGTAAAATCGGTAGAAGACCTGTCATTTTGGTTGGACTTTTGGGAGTCGCTATCTCGGGTTCACTTTTGTATGTCCCTCTTACCAAATCTCTGACATGAATTGACAAAAGATACCTTTGTATTCAGCGGTTTATCCACTTCATTCTGGATGATGATTTTCGTTCGTTGCTTGTATGTCAATCTCGTGTCTTCCATACCATTGCAAGTTTACTGATGTTTCATTAGGTCTGGAGCTCTCAATGGAAATGTAGCTGTACGTCATACGTTGTTTTTAGATTGGTGATACCTCTTACTGATCTACCTTTTTACAGGTTATCAAAGCTAGTTTGGGTGATATCACAGATGAGACTAATGCCACAGAAGCTTTTGCTTTGTATGGTATGTGACTTGTTTGCGTTGATCGAAGGATCCGTTGTTAACATACTTCAGGTCTTACGTGGACTGTGGGAACGATCATTGGGTACGTTTATTCCCATCTGACGATGGTATGTCAACTAACGCTAGGATAGTACGGCGATGGGTGGCTCACTTTCTCATCCCTTCGAACGCTTTCCTGAATGGTTTGATCGATTGACGATATTCCAAGTTCACCCGTTCCTCCTTCGTAAGTTGGATCTGAACTGTCATACAGTCCTCAGTAAAAGCTAACATCCACTCCAGCATGTCTAGTTTCAGCAGCGTTCACATGTCTAGGATTAATATTTGCATTAATATTCTACAAAGAATCTCTACCCTCAATAGTGAACCATTCAACCTCACCAACCTCATTCTCATTAAAAATGTTCAACTCCAATCATAAAAGACAATCAGCCTCCTATTCAAACATGTCAGATACCTCTACCCTAGTTGATCCAGAATCTAGTCCAGTTCGAGAAAGTCTGCTAGGTAAATTACAATCCAACTCTGAATCGTCTTCGCCGATTACTGCTATCAACCCTAATCGACCTTCTGGAAAGACTGGTCCATGGGGATTCTGGGAGTTGATGGCTTTACGACCTGTGCAGTTGACTTCTTTGACTCTTTTCTTGAATTCGTATGTATCGGTGGAGACTTTTTTGTGTGGGGTTTTTGGGCTGACTTTTTTGTGTAGATTTATCGGTGGTGCTTGGGGTGCTGCTTCTTTGTTGTTTTTCTTTGATAAAAATAAGTGAGTGGTTTGACTTTTTTCATCGTATCTGTACTGACTTGTTACAGTGGTCTTGGAATGTCTGTGAGTGACAAAATCAATTTCCAGCTCGGTTACTAATCCCCTACCAGGCATCAGCGATCGGCTTTGCACTGTCAATCAACGGCTTCTGGTCAATCGCATGTCAATTACTAGTCTTGAACAGATTAAGAAGATTCCTAGGTCTGAGTGTGGCCTACAAAACACTTTCATTCGGTTGGATCCCAATCTGGTTCCTTCTCCCGTTACTTCGTAAAGTGTTGGAATACTCTGAAGAAGCTTTATCGCCAGATAACGAAATTGACGATTCGATGGGTTTCCCATTAATGTACCCTGTCGAACGTGGTTGGACGACAACTATCGCCGTCAATGCTTTGTTGAGTTTCGTCACTTTCGTCAACATGTCCAGTAGTCTTTTGATGGTTTTGGTGAATTTTTCGAGTCCTGATAAGACTGCTTTTGGAGCTGTCAATGGTATCTCCACAGCGGTCGGTTGTATGGCTAGAGTCATTGGTCCATCTCTAGTTAGTGCTGTAAGTGTATTCATTACCGATTCGGCACACCCTTTTTGCTGATACTTGCTTAAAAGCTATTCGCCATCTCAATGGACGGTAAAGTTTTAGGTGGTCGTTTATGGTGGATATTCATGGTCATTTTCTCAATAGGCAATTTCATTACTTGCTTGTTCATCTCGAATGGAGATAAATCTTCTTCTGCTTTATCTGCTATTGATGAAGATGAGGAACCACCTGAGGAATGGGATTACGAGGACAGTGGTGGAAATGGGGAAGGTAGTGGGAAGATCGTTAGTTGATCTGAGTTGGTGCATTGCATTGTTAGAGAGTATTTTGTTTTTGTCGTTTTTTCCTTTGCCTGTTAATGATTGTTCAACTTATATCATCATTGTAATCATCTTCTACGCTAGTGTTCAGCATTAATTATTTCATACGAGTATCATTATCATATATCTATCTATTCTTTGACTTCCATGTAGCTTACTTGATCTTGTTCGGACCGTAATAACATCTATTTATCCGAGAATCCAGACTAAGTAGCAAAGGGATAATTTTTCAGCGGGCGGCTAATGGGATTTCCACTTGCCGTATAGCAGAATCATGTTGTGAGAATAACAACGTGACCTTGAGATCTTATATCCACAATACTAGTTCTCCTTTACATTAATTGTTACTTTATTACTTCATTCTATCTCTCCCCATCACCATCACCATTCACTACCCCACCTCCCTACCGCATCGCATTGCCGCAATCAATCAATAATTATTGGGGACCATCCTTTGATACACAGTGAAAATCACAAGGTGCCCCTCGTTTTACTGTGACTTCCCCCTCTCAACACCTCCTTTAACATCGTTGCCGTCGCATCGTAGTTATACCATCAATCAGGTGATAAACTTTTTGAATCTCACTTATCAAATTTTAAGCGAGGACACAAGAAGAAAACGATCGATAAATCACCTGCACCAGGACAACGAATAAACGTTTAAACCAGCTACAATACTTATTCTCATCATCACTTTCATTATGGATATACATTTACCTATCACCCAATAAATTGGTATCTCAACATCACATCCCACGTTCACATTTCAACACCTTCCACAATGATCGCCGTAAATCCAACAATCGAACCACCTCTCCCTTCACCAACAACGTCAGTCACTCGTTCACCGCGTCACGTTCCACTTCTAAGTCTCGCTCAACCTGCTATCAACCTTTCAGATGATCTTTCTCATGACGAGGAGGAATTTAGAGTGGGAGAAATCTGGAATGGTAAGTTTTCGTCTATATCCTTTGTGTAAAATATCTCTTTACTTTAGGTTAATCTTTTTTTGATAGTTATATCTCGAGCGGCGGATATTGTGAAAGACGGTGAGAGACTTGAAAATTTGGCTTGGCGGTGGGTTATCATCTTTTCCTACTCGTTTTGATTTTTGCTAAAGTATCTTTTTTAGACACTGGGGTCAACCTATTCATAAACGTCGACCATCAATTTCATCGAATTGCACAGCATCTTCAATGGATATATCAGTTCATACACCCGATTCAGAACATTCAACAACTCTCTTCCCACGTAGTCGAAGTTTCGAGAAAAGATCCTTTGGAGGTGCACTCAAACTCTTACTTGATGAAGATAACTTTAAAGATTGGGTCTTGGACGCTAAAAATCGTTTACCAGTGATAAAACCTTCGCCTGTCACCCCTTTCATCTCTTTACCTGATACACCTGTTGCTAACGTGGAAATTCGATTGGTTGAACCTACTCCTGTCCCAAGTCGTGTCGGAAGTTTGGGAGGGAGCATGAACGCAGGTGGTCTACTTGGTGGTGCTGCTGTCCCACCTGCTTTAAATGAAAATGACGAAGAAACTATCTTAGAGGAAGAAAATAATTTGAATGCTAGTAACAGTGTAACAGGTCCCTCTGGTATTCACATTGGTAAAAATCGATCTCCCAAACGACGTAACAGGTTTTTCATCAATTCAAGTCCAAACAAGGGCAGTGGTTCTGATACGTCACATATCTCTCAAACTTCACCTGTTGCTCCGGCTGTACCTCAAGTAGTTTCGCAGATTCCACCGCCACTATCTGAACATCGTAGAAGTTCAGGTGAATCGGAAAGTGGGGAATTAGTGATAAGACGTAGGAAAGATACGGAAAAGGATAAAGAGAAACGACATGTTTCTATCGCCACCATGAAAGGTCGTTTTGCTAGTGAAAAAAGGAAAGCCGCTGAAGCACTTAAATTGAAGAACGAGGCGGAAGAAGAAGAAGGTGGATGGGAAGATGACGAGGAAGAAGAAGATGAGGAATGGGACGATGAACCTGAATCTCCAGTCAAACCGAAAAGACCCTCGATCAATCGAAAAGTCTCTTCATCGAAATCAAATAGATCTTCGTCCAACGCGGATATCGATTTATCACAATTAACACGTCAAATTTCGAGAAAATCGACAAACGTTAAAGATAAAGATCCACCACCTCCACCTGCTCCTACGCCTTTGAAGAAGATGTCTAAGAAAGAAAAGGCTGTGGCTGCTGCTGAAAGAGCTAGGATCGAGGCTGAGTTGGATGCTCAAGAGAAGAGGAAGATGTTTGCTAAGAAGGAAATCTTTGGTGAAAATTACAGACAAACTTCAGAGGGATTGTTGTCGAATTTATTCAAACGTGGTGCCAGTATGGTAGATCTTGTAGGTTGATGTTTGATTTTGATCGAGCTTTGACTAATTTTTCTTTTAGACTGATCAAAGTGGATTACCTATTCGACCGTCCCCTACGCATGTTGGATTATCTAGCTTGAGTAGATCTCCGGCACCTGGACCTAGTCTTTTGAGATCAAAGTCGGCAGTTGCCATCCCTGTCCAAACTGGTGTTAGTGTGACAGCTGCGCCGTCCGGTTTAAGGACTTCAGATGAGAGAGTAAGTTGTGAATCGATTCAATTGACTGATCAACAGCGTCCACCTCCTGAAGTTGATCTCGAATCATCAGGCGAAGAAAGCGAGGATGATTATCTCGCTTCGTCCACTACTAGAAGGAAGATTGCAGAATTGGCCGCAAAGAGAGACGCGAGGAGTGAAGCTAAAGTTGGTGCGGTCTCTGTGGCTCAACCTGTACCAACTGGTGGACCTATTTTGGATGCTAGTGGGATTGTTCAACCTTTATCACCTACGACTAGACGAAGGACGATTATCATGAGAGAAATGTCGGAATCGTTACGTCGAAGTAAGTCATCACCACTTCATTAGAAGATATGATACTGATCATTTCTAGACATCATCCTTGAAAGAGAAAAATCAGCAGTACGAAAAGCAACTTTCGCACCACAACCTCGACCTAGTACGACTGATCCACGTTTACAAACGTCGACTTCAGCTACTAATCTTACGAATTATGGTTATCAATATGGAGCACCACTTGAGAGACATAATTCACAACCTTCATATAACACTGATCCCTCTCGAGCGTCGCCTCAACAATTATCTGGATCACATCATGGGGGATACAACCCTTCTAACAAACCTCCAACTCCGTCTCAAGCACAATCACCCATTGAACCGATAAGAAGAAGAACCCAACCCAACGTGTTAGGTGGAGGATTTTTGAGACCTCTGACAAGAGTCGGTGAACCCGTTTTAGGTCGTGTCCAATCATCAGCGAATCTATCGGTGTTACCTCAAGGATCACCTTCGTCTGTATCACCGAAATTCGAAGCTCCGCATATGCAACGAAGAGCGACTGATGGACCTGTCGATCGATCACCTTCTGAAATCGAAAATGATAGGGTGAGATTGAGAAGGGAGTTACAGAAGAGGAGCGAAACTATGGATACGAGTTATAGCAGTCATGGATGGTGACGACTTTATTTTCCTCAATCTTATTTAAGTTTGGAATTATTCTTTTTTGGTTGTATTATGGGAGATATTGGAATTTAGGTCGGTGGTGGCATTTATTTTGCAGAAGAAGAACAAGAAAGATTTAAGACGAGGTTGTATAATAGATCATTTTTAGTATTACTTTCACTTGTAATTATGCATGGATGCAGTATATGGTGGTATGTTTCCTGGTTGTTGAGTGATAGGATAACTGAAGATAGCATTGTGCATGTGTGCGTATGAGTATGGGTGGTTGGAGCTTTGTAGATGAAGTAATACTTCAAAGATCCCATCACTTGAGCCACGTGGTAGCGAGCCATATTTATTTATTTTTCATTATTTTTTAGTGTTTTCTCCCGTGTGTCGCGTCGCGAGCCATTCAATGCAACGAATCCAAACACTGCAGGATGGGAGGGAGGTTGATCAACTTAATTCTATACATCTATCTATCTATTCTTATTCATCTCACTCACCTACTCCTACCATAATCTCCGTCGACACAGATACACTCACACTCTCATCTCTCGACGTTAACTCATACTCATCCTATCAACTCACTCATTTCGTAAGTTATAACAACACAGACCCCCCTCCCTTCCCTTCACTCGCCCTTACCCACGCCCACTCGTCGCATGGCATTTGATCGTTGAAGGACAAAGCTGATGTTCATTTCTTCAATCTCTTCAATTGTTCTCATCTATCATCTATACTATTATCCATTTAATATCTACTACAACGTTCTTTCCAAACACCAAAAACAATTCAATCCAATTCAATCTCAACACTTGCAGATATTAGATCCTTCAACATCAATTATCAATAAACAACAATGCGTGAAGTCATTTCCGTAAGTTTCTATTCCTTTGATCACTTATGATAGTTCTCATCATTCATTGCCACTGAATACTGATCATTGTCACTTTTAGGTTCATGTTGGTCAAGCAGGTAGGTGTCATTGGATTACTACAAAATTGGGGAAATAAGATTTGATGGGTCTGTGCGATACTGATGACAATTTTTTAGGTGTTCAAATTGGTAACGCCTGTTGGGAACTTTACACTATCGAACACGGTCTCAGCGTAAGTTGTTTTCACGTTAATGGGGGAGAAAATATCTGGACTGGATGCATGGAATGGAGTACGGATACAGTGTACACATGTTTGGTTGATTCAGGAAACAATTGGATATTTAGATTCGGTCATCAAGGTTGACTGTTTATACTGACTCCTTTATCTAGCCCGATGGACGTCTCATGGAGAACTCCCCTTCAGCTGGTGATGATGGATTCTCCACCTTCTTCTCAGAAACCGGTGCTGGTAAACACGTTCCTCGATCTCTCTATGTAAGTTTTTCTGATCATTTTTCGATTTGATCTCGTTTCTCACAGATGTTTCCAGGTCGATCTCGAACCCAATGTCATCGACGAAGTTCGTACCGGTACCTACAGAAGTTTGTTCCACCCAGAAACCATGATCACTGGTAAAGAGGATGCCGCTAACAACTGTAAGTTGTTTCTCACCGAATTTTGGATCAGCGGGCTAATTGTCTGTAACCAGACGCCCGTGGTCACTACACTATCGGTAAAGAACTCGTTGACTCCGTCCTTGAGCAAGTTCGTCGTCTCGCCGACAACTGTTCAGGTCTTCAAGGTTTCTTCGTCTTCCACTCTTTCGGTGGTGGTACCGGTTCAGGTTTCGGTGCTCTCCTCCTCGAACGTCTTTCTACCGACTACGGTAAAAAATCAAAACTCGAGTTCTCAGTTTACCCAGCTCCAAAGATGTCAACATCAGTTGTCGAGCCATACAACTCCGTTTTGACCACTCACACTACCCTTGAACACTCTGACTGTTCATTCATGGTTGACAACGAAGCGTGAGTCTGAACTATGAGATGGTTATTGATTGTATTTAGCATCTACGACATCTGTCGTCGTAACCTTGGTATCACTTCACCATCATTCACCAACCTTAACAGATTGATCGCTCAAGTCGTCTCTTCAATCACTGCTTCCCTTCGATTCGACGGTTCCCTCAACGTTGACTTGAACGAATTCCAAACTAACTTGGTTCCGTAAGTTCCCCAAATTCAAATATCAAACTCTTGATTCCCTAACACTGTCATAGTTTCCCAAGAATCCATTTCCCTCTCGCTACCTACGCCCCAGTCGTTTCTGCTGAGAAGGGTGAGTAACGTAGTCTTGCTGTATCTAACTTCTTAGCTTTCCACGAGTCCAACTCTGTCTCTGAGATGACTATCTCATGTTTCGAAAGTAACAACCAAATGGTCAAATGTGACCCCAGAGCCGGAAAGTACATGTACGTCGTCAACATCGTCGTAACGAACAACAAATTAACGTTATCATAGGGCATGTTGTTTACTTTACCGTGGAGATGTCGTTCCCAAGGATGTCAACGCTGCCGTTGCCAACGTCAGAACCAAGAGAACCATCCAATTCGTTGATTGGTGTCCTACCGGTTTCAAGGTGAGCAAGACTTACGATAGCATCGAGTATCGTGATTAACAAAATCATAGCTTGGTATCTGTAACGAGCCACCAGCTCTCGTTCCAGGTGGTGATCTCGCCAAGGTTTCCCGATCCCTTTGTATGTTGTCAAACACTACATCGTGAGCATAATTTCGTTACTCAAATGGACAACACTAACCCATCCTTCAGCATTGCCACTGCTTGGGCTCGTTTGGACAACAAATTCGATCTTCTCTACTCAAAGCGTGCCTTTGTGCACTGGGTAAGTCATTCATTATACAACAAAGCGTTTAGAGCTAACTCCTTTTCAGTATGTCGGTGAAGGTATGGAAGAAGGAGAATTCTCCGAAGCTCGTGAAGATCTTGCAGCCCTTGAGAAAGATTACGAAGAAGTCGGAATCGACTCTGCTGACGCAGAAGAGGAGGAGGCCGAGTACTAGATGGCTATACAGGTTCAAATTGGATTTGGATTTTGATTTGGTTATTTTCCTTTTTGTCGTTCGGGTCCTATTTTTTAAAACGCTTTTTCGAACAAAACGTAATTACCCTTCCCTCCCCTTTCTACCTTCTTTGAAATTCTTTTCGCCTATCTGATGGGCTCGCAATTGCAACTTCTTTCCGTAACGTTTGAATTTATTTATTACTTTTCTCTTTCGTTTGTTCGATGAATAAGTTTATTTCGTTGAGAGTTAGTCATGTCGAGTGTGGCAGCGTGCTCGTACTGTTTGTTCTACAAGACTCTCCCCAAGTTGCGATACTCCATTGGATCTCATGCATCACTTCAAGTATAATAAAATAAGTAAATAGAAATATTAATAGGATATTCATCTTGTTCAAGCTAGTACTCTGCGATTGGTATTGAATTTCCCATATAACTAGGTGTCGACCCTTCTGCACTACAAGTTGAACTGTTTGTTGTCCGTCTCGAAAATCCCTCTGATGTCACCAAAGTATCAAACGAAGACAACAACTCATCGGTTGACGTCTGATTATGATGAACCTGATAATAATCAATAGCCGAACAAGAGATCTTGGCTAAATCTTTCAAACGATCTTTAGAGACATCATCTGTTCGATTTAATGTTAGCTTTCACGTTTTAACCGACCCAAAGAAGAAATCAAAATTTACAGGAATTGTATAATCTTGTCATGAGAGCTGAATGAGTTTGTTCAAGTTCAGAAGCTGTGCTATCGTAAGTTTTGGATCTATCAGTCGCCCAGTTTGAAACTATGACTGTCAGCCTCTGGATCTGGAAGAGAAGAAAAGAATGACTAACCAGCTTGACTCCATATAGCCCCAATCTTAATTTTGATGTCAACTTTGGAATTTCGTAAACCTATCTCACAAGAGGTTTGGAGATTCTCGGGAACGTAGATATGGGTTTCGAATTCTTCTGTTAGTTCGTTATATACTTTTTTGTAGTGGAGGTTGGAGTAGGATTCTTCGGATGGTTCGTAGGTTGTAAAGAACGATTCGACAGTTCTAGATTCAGATTTGGATTTATCGTCAGACGTCTCAGTGTTTGTAGGGGTAGTTTCACTTTCTGTTGATGATGTAGTTGACTCGGGAGTTGTTGTTGAGGTCTCTGAACTATCTGAATCTGAAGACTCTGCAACAATTTTAGTATCAGAATGAGTGGTTGGTTACCGATACTTACTCTTTTTACTTGGTCTGTCCTCAGGTTCTTTACCTCGCCACGGTCCAGCATATTTTCTATCTTTTCTGGTGTAGAGACCCCATTCATCAACCAATTCTGGATCTCGATCTTTCAACATCTTGTAAACCCGCTGATGATTCGTTTTTCTAGTAGTTTCAGTACCCTTATTAATCGTATCATTTTTGGCGACTTCACTAGTAAATGTAGAAGCGAATTGACGTCTCCCATTTTCAGTAACTCCTTCGTTATCGAAATCCTTGAAACTCGACTTGTCGACGTCAGAATACCAAATTCCACACTTCGAAGATTCAGTCAAAATAGGATCTTGTTTCTTCCACTTGAAAGCAGATTTCTTGGGTTTTCTATTAGGAGACATCAAATCATTTCTCGATTTCCTAGGTCCATAAGAACTCCCCGTATCACTCCAATCAGGTTCTTCCGCTTTCTTCCCTGCTAACAGTCTTCTATAGTACATATCCGGCCCCTCTTCTATCTTCAGTCTTGCCATCTTTCCTTTAGGAAAGATATCCCGAACTTTGATTTCATCATCCCAACTAATCTTTTTGGCTTTCGGGCCTTGTTTACGTTTATGGGTTGATTCGTTATCTGTATCGAATCGGGTGGAGTAATCTGAATCGGTGTCGGAGTTTGAATCACTGGTATTTGAGCTGGTTGGAGTTGAGGCAGTGCTCGATCTCTTGGATATACTTGAAGTGTCGGAATCTGAAGATGACATGGGATACTGACGGTGTTGTGTTTTTGTCTATAAGGGTTAATGGATGTCAGTCTTGCTTGAGTTTGTGAGTAATGTGAATTGTCAGTAATCAGATTGGGTGAAAAAGAATGGATTGTGTCTGGGGAAGAGGGAAGTTTGGTTTGCAAATGATGATCTGACTTTAAGACCAGTGAAACTAGTTGCATATATAGCTGTGGCAATCTTGTAACAAGTTAGACGATATAAAAGGAAGAGAGTTTTCAATTCACAAAGGACATTCCTGTAAGCGGGGATTAGTTGGACAATTTGGTGTTTTTGGATAATTACTGCTGACACTCGATCACCTGGCTAATTGATAGCTTCACGCTTGCATATAGATCGTCAAAAGGTACTGTTGGTACAAAATTTTGAAACCCAAGAGGAACTCGAAGATGGATTCGAAAGTTTTTTAGGAGGAAGGAAATCCAAAGGTTCAATTCAAATTATAGAAGGACTGTCATGATCTCGAGCACTGGCCGTTACTTTTAGGAAGATGTGGAAGGGGGGGATTGGAAAGATCTCATTTACAAGAGACAGATTCCGAAGATGTTCTGAAAGGAGAATGAAGAGTCAGATCAATGTATCCGTGGCAGTCGATTAAAATCACTCACAATCAAACCATTACATTGTTTAACACATTTAGATCCGTTATCCTTCCAACCTGTAGCACATGAACAAGAGCCCAAGATGATTTCGAGCATATCGGCTCTGCAACATTTGGATTTGCAGAAACTGAAACCTGATTGACAAGTTGGTGGAGCTGGAGTGTTGATGACACATTTCGATCCGTTATCTTTGTAACCTGATGCACAACCACATTGACCGTTACTCTCTGTCATGTCTGAACGACAACATTTGGTTTGACACCATGAGGTACCAGCTGCGCATGCTGGTGGAGGAGTGGAACACTTGGTACCGTCATCGGTCTGACCTGAGGGGCAAACACATTTACCGTTAGATTCGGACATGTCGTTTCGGCAGCACATTGAGGTACACCATTTAGATCCACTTGAACAGGTTGGTGGAGGWGTKGAACACTTGGTACCGTCATCGGTTTGACCTGAGGGGCAAACACATTTACCGTTTGATTCAGACATGTCGTTTCTGCAGCACATTGAGGTGCACCATTTAGATCCACTTGAACAGGTTGGTGGAGGAGTTGAGCACTTGGTTCCATCGTCGGTTTGACCGGAGGGGCAAACGCATTTACCGTTTGATTCAGACATGTCGTTTCTGCAGCACATTGAAGTACACCATTTAGATCCACTTGAACAGGTTGGTGGAGGAGTTGAGCACTTGGTTCCATCGTCGGTTTGACCAGAGGGACAGACACATTTACCATTAGACTCGCTCATGTCGTTACGACAGCACATCGTAGTACAGTATTTTGAACCGGAGGCACAGGTKGGTGGAGGGGTCGAGCACTTGKTCCCATCGTCGGTTTGACCRGATGGACAGACACATTTACCATTAGACTCGCTCATRTCGTTACGACAGCACATCGTAGTACAGTATTTTGAACCGGAGGCACAGGTTGGTGGGGGTGGTGGGGTACATTTGGGGAGACATTTACCGTTGGAGACGGTGGAACCAACTGGGCAGCTGTTACTGTGTAAGAATGGGATTGATGGGTTTTGAAGCGGAGTGAACTTACCAAACACCAGAGTTCCATTCTGAACCAGTTGGACAACAGTGACCGCTGCTCATCCATTGACCGTTAGGACAAGAAGACCATTGGTTACAGCTCTACGTCCATAGTCAGTCCTGTACTTGAGAACGCAATAGGCAGAAGGTGACACTTACTCCATCAAGAGCTTTACCGTTAGGACAACTGTAACCACCTTTACCGTCACAAGTTGGTTGACAACCTTGAGGATAGTAGAAAGATTTTCCTTTGGAGGAACATTGCGATTTTGACCAGTTGAGCAAGAAATCCAAACCGACACTAGCAGTGAAGATGCTTGGTGCGGAACCGACTGTAGGCAAAACCGCCTCGTCAGTTTTGGGGGTCACAAGAATTGACGAGAAGCAGACTTACCACAAAGACATGCTAAGTCGTAGTCAACGTTGTTAAGACTTCCTTGGACGTAGGCACAAGTCTGCCACGACCAAGTGGGGAAGAGTAGACCAAGGCCAAGACCGAGGGTACGGTCTTCTACCTCTGGTGCAGTTGCAGGAACTGGTGAGGCATTGATGAGAGGGAGGAGTAGCAAAGAAGCAGAAGTGAGTGAGGAGAAGAATCGCATGTTTGTGATTGTGGTGTGATAAGTGGGGGAGAGTTGGAAGAACACATCGAAGAGAGCACAAAATATCCCCTATTTATACCTCTTCTTGGGAGGTGAAAATTCACAACACGTTTGTGGAATTTGGAATAGTTCAGTTGAAGCATCCTTGCAAAAAAGCGCCATTCATCTATTGGACTCTTCTCGAGAACGGGACAAGCATTCTCGTTGATAAATAACGACAATCATATCCCGTTAGACCTCAAACTGAAAATTTAGGCACATCGATATCAGTAACCGAAAGTTGTTAAATATCTGGATGGATGTCATCTCCAACGACAACCCAGCTGCCAACTTTGTAATTCTATCCCATCATGTTCCTGACGAAAGCCAAGTAACGTCCAGGTTGACGAGTGTTCCTGACAAGTGATCGAAGGATGTCACTTAGGAATACGCTGATCTTGTCTAGCAAAGAAGACCGACGAATAGACAAAAATGGTCAGACCCGAACTGAGAATGATCGGCACCTGATTTTGAAAACCCTGCCACATTACCCGCAGTAGGTAACGATTTCCAATAATTAATAATCAAAGCCTAAGTCAAACTCGTGACCTACTGAGAAGCCTCCCGCGCAGCAAGTGACGCCCACGACCTTCGGTTTCCAGTATCGCCTCCGAAAAAAGTGTCACCGAAATTCCCGCAGTAGGTAACCAACGATTTATAAATCTCGTTAAACGGGCCACTAACGGGAGCGCCTCTCGTTGTCCTTGGCATATTGGTATTAGTTCCTTTGCTTCTGCATCCGCTTCTAAATTTAATCATATTATAGCCAATCGACGTTTTTGCAACCAAGGAAACCCCCCATTTTCATTAACTTAATAATTGAGTGTCTTGTGGTCCAGGCTCTTCTCTGCATCTTGGACACCTCGACGTGTATCCCTGAAAACGTATCGGATACTGTCGAGTTCTCCACCGCCTATGCTCGTTTAAATCTCCAACGGATTGACAGGGGGACATGTGTACTCCCGAGTCAACGCTTGGGGATTAAGCAGAAAACATCTGCAGAGTCACCACTGTACTCATTTGCCTTTAGTTTTCTGACTAGGGAAAGAAAGTAGGCATAAAAAAGAGGCAGCCTAAACGTTTGTAATTGTGAACAATTGATAACCTACTCTACTTAAAATACACGTCATGTTAATGGAATCGTCTAAGAATTGCTCTTATCTTTAAAATTTCCCTTTGTAGTAACGGAAAGCAACCGGAAATGACAGTTATGCTTATCTGGACACTCCTCTCCTCCTTACTCGTTGCATTGCCATGCATTTATGATATGAATTATATGGTATCATTCTAAGAAGAGGGTGTTCAATCATCACTGAACCATACAGAGTTTCATAATGTCTCCACCCAGTGAATCATCTTCAACTCCTGCTGAAGCTGGACCAAGTAAACGGAAAAAAATAACCGGGAGGACTAATGTCACTAAAGCTTGCGAGAACTGCAAGAGAAGGTCAGTTTGTCGTTATAGGACAATGCAGTGAATTTTGACTCATCATTTGATTAGGAAACACAAATGCGATGGTCGAAAACCGACTTGTGGAACATGCGTTGCTTTCAGTGTATGTTGTCAGATCCCAACACCAACTGACTTCAAAACAGGACACTTGTCGATGGGGTATGAGCGGGGATGGAAGAAGTGCTCCTACACTAGAGCTTGTTCAAGCCTTGAAAAGTCGAATCAAGGAGTTAGAAAGCTTGTTGGAAAATAAAGGTCAACAACTACCTCCCCCTCTGGAGGCATTGGATGCTAGTGATGAAGAAGATGACGAAGGTCTTGAGGCGGTGTCACAGACGATGCTACATTTACAGGTGTGTTTGTATTTGTATCAGTTCAAATTTGACTAACAATTTCAGATGGGAGATGATGGTGGAGAAGAAGTTCATTTTCATGGCCCCACAAGTGCTTACGCTCATCTATCTTCTAAAATTCCAAATAAACGGTCACCAGCAGCGGAGAATGTCGTGGATCCAGATGAACCACACGACTATCGTCGATATCTCCCTACTTCTGTTAAATTGTCGGCAGATCAACATCGAATAGCTTTAGATCGATTCTTCAGATTCTTCTCTTCATGGGGTTTGAGAGCAGTACCAAATCTCTTCCAAAGGGACTTATTACGTGCGGTATCAGCCTCGTCGAACACGCCACCACCTAGAACAGCACATTATTCACCATTGCTACATAACATCATGTTAGCTATTGCTTTAATGTTTGCTGATGAGGATTGGTTACGAGATCCTTCGAACAGAGCTGTGTATGCTGAAGAGGCTCAAAAACATCTCGATGCGGAATTGATGAGACCGACGTTAGCGACTGTTCATGGTTTAGCTCTAAAATCTAGTTATCATTCGACTTTAGGAGATCATACGGCAGGCTGGTCGTATTACGCTTTGGCTGACAGAGCTGCTCAGTCTTGTGAGTGCACCATTACGCGTTAGCTAATATTAGTGGGATTGAATGTCGATTGCACCTCCCTCGTCAAGAGTAATGGGATGTCTGAGGAAGAAATGCAGCAAAGAAATAACGCTTTTTGGACAGTGTTCATACAAGATCAATGCTGGTCCGTTTATATTGGGCGTCCACACTCTGTGCAAGATTACAAGTAAGTAACGATCTTGGAGCAATCCTGACAGATAGCACTCCTCTTCCATCCGTTGATCCCGCTATGGACAAAATACAATGGACTTGGACTGATCCTTCTTCACGTATGGCCCCACAAGACAGTTATCTCAGCTCCACATTCGTGGAGACGGCTAAGCTTTCAGTCATCATGCAGAAAATAATGACCACACTGTAAGCTCAAAATACGTTGAAGAGTTGACGTCAGATATTCTCTTAATTCAGATGTGAATAAACTACTTCGAGACGGGACGATCAGTAAATTGAAGTAAGTAAAAGCTATGAACCATCTGACAGTGTAGCGTTTCTCTTGCTACCTGGCATGATGAACTATCTGCACCCTTGGTCATCCCCACGCAATCTGGCAAAACTGCCCTCCCTCACATTTTGATGTTACATCTGGCATATGAATGGCTTGTTATTCTCCTACATCGACCTTATTATCGACCCATTGTCAATCTCGCTGGGCAGCGCGGGGAAGGGGCGGAAAAACAGGCAGTCTCAGCCATGAAGGTATGTTTTGAAATGTTCATCGCTGACGAAAGCGATGTGATCGTTCCGCAGCACAAATCAATAATTTACTTCGGAAATATCATGATCGATTCGATTTGAGATTTACACCCCCGACTTTGTTGAACGTCGCTTTTACCGCTGGAACAACCCATCTTTTAACAGCCGTTCATCAGGTCGACGCAAAGAAGAAAACAGAAGCCATCGAGAGAGCTGAAGAATGTGTTCAGCTTTTACGTCTTGTCGCTGTATCGTGGCCTGCTGCCGGTGACAAAGCAGACATCCTGGAGTCTCTTGTCAAAGAATGGATACCACCAGAGCGAAACGAACCAGTGCAGGATGCTTCAGGTGAAATATCAGAAGAATTTTGGGCTCAACTTCGGGCTGCGGGTTCGTTTGAGAACCTGTCTCAACCAATGTCAATACCTCAACCGCAACAAAGTGCAAACGACAATTTCATGGACTCTTGGCTGAACACCAACCTTTTATCTTCTCAGCCACAACAGACTTCTTGGCCTTCACAATCTCCACCCATCCAGTTTCCAAATATGCAACAGCCGCAGCAGCAGCAGCAACCACAGCAAATACCTTTTCAGAACAACCAACAGGCGGCTTTGGAGTCATGGATGCGAAATGCTTCTCAAATGTGAGTTTCTTTATAAAACCATATACTGATTTTAGGTCGTTACCGTATAATCCTCCTCCTCCTCAAACATCATATCAACCTCCACGTATGACACCTGAATTAGCCGAATTTCTGCGTTCATTGTTTGCTCACATCAGCTTACCTCCTGCACAAGCTGGTCCAACCTCCTCGACCCCTTTCACAGCACCACCACCCCCCATCGACTTCAAAGGGAACGCATTTAGTGGAATGTACGTAAATGGGAACTACCAACAACCACAAACTCAAACGCCTTGGCCGTTTGCTCAATCACCTGTTGATTCTCAGTTGCATATGCAAAATCTCAATGGAATGAACCTTCCTAACAATCAACCTATATTCCCCCAAACTTTGACCGAACTTCCAAACAACTTTCAACACAATCACATCAACCAAACTGGAAACAGCAATGGCAACAGTCTTGGGGCCAATCAAGACATGCAATGGGCAAACTTTTTCGGTTCAGGTTAATTAACCAGTTGTATCTTTGGCCAATTTAATCGTTGTAAATCTACATATGCATTTCTTGGCATTCTATAAAATCAATAAAATCAATACAACGCTAGCAGGAGAATAGACTATTTATTGAAGGATGTCCTTAATCTTAAGATCAAGACAGATCATTTTTCCAGGAGTGTGACCAATGCTAATACCTTCGATTTCGGAAGACATGACCACGAATTGAGGGGTGACACCACATCCCCAAAAGACTGGTACTTCACCCTCTTTGAAATCTGGTGCGTCTCCAAAATCTGGTTTCATTACGTCTGCAATTCCTAACTGAGCAGCGGCGTCAGGTCCCTGTCATTCAGTCAGCAATCGTTTTATTGTTTGATGATCAAATTTATTAATGATGATACTTACCCAGGCAATGGGTTCACCGTGAGTCTGGATGTATGGTCTGGTTATGTCTCTAACTTTTTCTACTAATTCTGGACGGTATGGTCTCATTGAAACTACCATACAACCAGAGAAGACTGCGAGATCGAAATTAGTACATTATCTTCGTGACATTCAAGATTGATGATCAACAAACTCACTACCACTAGGGCAAAGCATAGCTTTGGTCCTGTACATAGGAACGATCTTTCCTGTTTCTTGTTGACGAGGTACTAAGCCTGCTTCGACCAAAGCTTGTTCGAAGCTGAAAGAGCAACCGACTATTGCAAGAGATTAGTCAAGATATATTTCCAAACATTTGAGACTGACTAAGGAAAGCTACACTATCTTCTGTCCAGAACTCTTTACAGTCGACGATATCTTCTTTGATGAGTTTACCGTTTTGATAACTAGAAACATTACCGGTCAGGCGTGTTTATCGAAACATTGACAGCTCACATATTGTAACCAGGTGAATCGGTAGTGATATCACTATCAATTGCCAGATGACTTTGAAGTTTTGGATTTCCAGGTGCAACATTTTCACCTAACAGAGGACAAGAAACTGGATTTCTTTGACATAAACCTCTAAAGTCCGCCGCATATTTTGAAGGCAAGACCAAAAGGTTGGCTTGAACGTAAGCTGTTGCGTGTCCTGAGGTCGTTCCTTTGAAAGTACCAGTTCGACTAGCTAGACGAACTGATTCACTATCTGGGAAAGATTTGATAATAGCCATTGGGAATGTGGAGCGCTGAAATGAAGTGTTTGGGTGGTGATAATTGAGGTAGAGTGGTTGTTTGAGCTTGACTGAGTGGATTATATAGATCTACTTATGGTGATGGACTGTACTTCAGCATATCGATATTTCCACTCTTCTATCTTATCGGCTTTAGATTTCACTGACAGTCTTTGGTCTTGAAATCTGACCTTAATCTCAGGAAATGGTTGCGGAAATCGAGCGGCAACTATGGACATGTTCCATCGGAAGTCAAACGGTCCCTAAACTTCACTTTGCTTCGGTGAATTGAAATAATCTGAAGGTGGCAGGCAAATCATAGATACCATTACAATAATACATGAAAGAAATCAACAAGATGTATACGCCTATTCTACGGAAACTACTCAATTGCAGGTCTAGTGATGAGCAGATGTCTCGATGTGACAGTAGCACTCCATTCACTAACAGATTGTCAGCGTAATCCTGATTGCGAAAGACTCATTTAACTCACATATTGATAAAGATGGTTTGTGTGGCGTCAATCACAAGAGCTGGACCTTCAATCACATCTCCAACATCAAGAGAGTCCAATTCGTATACAGGTGTACTCATTCTTTGACCCTTGGTAGAGCCAGCAGGGGAGACGAATACATCTTGTCTACCGCTGACTTTTGATGATGTCTTTGGGTTGACGGCTGCGGTTTGAAGGGCTTTGATTTCGGAGAACACAGATTCGCCGAGGGATCCTACAGATTTACCAACGCCTTTGACCTGGGAAAACTTATGAGCTCATACATTCCTCACCACAGACATAGAAGGAACTCACCTTGAAATCGTCAACAACGATTCTGCTTTCCAGCAAAAATCCGAATTCATGTTTGTAAGCTTTGAGGAATTCTCTCTCGAAATCGCCATCTTCTGGTTCAGAACTAGATGTTTGTTAGCCCATAACTTCATGTAAAATCGCCAAGCACATACATCATCAATGAGGTATCACTACCGTCAAATCTCATGTGAAGCATTCGCTCCAACTTGATCTTATCTTCTGAAAATCCTTGAGTGCCCAACTCAGTTTGAACTCTTTCTGCGATTGAATCCAAACGAGCAGTGAGGTAGGCAATAGTACTAGATTCGTATACAGAAGAGCATGGTTCTTGTTGTTCGTACACTCTGCTCTTAGTTAGTTGGATTTCTTCGGAGTGAAGATAACAATAGACTAACCTGTCGGCCATGGCTAAACCGTAAGCTGAAAGAATGGAAGAATAGCGATGAATGAGAATGCGGGTGATACCAAGACTCTGTGAGAGCATCAGTAAGCTCCCAAGGATTAAATGTTGATGTGCACTCACCTCAGCAATTTCACAAGCATGTTGACCACCTGCACCACCGAAGGATGCGAGTCTGTAAAGCGATATGAGTTAGTTGTTCTAATGAAATCGAGTAAACATACATGTGTTTGGCAGTAGCAAATCCACGGGCTTCTGTCAAGGTTCTGATTGGTCTCGACATGGTTTCGTTTGCTATGGTGATGAATCCATAGATCTAAGATTGTTTAGCAATTAGGTTCATTCAACAACCGCTCAACTCACCATGTCGTCTAAGCTCATTTCAGTACCAGTTTCTTGGGCGATTTTGCTTTGAAGTGCTTTGAAGGCTGTTTCAGAAGCAGATGGATCTAAAGGTTCATCTTCGTTGGGACCAAAGCATCGAGGGAAGCTAATTTATATCAGCTGGAGGGTCGCTCAATAGTCTTGGAATTTGTGACTCACATTCTTGGAACCAATCTCCCTAAAAGCAAGTTGGCGTCTGTGAGAGCCAATGGACCCCCTTTCCTGTAGCAAGCAGGTCCAGGATGTGCACCAGCTGATTCAGGACCTGCATGGAACATGCCATTTCTAAACGTTAGACAAGAACCTCCTCCAGCTGCAACCTACAACATTTAGCCCTGTTCGGGAACGAAAACTTACGGTGTTGATATCGAGTTGAGGGCTTTGGATCGAGATACCAGCTGTAGTGGTTTCGTAAACAATCTCGTACTTTCCATCGAAACGAGACACATCAGTTGAGGTTCCACCGACGTCGAATCTGGTTATTTGTTATCAGATTGAAGTCCACAATTTTCATCTTCAGCTAATGCACTTACCCAATAACGGGTGATCGCTCTTCCTCGTCCCAACTCGTCAAAGCGTACCCTACTACACCACCAGCAGGTCCGGAAAGGATGGATTTCAAACCTGTGAAATTCTTCGTGGTGTCAATTAATGCCTACGAACGATCGATTACTTACTCTGAGATCAACCAAACCACCATCTGATCCCATAAATTCGACCTTAAGGTCACCATTTTTACCACCTTCAAATCCAGAGTAAAAACCGCTAAGGTAATCTCCCAAAACTGGGGTCAGGTACGCATCGGCTGTAGTTGATACACCTCTTGGTACCATGCGAATCATAGGTAGAAGTTGAGAAGATAAGGATATGTGTTCAAAACCAATGGATTGTGCAATTTTACCGATGGCTAATTCATGATCGGGGAAAGTGAATCTGTTGTGGTTCAGTCAGTAACAAATAGAAGATGTACTGAAACAACTCACGAATGTGCCAAAACCACAGCAACGGATCTGTACCCCTCACTGAACAATCTTGTTAAATCGGCTGCTACTTTATCCTCTTCGAGTTGTTTGAGGATATGTACCGCCTCTCCACTCATTCCACGAACAATCTTGTCATTCTCTCCCAAGGTGCTTTGTATACCTTCACCAGTGAATCCCTTGACAACTTTACCAGAAGCATCGAACTGGACTGAATGAGAAGCTTGTTCTGGATCCGATGTGTAACCAACAAGAGTGACCCGTTCATCAACTTCGACTACGTCTCCATATAATGTCGATGGTTTTTTGATGTTAAGATCGAAGATACGAGGACGAGCTTGATTACCGATAGAGAGTAAATCACCAAAGCCTTTGGTGATAAGCAAAGCATGTTTAGCACCACGACGCTCAAGAAGAGCGTTAGTCGCCACGGTAGTCGAAAGTCGAACACAGTCTGTTTACATCAGTGTCTAAGACTGCTCAGCTAACCCTACTCAACTTACCAATTTTCTGGGTTGGAAGTGGAATTCCTCGAGGTACTTTCTCGCCAACAACGGTTTCCAAGATTCTGCGGATACCTTCCGTTGGAGCATCTGCATAATTGGAAGGATCTTGGGAAAGGAGCTTGGTTATGATCTCCTTACGTGGACCGTCAAGGTTTTTAGGGTCTGGGAAGGAGCTGAGATGGGAGGTGTTAGCAGTAAATTCTGTTGGACAAAATGCTAAAACTTACGCATGGACATCTGTGAATGTTCCTCCCTAAAATAATTAATCACCTGTTAGACAGGCTCAAATGTAAAAGGAATTACTCACTCTGTCAATGCTGACTCTGATTGAATGATCTGGGATAGCTGAAGATAATTTTACACCGGTCATGATTTTGTTTGTGAAGTGTTAAGATGAAAGATAAAAACAAATAATTAGGTATGTCCTGCTACTTATTGTAAGATGATTCAAGATCGGGAAATAAATATTGATCCTCATTATTGACTCCACGACCTAGTTTAGCTTATGACTGTCGCATACCATTGGCTACATTTTTGCTCAAAAACGAAAGATATTGAGAATTCCGCTGGGAGATTAAGGAGGACGCTCCTCCCGGAAATCCTGATATTTTGCCGTGCCTGGTAATTTCATCTTTACCTTTGTTATCTTTTCCTTTTTCTCCAGCAGATACTAGGATATCATGATGCATGCATCTCATGGAGGTGGAATCACTCCGCTTTCGGTTTATCGGGATAAATCAAAGGTTTCAAGCTCTTGAGTTATTTTCCACTTTATAACAACCATACCATTCAAGTGTTGTCTATTCTCATCAAAATAACTTTGCAAAAATGACAATTCAAACTCCTATCACAGCTCTTCCAAACGTCAAATATGATCCAATCACCCTTAGTCTTTTGTGAGTCACGTCCATGAGATCAACGAAGATGCTGACTGTCGGCTTGACATCAGCGCCAACCGATTCATGTCAGTTGCTGAGGCTATGGGTCGATCCCTCCAACAAACTTCTATCTCAACCAATATCAAAGAAAGACTTGATTACAGTTGCGCCCTGTTCAGTGACACAGGTGATCTAGTAGCCAATGCACCTTTCATTCCTGTCCATCTAGGTTCGATGTCTTTCGCTGTCAAATTTCAGCTTTCTCGTTGGGGTAAAGATCTCAAGGATGGTGATGTCTTATTGGCAAACTCTCCTATGGCTGGTGGATCGCATCTTCCTGGTAAGTTTACTCTATGGATTTATGTCATTCTAAAACTAACTCTCTTAGATTTAACCGTCATCACTCCTGTTTTCAATCCAACACCTGGAAGAGAAACAGAAATCATCTTCTTTACCGCTTCCAGAGCTCATCACTCCGATATTGGGGGTATCACCGGTGGTTCCATGCCTTCAAACAGTACAATTTTAGCTGAAGAGGGAGCAGAAATCGAATCATTCAAACTTGTCTCAGGTGGAAAATTCGATGCCAAAGGGTTGTACCAATTACTTGTTGAAGAACCTGCAAAATATCCCGGTTGCAGTGGTTGCAGAAACTACAGAGATGTCGAGAGTGATATCAAAGCTGTAAGAGACTAGTCTGGACTCTGAAGGGAGTTGCAGCTGACGCTTTTCTTAGCAAATTGCAGCAAATCACAAAGGTACTCAATTGCTACATTCTTTGGTCGGAGAAAATGGTCTAGAAACTGTTCACGGATACATGAGATACGTACAACTGTAAGTACAGCACCATGGCCAAGACTTCGATCAATACTTAGCTCATACGAATCGTAGTAATGCTGAACAAGCGGTTCGAACTATGTTGAAGCAAGCTGCTACAGCTGCTGGTTCCAATGAGCTCTCCGTAAGTCTTGGATGAATGTCTCGAAGATGTGCTGATAGCAGTAGGCTATTGACTACCTCGATGACGGATCCCCAATCGCGCTCAAAGTAACGATAAATGAGGACACAGGCAGTGCAGTATTCGATTTTACCGGTACTGGACCAGAAGTTCGAGGAAATTTGAACGCTCCTATTGCTGTTGTCCATTCTGCTATTATCTATTGGTGAGTTTGATAGTGCGATATTTTGACTGACGTTCAGTATGAGAGCTATGGTCAACCAAGATATTCCTCTTAACGCTGGGTGTCTGGTTCCTTTAGACAGTATGTTCCTCGTCGTTGGTTACTGGCTCAAACTGACACCTCACAGTCGTCATACCAGATGAATGTCTCCTAAATCCTTCGCCCGAAGCAGCTGTCTGCGCAGGAAACGTCTTGACTTCTCAACGTATAACTGATGTTGTTTTGAAAGCTTTCAACGCTTGCGCTGCCAGTCAAGGTTGTTGCAACAATTTGAGTTTTGGTGTGGGAGGCAAGAATCAAGAGACTGGAGAGGTCAAGTCAGGTTGGGGTTACTACGAGGTGAGTTTGAATTACAAATTAACGTTAACGTCAGACTATTGCAGGTGGTAGTGGTGCTGGACCCACCTGGAATGGAACATCAGGAGTCCAGTAAGTGTCATCCTTGTTGTCAAAGAACCATTCTGATAAGTCCCAGTTGCCACATGACCAACACACGTATCACTGACCCAGAGATTTTGGAGAGACGTTACCGTAGGTCATCAATTGAGGAACACTACTGATGATGTAGCTGTCATTCTTCGCGAGTTTTCTTACAGAACAAACTCTGGTGGTCTAGGAGCTTACTCTGGTGGTGACGGTGTTGTTCGAGATCTCGAGTTCCTTGAGCCATTGCAAATCTCCATGCTTTCAGAAAGACGCGCGAAAGCACCATACGGTTTAGCAGGTGGTGAGGATGCAAAAACAGGTATCAACACTTGGTTGAAACAACCCACCAAGACCGGTGGGAAGGTTAGAAAAGTTAACCTGGGTGGTAAAGCAACGGTTAATTTCGGGGCTGGTGATCGACTGGTCATCCAGACTCCAGGGGGCGGAGGATGGGGTAAATTGTCCGATAAAAAGAACAAAGACGAGATGGTTACCGTGTCAAAGATTGAATGGGAAGCCCGGGGTAGCTTGGCTGAAAAAGCAGCTGCGCAAGCGGCTTTTGGGGCTTGAACGGGATAAACGTCAGGATTGCGTCGATTTTCTTGTTTTACCTATTTTTGTTATTTTATTGTCATGTCACATCTGTGTTGCGAGAATCGAGGGTTCGGAGTAATGCAACAGTCAAGCATCAAGTGGCCAAGAGCTCAAACGGACAACGTCATTAATTCATGAATTCAAAAAGTACGGGATGACCTTCTTATGCCAAGATTGTATTTCGGTGACTGGAATGAGTGAAGTTTCTCGATCGCACAAGTTTTCGGATAAGGGTTCGACCTGATTCTGCCGACATCGACTGAAAAACAACCTATGCCTGAAGCAGAGTGATGGTATCTGGATCGACAAAGTGATTCATTCATCAATATTTGGTATGTAGAGGTCTATGAATCGAGAGTAAGTCCAGTCTAATTAAGAGTGTGAATCCCGGTGAGTCACAAAAGTCGTCAAGTTTGACAACATGATATTCAGGGGTTGTAATGCAGGTTACGTAAACTATTCCCGAAAGAAAAAGGGAATTGAGGCGGGAGAGGAGAGGAAAAGGAGAGCACGTAACGTAATTAACCCGACAAAGTTAGCCGGATTGGGATTTAAGGAGAAGAAAAGTCTTAGGTCTTAGATATGTTGAATACGTTCATTGGAATGCAACTTACCCGTCACACTGCGAAATCAAACCCCCAACCCAAACCAAAACCAGGTATCAGGATCAAATATAAAGGATTCAATGTTTCGGGTATGTTAGTTATTGCGATTCACATTCACTTCAAACGGTTCCTTTAAGATTTCCCTCAGCTCGTCCCCTCTTAATAAAGCGCCACAAGGAGAATTTGTTTTCAACTCCTTCCACTTTCAGCCCGTTCGAGGGGAATTCAGAAACACTTTTTAACACCAAATGTCAGTTCAACCGAGTCATCTTTCACTTTTAAATTGAATTCTTTCGATTTGGACCTGGATCCTTGATCTACTTGCCGACCATATCATCGTTTCCGTAGGCATAATTCATATGTCACCAATTCAAAAACTAGGTTCCTGAATGAACTTACCGTTCAAAGATGAAAATAAAAGATTGACATCGAGGAAGGTCTCCCCGCTTGTGGCTGACCCTAGTAATCCAATGTGAGAGACAAAGATCGACCGTCTAACGATGATGACGGGAGATGAAATAAAGGATAAAATGGACATACGAAAAATACATATAGGTTAGAGAGTGTCAAGATCGTGTTCATCATTTATCAACCCATCCACCTCTGTTTCTTTTTCTTCAGTATTACTCCAACCAAAGAAGAAACTTGAATCAAACAGTTCTGTGACACACAACGAGAATACTGAAACACGATCTAAGTAAATAAGAGGAATAACTTAGTTCAAAATGGTGAGTGTGAATAAACCTAAACGTTATACCCCCGAAACACCATAATGAAATGGCCATTGCCATCAAATTTATTCATCAATCAATCACTCAATCAATCAAAACGTTTCTCAGATCCCTGCCCCCCCTTTCCTTTCCTTTAGTTCACTTTTCCTTTTCCTCTTCTCTTTGTCTATTAATACCTTATCTTTTCTTTTCTCCCATCAACATCATCCCTTTTTTTACTCCTTGCTGCCAGCTGGACTGACGTATCCTTCTTCTCAGTCATACTTTGATAATCCATACGATTCAAACGGATCTTCTTCCTCTACTATCCCCAACCATTCGTCTCAAAGGAAGGTTGCCTACAACCCTGTAATCTTACTTCCAGATACCCCACCAGTATCACCTAAACTCGGTGCACTTGGCTTCCTGGCCACCTCCAACATGTCAAGATCAGTTCAGATCAACACTTCGAGCAATCAGCTCACCACCCAACGTCACTCTTATCAAGCGACAACTCCTACTGGTTCAAACACTCCCTTTTTCACCCCCTCATCACCCCTCACTCTACCACCTCTTTTACCTGATGAAGAATACGATTCTGATTTCGAAGCTTCACCTGACATGAGCTCTGGTCTGTTGACACCAATTCTCAGCCCTGGACAAGCCCTTACTTCCAGACTTAACGATCATATCGCTTCTCTTGGTTCCCTTTCGAAACCAGATCTAGGTCTTTCTCTCAACGAGTCGACTGATGATTTGCTCACTCTTTCACAAGGTCTCCCAGTTCTACCTCCCAATCATCCATTACGAAGTGCTATGATTTCATCGGCAGAAAGGGAGAAAAGAGAAGCTCAATCAGTCCCAACGACACCAAAAGGACATCCCATAGAAGAAAGGAAATTCTTTTCCTTCTCTACCAAAGTAAGTTCTGATGCTGTCGTCATGCAATCAAAACTGATTCCCCGTAGTCCAAAAGCTATCCAATGACTAAACCCGAAGCTTTATCTTCGTTGAAGTATCTACTACGAGTACCTAGACGTCATCGACCCGTTCTTTTGTTCTGTTTCGTTGTCGCAACTTTCGCCTGTATTCTTCTCTCAAGGGCTGTATCTGGTTCTTCAGCTGCCGCCGTTGAAGCCCCATTCCAAACACGTCTCATGTCAAGAGGTTTCGCTCAAGCTCCAGCCCATGTTCCCGTTACCTCTTCCATTTACAACGAAAACACCGAACCAATCGAATTCTTGAACAAAGACGAAGAACTTGTCGCTCTAATCAACGTGAGTCAATCCATCTCCATGTCTGGCAATATACTAATAAATGATCAGTTCATCACCTCAACCACTTCAAACTCCCTCCCCCCTCTTAATCCCGAACTTCCTCTTGACCCATCCATAGTCCTTGACTTTGATCCAACCAGACCAACAGCTCGGGAGGATCTTGATCTCCTCCGAGACGAGGTCAACGCCATCTACCCTATCCTTCTCTTAGGTCGTATGCGTGACCCATGGCACCGTGAAGTCAAGAAGATGCTCGCCCAATACAAAATCACTCCAGCTCCCTTGGTCATTGATGTTGATCAACGTCGTGATCATCAAATTTTCATCCCTCTTATCGCGCGATTACTCGACACCACTGAGTTACCGCAACTGTTACTCCTTGGTAAACCAGTGGGTAATTACCACGAAGTTCTTGCTCTACGTGACTCTGGTAAACTCAAATCTACATTGGAAGCTTCGGGTGCTGTGACTATCAGGGATGCTGTTATCAAGAAGAAGGGAGTGAAGGAGTTGGAAAGACAAGAGATGGATCGTTTACTTAAACCCAGACCTCTGTAGTTTTTCTGGATTTCTTTTTGACGATTCACGACATTTCTTTTCGATTGTACAATAGTTATTACACATTCATTCGTTCACTCCTTTTTCTCTATATAGATTGCTTATATCATAGATTTATCCATCACAAAATTGCTATGTCACCCTTACCATGACACTGATCGTTACCAAACGTCTTTCGATCGCAGTCTTACTCTTTCATCAACTTGTCCAGACTTTGAGACCCCTCCACTTCTCATCTCTGTTCTGGAACTACCGTTCGTAAATGACCATGCTGTAAACCATGAATAATATTCTGTAAACAGAAAGCTTCCATCTCTCGCTGTGTTTCGACCGTCAATGTTCCTACATGAGGTAAACAGAATGCCCTTGGATTATCGAGAAGAGCTTGAGGGATATGAGGTTCGTTCTCGTAAACATCTAAACCCGCTCCAGCTATAGTTCCATTGTCCAAAGCTTGAATCAAAGCCGTCTCATCGACAATAGGTCCCCGAGCTGTATTGATCAGGATTGCAGATTTCTTCATCCTATCGAAAGCTGAGGTCGAGATCAGGTGTTTAGTCGAAGGATTCAACGGAAGATTTAACGAGACCACATCAGACGTCTGCAGTATTTCTTCATATGTAACGTATTCGGCTCCAGCCTCCATCTCAGAAGGTAGTCGATTTCGATTGTGATATTGAACTTTCATACCCAGAGCTGTTGCTCTACGAGCCAAAGCCCGACCTATACCCCCCATTCCAAGTATACCCAGAAGTTTACCCTTCGGATCATTCGATAACGGGAGATTAGAGTTGAAGGTTCCAGCAACAGCTGAGGCCAAAGCTGGCTTGTATTGTCGTAAAGCACCGATCATCAGGAAGACCGCTGTGTCGGCAGTAGCATCGTCAACAGCAGTTGGAACATTGGAAACTTGTATTGATCTGGATGAGCAGGCAGGGATGGAAACTGACATCAACAATGTTTCTCGATGACACTTACTTTGATCGTACCCAGCTCCGTTATGACAGATGAATTTCAAAGAAGCTGGTAATTTTGCGACGAGTTCTTCGTCAAAAACGCCAGTGATCTATAGTTAGAAACATTCTCAGACAATCAGGACCTACTCGAACAGAAGCAGTCCCTTTGAAATGTCGATAAAGAGCTGTCACCCCTTCATAATCGGTCTTGCAAGCCTTCAAGAATGAAGCTCTATCTTTTTCTTTGAGTGACTGATGTTAGATATGCCTAGAGTAAATTGGAAACTCACAGTAACAGTAGCTACCTGTTTCAATTGATCCAAGTCATCTTTGGCTAATGTTATCTCGTCCAACAGTAAAACCTTTGGCAGTGAGTTCGAGTGAAAGCGATAACTCTGTGAATACACCCGTAGAGGATTACGTCCAGATAGAGGTCTGAGTAACAACCTAGAGGAAGATTGCATAGTGGGAATGTAGCAAGTTAAAGTTAAGAAGGAAATGAACCTATTAAACAACGAATTAACTCCGGTATCTTGCTACTCGAACGTACTTAATGTTGCAACCATCATCATCAATCATCTTAATCACATCTACTTCTTCATCCTGTGCATAATCCTTTTCTGTGTTCATAGGATTTCGACAGTCTGGTCCACTGCAGGACGACTTTCGTCATGTCTACAGCTTGTACGTATACTGTTACATCCTAAACTGATGGAGGAACAGTTCTTGAACATCCTGCAACGGCACCGTTAATCCCATCCTCTGAGGTCGACAACCAGAAAGTCACACCAGCAAGCTCTGGAATTCTTCTAGCTCCTAGTGAACACCGGTTTGAGAATTTATACTCTGCAGCACGACAAGCTCCTGATGCTCAATGGGAAGCTGATATACAGGCATGGGTAGAGGTTGAAAGAAGGGGATCAGGATCACCAGATGTCGAAAATTACATCGCTTCTGGATTGACTTCCAAAGTCTTCAGTCATAAATTCTGGTTTGAAAAATTGTACTTGCAAAACTCTCGCGCTGAAAGTGTCCTTGTCAAATGGGGAAACATGGATTTTGAGGTGAGAGATATTGTTGATAGTCCTAACATCAGACATTCTGTTCGATTTGTAACGAAGAATATGTCCAACCCACTCATCGAATACCACTTCTACTCCTACTTCTATCTGTCGTCTTAGCGAACCCCTATATCCCTGGATCATCCCCTGCAGCAACGCTCATGACAACTTTACCCAAACTTCCATTCTATTCGACGATTCTTCGAAGTCTTCTACTAGACACAGGCAACCAACTGTTCCCCATTGCGCTCAGAGCTTTGTTCAGTGTTATCCCGTTTGCACCAGCTGAGCTGACTGAATACATACCACTGGTTATGGTCGTACTTGGTCGAGCGATATTGTGGAAGAATCGACCTTTTGTGGAACCCAATCAAGCTCTGGATGGAAGAACTCGCACATTTGAGCCTGACCCTGTACTGGATTGGCAAGTCGAAACCTCGGCGATGGAATCAGATCTCCAATTACCTGTTGCTTTTCAACCCGAACGATCTGTCAGACTTCTTCTGGTAACAATGTACGGTGGATGGCCTTCAAACGTTATCGCATTTGTTCGAGATCCTGTTTCGTATCTGAAAGGAAAAGGTATCGACTCTGTGTACAATGTTGGGTGGGACGTGGTTTGGCCGGAGGGACTATTGGCCGCAAGAGTTGGTCCCATGTTACGAGACTTCCAACTTCATTCTTCCATCGTTTCTTTTACTTCTGCAAGTGAATTAGCGGACGATAAGCGTTGGGACAAATTCGATCCATCAGAATTTGTGTCTCGTGCACACCTGATCGCACATTCAGAGAAAAGGATGGACGAACAATTTGATTTCATGGAAGATTTTGAGGACATCGAGACACCTGCGGAGATCGAGAATGATGCTTCAATCAGTGTAGAATCAAAATCTATAGCTGCCCCAACTTCTGATATTGCTCGACTACAGCGCGAAAATCAATTGCTACGTCTAGAAGCCCAAGTGACGGATCGGATTAGAAGACAATATATTTATCGTACGTAATGATCAGACGATCAAGCTGACAACAGACATTGGGCGTCTTCACAAGACCTCCTTGCAGATGGACAGTGATGAGGCGGAAATTCATAGTCTCGCAAATGATTCAAAAGAACAACGGAAAACCATCGAGAGTCTTCAGATCGAACTAGACAATCAGAAGGCGGAGGCTTCAAAGGCCAAGAAAAAGCACGCTGAATGGGGTGATGGTTTAAGAACCAAAAATGAAAGGTTTAGAGATGAAAAGCGACAATGGGGCAAGGAAGCAGTCCAAATTCGACAAGAAGTCAATGATTTGCATGCAGTAGTCAAAAGCCAAACAGAAGAGTTGGCTGCGGTAAAGAATGAGTAAGTCCACATGTGAACTTTGCTGATCACCTAGGCGGTTCAAGCTACAGAATCAATTGACAGAAGCGGAACCGAAGATTAGACATATTGCTGATTATGAGATTCGAATGAAACAGATGGAGGACATGCTGAGATTATGGTGAGTAGCATCCAGAGACCTTGACTAATGAATAGGGACAACGATAGAGCTGGTTTCGATCGTGCACAAAATGAAGTAGAGCATTGGAAAGGTCGATGCTATCAGCTCGACCAGCTGATACGAGCTTTACGCATGGAAAAACAAGCTGAATCTACTATTCCTATGTTGTCACCGAAACAGGAGTACAAACCGAGACCGAGAGTTGAACTGGACCAAAGACCAAGCATAGAGTCGTATGTCAAGATTGCTGAGGAGGCTAAACGACGGTCAGAGACTGTAGAGAGAGAAAATGTTGAAGTGAGTCCAATTATTTGAACGTTACTGACAACAGCTTCACGCCAAATTAGAGGAGTTACTGCAATCGAAACAAGAGATTGCTGCATCTGACAACGCACGATCTTTTTTGTGGGACAAGTCTTGAAATCATAAAAGCATTCTGTCTGTGTTTCTTGTATAATTTAGGTCGATTTGTTATATACATATGCATAGAAGCAATTTTGATAATCCCAGATGGATGAATAGCCAATCACTCAATACTCTACTTCAACATCTCCATCCTCTCCCCTGATTTGAACACCTTCTTCCCTATCAACTTCCATTTCTTCTCCACGAGGGGTTGAAGCCGCCCTTTCAACAGGTTTTGCTTGTTTACGCAGAACGTCCAATTTAGCAGCAAGTTCTTCGATACGTGCTTTATTCGTTGATGCCGTCACTGCTACATTCTCCTTTTCTTTTTCTAACGCTAATATTTCTTCTCCTATCATTTCATCTAAATTAGCAATCCGTGTCTTGAGCTCGTCTTCTTGCTCGGGTAACAGGATTTTGGGTAACTGAGAGAACCGTCAGTAATTGATGTGATATTTATCGTTCTTGAAGTAACTTACAAAGTACAGTGGTTTTAATTGTCCAATCTGAGGTTCTCTCGATGGACCCTGAGAGAGGGGGATAGGTGAAGGATTGAGTAAAGTCGTTTCGAATATCAAGGGCGATGGGGTGGGTTTAGAGGTATACAGGAATTTTGCAATTGGTCGCAAGGAAGCATGTCGAGCGGACATCTTTCATCAGCAGGTTATTCAGACATTGAAACTTACTGCTGCCGTTTTATGTTTGAGAACGAACTCCGATGAATCTGTTGCTATTCTTAAAGTCTTCAATTCTCTCTCTGATTCAGCGATATCATGTTGTAAAGTGGTTTCTGATCTAAGCTTTGCTGCGATTCTCGATGCAACTTGTTCACGACGTTTGGCCTGTTTGTGTCAGTATCGACTTGAAAAGAATGTGGACCTACAGCTTCACTAGCCCTGCTATTCTTGTCATCCTTTTTGAACTTTTGTAGAGTTCCGAGTAGATTTCCAAACAATCGTTGTCCTCGAACTTTATCCTCTGCCTTGGAATCAACTCTTTGTCGTCTAAGGTCAGAGTCAGAGTCAGCTTCACCTTCAATTAGCCAGGGTAACTTACTTGACAGGAGCATCATCAACATCTGGCCGAGAATGGGATGAGCCTACGCTCATTCTTCTATCATTTTCTGTCATGATTGATGAGATAGAATTTGAAAACGACAGTGGTAATCGTATGTAATGATAGTATACAACAATAGTATCACATTGTCAAATATCAAAATACACGTCATTAATTCCCCCGCATTTTGTCATTTCAGTAATTTTGAATTTTGAGAGATTAATGATTTGTTTACAATCAACTTTTATAATCATAGGAACATGAGTATTCCTTCATCCTCACTAAATCAATCTCTCACAGCTGCTTGGGCAACCGCTCCAAAGAAAAGAGTTAGACGTACCACAAATCTCAATAATTTGTCCGATCCTCCTGCCGCAGAATCATCTGACGCAACGACACCTGCGCCAGAAGAGCGACCGACAGCAACTCGCAAGAAACGACCCCGAGCAGATGGCAATACGTTATCAAGCAAATATGCTCCCCCCGACTTGAAACTTTCCTACCTTGGTGGTTTGAAACCTCAAATAACGCAGCTGATGGAAATTGTCGTCCTTCCCCTACTTCATCCTGAAATATATCAGTACACAGGTGTCCCTAGACCCAGAGGAGTTTTACTGCACGGTGTTCCTGGAGGTGGTAAAACTCAATTAGTCAAATGTCTGGCAGGCGTAAGTAAAATGATTAACACAATCTAATTATCTATAGGAATTATCCTTGCCTTTTATTTCCGTGTCTGCGCCTTCCATAGTGTCGGGCATGTCAGGAGAGTCGGAAAAGACACTCAGGGATACTTTTGATGAAGCCAAGGTAGGTTCAGTCCAAAAGAAAGAGACTGATGAAAGAAACTCGCTCCATGTATCTTGTTCTTAGATGAGGTTGATGCCATCACTCCAAAACGGGAAACAGCTCAAAGAGAAATGGAACGAAGAATAGTCGCTCAACTCTTGACTTGTATGGACGATCTCTCAACTTCAGAGGAGCCTGTAGTTATCATTGGCGCAACAAATCGACCTGACTCCTTAGACCCTGCATTGCGTCGTGCTGGAAGATTTGATCATGAGATAGAAATGGGTGTTCCTAGCGTTGAGGGCAGAGAGGAGTGAGTCCCCGCATTGTCGTCTAAGGCTTTCTACTGATCAATCAGGATTTTGCGAGTTCTCTGCGCCAACCTGAGGATGTCTGGCGATGTCGACTTCAAAACATTAGCAAAAGCAACTCCCGGATATGTTGGTGCCGACCTTACTTCACTGGCAACTGAAGCTGGTGTAATTGCAGTAAAACGCATTTTCGAGGATGTTGGAGAGGGCCGCTTGGTTCTTCCAGATCCTGAAGGTTTAGAAAATATGGCACTAGATGATCCTCCATTTTCGACCCTTCCTGCCGACATTCTACAAACCCCTATTGCTCGCTTTCTCATATCGCATCCTTTCCCTTTAACACCAGAACAGCTGTCGACTCTCACCCTCTTACCCTCCGATTTCACCGCTGCTTTGAAAATTGTTCAACCTTCCGCTAAACGAGAAGGATTCGCTACTGTTCCGGACGTCACTTGGACTGATATTGGTGCTCTTAGCCAAATTCGTGACGAACTCCATATGGCAATTGTTCAACCCATACGGCGACCTGAATTGTTCAGTACAGTTGGAATTGATGCACCCAGTGGTGTACTGCTCTGGGGACCCCCTGGTTGCGGTAAGACGTTGTTGGCGAAAGCCGTAGCGAATGAATCTCGAGCGAATTTCATCAGCGTCAAAGGTCCAGAGTTACTGAACAAGGTGAGTTTCTTCAAAACCCTCTTCATTAAATCCAACTAGCTGACAATACTCAGTTTGTTGGTGAGAGTGAAAAGGCTGTCCGACAGGTCTTCGCTAGAGCTAGAGCCTCGTCACCATGTGTAATATTCTTTGATGAATTGGATGCTTTGGTTCCACGCAGAGACGATTCGATGGTGAGTTGACCTCCTTTACTGAGCTGACAACTACAGTCTGAATCTTCTGCCCGGGTGGTTAACACACTTCTTACAGAACTCGATGGATTGGATTCTCGTAAAGCAGTCTATGTTATTGGGGCCACCAATAGACCTGACATGATCGATCCCGCTATGGCTAGACCTGGACGTCTCGACAAGCTGTTGTATGTAGATCTTCCTTCATCGACAGAGAGATTCGAAATCCTGAAAACACACACAAAGAAGACGCCAATTCGGGCTGAAGCTTGGGAAGGAATCAAAGAAATTGTATCGGGAGATAATTGTGACGGGTTTTCTGGAGCGGATATTGCTGCTCTAGTTCGCGAAGCAGCTACTCTTGCTCTGAGATCTGCGTTAGAAGAGGATGGAGCATTCGAAACGGATAAAGAGGAGACGAATACCAATGAAGTCACAGTCACGGTGGAGAACTTTTTGGCGGCATCGCTGAAAACTCAGCCAAGTGTGTCTCGAGAGCAAAGACAGAAATATGAACGGATGAGAGACAAGTACGCAGGAGTGCCAACGAAGGGCAGAAGGACGAGGAATAACGAAGAGTCTGGAACTACAGGAGGTTTAGTAGAAGGGTAGCGTGGATGCTATTCATTGTATGATCATGTATGATACTTGTTATGTAGATAGAACATAGATAGAAGGTTAGAATAGTCATATTGACCGCAGGACCATGAGCCAATTGAGAGATCAAAAATGTGCCTAGCAACGGAGGGGATAGGACTGAGTGAAACAGCAAAGCATGCTCTTGTCGTGTGTTATCCCTCCTTTGTTCAAAGTCCGTTCATTTCGCTTTTGCTTTGCTGTCAGTTATCTCCTTCTTTCAAAGAGTGACCTTCATTTCATCCTCATTTTCAACTTGCATGGCTAGGTAGATGAGATCAGAAAGAGGTCCATTCATTCAACATGATCAACCATTACACAATACTTGAAATTGATAAAGACGCTACACAAACTGAAAGTATGTGACAGAATCAGATTTCGGTGTACTGTTTAATCACTGACATGATCCAGTTCGAAAAGCGTATCTCAAGCGTGCAGCAGCTTGCCATCCAGATAAGAACGATGATCCTTCAGCTACAGCTTTATTTCAAACAGTCAACGGTAAGTTGTCGACAGGGTGACCTTTTTATCTCATCTCTTCAGAGGCATATGCTACCCTCTCCGATCCCGCAGCAAGGGAGGAATATGATCTGAAAACATCTATTGAACACCGTCAAGACGACTCTCCTACCTCATTCGTCTACACCCCACCACCACCACCGCCGCCACCTCATCCTGTCTACATGCGACCTTACACTACCAATTCTTTCTCTCCCAATCATCATTCAAGATTTCAAGCTCAACATCCCTACCCTTTTATTCCCATTATCCCTTTGGATTTACTCAGACATTTGGTGGTTATGGATCAAATGATTAGATTTGAGAGACAAATGGTTCGTTACGACGTAGTTGCAGACTTAGGACTGGGAAAACTGACCTTAAACACCTCAGCCCAAGCCTTCACTTCATCTGGCGAGACTCCCGATCCCAATGCCTCAAATTTCCCCTCATTTCCATCCGTACCCATCGTTTCCACGACGCCCTCATCCCCAAATCAACCCCATTGAAATTCAATTCACTCACTTGAGATGGGCAGCAGAAGCAAGAACTAGGGGATTCAGAAATGCATAATCATCAAAATATCCTCTTCTTGACTTAATCGCGCTGAGCTTCTTCTGTCAAAGTGATCACCTAAGATATATAATTTAGTTAGGAACGATGTATGTAATTACCTTTTGAATATCAGGTCTTTGTTCTGGATTTACTACCAGCATAGCATCGATTAGTTGAACGAGTTTGGATGAATAACCTGAATTTGCAGGATGGCGATATCTTCCACTGCCTACGGCCATTGCTATCGATCCACCGTCAACCTCGAATGGAGAGTGACCATATGCGACTGCAAACAGTGTACATCCGAGTGACTGACATCAGTTTAGCTTGTACTTTGTCAAACTCACCCAAATGTCAACTTTTTCATCCAAAGCCTTTCCTGTTTTGACGTCGAATAGTTCGGGTGCTCGATACGGCATCGAGGAATGCTCGCTGGCGATATCCTGTCATTAGCTCTGAATCTTATATTGCAACTCACTTGCTCCAATAAAGCTTGCTGCCGCGTTTCTACTTCAATCCGAGCCCTTTCATTAGTGAAATAATCTAACATCCACATACTTGATGGTGGAACCGAAATCCATAAGAATAGGAGCACCTTCGTCTGAGATCATGATGTTGCTTGGTGTCAAGGGTATATTCAACATTAAAAACCTACGCTGGTTTGATATCACGATGAGCATAGGGTATAATTTCGCCTTGATCTGATTCACCCAGATCTTCATCTCCATCGAAAACAACATCTGGTTGATTGAGTGGTGAGTCTTCTTCTCTGGTAGGCGGGTATGTTGCGTTGACAGCGGGAAGTCTGTACTGATGCATGGCTCGGACACTATAGGTAAGTATCGTTTTAGAATACGAACCCACGCTAAGCAAGTTCCATGGAAAAGTTCAAGAAGCTTCTGCTCAGACATCCTGTTTCCTGTGACTGAAGCCGAAGCCATTGCGTCCTGTAAATTTCCTCGAGAATAAAAGGGTAGGAATCTGACTATGAGTTCAAAACTTCGTAATATACGCACAGATAGATTATTTTACCGTCCCCACTTTCATCCTGTACAACAGCTGAGTCTAGAATTTTGATGATGTTTGGATGTTTGAATCGACGATAGGCTTCAACTTCCCTCATAGCCTCTTTCACACCCTCTTGACCTGAAGTCACCAAGATTTTTTTAAGAGCAAATAATCGTCCAGAGGATTCATCCCTGATAAGATACACGAAAGAGAATCCACCTTCACCGAGAAGCTTCTCAACTTTATAGGATCGTCCATTGATTTTCAAAGTCGCGTCGCTGAAGGTCAGATTGATTCACATCAACACATACGGTTTGCAAATGCACTGGAAGTTAGTAACATCAAAAACCATCAACTCACCTGAGTCAAAGTCACTACAGCATCTCTAGCGTAGAACTTGATACGATCTATAGCTATCGCGACGTTGTCATTCATTTTAATCAATGGTAATAATGGTGAAAGTGATAGTCAAAATGTACTGTAATTGCCGTAGTTGTGTTGTTGAGTTGGATGCGCTGCGCCTACAGTATCTGTAACCGTTATGGAGCCCCACACCTTTTTGCTTTGGTAACTTTTCTTCTTCTTTCCCTCTCCCTGCTTGAACCTTCACTGTCGAATATTATCTATCTATGAGATTATCCTTCCTCCGACCATTCAGATCAATGTCAACTAAATCAATCCAGCTGAATGCTACGGAATCTAAATTTGTCGAACTTCTAGACGATTTTGCAAGAAGATGCGAACCGCCTGTTGAATGTCGAATCGCAGGAGGATGGGTTCGTGATAAAGTAAGTGATGACGAGATACCCTTATTGACTTTGCAAGTTGCTATCAAAACCTTCAGTTGACCTGGATATTGCTCTCAATATATCCTCAGGGCATCAATTCGCAGTAGCTTTCGTAGATGATTTAAAAACTAAGGATATCATTGTTGGATCAGTTGGGAAAGTCGCTGCAAATCCAGAACAAAGTAAACATCTGGAAACGGGTACAACCAGAATAATGGGATTAGAATGTGACTTTGTCGGTCTGAGAAGTGAAACATATGCAGATAGTAGGATCCCAGATCAAATCGTAAGCTTAAAACTAGTGTTTTTTGATTGGTGACTGATCTAATTCTTTCAGCAATTAGGCACTCCTCTGGAGGATGCTTCACGGCGAGATTTGACTATCAACTCACTGTTCTACAACGTTCATACTAAACAAGTCGAAGATCTAACGGAAAAGGGTTTGGAAGACCTCGATCAACGCATCGCTCGAACACCATTGCCGCCGAGACAAACATTCCATGATGATCCTTTGCGGATTCTTCGTTGCGTACGCTTTGCGAGTCGTTTCAGTCTTCGAATCGCAGAGGAAGTTGAACAAGCAATACGAGCTGACGATGTAAAGGTAGCTGGGGTTTCTTCTTCTTGATTTCATTCTTGTATGTCGCTAAATCGATTAAACAGGCAGCTTTGCGCACCAAAGTATCAAAAGAACGAATAGGAATCGAGGTTTCGAAGATGATGCAGCATGACCCATTCCGCGCCATTTCTTTGATCGATTCTCTTGACCTCCATTCTTCAATATTTGAATGTGGGATCGAACCCCCCAATCGACACGAAGCTCTGTCTGCAGCTCAAATACTACACCATCTAGAGAGGAAAGGTTTCAAGCTCAATGAAAAGTTGTGGATGGCAGCAGCAACCTGTCCTTTCAGGAATATCAGCATCAAACAGAAAAAGGATGTCCCGGCCGTTACTGTACTTCTTGGTGACGGTTTGAAGGTGAGTCAAGAATCGACAGGGTGCTGCTAATGTTCAGCTCTCCACTGAGTGGAAAACCTCCGTTGCCAATCTTTTTTTCTCTGCTTCTTTACTGTATCCTGAACTTGACGGTAGATCAAATATAGGAGTTGCTCTACAACAGACTCAACCATGGGAAGTCTCTATCGTTTGGGCCATTGTCATGTCAATACTACCACAATGGAAGGGAGATTGGGACGAGAGTGCGGAGACGAAATTGATTGAATATCAAACTTTCATCGAGAGGATCAATGAGCTTGGGTTACCAGTCAGTGTAGAAGCCCCTCCCCTATTGAATGTAAGTCATTCATCCATACTTTCTTTTGACCTTGTAGGGAAAAGAGGTCCTAGCTCTCCTGAGCCTCAAGCCATCCCCTCTCGTTCAAGTTATTGTCAAGGCTATCAATGTTTGGCAACTAGATAATCCTACATCGAGTTCTGCTGATTGTACATCATGGCTTCAAAACGAATGGGAGAACGGAGGGCGAGAGAAATGGGAGGGAAGTCTACCCAAAATTGAGAAGAATGGCAAGGAGAAAGGTGGAAAGAAGAGTCGATAGTTTTTTATGCATTTTTACGGCCTTTCGTGTATGATAAGTTTCTTATAGTCTGACTCAGAGAATCACACTCACAAGATGGTAGCTACGACCTTCCTTCCCTCGCCACGTCCACCCCAACCGTTCCCAGAATGACGACTAAAATTGGTTTGAGAGCGGTACTAAACTCTCTGATGAAGCACTTACAATTCACATAGAGTGATTCCTTGCCAAGTGCCCAACACAAGCTTACCATTAGCGATAGGTAGAGTTATCGAGTTACCCAACAAGGAAGCTTTTGTGTGGGAAGTAGAATCACTGATATTAGAGGGTCGTTGATTATTTACTTACTCAGGTCCTTCGTCTGTATGCTCCCACCTGAGAGATTCCGGGACAATGGTGTCGAGTCTATTCACATCAGAATAATCTTTGGTACTGTGACCTACGCCATGTCCATGTCTACATGTTAGCACAAACATCGTAACTGAGACCTACCTGTTCGAACGGTTCTGAGGATGAGATTGGTAAATATCCAGTTAGGGACGTCTCGTTGCATTAACATTCTACACTCACGGGTCGCAATTCTCGTTAACCTGCAAGATTATCAATTCAACAACTCGAATATATTGCTGGATTTCGGATACTAACGGTAAGAGCCGCTGAAGTGTGTAGACAACACAGAGTGAATATACCAATCTTTACATCTTTCAAACCTTCTTGACATTCTTTGACGACTGCATTGGTCACAAGATGCATGCCTTTCTTGTTAGCTGGAAGGGAGCTGATGGTTGGGATGTAAACTGAACTGAACTGACATTTATTACGATATCGACTCACAAAGTTTTCTGCCAGGGCATAGTGTGAGATAGATACTATAGATGCTAATGAGATAGAGGTGAGGAGAGCAGTATACAATGGAGAAGAGATTATCGATGCTATATCTATGTCTAAGTAATCAATGACAGAATGACCTCACTGCACTGGTAGTCACTGCACTATGAGTGATACTTTAAACGGTCCTACCTTTATCACGGTGCGTGCTTGATTTTGCCACTCAACGTTGGTTATGTTGGTGCCTGAAACACTCGTCCATATATTGATAGAATTCTTCTGATTAATTTCACTTTCACTTTCACTTTCACTCTCACTCTCACTCTCACTCTCACTCTCACTGTCACTCTCACTCTCACTCTCACTCTCACCTCATCTTGTCACTGTCTATTCTAACTATCACCCTCATTTCCTATCAATAGAAATACTCTACTTTGACAGTACAGTATAACTCTCACTCCAACGTACATCTTCCTTTGACCTATTTGAATCCATCACCTCCCTTCTCTTCGTTCGTTGCCTTCTTTCGCAATGATCGTTTGTAATTTCTGTGGAAATGCGGTCTCAGACATTGGCATTGAATGTAACAAATGTAGTGGAAAGGGGATAGGTAGGCAGGTCCTCTTTTTTGATTGGCTTTACCAATCTACATTCATATCATACTGAACCATTGTCACACAGAGCGTGGTTCTCCGATCGAAGTCAACTTGACACCAAGTCAGGCTTCAGGTAGCCCCGATCGATGGGCGAAGAGGTGAGTTTTATGCTGTAAAAAACCTGACAAACAACCAAAAGATACATGACCACCAACCCATCACATCTTCACAAGAGATCTATGTCTGCAAACAGTCAAAGTCTCACAGGAGTTCAAGAAAAACACCTCTCCCGTTCTCGTCCATCCTCTATCGCGATTTCTAAATCATTTCCAAGTCCTCGTCTAGAAGTTTGCTCTTCGACGCCAACTTCAATGTGTACATCTCAAAGTCTGGATACTTTCGATGTTGCTGTTGGTCCCAAACCTACCGCCGAGCTGGCTCGAGGTAAGCTTTGTTGACTTGCTTCAAGCTGACAACCAGTTTACGGATCCGTCTTACAACCAAACATTATTCATCCACAATGCAAGATTTGCTCTTGCGACTTGAAACAAGGAACCAAACTGTATCCTGCAAGGCAAGTCTCCTCATCCGTCATTGCTAATAGAAAGTCGTGCTATACCTGCCCGGAATGTTAACAAGGAAGATGCTCTATGTAGAAGCTGCTATGCTCAATACTTCTCCTTTGGCAATTGCCATAATTGTAAGACACCGATCCTAGGTGAAATGGAAGAAGGAAATGGTGGTGTTCATATTACAGGGAAGGATTCACGAAAGTGGCACAGTAAATGCTACGATTGTATCAGTAGGTCTTAAACTGTGGAAGACCACTAATGAGTCACAGGTTGCGGAAGATCACTCTCAGGTTTCAATGGTCAAGACGCTTTTGGAGTCTTACTACCGACGTCTGGAGAGCCCTCCTGTGAATCATGTTTTGATGCGATATACTCGCAAGCAACCGAAGGTCAATCCTCAGCCACTGAATCAAAGAACTTTCGTTATGGTCCTCCAGGAGATTTGACTCTCCAAGATAGTGTTAAACGCCTTGGACAGCGTGCTGAAAGGGATCCCATGTCTCTCAATACTTTACAATCTACATTGAGCTCCAAAGCTGGTATTTCTCGAACAGCTGGTCCTATGGGTGCTTCTACCAATGGACGACTGAATCCTGTCCGCGACGAAAATCTACAGTCGAATTACCGTACTCGCCAAGCTCCTACCACTACTCTTCCGGAACCGGTCAAGTGTCGAGTATCGAAACATTCAACTTCGTTTTCTGCTGATGACAAGTGTTTACCCGATCTCCCAGGACGTAATTCCTCTAGTTTCCTTTCTTCACCCAAGGTACAAGATCGAATTCGGCAGTTCAACCATTTTAACGATTACTCAATCACTATGGAAAGACAAGCGGTTGATACAGCATTGAGGAAACTAGGAAAGCATCAAGAAAAGGTTGAGAAGCGCAAGGAAAAAGAGCTTGCCAAAACCGTTGTGGAGCTTAATCGCGGTCAAGAATGGATTCAAGAAAAAGCTCGCCGGGACATAGCCGCGAAGGAGGAACGACTCAAACGAGATCTTTTTCGTAGTTAACAAACCCAGAAACGGACAGTAACCGATTTGAGGTCCAAATTTGAATCTGTTCAGAAACCTTCCTTACCTTATCTATTCGATAGAATGCGAGGACCAGAGCCAACTTTCAAATCAGATGTCAGTTGTCGGCACGAGTCACTTGCAATTGTCGATAACAAGGTCTTTCACTTGGATTGTCTAACGTGCGAAGCTTGTGGTACTCGAATTCGAAATACAAAAATTCAATCATCAAGCGATGCTTCGAAATCGAACAAACCGAGTGGGAACATTGATCCTAAATCATCGAAGGCAGTTCACCCATCAAAACTTCCACAAATGACTGAAAGACATTGTCAACAATGTCGAGTAATCATCAACCTTTACGATACTCAATGGGTTCGTGGACCTGAAGGCAGCTCGTGGCATAAACATTGTTTCCGATGTGGAATCAAAACCGATGGTCTCCTTACTGCTGACGTGGGATGCGGCAAGATGATGAACGGAGTAGCTTCTGAGCACAGTGGTTATCTGTTGTGTCAGAATTGCAAGGTAGGTACTAGCAGTAGATCGTACTAACAGAATGACTCCAGCCTACAGGCATCTCGAGACCTAGATCGGAAGAAAAGATTTCGACCAAGAATTCAGACCGCAGAGACAAAGAATCCAACCCTCCATCCTTACTTCGAAAACCCTTGTCTCATTATTCTACAAATCATCAAGGTCTTAGAAATTTCTGCTAGGAAATGTTTGCCAAATCCTAACAACCTCTTCTAAATAATTAAAATTTTGCGAGAGTGTTCTGTTTGAATCACCAATAATCAACGGATGAAATTTTGATTGGGGACAGCGGGCAGGTCCCATAGTATCTGTACTCAGAATTTACAACTCGATTATGTAGTCAGTTCCCTGAGTAGATGTTTGCCAGATGGATGCAGCACGAAGAAGCAAAGTTTGATGAAACGATGTCTTGTAAGAACGTTTCCTGCCGGGCATTTACCTTCTAATGACGAAGTTGTGCATAAAAAGACTCCTTTGAGATTCAGTTCCTCTTATGTTGGGAGTTCTTCACCATAGTACTCAGAGCAGCAAGTTTCCCAAGAGGAAACGAGTCTTCACAGTTTTCTTCCCCCTCGCTCGAAATTCTCTAGCTATTCAACTGATCCGCAAAAGCGAATCAAGAAACCCCGAAGTGGTTCGTCGTGAAAATTGAAAAGAATAGAAATAAAAAAGACGAAGAAGATTCACATACGGTCGCCGACAGACACTAATCGTTTAACGACTGGCGAGGTGGAAGAAGGACAGTAGGTGATGAAACCAAAAGTGGCATACTGGAGAACATACGATACATCTGTTTTGTCTACAATCTCTCTTCTTTTCTCCAAACTCAAACCCCCCAACAGATTCATTTCTGCTTGCGAAGAGAGAGATCACCAGAAGTAGTACTGTCTAAGGAGGCCTTGGTGCTAAATTTGACTACGTCTAAGTTGTCCGTTTCGTGCTGTGCGGCTTCTGATAAATCTTCCCAGCCCTGCTTTCGAAGTATTGATTGAACGTACCTGGATGTGAGATTAAAGTCGTCCGAAGTTTCTTTCTGGTAAGAGGGATACTCAAGTCAACGTTTCCAATTCTTTCAGTCCAAGGGGAGTTAGGAATATTGCGAGGAAGCAATCAAGTTCTGTTGTGAAGTTTGATTTTGTCTGCACTCCGAACATTCGAAATCCCTTGGCCTCCATAAATTCAGAAGAAGAGTCGAGTCATTCTTTAAGCGACTTGACTTCAACAAAAACCCCTACATCAGCATTTAGCTGATCATTATTGTCATCTATACCCTCGGACAATTATGTCTCTAAGTATTTGTTGCCAACTTTTCGTTTTGCTGCATGAAATTTTCGTTCCTAAAACAAATACTATATCGCGCAGAACTACCGTAAGCCAGATATTCTCTTTCTACATTGGCTGGTAGCTGTCGGTTGTCTTCGACTTCAAGTCCACCAAATAATTTAACGAGTTGTATGTAGCCATTGGTCAAGCGTCTGGTTTGTAGATCTCCACCTCAGTCGACCTCATGTCAGAACTCGTCCCTAGAGGTAAGCAGAGACGTGTACGACCGATAAGGTGTATTAAGCTTGAGGTACAATTGACTAAGGGTACCTTGTAGACTTTTGAAGTTGGTTGACTGGTATTAGATATAACCTCAAAGGATCCGGTAGGTTGAGGTTGATGATGAAGGTGATGATGTGTCAGGACTCGTCCCTGGAGGTGATAGATCCAACAGAGACGTGTACGACTATGAAGGTTTACTAAAAAGCTTGAATCACAACTGATGAAATCTGTGGACTTGTGAATTGATCGACGGCAATAATAATATATTATAATATACTGTATATGAAGATTAAATAATAAGTATAAGTATAAAGAAGTGGAATTTGGGTGAAAGATTAAAATGAACTGATATTTAAGATCTCTGGGGAAGAACAAGAACCGGTCAAATATCCTGTCCTTATATTTGTCTGTACAATCCTTCTAGAAGAGTGATTTCTCTTCTAGAATACTCTTCTAGAATAAGTTTTCTTCTAGAAGATGTTTCTAGAATACTTTTCTAGTATACTCTTCTAGATTACTTTTTCTAGAATAAGTTTGTTCCAGAAGATTGTTTCTAGAATGAGTTCTTTAGAATACTATTCTATAAACCAATAAATATTGTTTGATAAGCAGCTTGAAATGATGTGTAATTTAGTTAACTATCCGTATCTTTACATGATGATGAATTAGATAGTATGTACAAATAAGACTATGAACTAGTATGTAAACTACATACTAAAGGGGTGGATGGGTGGGTTGGATAACAAAAGTGGAAATGAACTGATTAATTGATCCTTGGAGAAAAACGAGAAGAGAGATAAAGATCCAAATAATCCGGCTTTATATACCTTGTCTAACGATTCATATGCTCCATGATTGGACAATCAATGGTGAATCAATCAATGATTGAATGGCCAATGGTTGTTTGATCATTGAGAATTCGTTTTTATTCCCCCATCTAAGTCTTATGAAATCCACTCTCTAGTATGTGGGTTATGACCTGGTCATAACAAAATCCCAACCTTATATTGATTCATTCCATCTCGCTTGTTTTTCATGGCCATATAATCGTTTACAACATGTCACGCCGCGGACTAGGGGCCTAGGACTAAGGACTAAGGACTAAGGACTAAAAGGAGATGACTTGCTGGGTGAACTAAGACTTGAGGCAGATAAATGATAATAAATAATTGAATAAGATAAAATAATAATATCATAGTAATGTAATAAGAGAAAATGGATATACCGAGTGGCAAATATCATTAATTATTTACTAATTATAACTGACAATAATGTAGGTGAGATTCAGGTACACTTATATAAGTCAAAGAATCAAAGTGCACTTATAAACGTTTGGAGTCTCCATCCTGAAGAAACACCAAATGCTTCAACTTTTTAGAATTCCCAAATCAATGACTGTGTCATGATCTGTTACGACCCTGTCGAATACTAGTATACGATTTCAATCAAATGCCGTTGATGGAATATTGTACTTTTTGGTCAAGTGGTACCGTTGCAGCCTATTTATGCACGGTCATTACATGAACTGATTTATTGGCAAATAATGTTAGTGTCCAATTAGACGTTATCCATAAGACATTGTCCAAAGGGACAATGTTCAATCAGACGTATGCTAAGGTCTTTATGCGTAATTTCTAGATCTTTATCTCTTTTTCTTACCTCTGGATCGCACAAATAGAAGGTCTGAACACTTCACTTCTTCCTCCCTACTCCTCTTCCCTTCTAGCTTGTCGTCTTAGCGAACATTCTAACTATCTACAGTAGATACATTTACTTGTATATTATTTTATTACTGTTTGCCATGCACACATAATAACATCCTTTCACTTCATATCTTATCTTGGGTCAGCTCCATCCATCCTTCCAGTAGGTCAGAGATCCTCCCAAGTCCTATCCTAGTCCATGCAACCCTAGTCCCACCCACCTGCGTGACAGACTGTGAGTCAGTCATCCCAATAATAACCTACCATGAATTTGATGTTTGCCACCCATAGCACTTTTACCTTAGTACGCTAAAGTTAATTTAGACAGTCACAGATAAAACTTTATAGAATAGAGTAGCTGTGGTAATGCTACTGCGATTATAATGTTCATAATTCTAAATATGTAATTAAGTTTTATTGTTTTTAAGTGGATATACTTCGCCCTTAGTGAAATCATGATCATTATAAATGCCTGGAAAATAGTAGATCCGGTGACTTGGAGGCGAGAACAAGAGTGCGGTGATATAGGTAAAAAATACAGTAGATGTTCAACAACACTATGAAGTTCTACGTCGACTATATACTAAGAAGATTGGATTGCTGGATTGTGATTGTGTATGTAAAAGATGCTCCAAAAGGTCAATATTTGAGTTAGATGCCCGCTTTCCTTCAATTATTGATGATTTCACAAGAGAACAATCAAGTCAAATAGGTAGATAAAGTCAATTATCTATATCTATGAATCTTTTCTCTTGCTTCTTCGTTAAAGTATTTTCATTTCACGAATAGAACGTCTGAACCGTTATATAGAAATATCCTAGAAGAGTTAGGTAGGTGTAACGCTAGGACTTAGCACGACTAGGACTAAGAGGGAATCAGTCACTGACTTGCTGGATGGATTAAAACTTGAGGTTGACTGGTGATGATAAAGTAATAAAGTACGATAGAATAGTATAACAGTATAATAATAGATGTGACTATGAAAGGATATACTAAGTGGCAAATTGTCAGGACTCGTCCCTAGAGGTAAGCAGAGACGTGTACGACTGATAATGTTTACTAAGCTTGGGATACTACTGACGAAGGGTACCTCGTAGACTTGTGAAGTTGGTCGACTGATATAAGATATAGATGATTAACCTAGAAGGATCCGGTAGGCTGAGGTTGATGATGAAGGTGATGATGTATGAGTAAAGAGAGATAGTAGATGTATGATACTATGAACTACTATGTAAACTATATACRAAAGGGTGGATGGGTGGGTTGGATAAAAGAAGTGGAAGTRTKWACTGGAGATGTGAAYTGATTAATTGATCCTTAAAGAAAAGAAGAAAGAAGAGATAAAGATAAATAAAATCCGCTTTTTATACCTTAGCAAACGAGCTTTGGTTCAATGACCTTTGGTTCAATGAACTTAGATTTAATGACTCTAGGTTCAATGAGCTTCGGTTCAATGAACTTCGGTTCATTTTATGTAATCCTTCCTTTTACAACTTTATATAATCCCCCTACTTAGGACTTGTGTTATGGCTGGTCATAACACAAATATTATTAATGAAATATGAATGACTACAATGTAAACAAGATCTGTATACTTAATAGTATAAGTCAAAGAGTAAAACACTATGAACTAAAAAGGGGTACAGGTTAGGGATGAAGAACAAAGACTTCAAAAATTATGTTGTGAGATCCAGATTTAAGGAAAAAGAAATGAAAGAAGTAAGAACAGTGTCCTATATATGTGTCTGAACGAGAATGTTGTATGAAACTTTCTTATGAATGGCAGAATTGTCACTATCTGAGCGGAAGTTTCATCAGCATGTAGAAGTATCAATTTGAGGAGAGAAATAAGCATGATGTTACGCCAATCTGATGATAGTATTCTGATGTCACGCAGGTGGGTGGGGACTAGGGTTGGATGGACTAGGATAGGACTTGGGAGGATCGCTGACTTGCTGGAAGGAAGGAGTTGAACTAGGATAAGATATAAAGTAAAAGGATGTTACTATGTGGGTGGCAAATAGTATTAACTAAATATAAATGTATACGATGTATGACTAGATATATGTAGATAGCTAAACTATGTACTAAGACTATGAACTGAAAGGGAAGAGGAGTAGGGATGAAGAAGTGAAGGGTTCAGACCTTCTATTTGTGAGATCCAAAGTTAAAGAAAAGAAAAGAAGAAAGAAGAGATAAAGATAATTAAAATCCGCTTTTTATACCTTGTCAAACGAGCACGAGCATATGCCTATTAGGCAAATGCCTATTAGGCACGAGCAAATGCCTATTAGGCAGATGCCTATTGTACTTTTGCCACAATATGTATTACCAATCTTTAACTGGATGATTACTAAGCAATTCTAAAGCGGTTCATGACATCTGATTCCGTGTTACATATTCATTACAGTAGGTTGAGGTTGGTGACAAAGGTAATGATGATGTTGATATAAATAAGATATCAGATGTACAATAGAATGAACCACTGTGTATACTATATTCTAAAAAGGGTGGATGGTTGGGTGGAAAAAAAGAAGTGGAAGTGAAGTGTATAATTGATCCTGAAAGAAAAGAAAAGAAGAGAAGAGAGATAAAGATCGAAATAATGCCCTTTATATACCCTTTTTGAATGATAATATGTTTGTTCTCAAATAGTCAATGAAGACTTGAGAATGAGCAGATGATAGAATATCGAAGTTGTTCTCATTTTCTGATATCAAGCTTCTAGTCATGTCTCTTCTGTCACTCGAACTCTTCAATTACCTGTTTCTGGTAGAACAAACAAGCGTCTTCAACCTGAACAATTCTGTTGGAGTATGCACGGCTGATCTAATTTAAGCTAGATCAAGAGATTTGGTCTTCATCTTCATAAGAATCATTACTTAGTCCAACACACTCTATAAGAGAACAGTATGTCTGATACCGTATATGGCACTATATGGAGTCTCTGATCCATAGGTTAAGAAGAGTGAAGCTTTTCTAGCTGCTGAGAAATTTGATTGGATTTTGGCTGAAAGTGGCTGAATGATGATGGCAAACCCTTCATCAACCTGCTTGGTATTTCCACCACCAATTCAGCTTGAGCTTCTGGGGCAGTAGAAGCAGTAGGTTGTTTATTTTCAGTTATAATATGTCCATGTTTACTAAGAGGGTTTGAATTGTGAAACAACTATCAAGTCGTTGAAGATCTAGGCTGACACGTCGCATGAAGGGGACACTATCTTGAGCTCGTAAGCTCTCATTCTAGACTTATGAGCTAAGTAGTGCAATAAGAATCGTGTTCAACTTAGGTCCCCAACGTGGTAGACAATATTAGCTAGAGCAGATCACGTTTGATCTTTATCGATGGAAAATTGCCAGTGACTTTGACTAGATACTGGCTTGATTGCAATTGGTATGAGGGATTAACATTCTTATGAAGGTTGTCTTTACCTCATGATTTATAGGATGCAATGACGAAAGTAACGGGATAACAATTGGAGGAATCTTAGGGAAAGAGATAGCAATGTCAATCATGATTGCCCGCTCCCCACATACTGAACTAAGAATGAGTGTATTAAGCTTTGAATCGTGCGCATCCGAACTCACCTCGCTCATTATAGAGATTTTACCTGTAGACAATTCCATGCTGGTTCAGACTTTCCTTGTTTTGGAATCAGTCAGCTTCTCAGTTAAACAGTCAATGTGACATCTGTGTCCCCTGAAAGGTATATATTTTACCTTTGTCACTCGTCGACATGACGATAGCGTGGGTCGGCTCAACAGATCTTTGAAGAAACAACGGGTTAAACTTTCTTATTTTGTAAGTATCTTTTCTTTCACAACTTTGTCGCTGTGTTTGTGAGCAGCACCCAGAGCAACAGATGTTGCTTTTCAGTTTGACTGCCGACGAACGTGTCAGAGATGGAAATCACGAGTGGCTTTCCCATTGAGTGTTGGTCAAAAGCGCATCCGGCTTTACTTTTCAACATACTGTGGAATCGCCCTGTGATTATTTGTTGCAAGAATTCAAATTACTAGAATCCATTACAGCTTTCGATGGAATGTCATCCACCTATGTATCTATCCTCTTGACTAGTAGGTGGTACGAATGGGATTTCTGTCTGCTCCTTGGAAATTTCCTGCATAACGCATCTTTATTAACTAGACCGGGAGAAATGAAACACTTTGTGCAAACGCTTTTGTCGGAAAATGATTTGAGTTCAAGTCAAGTGTGTCTTTTGGATTGGAACTGACTGGAGGAGTTGAATATCTTTCTGCCCAACAAAGCTAGCTAGTCAGTCGATCACAGTCCGTTTGAGAAAAACTCCACCCGCCACTTCGCTTTTGCTCTGTAAACTGCAAGTGAAAAGAAGCTGATTGAAATTGGAATTCCAAACAAGAAACCATTTAAAGACGGTGGGAGAACGTCGACGGATTTCCTATCAGCGAGAGCGTTGAATGTTAGTGGGCTCCATGGTCATTCCAATAATGCGTGAAGATTATTTGAAGGGTTACAAATGAAACTCTGACATCTTCTTCCCTGAAAAGCGTCATTTGGGTCGTTAAACATGAATATTCAATACAATCGCAGCAGCCATATTTTTCTAAGACGCTTCGTCAAGTAGGACCATTGCACCATCGGTTACCCCATTGATCACTAGCGACCTCTCCCCCATCAGAACTGCCGTCACCCTGATCATCGTCGTCTCCCAAAAATCCATAGCTATTACCCCCGTTTTTGGTTCTGACTGGGCATCTAAAATTTAAAGTCACTGGACATGATCTGTCAACAGCATTACATGTGCTGAGACATGGGAGCATCTCTGTGTAAGGAAAGACAAAGGAAGAAGCGAATATCTGATTTCGAGGATTTGCCTGGCTGCGGTAGATGGTTGACGGAGACGGTACATTTCCAATTGACACGGTCGAATTCGAGGCACACCTTGGGACAGCTGTTCTACAGAGCCAATCTCTGTAGGAGGAATAGCAATCCAGACAGCTGGTAACATGAGAATAAAAATCTCTACCACATGGTGTCGATGATAGTGAGGTAGAAAAAGCTGTCAAAGACGACGTTATGGTATCGCTTATGTTTTGGGGCAAGATCGATAATGGCAACAAGGGAGAAGTCGCATTCGCAGGTAAAGGTGTAGCGTAAGCTATCGAAGGACATTCAGGAGTCGGCAGCATCAGAGTGCAAGCGAAAGAGTCTGGCAGGCAATAGTTGGTAAGTATAGAACCAAAACTACTCATGGGTCCCAACTCACCTTCTTTTGTTTCAAACCACATAGGCTGACTCAATCGATTATTAGACTCATCCAACACCCAAGCAGTATAGTTGGTGCTCGGAACAAGTCCACCGATAACCCAAGAACTCCTATAACCTTCCTGGCCACCCACTAAGTTCCATTGCGGCATTACTGTTGCATTTACCAACATGTTCTGCTTGGAACCTACGCCTCCGGTGGAGATATTTGCCATCTTGACACTTGCAAGAGACAGATCAAGCCCATCATTGGTGGGCGATGAAGTAGTTGGTACAATGATGAGGGTTAAATTTGACTGCGGACTAAAAGAGCTTGGGTTATTGACAGTTGCCGAAGAGGTGGATGGTAGAGAACTGGTCGACGTTGGTGCTTCATACGCTGACATTACCAACTGCGGCCCAGGTAAAGTATAATTAGGATAGGATGGCTGAATATTCTTGTGAGAAGCCAATAGCGGGGAAAATATTAACGCTGAATTTGATGTTGAATCACCCCAAAGAGGACCAGCTGGAGAAATAGTGCTGATTGGCGCTGCATAGCGTTAGGGAAAGCAAAATGATTTACACATACCATTACTCGACGCTTGGATTTGTACGACGACACTCGTGTCTCCGATTGTAACACTGGAATCCAAAGATCCATCTGTGAGCATTCCAAGACCTAACAGGATTTGGCAGCTGATAGCATCATTTTCTGTCCATGTCCAATTCCCAAATCCTTTATCCCATGAGACGAGCCACGTTACGCCTGAACGACTTTTTAGATTGGCACCAGATGAACTACTTCTGACACCCCCAGATGAATAATCTGAAGTTGACCGCGATCCTAGTACGAAATTGACAGGCGAGCTTGTCGAAATCAGTGTTGTTGGTAGTAATAGGGAGCTTGAATTGGCTTGTTGAGATGATAGGATATTTAATGTTAGATAGAGTGGCGATGTTGCTGGTAGGGAAAGACGTAGCGAACGATGAGATGCATTGAGAGCAGGGAGTGTGTAGACGATAGGCAGACCAGAGATGGACAGTACAGGTGTCGCAGCAGCTGCAATGGAAGAGGTAGCTGATGCAGTGGAAGACCTGGAAACGTTAACTGTTGCTGAACCAGAGCTTGTGAGAACATTGGTGGATGAGGTAGCAGTCGAAATCACAGAAGTACTCTGAGCACCACTAGGTGGTAATAGTAATAGGAAGACGAAAATTGGATTGAAGAACTTCATCTTGATCAATTTAAATTCAACTTTAGCTTCAACTTCAACACGAGGGAGATATTTGAGTGAGTTGTTGGGGTTGAATTAGCATGATTGAGATGATGTTTAGAATATGATAGATTTGAGTTGCTGGTTATACGATAGAAATGGAGTGATGAATATGGGTGCATGTAGATAATATGGTACGGTGGTGGTATATATCCTCGACTCACGTGATTCAATGGCTCTATGTCTCGTCTTAAGGACGTTGTTGATATTTACTCGTACAATCCATAAACTACCACACATCCATATCTTTATTACCTATATACTCGGAAGTCGTCTTTCCATATACATATCAGTGTTAGATAGATCAACTCTTCAACCTTGAGATCAAGTGATCTCCTCACCCGCTACTCTCTTACGGTTCGCCAAATCTGGAGATATTCCCCTCTCCTGGTTACTGGAGTTCCTTTGACGCCATATTTCCAGTCCAATCAGATCCATTACAACGAAACACGAAGCACAAACACATTACAATCAAACATGCCTCGATCAAATCCTCCACGTACGGTTACCCTCCATCTACCACTACTTCCATCTTCACCACATTCTTTATCGAAACCTTCTTCATCCAAACAAATGAACAATAATCTTTCCAACGATTCATCTCGACCAACTTTAGATGTTCTAGTTACTGCTCAGAAAATTGCGATTCAGCAAGGCCAATTCCTCGATATCGAATCTTTCATGGACGCGGAACAGATTAAGACATGGCGAGATTCTCCATCCCATCCTTCTTCTTCACTACCTGTCATCAAAGCCCTCACTTTTTACCCGTCTGATGAACCAAACAAAGAAGAACAGCCAGATGATAACATTTTACAATCGTCATCTACTACGGACCCTGTCACAACCCCTGCAACGCCGACTGAAGATTTCTCGTCGTCCATGTCGCCAGCATCGATAAAACGGCGTAAATTAGAAAGTTCGTTACCAAATCTAGCTCATCTTCATTGGACTCAACGACGAAAACATCTGAGATTGCTGGAGGAGGCTCGTTTGGCGGAATCGATAATGTTAGAGAATGAAGCGAATGGCATTGTAACTGCCCAGGAAGTAGATTCTGTCAAAGATAACGAAGACACACCCGATCCAGGTCCCCCAACGCCAATAGTCAACATAACACCTGTGTACCCAAAGTCCAAAGCCGATCCTGAGACAGAGAAAGCTTCTATACAACAGAGTGCAAGCTATTGGTGAGTAAAGATAATCGATTTTAAATTCTTTGTTCCGGATTCAGTGTTCCGTTTTCCTCCATCACGATCCTAAATACTCTTGACTGATCCCGTTTTTTGTAGGAATCATCTGTTGACACAAGCCAGGAAAGCCCGCGGGCCACAGTGGGATTACAATACACAGTCATATTTGATAGATCGTTCGTCGAAGCTTTACTACAGCCATCTACCGAAACCCAAAACAGAAGTGAACACAACCGTATCAAATCTTCCTCCCACGACTTCATCATCGGTACCGAATCACTCTCAAGCTGCTCACAGGAGTGATTCGAGAAATGTGATGCCAGGTACAGACACGGATGATGCTGTACGTCTAAACCGAAACGCTACCCTCGCTCAAACTGGTCTCTCAACTCCTTCATCTCAGGATATTCGTGGCTCTGCGGCAGCTAACAATTCTGATGGTCCTGGGTATGAGAACAACATCAATAGGAGACTCTCAGACAATACTTCTCAGATGCACGGTGGTGGAAGAATCTCAGCGGGACTAGATCGACGTGAATCCAGCAACAACCCCGGTCAGCTTTCTCAGGCGATGACATTGAATGGCGGAGGCTCAAGTCAATCAGGTTTCCAGGCAGCGCCCCCAATTTCCCAATCGCCTCACAATCCTTATGCGCAACAACAATTCCACCTTCAACAGCTTCAGATTCAGCATCAGCAGCAGCAACAGCAACAGCAGCAGCAACAACAATTGCAACAACAACATTTGCAACAGCAAGGTACCCAGAGGACGATGCCCCCTCTGTATTCCCAAGATTCTTCTTCCTCGGAATCAAGTAACAGTCGGTCACATTTCAACCCGAATGTGAACACAAATCCAGGATTCAACCCTAACCTGCTTCGCTCCTCGAATGTATCAACCACCAACACCAATTCGCCATCCGGAGGCAATCAAGGAGTCAATCTGGCTGCCATTTCCAATTTCAATCAAAGAGGCATGAATACGCCTGCCAACGGTAGTCATCCAAACATGTCGACAATCATGTCCTCCATGGGTAACATGTCAGGTCTACCGGGTATGAGCTATCAGTCGCCTTCGCCAGGCCCAGGCGGAAATGTAGGAGTTGGGTTTGGAACTGGGGTTAATGGTTTACCGTTAACTGGTGGAGGTACTATTAATCCGTTAGGTCAACATATCCCACAACATGATTCCCATAATTATCCTCAAACGATGCCGAATGTAGGTCAAGGTCCCATGTTGGGAGGAGGAGGTGGGCGGACATTGGGAATGAATTGGACTTCCGAAAGCTGGTAATATACGGTACTTCACTAGGTAGTAGGATTCGTTCTTGATAATATGTAATGATACTAAAATTCATTGATCGGAATATACTATATACAATAAAGATTTATGTAATAGAATGTACGAAAGTTGATCAAATCTAACGAGGATGAGCGCCAGCAATATTGATTGACCAAGCATCAATGGAACCAGGAGATCTATGAGTGGAATTTTCGAGTGGTTTAATGTGATGAAAAATTTGAGGTTTCCTTCTTTCTATTGATTTTTTTTGGTATTCTATGTTTTAGTTCTGAGATGAATTGAATGATGCAGAATAGAGGAAATTTGACTTGTCAATGTCGATGACCACTTTTGAATGACTGAGAAAATTAGATAAGATCATCTTTTATTGCTGTCTTGCATTATGCGCATCTTGTGCTCAAAAATGATCGGATATTTGAGCCTGAGAAAATTGGGGTACTTGTTAATAGGGGTGATTTTGGGTAGAGTCGATTGGTAGCTTACAATTCACATGCCGCCTCATCATCGTCTTCAGCATTGAGGAGTTCGCGAACAAGAAGTAACTTTTGAGTTCGAGAGGCCTCATTCATCTGATCTTTGGTGAGCACTTGAATCACATCGATGCAAACTACTTACCGATACTCGTTCAGAGACTTTTCGAATTATTTCAGCTCGTTTGTCGGTATTCGACTTTCTATCTTTGGTCATTTTTTGAGACCATTGGAGTAGACTGACGACCTCGTTGGCTGTAGGTCTGGGGATATGCAAACGATTGAAAATGTCGTCTTGAGTCAAAAGGCGAAGTTGCTGGAGGATGTCTCTGAATGACAATTTCGAAAGAGATTGGATCGACAAAGCGAGGGGAAGATGAGAATTTGATACCTTTTGGACCCCAGATTGGAAATCGACTTTGCGAGACGATGATACCGAACTTTCAAGCTTTTGCGATGTTTCATAGGTGCCTGTGTTCGAGGTGGTGGAGGAAGTAGATGATTCTCCCTCAATGACCGAGGAACCAACTTGAGGTTTTAACATTGAGCTGGAGGTATTGGAGACATTGTCGACCATTGTGGTATTACTATCGTGTGAGCTGTAGCCGTGATCCTTTGGTTGTCCTCTTTTTTCTCGATTTTGAATGACTCGTTGAGCAAGAGAAACATTTCGAAACAAAACCTCTTTATTGGACAACCCACGGTCAATCTCAGCGAGAGGCAAACTGCCGATCATGATACTCATGATCGTTTCGCAATTCAGCTCATCAATCACTTTGACCTGTTGACGAAGAAGTTGTATCGTAGACGCAGGAAGTCCGTCACCATGTGATTTTTCGGTTTCTGTGATCGTGATCGGGTTATTGGTGATGAAGGTGAGGGTTTCCACAATCTTAGCATCAAGTTGCCTTTGATCATGGAGAAGAGGTATAAGAGCTAAGTCTTGATCAACCAACGCCTTCACTATGGGTTCATTCAAACGATCGGGTTTGGATTGAGTTTTGATGATAGTCTTGACTCTTTCTTCAACTCTGTTTGCAAGAGCGCGACGTCGTGAACTTGGGCTCAATAAACGAATCTCGTCGGTAGCAGCGGATGGGGGCTGGACAGAAAATATATCTTCAGCTAGAGTTCTAATGCGATGCGAACAATCAACTTACAAGCTCTTGAAACGCTTGCCGACGTCCAGATACCATTTTCCCTTTCCGGACAGGGCTCATAGAACCCCGAGGGACTCTTCGGGACGGTGAGACAGGGAGAAGGCCTTGAGCGACTCTCTCTGCAATCTTTTCTGGGCGAAGCTTCCTGGGTTCATGAAGGGTGACACCAATGACTGAGTTGCCAACTTTGGCACCATGCATTAACTTAATTGCTCGAGCAGCTGTAAAACTGTTAGATAATGGATAAAATTTATGTCCAAATCAACACTCACCCTCGTCGGGAGTAACAAAGCTGACGAAACCGTAACATCTGCTGCTACCCGATTCGTCTCTCATGACTCGTGCGCTAACAACGTTACCAATCTTGGGAATGACAAGCATTAGTTCATGGTTGTAAAGTCGTCAAGGATGACCACAACTTACACTCGAAAATAACTGACTGAGATAGTAAGAATTGATATCCGGTTCAAGGTTCTGTTGGTCGTCAACCCCGGAAGCCGTCTCATTACTCTCATTGCTGAACTCACCTTGACGAAGATGTTACTGAGGTCAACGAGTCCTGATGCACTCGTAGATCCGGGTCCAAACATTGGAGCTGGGCGAATGTGCTGACCAGGTCCTGGTATTGATCAACACGCTTCCTTTCTCAATGAGCCAAACTTACCATGCTGTATAACCATGCCGTCGTCTGCAACATATCCATTGGGTCTGACTGTACCATCAGGTGTTTCTACAACACTAACGCTCCATTTTCTTTGTCGGTTAGAGCTGGATCGCGAAGGGGTCGAGAAACCTTTACTGGATCCAGTTACCGAAAGAATACTAGACGGAAAAGAGTGTGTTGGACGAGATGGTGAAGTCCGGTCAAAGTTGAAAGTAGTTGTGGTAGGTGTAGATGCAGTCGAAAACGATGATTCTCTGCCGATGTTGAATTTTGGTGGACCGCGAGTTTCTGGAATGACATCGATGTTCGAATCATCCTCTACTTCCATATCGATCGATTTGACACTATTCTTGCTAGGGTGTAAGGGGTTACTGTAGTGAGACCAGGGAAAATGCATGTCCCCTTCCATAGGTGGTGGCGTCAGAGGAGGGATTTGGCTGCTCGAAAACCCTCCAGCAGTCGCTGTTGTTGGTTTACCGATGTAAGTCAAAGGATTGAACCCTACATAATTTTGCATGATTTCGGGGGTTATTGCTAATGTTGCTGATGGTGCCTCGATGACAGTAGTTCTAGAAGGACTTGGTGGGAGAGGTATTTGAGGGTTAACGAAAATAGGTTGGACAGCGTTATGATTGTTTAAAAGAAGATTAGAGGGTCCTGATGCTAACAGAGATGAAAAGTTGGGGTTGCCAGGAAAGATTGCCCTAATACACCATCAGTTTTGAACTCGAAACACCTACAGTACACTCACAATTGCCAACCTTTCAGAAGACATCCAGCTTGACCCCAACCCACTTCAAAGCGTCGAGCGTCCTCTTCGAACCAAAACTCTGCCTTGGCACTCCAGATGGGTGGATTTTGAGAGTTAGAGATTAGTTCATGGTTGAATTCAGTCTCTCCTACAGCCCAAACACCGACAGATCGCAATGATCCCCATGGTCTGAGGGCATCATATAATTCACCTGGTGTTGGACATTTTGCCATAAAGTCTTCTGCAGGAGTAGCCAACGGATTGGGATGAGAAAGCACGAGTTTCGTGGGGCGGATATACCTAGGAGGGACTGGTGGATTGGGACCAGGTAAAGGAGTTGGACTGAGGTAAGGCGAAACGTAAACAGATTTAGAAGTAAGATAAGGGTGTTCTGGGAGAATCGCCATCGCTTTCTCAACTAGATGAAAATACGTCGTGTCAGTATCGGCAAGATTAGGTGATATCACGTCGATATCGAAGACTGACCATCTTTGAGTGTTTGGAATTCAAGTGTACCTGTTTGAACAATCACCCGTCAATGGCTGGATCAAGCTAATCAATGACTTGAACCTACCTGTCCTGGTCATCCAGTTATAAAAAGCATCTGGCAAGAGACGTGAATTGGGAGGAACCGCTGAGTTGAGTTTGATCCTGACTGGCATACACTCTCGTAAGGTTGCAGCGATATTGACTTCTGGCATATCAGCTGGAACGTTGTTGAGATGAAGAATGAAAGAGAAGAGATGTGGATTTGGTCGTGATGTTGAGTTAGAAGATTGAAAAGAGTCCTTGGTATCGTTGACAAAATCTGTGGGAAATGGGATTGGACCATTTTGATGTTGAAGGACCGAAGCACCTGGCTGCTGATTGAAGGTATCCATGTTGATTGAAAGAAAGAATGGAACGAGGAGGGAGTAGCGAAAGAAATAAAAAAGAAAGAAATCGATCAATAATAACAGATGATAGAGGAAAGGAATAGACGATGAGAATGAGAAGTGAAGTAGATCGATGCGATTAAAAAGAAGAGAGAGAAAAAAGAAGGTCGAGGGATAGTGAAGAGATGAAATGATGAGAGAATGAAAGAAATAAGTTGAATTCAAGTATACGAATAAGAATAAGACTAGAAGGGGGAAAGGACGTGCAAAGTGTAGTAGCGTAGAGTGTCTGTGTGATTGGCTGATTGATTGATCGATCGTTTGATTTGATTGATGGTGCGAGACACCTATATCTATTTCATTACCCCATCAGTACAAATACTATATCAGATCATATCAATTTAGCATGACTTTCATGAGTCGGGAGGTTGGTAGGTTGGTAGGTTGGTTGGTCAGTAATTCGAAACGGTACTACTCTAGTTCATTGTCTTCTGATCCTATCCTCCTATCTTGACTCTTTCTTGAATCTTTCTTTCTTGACGAAGTTATTCCATCCAGCCATGTCAGTATTACTTGCTACGTTGAATCGTTCTTCATAGCCTATGTTGTATGTTATCCTCTTAATTTTAAGAACAGTATCGATATCTGTTGTCTGACTGCTGCTTTGGCAACAAGGGTTACACGCCAGGCACGACGCGTTCTTGAGATTACTACCCTACTGTCACTTTTCAGCGAGTAGTTGCTGTCACTTTGTACTAACAAAATTCATCTCTTCACCTTTCAGCTTTCAGCTTAAAGTACACTTACTCGATCTTATTCGAGGCTGTGATACCTTCTTACTCCCCTTGGACTCCTCAAGATCCAAAATGCTGCGCTTATCGAGGCTCGCGATTGGACTGGTTTTCATAATCTTGATCTTCCTGATACACTCTCTCTTCTTCACAACCACCTCATCTTTTGATGTAGGTAAAACATCCAACCAGGAACATAAAAAGTCATCTTTCGCTGCCTCCTACCAGAAAGCCAGCCAAAAAGGTGAAACCAAGAAGTCCAAACCTAGAAAATCTAGCTCAAAAGGCTACAAGTCCTCTTCATCATCTGATTCTGCTTTCGCGGAATTTGATAAACTTATCCCAGTGGATTCACGCGGTCTTACCCATTATGATCCTACTCGACCAGGCAATGGTAAACATCCTATCGAACTTCTGATAGAGAAAGGGAAGAAGATTCATCAAGACATTGAAGCCAAACTTAACGGAATCACCGAATTGAGAGATGCGGTTGATGAATATACGAAAGGGTACAGCATGAAACCACCTAGAGGATTCGAATATTGGTGAGTGAAATATGTACAAAGCTTTGAAAATTATCTGATCGAAATTCGCGAAGGTATAAATTCACCCAATCGGTAACACCAAAATCACCAGCAAATCCCATCGTATATCCAATGTCCCAGAAGCCTTTCCAAACCTTCTTGGCACATCCAGCTTCACTCCTTCGACAAAGAGTCGAAGACTTTCGAGACGATAAATCTGTTTTCATTTTCACTTTGGTACCGGAGGGGAAGGGCGACGACGGAACTGCTTGCAAACCAGATCAAGACTGGGTCGCTTCAGATTGGCACAAACGAGGAAAGGGGAGGGTGTTAGTGAGAGGTTCAGGAGCTTGGAAGTTTAGGGCCAAGTGAGTTCTTCCCACAATTGAGGACCATGGCTGTGGTCTGCAATTGAGATATGCTATCCAATTTATCGCAGCTGACATATAAAATAGCAACACCCTTTCTCTTCTTCTTCCAATCTTACCCCTTCTCCCTCCAGACATTTTCACTCTAAATCCTCCATTAGAAATTGCTTTCAGTTGGGATGACGGACCTCGTGGAATGGTTCATAACACGTTTAGAGAAAGGAGTGAAGTGTTGGCAAGAGCAGGGAAGAGTGAGATCTTCTCGTACGGACACTTGGTCTGTTTCACTAATACCCCACTTTAGTGTGGCCGAAAGCTCAACTCACCAAAGCTGAACAAAATATGCGTTGGACGTATGGCTGGTGAGTTTACAACCAGAAATGGTGCAGCATGTTGAGCTTAAACGTCATCATAGGCAATGGCCTTGTCCTGCAGGCAGCCCTTTGAAAACCCAAAGTACTGATCTTCTTCTCAATGATTGGGTACATCAGCAACCGATGGGTCTAGAGGGTACCGGTGAGTATTGGTTCTGTAACAATTGATTGCTCAAGCTCATTATGTACCAGCTCCTCCTCAGGACAAATCCTTCATCGCAGACTGGGAACAATCGGCCGATTATTGTCAGAATCCAGATTTAATGGGTCTCGTAAGTTGATGTCTTGAACTGTCTGCTTTGTAACAGTTGTCTCATATTTGTCTTTAGCATAACATTCTTCTTCTAGATCAAGGGAAAGCAAATGTTGAGGTGGTGCCAATTCTGGCAACATGCAGAGTAAGGGCTTTTTTCTTTCTTTCTTGATAGTATTGCTGAACTCTATGGCAGACGATGTGGAATTCGGATCTGCTCGGCGTTCCCCTCGATGGTGTCTGGGGTTAGTCAATGATTTCAGATTCGGCGGGGCCAATGAACTGATCTTGGCTTTGCAGAGAATGTCGATTATGTACCGTTTGAGCAAAAGACAATTGGCAAAGCTTTCTGGGTAAGTGAAGGGCGATATACCGATTTTTTGTCGGAAATACGAGCCGCGCTGATTCAATCAATCGATAGCGAGGTTCAGCAACCGGTCTACCACACAACAAAAAGGTACCTTGGCGCCAATCTCAAAGAGAAAGACTTCATTATTATACGCACAACAAAACTGCAGGTACCTATCCCCTCTTGATCGATCGATCAGCCTATGGGCTGGGTCTGGTTACGGAAGAATGGCCTGTGTCAGAGTTGAATGCGAAATACACGGATGCTGGATTGAGTGGAGGAGCTGTTCAAGTAAGTCGACGTTTATTATATAATGACAATATTTGAAACTGACATTTTTTTGCAGTGCGAGGATGAGGAGACGAGACAGCAAATGGAGGAAGAGATTGACTTCATGGGCTGGGTTCGCAAGGAGGATAGTCCGAAGTGAGTCTATGCAATATTCAATACAAGATGTAGACTAAATTCGCTTTTTCAGGTACCGATACATCCTTGATATTGACGGGTGAGAATCACGAAACACGTTACAAGTATGCAGACCACTAATCACTCTCGTTTAGAAATGGTTGGAGTTCGCGTTTCCGTCGTCTGCTACGAGGAAACAATGTAGTTTTTAAGAGTACAATCTATGTAAGTTTGCCTTACTGGTAGATATCAATTTCAACTAATTTTGGTGGTTCATAGCCCGAATGGTTTCATGTGAGTTAACCTTTTGTCGATATCTGCATTGCTGACATAACAATTTACAGGGTCTTCTCATTCCCTGGTAAATATAGATACAATTATTGTTCTAAGAAAACACACTGATTATATAACAGGTATCACTACGTCCCATTGAAAGTGGATTACACGGATCTCTAGTAAGAGATTTATAAATACATCTGTTTCTACTAACGATCTCGCTACAGTGATATCATGGCTTTCTTCGAAGGTGCACCTGACGGAACAACTGCTGGTCGACTGGATCTTGCGCAAGAAATCGCAGAACAGTCCTATAAATTTACAGAAGAGCGATTCAGGTAGGTTGATCATCCGTTCTAGTTATGCCAAAATGACACTGATTTTCAAAAGGGTTGCTGATATGCAATCTTACACTTTCTTAACGATTCTTGAGGTGAGCGACCCTCGTTAGCTCTCCTGATTTCCATCTGACTTTGGTTGCTCTAGTATTGGCGAATGATGACGGATGACAGAGAAGAGGGTTCTTATCATGCCGATAACTCTATGGAATGAGGGAAGGTATCGATCAGTGATCGTGACAATGACAATGACAGTGACAGTGATGGAATTATATAGATTTTCAGTTTATGATTGGCTATAGATATTATTCGTGTAAAATACAACGATGCATGGAGTCAAAAGACTATGTAGGTTACAGCTTCGATCGAAAACGGCGGTCGCGCAGCGAAATACGGTGGGGGGGGGGGGGGGGAGGGGGGGGGGGGGGGGGGGGGGGGGGTGTTGTTGGTGATGATGGATGGGTCTGGTAGCGTGAAGGCCAAAGGAGCTGAAATCAGATTTCAGCTCGTGTATTACCCTATCAGTATTTAGAAACTTACTTTGAACTCTTCAGAAACGTTCGAAGTGTTGACGGGACGACGAGAGGTGAAGAGCAAGTGCGATCGAAGTTCCTGACCTTCTCAAAGAGAATTGCCATTCACCTCCATCTCTGTAAACAGATTCTCGCCAAGGTCTAATAAAAGAGAATAGAACATCAGTCGAGATACCAACTGATTCCACACAAGACTCACCCCGCAGTTCCCTGGGCACACAATCCCAACAACTTTTTTCCAGTTGGCAACTCGCGATTCTCTTCCCAATAACCTTTGATTTTCTTCGAACCAGCTTTCTTGACCTTTCGTTTTTGAGCTTTGGTTTTCCTTTCCTTCCCTTCGATGTACTCATCTGAATCACTTTCCGATTCTGATGACATATCATCCTGATTTTTTTTACTTTTCTTTTCTTTTAGTGGAACTGGAGATGGTAATTGTTTTTTGGTTTTACGAGATAATGGGACACCGTTATGAGAACTCCAATTCCAGGATTCAAGGATAGTCTTTGAGACATGACTGGATGACCTACGTAATTATCGTTTATCAACAAGAAATCATTTTCTCTGTGGAAATGTATAGTGGTACTCACCAACTTTCGAGGGTGTTGATGATATCACCAATTGTGATTCCATTCTCATTCCATACCTCCATCTCGTCCATCGTCTCACCTCTGAAGATGATTTGAATAGCCATTGTCTGGAGAGCAGGACTAGTTGCTAAAGCATTCTTCAAGACCGGGTGTTTGATAATGTTGGTAGAACAATAATCGTTTCCATCAAATCCGGCTAGTTTTGGACACGAGGTTGAGTGATTACAGCCTTTATGAGAATCATCAATAACAAATTGACCTGTTATTAAACGCCAAATTCGAACATGACCTGTTTTGACGAGTAACGAATGGAGACGAGGTTCTTTTGGTATCGGTTCAGCTTTCTGTCTCTGTCTGGAATCCCAAGATAACCCCTTATTCTCTTCAAAGATTTCAGCGTTTCTCTTCTTGACTCTATCGCATTCGATTAAAAATTCTTCAACATCATCGGAATTCATGATGTTGGTAGGACGATTTTCTTGAGCTACAGAAATGGGATCAGGTTTGGATTTCATTTACAAAATGATTCAACTCACGCCAGATACCATCATACTTGCAGTTATGAACTTTACAACTCTTGATATGATTTTTGGCTTCAATGAGTGTATCCCTCCAACTTGGTGTAGGTTCGATGACGGTTCTACCAAGTCCATAATCTGCACAACAATCTTCGAAAAAGCTATCATCGACACCATACAGGGTTGAACGACAGATTTGGGAATAAGTGATAATATCAAGTGGAGATACATGATAAGTGATAACTAAAGAGCTTTGACCAGGGGTTAGAGAAGATCACTAGCATGATCAAATAGAAACCTTGAGCGTTGACTTACTGAATTTCAGGAGGTAGATTTGACAAGGATCGCGGAATGAAATCAGAGACCGTTTTGCCATGTTGACTGTGTGTATGAACCTCCTTGAAGACTTTGACTTTGCGAGTTTTGGGCATTGTTATTAGACGAATGAAGAGAAAAGTTGAAGTTGAATGATGAGAATATGTATCAATTCATCAAATCGTTCAAATCAAATTGATTTCAGTGGCAAATATGTCAAATCAGTCGCCAGCTTCTTCACATGACAGTATTAGGCCCTGATGCTTCATTTTCATGTATAATACATTTCATCATTTTTCGTTGCTATGACTCAAATCTATCCCCTAAGCTGCTGCAACACCAACCCTACCAGCGACACCTCCAGCAACTGCGCCAACAACCTCTTTCCCTTCCCAGAATCTAGGTAATTCGTTTCCGGGAATGAAATGTCTTTCTACCTTTTCCTTTGTGATTACACACATTCTTATACAACCTCCTGATGACCCATCTCTAGACATGGCCAACGCGAGAGCTGGAGGAGTGTCAGTAAGAACGTATCTGAGGCAAGCTAGACTTACTGTTTTTAACGAATTCGACGGTTTGAGCCTCGTTCCACCCCTCTTGATATGTTGCGTCACAATAACCATAGACATAGGTTGAGCCGGAACCTGAGATGCGAATCAAATAGAGAAGTTGATCGACAGGAATAGGAGATATTGATAGTGTTTGAAGAAAATCAAATAGAGAAGAAAGAAAATTTGTAATGTTCAGCTCTAGTCTCGTATGGCGAGAGATTTCGTTGAAAGACTTACCGCCGATAGCCCATGGTTGTTGGAAGATACCACCACCTACAGGGATGTTGAAAACAGAACCTCCACTGTCTTTATCCCAGCCAGCAACGATGATTCCGGCCGTCAACTGATCTTTGTTTTCATAACATAATTTCTCGAATAGTGCAGCAACAGTGTGAACAGGTGGTGGACCTCCGTACATTGATGTATAAAGTTGAGCATGTTGATGAACGATATCAGCAACAGCCTGCGTGTCTGCTGCTGAACCTGATCTACAACAGTAGATTCTATCGTGGATGTGAGTGAGTTTGTCTGTAACTCTGTTGGCCTGTTGAGTGTTTTTGATCAGTGACAAGAGAACGATATGGGATAAGAGTGAGCTTACGATATAACTCCCCGTTGTTGTTCTACTATCAGCACCAATGACGACACCACCATCGAATTGGACTGCCATGATGGAAGTCTGTAGTGAGTGTTGATCAGTATTCAAAGGAATAAGTTGGGAGCATAGGTATGAGATCAGACCAGACAATTGGACTTACACCAAGGTTGACTTCGCCCTTCTTTAGATGATTGATATCTACTCTGTGTATGTTTTCCATTGTGGTGTTGAGTTGAGTTGTATTGTTGGTAGAGAGATGAAATAGATGTAGCATCAGCGTATCAGCATACAGTTACGCGCAAGCGGTGGTGATCTATTCCACGTGGTTTAGGGACTAAAATGGAGGCTCCAATAAATAATCTAGACCCAGCCTTCGTACAGCATACAGGTGATCCTGATGTCATGTAAAGTGTAACTACTTGTAAGTAGAGACAATTCAACTCCTAGCCTTACCTACTGTACATACTTTCTCTCTACCATTTGTATATCTATATCAATCGATCATCATTCACTTCTCCTAGATATATTCAGTCCATCAATCTATCCTCTAACAACCCAGAATTTCATTCATAGTTCGCAATTTACAATTGGACGACAGAACCAGCCTTATCGCTCGCAGTCTTCATTTTTAATTCGTTCTTCGTTGAATGGGTTGGAAAGGAACTCTAGGTCTATGATAGACTGATAATACCTCAGCCTCTACTTCATTTCTTGACGCGATTGTCGCATCGCAAATCACAGGAATCACCTCTGGTCAGCCACAACTACCCCAACATCTCAGTTCTTACCCCTTTACTCCTATCTTCCAATCAATGCCGTCAATCTTGTCACCTCTACCTGGTTCGTCATCGTCGTCGTCGTCACCGTCAACATCTCGACCTAACAAATCATACGCTCCTCTTGCTGACGAGGTCAATCCTCCTTTTGGTAATGTCGCCCCCGCACCGACAGTAACGCGCAATGGCACTATCGTGTATTCCAAAAGAATACCGAGTGGTTCAAGCGAATTGGATGAGATTGATGAAGCCAACGATGATATAACGTTACGTGATGGTAGCAGAGGTCTACGGTCAGAATCAGAGGAAACCTTGTCCCCTTATCCCAGTCAGAAGGGGAAGGGAAGAGAGGACGTTCAAGTTGACTTTGAGAGTGGTGATCTGAGCGAACTACCTAAGATAAGGAATAACTCGAATAGAAACAAGGGGAAAGAACGACAATGGGATCCCGAGCAAGGATATGCAGATGAGGAGGTCAATCGATCTAGCTATCCACCAGTGCAGGAAGAGGCTGAAGAAGAACGCCGAGTTCAAGAAGTAAGTCTGCTTTCATACGAATCGTCAATCCCAGAAGTCCCTGACGATTTTAGAAACTGGCAATGTATGCAGCTAGAGATATGGCTCGACGTAAAGCTGCTAGAATGTCACGAGCATTGCCATCGTCCCCTGTGGTAGCTTCGCCTGCGTTGAACAGCAACTCTAATAGGCCGTTATCAATGATGAGTGAAAATAGTGGTGACAAGAGGTCGAGTCTGATGGGGATGGTCGGTGGATTCTGGTCTGGTGGTAATAAGACGAAGCAGTCGTGGCCAGAAGGAGAAGTGAGTAGTCCTGATAACCAATGACGATTAAATCTGAACATGTTTACCAGCTACCACTAAATTCGCCTCCGCCGAGTGGTTACATGAATCCTTACGAACCTCAGCCAGCTTTCCCAGTTGTTCCTAAAATGGTGATTTCTCAATCCAAAGATGATCCATCTTCGCCTTTCACGGATTCAGCTGCACCGTCGAATAACAACAATAATGATCCTAGGGCGTCTCGCCGGATATCAACTAATTCTGCTACGTCTCGATCATCTCAATCGCCACTGACGAGTCCGACTGAAGTGGATGGACTTGGACTTGGATTCACTTATGGAGGGCCAGGATGGAGAGGTGGTGCAGATGCTGTTAATGGAGAGGGCAGAATTCAGGTCGATAACAATGGCAATGGAAGAAGGGGTGATAAATGGTGGCACGCTCTATGTGCCTGGGGGGATGAACTCGATGGAGAAGACGATGGAGGACAGGCGGGAAGAACGAATCCATTTGAGTGATGTGGTCAGGGAAGGAGATTTAATTACGACTATATATCTGTGATAAGTCAATTTCTATATTGTCATTGGAAGTAGTGAGAAGCAGGAGGTATACAGTAGTAATGACCCGTACAGCATACAATTGCACATGTACAGTAGTGCAATTGCCACAAATCAATATTCCGTAATTCACCGACACTATACCATCATCTCATCTTAATAACAAAGAGAATGGTCAACAGAGCATTGTACATTTGTTGATTATCTATCTATCAATTACTATCTCATTATCACTATAACAACCCTATTCCATCCACTACTTGAGGGTAGTACACATCAAATCCCCGTAAGAAAACAAAGCAACACTTTCAATTCCAAACTCAGGTCTTCGCTCCGGTTTAATTGACTTTACTTTCCACGCGCGCCGCGTATCAGTATCGAGTCCTGTTTCGTGCGAGTACTGTCAATAACAAATATCCAAAATAGACAGTAAATCAATCTGGTCCTATACTCTATTGGAATCATCGTTCGCCTGGGCCAAATCGAACTCGTCTCATTTTTCTCGTTCAAGAACTGTTCAACTGTGTAAAAGTCACGCTTGATCCAGTTGGTTGTTGAAGGAGATACATCAGCCCAAATATCGCTTGCTGCGTTAGCTGTTCAACAGCCCGTCCATCTCACTACTATTCTGTCACCGGTAAAATCAGAAGGGGGAAGCCTAGCTCTCAACATGGTCCGAGAGACCACTCAAAACACCACAGACGATAGTGAGTGTGTAATCGGTTCGTTAAAACTTTGCTGACGCTCCCAACTTGTAGCGCAAGATTCAGGCTCTAAACGAAAACGTCAACCTTCGACGTCTCCTACTGCTATCACTGCGAATTCTACCACCATCAAGTTGACGATCCCCTCCACTGGCTCTCCAATCAAAACCAACGGTGACTCGCCGAATGTCAATGGGGAACACGAACCTAAACGTCAAAAGATATCTTTGAAAATCGGTGGAGAAGGTGCGAAAGGCGAGCTTGTTGACTCAACGACAGAAGAAGCTGAAATGGAACCAGAAGTAAAGAGTGAACCCTTGGATCAGTCTACGAGGGAAGCGTTGGCGTTGGTGATCTCGCAGTAGGTTGTTTCAATTACTACTTGAACAAAATACTGAGCTGGCTGTAGAATGGCTTTACATCTACCTGCTCCTCTGAACAACATATTGACTCTCTGGTTACCTCCCGATTTCGTTCAGAAGGAAGAGAATACACTCAGCTACGTTCTACGTCAGCCATCGTTAACTTGGGCTCAACTTGTTGTAAGTTTTGAGTACCCAGACAATAGAGTACGTTAAAAACTGATGTTGATCTGTGACAGGAAACTCTCCACGTCTTTTCGGAGAATCTGCTCGTTCCATGTGCTTATCCTAACCCCATGCCATCCCTGTCTCAATTCCACCTTCCAATCCCGCCTCTTCCTTCGCATCTACCTCCTCATATCATCTACAATTTCTGCGCTTCGCTACACTCGCTCATATGCCATATTGCACCGACATCAATACCAGAAGCAGATGGGGCTGACAGGAAGAGATGGGCTTTGATGCAAAAAACACCTTCCAATGTGCCATCTGGAGGTGTTGGTGGTGAATGGTTTACGGGATCGGTAGATTTTCGAGAAGGTGATAAACTTTTGAAAAACGTCAAGAAAGAATCTGGTGAGGAGAACGAAGAGACAGATCTCCTCGAGGTGTTGGCAGCGACAGGGGATAATTTTGGTAATGTCATTCCAGTTCTGATTAGGTTACGTCGTACTGATGTTCAACAGGTTACGCATCGGCCGTTGCTATTGAACCAAGTCATGTTGCAGGATCGACAAGTTCAAAACCTAAAATTCCCAAATTATCCGAGTCAATCATACGCCGAGCTAGTCTTAAAGCTGCACAGTGGAAGGAATTGAGAGCAATAAAGCGTGGTGGATTTGGAAGTATTGTTCGAGGAGGTAAGTCGAGATTTTTATCAAAGTTATCCAAATATTAACTTCAAGTAGTGAACACAGTCCAAGCTCCTGGTACATCATACACGCCGTCTTTCGCACCGACTTACGATTCGGTGATGAGTACTGGTAGAGTTGGTTATTGGGATACCATGTCAGCCATGCACGAAAGACACCGTCATCGTGAATACGATCACAGAACTTGGGGTCGAGCCATTGAAACCACTGAAACTCAATGGCAGGGTACTTTGGAGGTTGGAGATGACGATGATGCGGCGAAGACAAAAGATGTCAAGGACAAAGGGAAACGAAAAGAGACGGTCCAAGATTTGTTGGAGGAGAATCAACGAATGATTGAGGAATTGCAGACATGGCAGTTGTTGCGTTTACGACGTGGATCAGAATCTTGGGTTTCTGACAGGGAAAAGGCAGTTGGTAAGTGCTCAAAGATTTCAATGCGTTTCGAAATGCAACTGATCAAATGCCCCTGCAGCTGAAGAACTTTTATCATCCTTGACCAAACTGACGGCCAATGTCACCCCAGCCGACATGCTTTCACAAGAATCGATATCGAAAGTCGGACTCGCTCATAATCTTGCTAAACGATTCCTTCCTGTTTCAGCACCTTCGATAAGAGGAACGTTGGATCCAAGACGAGCACAGGCTTTACATGACAACACAACTATCCGAATGAGGAGTAATCCCGCAATGTCGATACCAACGAATGGCGTAGCTCCAACACATGGTTCAGTGCCAAAAGCCGGTCCCTACTCGTATCAACCACCCCAATCTGGTCGCTTGCCTCCACCTCCTCATACTGCTACTGGTTCTACATCTTATAATGGAAACAGTCTGAATCCGTATGCAAGACCTAGTCCATCGACACCCAACTATCCTAACAATTACAATTCCAGAGGTCCTCCTCAATATAATTCACCTGTACCTGGACCACCACCTTCCAACACGGTATATAGACAACCTTTACCAGGTACAACTGGTGGTTATGTTCAAGCTGGCGCTTACGCACGACCTGGTTTGGTTACCGCTCCTTCTGGTTTAAGACAAAGTTATGGTAATGTACCCACACCTCCTGGGTATCAGAATCGTTACCAAACTGGAGCTTAGATAGTTTTTACGACTTTTAATGTATTATGTTTCCATTTGGGCGAATTGATCATGCAAGATTGTACGGGATAGGTTGAGGAGTAGCAAGAGCTTTCTGATTATGTCAGTGATTGATTTCTAAATTTGACTCTTTTTGATTGAACTATAAATAGGTTGAGTCCAATGTCGATGATCATTTACTGTTTTTTACCTGAATTTATTCAATCTTATGCAATGGATTGATCGTGCAGGATGCAATTACTTGACTCCAACGGGTTTCCTTCATGGCATCATAGCTGTCTATTCGTGTTCGAGCTGATCGTTGTTGATATCAAGCTTCAATTGTACAGTAGTGGTAGTAAATTTCACTTTTAACGAAAACGTCCATCAACGCTTAACGACCATACATCTGTCTTACTCTCAACCCCAATCTTTAGTATTTACAGCATTTACTTCATTCCCCAGCGATTCATCTTATCATCTCAGTCTGATCAGTTCGCCTTTGGGTGAATTTTCCAAGGATAAATTTAAATTTCAATAAMCCAGCCATAAAATTTGACTTCACTGGAATCATAGGAATCTGCACCCGTTCAGGTTTGGTTAACTCCACGCTTAGGTTAGAGAAAGATTACCATCCATTGCTTTCGTAAACAATCTTTCTCTCCCTCGTCATCTTATCTTATTTCATTTCACATATCACTATACTTGATAACCATCTCTACAATCATCTATGCTTTCATGATCGTTATCTAAAAACAACCACTTCGATTCAAATCTTCAACCTTCAACCTCGTCGATCTCATGCCAACCTCTACACCGCCTCCACCGGCCTTGACTTTAAAAGTCGATAGAAGTAATTCACCCAACCCACGATCTCCTTTTATCGCTACACCTAAATCAGCTATCATCACTGTACCGTCAAGTTGGGGATTGGCAGATTCGCCAGGTGGAGCGAGTAGTGGTGGGAGAGAAAGTTTAGATGATGATTTGATAAGATCAAATTCAGTAGGAATCGAACCTCCTTTCCCGGTGTGTAGAAAACTTTTTACAATTCGTCTGATCCTTTGAGTGTAACTTTTACTTACTTATCTCTTCTCTCTATAGTTATCAGCTTCTTCTTCATCAACATCTTCTCAACCTTTATTCGCATGGCCTCAACCTGTCGCATCGACTTCATCAGGTCCTACTTTTAATTACAGTCAGCCTGCCAGAGATCGACCAGATCCTTTTGACACTACTTCTTCATTCGCCGAAGATCCATTCAATCAAAGTTCAAGTTCATCAGAAGAAGGTAGTAGACATAATTCATTCGATGATTACCACCCATCTCTTAGTTCCATCAATGAACCTCGAAGAAAATCAGCAACAATGACTCCTTTCGCTATAAGACACATGACAGATCCTCTATCTGGAGAGGATCATCCTGTAGATCCTGAATTCTCGCTAGGTAGAACCAATCAAACAACCTTCGATTTCGAGCATCCCGTACCTCCAACATTTTCAAGAACATTTTCAGCACCTCTTCCCAACAGACTGAAAAATTTACGACATCCTTTGTCTCCAGCACTCGATCCTCTAGGTTCTGCCCATCCACCTCAATCATTCTCTTCTCTTGGTACCCCTTCATCTTCACCTACTTCTCCTACATCCACCAATCCAGTTACTCCACTTCAAACCCTATCAATGGAACTCGCTGATTCATTACAATCTGCTATCCAGACCCTCTTACATCTTTCACCACCTCATTTGTTAGATAACGCGAAGGAACAATATTCTGGATGTGCAGTTCAAATGCCTACAACGTCTTTATCAGCGTTATTGACTTCTATGCGTGGGTTGAATTACTTGTCAGCAAACGTTGAAGCACTTTGTGAAATCCAAAATAAGAAGCCTGAAGAGGGTTTATTGGCTGGAGCTTGTGCTGGTCGATCAACCGAAGATTTCGATGTTGGAGAACTTTTGCAGAGTGTTGCGGATCTACTGGGTGGTCAAGCAGCTCAATTTGGTGTGGATTTCGTGCTTTTCCATGGGGACGTGGGGATCAAACATGTCAGTGTGAAAGGAGATGGTGAAGGTTTGGGATACGCTCTCAGTCATGTAAGTTCCAAATTTAATTTTTGCTTACCAATAGATCATACGTCAAATTCTATTGGTCGCCAACAAGGGAGATACAATCGAACTAGGTCTACAGATTACCCCTCAATCACCTTCGATGACACCCAGAGTCCCTTATCCAATGACTGCTGCTGATGTTGGCGATTACCGGAAAAATACCACCAAACGAGAAACCTCACCAGGTAGAATACCCTCTCCAACAATAGGTCAACTTGAAGGACCGCTGCTGTGTTCTTTCGAAATCATCCACAACATTCATCAGCCTTCCGATTCTTTGGCAGCGACACCGAAAGCTGAGCTGAATCCTTTCACCAAACTCAATGAAGATCAGGATGCTGCAAAACCCAAGTTTGATTCATTGCTTACTAGGCGTCTTCTCCAACATCAAAACGCTACTCTACGAACAGATATCCAACCTTCGTCACCAATGAGTTCTGGGATGCCACGACACGCATATGAGGTTTCAGTTTTACTGCAACGTGGCCACCCTATTGCTGAACCAAATCATCTCTCCGTTGAGGAAGAAGCTATGCGACAACCATTTACAAGCGTTCGTCTCGCTCGAGAACCGACATTGGATGAATTATCAGAGTTCGCTGAATCACTTCGAGGCAGAAAAGTCACCCTACACGCTGGTTTACATAGTGTTTTTGCTCGACACTTGACGAGTTATCTTGGTGCTTGGGGCTTGGACATATCACACATTCCAATTGACGAAGAATACCACGGATCCTCGACGAAAGCCGCGGACGACGGTTTGACAACTTCTCTTTCGAGTGTATCGCTTGGGGGCCAAAATGATTCTCATTCATCTCCCAGGGCCGTCGATAAGTTTGTCATCATTGATGACGATGTGAACGTCCTCCGACAAGAGTTGCTTCGACTACGAGCTGAATCTCCAATCTTGGTCAAACCTCGCCTCAGTAAACGACCGTCACTGGTGAACAGAGCCAGGTCAACACCTCACGTACGACAGCTCTCGTCTATCGCTCCTGCCAGGAAATCCGTGATTTTGATTCACTTCACGAGTTTAGCAAATTATAATCAAGTTCGAGATGTGATATCGACATTCCTCGGTTCTCCGACTGTAGGTGGCTGGGGAACTTTCGGTCATCCAGATGTCATGGTTATACCTAAACCGGTCGGACCTCGACGATTTTTGACTACTCTTCATACTGCGGTTCATCAACCTGTCGTCGATCCTTTCTTTTCACCTATAGCTACCAGTCCAAGATCTCCTGCTGGAGAATATTTCCCAGTAACACGTACACCAAACGGTAACGAATTTTCATCTGGAGGATTTTTCGATTCGGTCGCTGAGGAACAGGATGATTCTCTGGCTCCAGAAATTTCAACAAATCAGAAACCACGTTCACCCTTGGGCGAATATCCACCCTCTGCAGCGCAGATAGTTAGGACTGAAGCTGGTTTACATCTGTCTCTCCCTACTCCAGGTGATATTCTTGCTACTCCCGCTTCAGAATACTTCTCCAGTCAGTCGAAGAACAATGGCTCTGGTGCTGCCGGTGTTGTCATGCAATCACCAGATGGGAGACCGTTTGGAATGTTTTTCGAACCCCCCAGAGGAGAAGGAATGCGAAGGACATCGTTCAAATCACCCACTGAGGCTGCTCGTCGTAAACCATCTAGTCGACGCACATCAGCCAGTACAGCTTTGACGGTGGATGAAATTTCCACTGTCGCTTCTCCTAAATCTCCTCAATCCAGTCGACGAACTTCAGGTGTTTCTGCGGCTACCGATGAAGGATCAGGTGGCTCGTCGCGACGTAGCTCAGTCTTGAGAACCAACGTGACAGATAAGGTCGATGAGGACCAAATTTCAATCCCCAAGATGGCTTCCAATCTCCCTGTTGTTCCAAGGACTAATAATCGACGAAAGACTCTACCAGTCCAAATTCCTGCTGAACCCATTCTGGCTAAAGGTCGCGATCGATCATCGACTGTTACGAGGCGACAAACTCCTTTGGGATCTCCTAACATAGCGTCACCTAAACCTGACGAAGGTATGGAATTGGCTATTCCTCTCAAACCATCCAAGAAATCGCCACTGGATCCCAATGGTGATCCTCAATTGAGTAATGCTAAATCAACGAAGAAGGCAGCTAAAGAAGAAGTGGTTGTGCCTCCTATCAACGTGCTCATTGTTGAAGGTAAGTTTTCTTAATTGATGATAAACTAACGTTTAGATAATCCTATCAATCAAAACATTTTGAGCATGTTCTTGAGGAAGAAAAAGATAAAGCATCAAGCAGCCAAGGACGGTTTAGAGGCTGTGGAAAAATGGAGAACAGGAGGTTTCCATTTGATTCTTGTGAGTATCACATTTCAAACAATTGGCTGATGACAGATGGATATTCAACTTCCCGTAATGGACGGTATAGAAGCTACGAAGGAGATTAGGAAATTGGAGAAGAACAATAATATCGGAATTTTCCCTTCGACACCTGTTGGAGAGCAAGCTCGATTATTATCCGATTCACCCGTTCCTGCTTCACCTTTCCGATCTTCTGTTATCATCGTTGCTCTGACAGCTTCATCCCTTCAAAGTGATCGTGTTTCTGCTCTCGCCGCTGGATGTAACGACTTTTTGACGAAACCTGTATCGTTGAAATGGTTGGAAAGGAAGATTGTCGAATGGGGTTGTATGCAGGTAAGTTTTCACGTTGAAAGAGAATTCTCTAGTATCTTAAACTTACTCAATCTACAGGCTCTGATCGATTTTGACGGTTGGCGACGATGGAAAGGCTCAGATGTCAGAGATGGCGAAACGAAGAGGGGATTCCAACTTGGACCTCAACTGGCTGCCAAATCCCTAGCGGATCGACTGAAAATCGAGAGGAAACCTTCGAATAGACTTCCAATTCGAGCGGATAGTGGACCAGCTGGTCCAGAAATCAACGTTCGCGTCGCTACACCTCCAATTGTTCCTAACGAAGCTGCCGCCGGTCTGGAAGCTGCGAGATCAGATCTGCTGATCAATAAACTTTCATCGATGGCAATAGCGGATGGCGATGCGGATGGCAAACCAATCACAACTGAACCTTCCTCTACGCTGGACGACCTTCCTGCTATAAGTGAAGATAAAGAGTCTCCTTTGACTAAAGAACGATCATCGACATCATGATTGTTGAGTATCAAATAGAATCATGGCTTACTCGGTTTCTTATTATATTCCCCATTTTCTCTTAAATAACCTAATAACTTTTGATTCCCTTTCTTTATTTTATGTGTCTTCTGTCTGTGTGTCCATTCATATTTTTGGCTCGGCTTTCATTTCATTCGTTTCGAGTAGTACAAATCGGCACCGAAACCTCATCTCACAGGTCTTTGCTATTTTTCATAACATGTTATACACGTACATGTAATCTTTCAACTTGATTGATCTGTAGGAAAGATCAGCGAACCGCATCTTACCTGAAAACAATTGCATAAAACAAGATGGTATAATGATATGGGTACAGAATCAAGGTATTCAACTCAAGGACTCGAAATCTATACGCTCAATCTCCATTGACCATCTACCAAACTGACTTTCAATCCCTTGATAACTTCGTCGACAGAAACTGGGTTTTCTTTATGTTTACCAGCAGAAACCAGCCATTGAGAAAGGGATATAGAATCGGTATCGTTTTTTGATTTTTCTGATAATTTGGAGAGATTCTTGCGTAACCTTTTAATGACTTTTTCAGAGGGGACGGTGGAATCGGTAGTGACTGAAACTGAAACAGGAGCCGGAGTAGGTTCAGCTGAAGCCTCGAGTTTACGCTTTTTACTAGATTTTTCGGTTTCTGTTGATGTTTCTTTGGTTGCTTCGGAGACTTCTGGCTGTGATATGGGAACGTCATCACCGTTTGCACTCTTTGGTGGATTTCTGGTGTTCGCCCTAGATCCCGTACCCTTCTTATCTCCCTTCTTTTTATTCTTATTCTTGTTCTTCTTTCCAACATCTTCATAACCGTTGTTTCCCACTTCGAAATTAGTCACTGGAGTCGAGTTCCATGAATTGATCACAGGTGCTGGTGCTGGTGAAGGAGCTTTTGAGTTTGATGTGGAAGCTTCACCAACTTCGGAATTAGCTGCTGAACCCCAAGACCTCATTCCACCTTCAGGAGCGTTTCGATTTTCACCCGTTGCAGAGTATTTCGTGTAACCGCCTGCGGCACCTCCTTGAGGTGGTCCGTTGAATCCACGACCGCGTTGTGCGAAGCGACCACCTCTTGATCCGTACGAGTTTTGTGTTTGGTAGGCGGGTGGTTCAGATTGTTGGAGTTGATTTAAACGTGAAGGATGAATACCTGGTCCAGCAGCTGGTGCTGCTGGTGCTGCGGCTGGGGTTGGGGCTGGAGAGGCAGACGATGAAGCGGTCGGTGGAAGTGGGATAGTGGGTTGTCCCTGATGTTGTGTTAGATGACTCCATCTCACCCAAATAAAATTCCTCGTTGCACCTACTTTTTTCGCACCCTTGTATAATGCTCCTTGATATTTCTCTGCCTCAGAAATGCACGAAGTGTGAGTTCTGATAATAACGTTTAGCGAAGGAAGGCCTGATAGATTGATAACTTACTTGTACTCCTGATTCTGGAAGGTGGTAGAGCAATCTAAACATGGATATTAGCATTGAAAAGAATATCCAGAATCAATCCAAACTCACCCAAGCAAGTAAAACTTGACCAACATCTCTGTCTATGTTTATCAAGTTGAGGTTTTTTAACGGTATCAGCACATCCGTCACATCTGGAGATGACTGTCAGTCACTTTCATGCTGGAAACGACTCTATACTTACTGGAAAGAAACCATTTTTAAAAGACAGTAAGATGTCGAAAGAACGGTAGTAGCTTGTAGGTGAGAGCTAGAGATGAGATTCAAGTACTAGCGACTTAATTCAACTTTTTCAACTTTTTAGTCACGTGATATTGTTATGTTCCTGGAATTCTGATGCTGAATCCAGTCAACGCGTTCAAAGGGGACATTATTAGATCTTCATTTTCATCTATTCACGAGCATATTACATTCCTCAAACCTCTTTTCTTCATCATGTCACGTCTAGGACCAGAACGTAAGTATACCAGTCAGGCTGGTAAATCACATTAATCCTAACAACATTAACACCAATCACAGCTCGAGTCAACTCCAAATATCTCAAAGAACATGTCGGTCAAACAGTCAGATTAGTGGTCAAGGTCATCAGTATCGTTGGTGACACCGCAACTGTGGAAGCTAGTGATGGTGGTCAAGTGAGTCTTCTTTGTAGCTGTAGACACCGCTGGTCACTGATCACATGTATCACTAGATTGGAGTTCATCTTTCACGGGTACGTATCGATCTTTAGTTTGAATCCAAACTTTCTATTGCACATGCGTTTGCATCAAATTATTATCACCCACTAATCATGAACTATCATCTCCAGGACATGCACATTGAAGACACTTATGTCGAAATCATTGGAATGGTCAAAGACGATAATTCTGTTAAAGCTCTTACCAACATCAATCTCGGAAACTCCCTTGGTAAGCTTGCAACGTTCATTTAAATGTCAAACGGATCACAGTTCTTAACGCGGCTACAGATATGAAAGCCGTCGATGCTATCGTTAATCTATCTCACTCAGGGAAGGGTGAAGGAGTCTTATCGTGAATTCAATGGGATGAGATTATTAAAAAGTTTATACCCAAGTGTGCGACAACACGCTGTTGATATCAATTTTATGCAATGATACCAGAGTAATTTAGGGCAGGATAATGTTTTGCAAAACCATCTGTGTATCCTCGTTCCTCTCCAAATGATACTTAAAACATTAAATCGACTATACATCATGGTAGATAACCTCTTTTAAGAAACTGGGTATATGAGCCGATCTTTCCAGTGAATGATAGTTTTATGCGGCGTTACGCAAGACTGTGTATGAATGATATTCAGTAACGAGCTACCCGTAAACTAACTGACTTACCCAAGATAACAGAATCACCACGAAGGAACATTTTTCTGCGATAAAAAAGTAATCAGCACATCGCTCGACGTTAAACAAACAAAATCGGCTGTTCTAGACTTACGAGATAAATCTGTCTTTGTTGACTGGTTTCTTATTCTTCCCTCTCGGTGTCTCAACCCACATCTATTGAAGGTAATTTATGATTGATATACAATTAGATCGAATAGGATTAGGTAGAGTGGGTGGGAAAGGTCAATATCAGCACAACATCCAATATTAATCTTGCTCTCAAGAAACTGGGAATACCCAGAATCAAGGAAATCACTCACCTCTTTAACATTCTCTAGAACCATGTTGGCATGTCTATCGAAAGCCTTGACCCGCCCTAAAAGCTTCTTGTTGTTTCGTAGAGAGATCAATACCTGACTCGAATTTCTGACGGATTGCTGTAAGACTGATAGAGGTCCTTGAGATATTTCGTATTCCTCAAGTTCTCTGATTTGACTCTCCTCTAGTTCTGATTTGGGAATGTGAGCGTATTGACTAGATACGATAGCGTGAAATCGAAGATAGATTGGTTAATGTTGATTGATTTGTTGATATGATGAAAAGAGAGATCATTCGTCAGTTCAGATTCTTTTACGTTTGAAATTTCCGTCCACATCGTACTTCCACCTAGATCTACTACTCTGTCTAGATTATGACTTACCTCATGATGGATTGATATAATTGTAACAAGGATGAACAAAGTAAAAATGAACGATTGATCTATATCCTTCGAAGTCACTTAAAGATCTCACTGATGGACGCAGCGGGGTTAAAATAGTGTGGCACCTTTAACAATACTTATGTGAGTCCTTCTTCGAACATTTGGTTTCCTACTGCCCTAAATGCTACACTGTTCGTCAAATCATCATAAAAGGTATCAGAGACCTAACACTGTAGAACGTCAGCTTAGTAACACCAATCCAGTATCAGTGGGAGAAAGCTCAACCAAATCTCCTTATTTTCCCGCAGGTTCCTTGGCAACGCCAATGATCTGCATTCCTCCAATACCAGTCCATTCTTCAAGATCCTTGTTACCATCTTGACTTGTTGTTGTCAAAATATTGCAAAGAGAAAGGAGATTCAATCCTTATCACTCAGCTCAAGATTGCATTGATAATCTCCTGGAGACTGTCGTTATCTTTTGAACGGTTACTATTATGGTTGAATTGACTTTCCTTGTATTTATGTGTACATTTCCGTTCCAAACCAGTTACCTCTTATGAAGTGATCAACCTGCTGAGTAGCGTGCTGCCTACAGACTGCAAACGCGTAGTGATGTTTTCTCTTTTCCTTCTCTTCCTGCACCTCATTTGTTTCATTTATTCAACCTATAATTTCACTCCAGGCGTGAGAAGTGTTTAAGATGATTTTGGCATAGACGAGAACTATGAACTTGATGATGACCTAGATGTAAGCGGGGATGCATACATGCATGCATGCAATGAGGGATGTCAACGACATTTCTTTCTGGTCGCACGATTCGGTGCATGAGGGAGAGTTGCAGTCTCCAAGGTGTATACGGAGAATTGCGGGAATAGAGTATTTCTGGACAATGAGGGGGGGCTCAAACAAAGAAAATGTTGATATCAGAATAAACTGTGAGTATAAGAATTTATCACAACATATAACATATAAAATGTCAGCAACGAAAGGTAGAGTAAGTTCAAGTTCAGATATCAGAGAAGATGGTGATCATATTGATTGGAAAATTGACATTATGTTCAGACGTCACTGGCATTAGGAAGAGTTTGGCATCATGCCTCAGCACAAGATAGAGTCCTTGGTAATTTGGCAAGTCGAATAGCATGGGTTTTGATGGGGAAGCATAAACCTACATACGATCCTGCAGGTGTGTAATAGATTTTTCGAAGAATGATTCAGAAGATGACAAGAAATCGTGGCTGATGATTATCTTCACTACAGTCGACGCTGGTGATTATGTTGTTGTCTCCGAGGCTTTGCATGTACGATTGACGGGTAAAAAAGCGGAGGATAAGAAATATTATCATTATAGTGGATTCATGGGAGGTTTGAAGGAGGTTCCAATCAGTCGAGTGAGGGAAAGAAGGCCGGAGGAGGTAAGTTATTCTATTCAAAAGAAAACTAGTCCTGATCTCGAAAATCAACAGATCATACGTCGAGCAGTTTCAGGCATGTTACCTAAAAACACATTTCGTGATCGTAGACTGGAAAGATTAAAGATTTTCCCCGAAGCAGCGCCGGAGGTTTACATGTCGAATGTCATCAAAACTTGGAGGGATAACCTACCTGAGAAATCTTCGACGACGGTCAAATCTGATGAGATCCGATGATGGTGGTTGGGGTAGTAGATTCAGGAGATTGTATGTATGCATTTTTATTCGATCATGAGTGTTGTTTTGAGACGACTGTGACTGCGATACATTTCGATGTAAATGCTTGGTTACGAGCATGAGAGCCATGTCTGGTACTGGTATCCAAGCTACGTGAAGATGGTATTTAATAATCGTCATGGATGTACTTTTTATCTCCTTTCCTTTTGTTGACTGTTACCCTTATAACGCCTTTTATCTATCCTCTAATCTCTGGTAAATGTAATTCGCAAGAGTAGAGTTCTCAATGTCCGGTAACATTACTTGTAAAGGTTCACAAGTCTCTTGGGCGTTCAGCAAAGATGGTTCTAGTCCTTGTAGGTCAAATTTCTGGTTGCGATGCTGAACAATACAGGTGAATTGTATCAAGATATCATTGGATCATGTCAAGATTGTAATATCGAACGATACTTTATAGAAAGCTAACATTGCAGTCTCAATGTTCGATACTCAGTTACCGCCGTCTGTGGTTTATGCTTGTTCCACTGGAAATCCTAGTGGATGTTGTTGTAATAGTGTAGCGTTTGCTGTGCTTCAGGCTTGTATCTTGTATGTCCTTTTCAATGTCGATTTATTTGTACGTCAGTGCTGATCTCGAAATAGATGTCAATGGTAAGGATAAAACAAGTCCTTACTTCGTTGACCTCCTTCAGGGATATTCCGAGCATACCTTCTGCTGAGACTTTGGAGACATTTTTTGATCAATGTTCATCTCCTATACTAGGATCGTATGTCATATAGCTTTAGAGCAATATAGTCTCTAATATTGGAACAGTCTCCCTATAAAGATATCTAATCCCACCTTCACGGTTCCAGTATGGGCATCAATCATACCAACAAACACCGGTTTACCTTGGTAAGTCACCTCCTTTAGGTTGTACTAAGTCTCTTAGGGATTATGCTGGTGCTTCCAACAATGCTTCAATGTCAAGTAGGCTAGCTACATCAACTAGCACCAAAACGATAACGAATACGGTAGCGACCATCACTTCCACTGCTTTGGTCACTGTCACAAATAAAAACCAATCTTCTTCCTTGACACGTACGAACATATCGCCAATCACAAAAACCGCAACTAAAACGACTAGTGCAACAACGACGATCGTCAATACGACTTCTGCCTCTAATTCTACATCTGATGGTAATGCGGGAGCTACTGCAACTATGAATGCGGAGGGTCAAGCTATGGCAGGTAATACAACTGCCAATGGAGGTGGTATTGCAGGTGCAGTCGTAAGTCCCACATTGCGGTTTCTCCAGGCTAATCAGGGCAATAGATAGGGGCAGCTGTAGGGATTCTGGTGATATCAGGTATACTAGCATATATCTATCGACAGAAATCGTTAGTCGAAAATCGTCATTTTGACTGACAATACAGAATGAGCTGATTAATCAATAGGGCAAAACGACGGAGATCAATGCAACCTGGTATCGTTGAGAAACAAGGTCCACAATGAATCAGTAGCTAGAGTACAAGTACATTTGGGTATGGAGGGAACTGGATAGATACAGGACTGGTTCCGTTTAATATGGTATAATAGAATCGTTTCACGTATAAGAACTAAACTCTTTTTTGATTTTCTGATAATATTCGGTATTCGTGTACTTGAAACAAAAACCTCTCTGATATGTAGTTATTGTTTCCCCTCTTGAGCATCAGCATGCTCCTTCTTGTCTTCTACTTCAACTACTTTATCTTTATCTGTGCATGCATCGAACCAGTTGTCAGCTGAATGAACACTTCTCGACTGAAAGACTTACCTGGAGTATTGCCATGACTGTGAACGGATTCTTCGTCGACGTGAGAGAATGACAATGGCCATTGCGCTTCTTGTAACTCGGAACCGGTAGATGGAACAGTATTTGAGGTGATCATGGGTTTTCGAGGAGCAGTGAGTGAGTTTGATGTGTGGGTGTCTTCGGCTCTGAAAAAGGATAAGTTGACATTTTGTTATAGATTTAGACATACATGATCTCGTGAGATGCAAGTCGACGACTATAAAGACATCAGAATTGAAAACTCATGGAGAACTAATTACTCACTCTAGATCGTTGAGACCAGCGGCGAATCTACGTCTAAGATTCTCATCAGACGCTTTACCCAGATTTGAATTGAAAACTATGGGACTTACTCGTAGCTCGGCGCGATCTTATTGGTACCGACTTGAGGTACAGGTGAAGTACCTAATATAAGATCATTAGCTATTCTTCTACTAATCTTTTCCAAACTATTTGGACTATCGTATGGTGTCGAAGAATAGCTTTGGGGAGTGGCGAGATAGCGAGGAGCACCACGTAGTGCGCTACCTGGAGTGATAGGCCGATTTCCAGAACTTGGAATAACTTTAGAGGAAAGTGGTGGAGGTTTGGTAGGTGTGTTGTAAGGGGTAGGAGCTAGAAGACCTTTTATATCAAGTGGATTTCGGTTCCCATCTACAGGTTTTTGAATACATGTAGCTTGAGATGCCGAAATGATCTTTGGTTTATCAGACGTGAGAGATGTCATTTTGCTGATGTTTTTATTTGGGGGAGATTTTTCTTGTTGAAAGAAATTGGAGGTCTATTCAAGTTAATGTTGAATTAGTAGTTGGGAAAAGACGAAAAGAAGATCTATTGGGGAGATGAAAATGGTTTAAGAGTGAAAAGAGATATTTGAACGCCTTCTATATAGTCATGACAAAGACTCGCTCCGATTTGGAAGTCAAATGAAAGGAAGGAGCTCGGTTGGACTGGCGAAACTCGCTCCACCATTTGCGGGATTACCCCTTACATAGTGAACAAAGGACTGAGTTATAAGGGATGTTTTGAATGCATTCCGGTGAATACAATCGCTGTCTTCTAGTGAGTATCACTGTTGAGCATGATATCATTAGGATACTGTACGTCGGATAAAACAATGCAAGTACAAGTAATTGCAAGAAATTGAAAGTTGAGACAGCTGCCACTAGCCACAGTGACGTCAAGATAATCTTGGCAGTTACTAGCCAAGCTGCACCGCTAAGTAGTTTTGTAAACAATTAGGATTGATTAATATTCTAATCTACACTTCATTTATCTCTCTCTTAAAACACAATCATCATCTCCAATGCCTTCAGAGAACGCACCACTACTTCCTGCTTCAGATCATCGTCTTCCAGCTGAAGCTAAAGAACTCCATTTCATAAAATCATCCCGTCATCTCTTGTTAGGATCATGGATGAATGTTCTTCTGGTAGCTATTCCCCTCGCAATTATTGGTTAGTGATAGCCTCAATCCTTCCAGAGCTCTTTCTGACACCTTTATGACTAGCTGATAAACTCGAGTGGCCTGCTTGGGCTCGGTTCGCTACATCCTTCGTTGCAATTGTCCCCTTGGCTAAAGTAAGTTCACACTATATCCAGAGCTGACATGTAGCTTCTGGGTGATAGTACAGAACAGCTATCTATGAAACTAGGTCAAACCGTTGGTGGTCTGCTCAATGCTACGTAGGTGATATCTTGAGTGTGGAGCTGACTGTAGATTTGGAAACGCCGTTGAGCTTATCGTCGCCATCGTTGCCTTGAAGCAAGGTAAGTCTATGGACTTTTTTAGAGCTAATGTTCAGATCAACTGCGTTTGGTTCAAACTTCATTACTTGGAAGTGTCTTGTCTAATCTTCTACTTGTCCTGGGTATGAGTTTCTTCGCGTGAGTGATTCTAAAAGTACATCACGGCGTTACGTTACTGACTGCCTTCATCGCAGTTCCGGATTCTACTTCCATGAATCGACTTTCCAAATGACAGCTGCACTCACAAGCTCATCATTAATGACCCTTGCCTGTATCACTCTCATTCTTCCTGCAGCTTGTACGTACTAGAAATCAGTTCGAGCTTACAAATTCAGACCATTCTTCCACCAATGAAAACGCCAAGGCTGTAATCTCTCTCCTACTCGAAGACGGAGCACCGGACCCCGACGACGCTTCTCTTCATGGTTTACTCATTCTTTCAAGAGGGACTGCCATTATCTTATTCATCACCTACATAGCATATCTTGTTTTCCAACTTCGAACTCACTCGACTCTTTTCGAAGCTGAACAAACTGATGAGGAAGAAGAAGTCGCTGATATGGATCAATGGAGTGCTGGAATTTGGTTGGTGATCATCACAGTTGTTACTTCATTCTGTGCCGATATCTTGGTGGGAAGTATCGATGAAACCGCTCAGGAATGGCACATTCCAAAGAGGTAGGCCTGTTATGACTATGCTTATCGAATTGATCGCTTATCTATGTCTTCGCCAGATTCATTGGTCTTATCTTGCTTCCTCTAGTTGGTAATGCTGCCGAGCACGTTACCTCTGTTTGGATGGCATGCAAAGGAAAGATGGAATTGACGATTGGTGTTGCTGTTGGATCAAGTATTCAGATCGCGGCAGGAATGATCCCTCTTCTGGTATTGATCGCTTGGCCAATGCACAAGGATCTCACGTTATTCTTTGTGAGTTCAGTCCTGGTAACAGAGTTTGGAAACTGACGTATAACGTTCAGGCAAATTTCGAGACCATCGTTCTTTTCGTTTCCGTCATGCTTGTTAACCTTTTGCTCCAAGATGGTAAGTTTTTATACAAACCTATAAAGGTTGAACACTGAAATACATTTGAACAGGTCGAACAAACTACATGGAAGGTTTACTTTGTAAGTCTACTTGGACCTTCTCCCAATGAAAGTCGCTGACAATGAGCAGTAATCGCTTTGTACCTGGTCATTGCACTCAGCTACATTGTGTCATAGTCCCGTACTATCAACAACAGAGTAAAAACGTCGAGACAGAACAAGAGATGAAGACAAAAGTAGGATATTTACCAAAAATAGGGTAATTTAAGGCGTCAATAGGACAATGCAAAAGCAATTTCTTTTGAAAGAAGTCCTCAACGTATAGTAATATCACATCTCCATTGTCAGCAGACTCGCTCAGCAGATTCACTCTGTCATACGTAAGGACATTGCAGTAGTCATATTTCCCTATATTTAGACAGGTGTGTGGAGGTGATCGAAATCGAGGAAGTGTGGGACTCTGGGATAAACTTCAGGCGGGTTTGACCGTTAGGGCCTGCGGTCACTTGACCTGGATTCCAAGAAATGAAATCGGAGCATTAAGTATAAATCATTCTTCTTTAGTTCTATTTGAAGCTAGCCAAGAAGAGTTAAAGCCGATACAGCACTAAAAATAGCTGTGTGATGCCAGCGATTCCTACCGATGGATATCTTGATTCCACTGAAATTCGAAATCATGAAGAAGAAAATTCGAAAAAAAAGATCATTTCCGATCACACCAGTGATAATCATGTCTTTTTTCCATGATGTTGTCCCGGTGGATCTAGAAGAAGGACGACATATAAAAAGGCCATGAGCCAATGAGAATAGCCTGACTCTTCCCTCACCTTGGATATCTATTCTTGTTATCTCGCCCAAAGCAACGATGTTGACTTACATACCCATTCTCGTCGTGCTGAGTGTGGCACCTTTCACCTCTGCGTGGTTGAATGATGTCGAGATTCAAAAGTTCATTTCGCGAGTTTATCAAACAGCTCTGAGAGGTCCACGATTCCGTATGTTATGGGGTAGTCCTATCTGATGACTGAATCGTGCTGACAGAGTTCGATCTTCTTCGCTTGTTTAGCTGGTTCATCTCAGCAGAACTCTATGCTTCAATCTATTGCTATGACTATGCAAACTCTTGGTGCTGAGACGCAAACACTGAATTACACCATGTATAAGTGGGTTCTCCTGGAGTTTACTTATTTTGATGAGAACCAAACTGACTTGTAAACATTATCAAAGCTGGGATCCGAGATACTGGTACATCACCGCTCATCTCAAGAACGGCACCGACGTTTATATCCCCACCGTTGGTTACTACCCTTACTCAGGAGATACTGGACTATCAGGTGTAACCGGTAAGTCTTGTACATAAATGGAAGTAATAATGACAATCCAAACACAGGTAAACCCTGGGATGCCGGTTCATTCGCTGTGAATCCAACTACTAACGCTGCCAATTTCAGTAGTTTGAACTTGAATGGAGTCCAAAAGGGACAGATTGTCTTTTTCGATAGTCCAATGCAGAGCGGAAATGAAACTTTGCCAACCCAAATTCTTGGAGGGTAAGATTCAGCTTCCTTTTCCTTTTACAAGTTGAATCTTTCATTGACCATATGTCTATTTAGAACAGGACGCAATATTCCGGCGAGTGATATTCCAGAATTGGGAAATCAGTTTAATCCACATACGACGGAGAAGGAATTGAATTTCACTAGTAGGTTCTGAATCGGTCGATTATTTTAACTTCACCAATCAAATGACTGATTCATCATTGTATCCCTTCATTAGCTTTAGAATCCAAGGGTGTGGCTGCCTGTATCTCCTCTTGGGTCGGGGTATCCGATGAAAACGCTGCTCTTCAATGGCGACCATCATCTAATTTACCAGGCAACGCTACTCAGAACGTCCCGACTCTCTTCGTTGGCAATTCGACCGGAGTCATGTTAAGAAATCTCATCTCCAGTGGTGCCGTTGATACTATCACCGTCATGTTGGACGCACCCAGTTCTAGTCAACCTTCCTTCACTCTCATCGGAAAATTACCTGGTACAGCTAAAACTAATGATACTCTCCTTTTATATACTCATTCAGATGGTAGGTTTTCTTTTTGGGAGATGCAGGTCGGCGCTGACGATAAATTACTTTAGGTCCAAGTATCAGTAAGTACCTGCCCCATGTTCAATGATCATTTTCTGACAAATGTTACGTGTAGTTGAAGAGAACGGTCCACTTGTCATTCTCACCATGCTCGAGTATTTCAAAAGAGTCCCATTGAACATGAACATAGAAGTAGTCCTTACGACAGGTCATCTAGCTTCTGGTCATCTCAACGAGTCAGCGGTGAGTCTATATCCTGGACAAATTCTAGCTAGAGATACAATTCACTCATAGACAACTCCAATCAGTGGATGGGAGCACGACCTGATATCATGAACAATGCTCAGACGGCCTTCAGCATTGAACATCTTGGAGCAATCCAATGGAAAGATACGTTTAAGAATGGCGAATACGTGTATGAATACACTGGAAAAGATGAAGCTGTCATCACTTATGGGTGAGTGATGACTGGGAGTTCCGTTTCAGTCGGCTAACGGACCGTCAATCTCTGCAGTAATGGATCCGAACATTCAGATTTCCTTCGAAACGCTTATCTTTCATCGTTCACTGGTACACCCGATAGATTCAGAATGCCACTCATCCTTCCGGAAGTTGTCAACAACATGATTAAAGGTCATTGGAAAGGTGTCGGTGGAGCTTCAACTTTGGGTTTCAGTAACATCCCAACTTTAGGGATTGAAGTTCAACCAGATTATCTCTGTGAGTCCTGTGGTTTCATGTGTTTAGAGAAGGTGGTCAGATGACAGTTGTTGATTTTATGATTTCATTAGGGGCATCTTTCGTCGATGGTGGATGGTCAAGATTCGATTCAGGATTGGCGATCTCTGAGATCGAAGTTCTGATCCAGACCGCCTTCAAAGTTGACCAAGCTTGGGCTAACGGAACGAGATTCAAGTGAGGAAGGAAGTCAGAAAGTAAGAAAATCAGGAGTTTTACGTTATCATCGAGAGAGTATGAAATATAATGATTCAGAAGTGGTAATATGATATTTTGAGGGGGGTCGTGGTGAATGGGCTTAACGTCAATCCGTACGTAATGTTTGTAAAATGTATCCACGTTGTTTTCAAAGCAGCCTTGATCTTGCGAAGCTTGAGATCGGACACAGTATTAGACACAATGCACTGAGCAGTAAGTATGTCGTTGGCACAAGGATCCTAATATAGGGTAAGCTTTCGTTACGAGAACCAAGTGGATCTCATCAATTCTAGCCTTGATGAAAGCAGGAGGAACTTAGATCTGAAGAATGGTCCCTTAACAATTCCAGTGGCGCAAGTAATAGGAGTTGCCTAAGATCGTAATTTTTTGTACAAGTACCAGTCCTGTAACCCGACGGAATAACGATACCAAAGAACCCCATCTTCACTTTTGGGAATAAATTCGATCGTAGGATGGTGGAAGTATTGAGAAGGAAATTCACAATTTTTTCAAACTATTCTCATAGTTTATGTTATTTTCCTCTCCAATTCGAAAGATGCTATCGATCAACTGGTTCTTCATCGTTGTCAGCACCCTCAGCACTGTCAGTGCAATCATACTTGACATTCCAGTCCCCCAAAGAACCGATTCTCTGAATGCGGATACAGAGGGTGCAGTCTCTGATATCAAAAGAGAACGATCATTATTGATTGAGACCGATGTGATCGCTCGTCGACAAACCAGACGCAGTGATGTGATCCGTCGTATGTCGAAATCCAATTCAGCTCGGGGAGCAGCGACATCACCTCTGTAAGTACACAGTCCTCCAGTGTCAGCTCCTACATCTACGTATTCGCTGATCAAAGTAAAAAGCCCGTGTGGACCAAATTCTTTCAGTTCATCTCATTTCGTTATTGAATCGTCACTGGGCACCTACGTTACAGCAGCTGATGGCACTTTCAGCTTCTTCACTCTAGGTTCTAGATCATCTGCAATGGTTTTCCATTTTTCTGGATGCAATATTCTATCTCCAAATAACAACATCGGTGAGCATTTTTTACACCATGTCTAACCTGTCTTCCCACCTCCTGTGAAGGAAAACCAGACACTGACTGACTCCCTTTCGTTTTTCGTAGTTGCATTCCAAGCTCCACCTTCACGTGAACAAGTGTTTTTGGATTCACCGGCAGATCTGGCTACATATGGTGATCTTGCTTTCTCTTGTACCGTCGGTTACACGAACGATCTCACTTGCACTCTTCCAACCACTTCTCCTTATACAACTATCTTCTGCACCGACAACGACAACAGATTGGGATACGATTGTAACCCCACAGATCTAGTTGTAACCCTTTCGGTGGTAGCAGCTTAAACAAACAGAGGGAACGCCGATGATTGGGTTTTTTGCGATTTGGAGAGATATGGTATTCTTTGGGAAAACTAGATATTCACGGACTATTCTATACATGTGCCATAAACTATATAATGCTATACACGCTGCAATGTAACATTTTTCAACCAATTGAGGCCATCAGTGATATTGACTTTGTGAAGTAGAACCCATGTCCCATTGACTAATCTACTCTCTCACAAACAATCACCAAGAAAATACAGATACATTTATTCGTACACGCTACTTGTCACAAAAGACAGTCTTTACAGTATCACAAGACACAAATCCCGAATTCCCCATTCTAACACTACCCTTCCATCACATCACGTCCCTGTACCACTTCCATTCCCTATTTCCGGGAAACGAGGATGCCTTCAATCAACGCGAACAGGATGACACCTGCAGTTCCAAATCCTCCTCCACCTACAGCAGCGATCCAATCGTACCATTTCCTGAGATGATGTCAACTAACATTTCTCTATAATCAATCCCAACGACTCACACTTGACGAACGGGGACAATCTCCGATGCTTGGCCTTCACCAACAAAACATTGATTCTCAGCGAAATACTTCATTCTCTTTTCTTTCTCAGTCCAGATCCCTCTTAACCAGAGTTCGAAAGCTCTAGCTTCTTCAGGAGTAGCTAGTTCAGAATTCGACGGGGATGGTGTGGGCTCTACTAACGTCGTTGTCGAACTTGAATTACTGATTGGATCTGACGATAGGGTTTCAATTGTTGGTGAAGTAAGGGAAGGGATTGGACTCGATGATGAAGTCAGATTGGAATAGAGATGTAGATGAATGTGAACTGTTGGTGGTGGGACTGAACGGAAAAAGATTGAGCCTAGACCGTACCTAAGAGTTGTGTTAGGATAACGTCATTAGATGGAAGAAACGGACTTACCATTCTTGAGGATATTTACCGTATGGTACACCTGGGTAACCAATCGTTACGTCTAAAAGCTGTAAATCTGGAATCTGAGCTAGAAGCGTCCGTAAACAGAATAACAACCCTGTCGAACGAGGATGTAAAACAGTGATAAAATCGGGCTATTAAATATGTCAACAAGTGACCCAACAATTTTGATTAATCACATACCACACCCTGTTTCTCGGCGTATTTCAAACTCTTCGCCCTTTCCTCGTCACTGGTGATAGTACCTTCCGGGAAAATCATTAACCATAGAGGTGATCTCTTTCCAGAGTTCTTTCCAGTCAATGGAGTTTCCTCTTCTGGAACGACTTTACTCGTCGATCCTGATTTTTCAGAACCTGACTGAGCTTCTTTAGCCAATCTCGTGATAGCCAATGTCAAATTATCACGATCAGCTGCCCAAGATCTTGACAGGAAGATGAATTTAAAGAAACGCTGTAAGGAGTTGAAAGTCAAGTTATTATTCACCATTTAAAAGTCATGGATGGAACTCACCATCCCCCAACCAATGATTGGTACACTTTTCAAACTTTTCTTAAGTAAAATTGTGATCCCACGAGAATGACCAGCATAACAAGATAGAATCCAGAGATACATCCAATCAGTATAAGCTTGATGGTTCGCCATGACGACCAAACGATCTGGTAGATTGATTTTCGTCATTAACCCAGTTTTTGGATCACGTTCAACAAGATTCGTTATAGACGGTGGAGAATCCGTTGTGAACACTAAAGACGTTGGACCGAATAGAACTGTTATTGCAATGACTGACCGAAGGCGACGTCATTCGATGATATCTCTGTCTTTGGTTGGATACTACTCACGTAATCTACCGAAACCGTCTTTCGTCCATCCTACAGCTGAATCAAATAATCTTCTCCCCACGAACGGGATAAGTAGCAGAGGTAACGCTAAGAATTGTGCACTGTTTATACCTAGGATACCGCAGTTGAAGAGGATTGGGAAGAATATTTTTGAGAACAGCGGGCCATGGGAAGGTCTTTCTGCTATGGGTATAGTGTAGAGGGGTTTGTTGGACGGAGGTGGTGGCATGGTGATAGGATGGATATGAACTCTGAATATACGTAGAAGTGTAATAAATTAAGTGTGTGTAGATGACCACGTCTTCCTCTCAAGTTACCACATACTGCTAGCTAATCGATCGAAAGACCACACGACAATACCGGCCATAGATGCGGGGTAACCGAGATGTTTCACAGCTTAAATCGCAGGAAATAACCGACTGGAATGCGGGGTAAAAGTGTCTAAATGAGAAAGCTGGATATTACCGTGGAAGATTCTGGTCTTTCATTGCTGCATACATCATAAAAGTATCCATCATCTTCAAACACAATACCCCCAAAGGAAAAGACCAAAATGACGACAAAAGAAAACAGTAAGTCAACTCCATCAACCTCCCTCCACCCCTCCCAAAAGTTGACCCTCCAGTCACCGACGCCCTAAACGACCTAACCCAAACCAACCTAACCCAACTCGACGCCGACAGCGCCAAAACCCCAACTCCAACCCAAATAACCACCCTCTCCAAATTCCAAATTCGAAAAGCCGATCCAACTACACCAAAAGATGCCCAACAACTCAGTGAAATGGCGATCCAAGTTTTCACCAAAACCTACAGTCAATTCTGTTCTCCAGACGATATGACCAATTATCTTCGTGACAATTTCACCCCTGAAGCTCTTTCTCGCGATATGGCTCTTTCACATAAGATCTATTTGATCTGTGTTGATACGACTCTTGATACGATTGTTGGATTTTCAACTTTGACCAATGGGGAGGTTGAGGATTGTGTGGAAAGCTCGGAGATTTATTTGAAACCTATCGAGATTCAACGTGTTTATGTGGATATCAATCATCATGGTGGTGGGGTTGCCAAGACTATTATGGATGCTACGTTGGCTTTAGCTAAGGATGAAGGTTATCAATCTGCTTGGTTGGGCGTTTATGAGGGTGCGGAGAGGGCTATTAGATTTTATGAGAAATCAGGTTTCAAGAAAATCGGTTCTCACGATTTCATGTTAGGTCAATCGTTACACCTCGATTATGTTTATGCTAGATTGTTGTAATCTCTTTTTATCTAGGTTGTATTTGACATAGTACTGGCTACATAGGTCACCTGATGTAGTATTAATGGTACAACTGTTCAAAACTCCTTATCCAATCCAATCAGAACGCAGTTCCGTAATTTCTCGGTCCAACTGTATTCTCCATCAGTACAATCAGCGTGAAAATCAGAGAACCACTCACCAGTCTCTCTTTCGTTCATTTTTGAACCCCCATATCTTCTTCCACGTCCATTCTCACTCCCATTATCACCCATTACAGGTAACAACGGAGCTCTCATTCCCGATCCTCCTAACCCCTCCTGAACCTTGTTACGTGGAGTGGCACCGTAGATCGCCGAGTGGCGACTTCCACCATAAGTCGGACCGTTCGATGATTTACCGAATCTGTTGGAATTGTCTGGATAGGGGTGGTAGAATGTGTTGGTGTTGGTATTGGTGTTTGACTTTTTAGCTAGAGGAGTGGGAAAGAATTGTTGTTGACGTCCGTTAGTTTGAGGTGCGGAGAAGACCTTGAGTTCGTTAGTGAAGGAAGTCTTGTTTTAATTTGGTTTCATTTACAGGTTTGGTATCTCTTCCACGATGACTAGTGTTTGAACGATAGTCATCACCTTGTTCACTGTTAACATGATCATTAACCGCTTCAACAGCAGCTTTTGCAGCTCCCCCTAGTAATGCTTTTCGTTTGATCTATCGAAAGACTATCAGCGATGATTCTCCAGAGATGTTAGACATCAAATTCTACCTTATCATAGTTACTTCTGAGTCTGCTCATTTCCTTATCTTTCTCACGAGACTCGTGTAAAGCTTCTTGAGTACGACGGTTGGCAATGTCTAAATCGGCTTCAAGCGCTTGGTGTTGATTAGAAAAATTTCAAAGTAAGTAATGAAGATTACCCACCAGCTATCTTTTGACCTGAGTCTGTTTGATTTTAGAAACGATAATAACATGAATCCTCGTAGAACAACATACTCTGTAAATCCGCAACAACTGTACAAACTCAGCTAGATCTATGTGATAAGAAGACGACGCAGCTGACCATTATTCAATTGTTTCTCCATATTCGCCATTCTCTCTTGAGCATTCCTAAGAACCATAGCTTGAAAGGCACTAAAACAAATAAGTCGTAAACCCTTTTACCGAACCAACCTCTCTTGTGAAGTTTGATAAGTCCAGAAACTCATTGATCTGATTCAGGATCAGTACCTGCACTTTGCAATAGAAGGACTGTGATTTACCTTGATGCGATTTCCATGATGATTGCTGGAGCAAGACCTGCGAGAATCGACTGGGGCATTGTGTAAGCTAAACCCAAATGTCAGGATTGTTGAGCTTACAGCTTTATAATCATTGGTAGGGTTGAGTGTACTAATCTAATTAACATTAGCTGTGAATTATAGAACACAAGAGCTGCTACTTACGACGAGATCGTCACTGTCCCAAAGAGACCTATCAGCGTCATTTCAAATTTGATGAAACAGACTGTCAATGGATAGGACGACACTTACGGTTCTGTAAGGTTCTGTTCGCAAGCTGGACAGATTTGTGATTTAGCAAAAAGGTTGTTGGCACAGTTAACTGAACGTCCAGTCAGATATCGTATGGAGAGTAACCGCTAAAAAGGTAACATACTACAGAAAATGTCTATGGGGAATACAGTACATCAGTTGTTGAATCATCGATCGTTATGAACGATCAAAATCACTCACGAGAACAGGTCGTGACCACCGCTCTGCCTTCCAGACCTAACTCCCGTCTACATGGTAGATGATTACATCTCAGTTCGTTCTCTGTAGTTGACATTGTTGGTGTTTGTAGAGTATATATAATGATGATGTTCTCAAGAAATTTTAGAATGTAGAATGTAGAATGTTGAATGTTTATTCATGAATCAACTGAAACGATCAACACCAAAGGACGGCCAAAGGAGGGGTCCTTTGGTGGCATCATCATTCAACTTTCAATACATCTATCAAAAACTAAGCAAATATACAACCTCAAGTCCATACTCAAACTCCATACAGCCAACCATCACCCAAGCTAACACGATATATTTAATCTATTTTTACTGATTTTCTATAAACAAAGTAATAAAGAAAGATATTCAAAACATAGATTCAAACCCATCTATTGAAGACGATAGAAGTTACTAAGAACTTTGGCCAATCTACCAATAGCGGTACGACATTCGTCGTAGGTAGCGATTGAATAAGCTAATCTGAAATAACCGATACCTTCACCTCCGATAGCGTGGGGTCCGTTAGCGTCGAAACCGAATCCGGGGGCGAAGAGGACGAGGTTTTCAGCGAGTTCCTTCCAAAGTCTATCCATGAGAAGTTTGGTTGCGTCTTCGCCTTGAGCTGTTAGGGCGTCATAATCTGGATGTTCGTTGATGTGGACAGCGAGGAAAACGAACATTCCAGCTTAGTGTTTGTTTTAGTGAATTGCTTTGAAGTAAGTTGGGAATGACTTACCGGTTGGTGGAACGAATGAAATAAGAGCAGGTCCCTTTTTAGTTCTGAAACCTCTCTTTTCGTCCCATTGGGCTTGAGAGCCTAGTTTAGAGTAACAAGTCACACCTCTACCCATTCCACCGAAGATACTTCTGACATGGTCGTTGCCGATGAGACCGTTTGCAGAGTTATCAAATTCAAGATCAAACATGTCATCAAAGGCGTCACAGAGCCAAGTCTTTCTCATTTTGTAGGTAGCCTTGATACCACGTAACCAACGGATGTAACCGTCGAATCCTTGTTGTTTGAGCATAGTCGCCGTCATCGCAGTGACGAAACCACTTGGAGCTTGAGTTGAAGCTTCAGTCACTCTGGTTAGACGTTCGATGAAGAGTGGTGAGGTGGTGAACCATCCTAGTCTTGATCCTGGACATGAAGTCTTTGAGAAAGTGTCCAAACGAATAACACGTCCTTCAGTGTCGAATCGGAGATAGGTTGGAGGGAGAGCTGCAATGAAAGCGTCTCTACCTTCAACACCCTCTGACTTTTCGGCATCTTCTGCACGTTGAGCCATGATGGATTTAGGCTTTTCTTTTCCTACAGGAGTCCATTCTCCAGAGTAGAGACAGTAATAAGGTTCGTCCTCACAAATGACAACGTCTAAATGGTAAGCTTTGAGCATCGTAGCCAATCACTCACCATATTTACAACAGATGTCATAGATAGCCTTCTTTCTTTCACCCATCATAGTTGCACCAGTTGGGTTTTGACCGGTTGGAATGGTGTAGAAAAGTTTTGGACGTTTCTTACCAGTCTTCTCTTCGTCCCAGTTACCGAGAACTTCCTCGAGATGACTTGGGGTAACACCTTCAGCGTCCATTTTGATTGGAACCATTTCACAGGCAAGAGGAAGGAAAGCATTCTCTGCACCTGGATAAGTCCATTCTTCAACAAGAATGGCGTCACCTTCTTCTAAAAGTAAACCACAGACTTTAGCCCAACCATCAGTGTTTCCGACGTTGAGTAAAACATCCCAATCGGCGTATCCGGGTTTATAAACTTTTTCAACGTATTCTCGTAAGAAAAGTGGAAGAGCTGGTGGTCCAGTTGCAGCTTGATATTGAAGTGACGTTGAAAGTTGAATGGTTGCTGGATCGTGATCAACGTATTTGGGAATAGTGAATGAGGTCGTAGCTTTTGTTTCTGGGAAAAGCCATGATAAAAGGTTCTTCTTTGGTTTAACTGGTTTTCGGGGATTATGAAGTGGAGATGAATCTACAGCTTGGATTGACGCTGAGAGAGTTTCATAAGGGAAAATCTCTGGTGATGGCATACCTAAAAAACAGAGTGGAGTCAATACATGGTTGCTAGGGTGGAATAACGGAGATGACCGCTGGAGTTCACACGAAAACTAATCGAATCGATTATTCGATAGTAGAATAACATCGTGGATCGATAAAAGATCGAGAATACCTACCTCCGGCCATGGTGATCATTCCAGGAATAGCAGCGTATTTATACATCTCCTTGAGTGAACTGGCTTGACGTCTTTTAGCGACGGCGTTGAGGTGATGAGACATGTCCTTGGCAAGCGGTAACGATGCTCTTTGGGAGGCGAAAGCAGCAGGTGTACCGTTGGCGTTGAGACCTGGTGAGGGGATAGCGAAAGCTGAATCCATTTTTGTTATATGATTGTTAGTTATTCAGAGATAAATTGTAATTAGTTGTATTAGGAAGAAAGAGATTTGGAAAGGGAATCTATGTAGATTTAAATAAGTAAGAAACCTATATATATTAATAGAAAAGGTAGAGATAAAGAGAGACTAGCGGTCTATATTCTCACTGGTGGTTTGGCTTACTGAAGCAACAATTGATAAGCTGCCTCGTAAACTTTAATATAAGCGCTGAGTGCCATGTGTGGCAACATTCAGGACGGTCTCCGTCGGAGCATTTCCAAAACTGTCACGTGACTCATCAACGGACCTCGCCGCTTCTAGCTGCACACGTGGCGTTCGACACACATGCACAGTACAGCGTTTCATCTCTCCCACTTTGTTTTCTATTGTTCCGTTTCAAATCTGATTATTCAACCCAAACTCACTACTTAAAACGTATATCATGACATGAAATGATGTCGACTCCAGTTACATTACGATTTGATTTCACCGCTGCGCCCTGCTAATCAATCACAAGGAAGGATCGCTGAAAAGGGCGCAAATGATCTTAACTTCCAACCCCCCACAACGATCAATGCGTACCTTACCTTATACCTAGGAGTACAAAGATGATACACGTCCGAGCACAGCGTACAGCGTTACAGCCTACAGCTACAGTCGTAAAGGTGAATGTAAGATTGTTCAAGTGAAGCAACGAGATGGAATCGTTTCTTTTGATTTCATCTTTCACATTGTTCATTCCATTTCATTTGAACTCGATCATTAATCGTTCACTGAATAAAACACATTACTCACTTGGATTATTGCTCCTTTCTTGGACCTCCTCAAAGCTAAAGTCCCTTTCGCTGGATTACATCAAACGGATTTGGTTACAGCTTTTTTTTTCAAATACAACCCAGTCCACCTCGACCACATACAATCGACAAAGCCATACTCCTTTCTTCTAAACTGATCTTGGTAAAACACTCCTTCAAAGTTATATCTATCACCTTTACTCGCCCCTTGTCTAGGTGCTAGGATAGAGACAAGGGAATAGATTTTCCTTTTCATTTTCCACTTTATAAATCGACCACTTGATCGAATCAGTCTATTTCTTGAACGTTCAATCCCAATTTCGACCACAAATTAATTATCAATTTTCATCACTCTGATTTTACCTCAGTTGAACACTCCCTCATAAACACCTACACTTATTCGACCAACCGCACCCAACACCGCCCCTTCACTTCATCTCACCACAATGGCAACAACGATCCACCGAGCTCAACCAATCCCCGCTCCAGATCCCCGAGTAGCAGCCGCCGCTGCAGCAGCGTTAGTCCAAAACGGAACAGAAAAAACAACAAAGGGTTCCAGTAGTTCCGCCCCCCGTAAAGTAAGATTCAACGTTGGTGAGTCAATTCCTGCAGTTCCTTGGAGATGGAACCCAAAACTCACAACGATTCAAGGTAACACGTACTCCGTCCAGGATGTCATTGGGGAAGGTGCCTATGGTGTAGTCGTTTCTGCGATTCATCGACCCTCAGGAACAAAAGTTGCTATAAAGAAGGTCGCCCCGTTCGAACATGCGATGTTCGCTTTGAGAACTTTGAGAGAATTGAAGTTGCTGAAGTATTTCGCTTCTGAAGGTGTTAGTGAGAATGTAAGTTTTGATCTCAGAGACATTGAGCTAAAGAAAAGATCATTACCGTTTTGGATATCATCAAACCACCATCCATCGAATATTTCACTGAAGGTAAGTGAAAATATACTTTAGCATTTCTAACCAATCCGCCAGTTTATCTCGTTCAAGAACTCCTTGAAACCGATCTACACAGAGTCATCCGAACTCAAGATTTATCAGATGACCACTGTCAATATTTCCTCTATCAAACATGTCGAGCTCTCAAAGCTCTTCATTCCGCCGAGAGTCAGTCTTTCCTTTCTTCACTGTGAAATGTAATTAACTTGTAGAATAGTCATTCACAGAGATCTCAAACCTTCAAATCTCTTGTTGAACGCTAATTGTGATCTTAAAGTTTGCGATTTCGGTCTTGCTCGAAGTACACAAACTGTCTTTCCTGGTGGAAGGGAGCAGAACGCCATGACTGAATGTGAGTAGCTTTGTAGCTTCACACCGCGCACGTAATTGACATATATTGTTAGACGTCGCAACAAGATGGTACAGAGCTCCAGAAGTCATGCTCTCCTTCAGACAGTATACCAAGGTATGTCAACTGCTCCAGCAATCTCGTCATCGTCGTCCAAGGAAGCTAATCATTCGATAGTCCATTGACGTCTGGTCAATCGGTTGCATTCTCGCTGAAATGCTTAACGGTAAACCCCTCTTCCCAGGGAAGGATTATCATCATCAAATCAGTTTAATCCTTGACGTTCTTGGTACACCACCAATCGATGAATTCCACGCGATCACTTCGAAACGATCAAAAGAATATATCAGGGGTTTACCGTAAGTTATTTCTACTTTGATGAGAGTGGATAAAAACTCACAAAACCGCTACAGATTCCGAAAGAAGAGAACGTTCGAATCACTCTACCCTAATGCCAGTCCGGCAGCTATCGATTTCCTCAAAAAGACACTTACCTGTGAGTTTCATAGCGTTTCATAGCATCCATCAGAGCAAAAACTGATGAAACCTACGATACAGTCGATCCAAGACGACGATACACTGTCGAACAATGTCTAGCCCACCCCTACCTCGATGCCTACCATGATCCAGAAGACGAACCAACTGCTGCACCACTAAGTCCGGATTTCTTCGATTTCGATTATCAAAAGGAGGCAATTGAGAAAGAAGAATTGAAACGATTATTGTAAGTTTCGCTTCTATTTTTTGAGATCCTGTTGGATTGAGATTGATTTCCCTTTTGTAGATATGACGAAATAATGTCTTTCCATCAAGGTTAGATTAGGATTATCCTTGATGATCGAGATCGGAATTGGTAGAGTTGATAGTCGATTTTCAGATGGGATGGTAGAGTTAGATATCTTTACGAATTGCAATTGAGCGTGTTGATGTTTTTGTATTTATTATCTGTCAATATTCTCTGTTTCATTATGTCGTTCTCTTTATGCAAGTTTCCAACCAAGTAAAGCGGGAAACAATGCCTGAAGCATCTGACAACCCGAGAGAGCAAACGAACTAAGAGTCTCGTTTTCGCCACTCTTAGGATAATAGCCACGGAAAGTCCTCAACGGTCATCCACCGACTCTTTCGACCTTGTTAATCATTTAAAATCATTCTTATTTTCAAGAGAAAGGCAAATAATACCTCGGGATCGAAATCAGAGTCTTTCACAAACAGATCAGCCATCACTCAACCACGTTAACTCTCTCTTTTCCGCACATCGAAACCCCCAAAAAACTACATCATAATGTCAGCAATGGATGTCGATCCTCCTTCAACGGTCATCAAGAAGAATGATAGCAAACAACAAAGATTCGAGGTTAAGAAGGTGAGTCAATCCAATATTGCTGTATTCTGAATTCAAATTAACTCCCATGATTTAGTGGAACGCTGTAGCTCTTTGGGCTTGGGGTATGTCGATTATAATCAAATCCATCAAATCACTTCAAGTACTGAATAATAATGATAGACATCGTCGTTGATAATTGTGCTATCTGCAGGAATCATATTATGGATCTTTGTAAGCTGAACATAGTGCTCATGTCATTTTTGTGCCGCTTACAACTAACGCTGGGATCTGTAGGTATCGATTGTCAAGCAAACCAAGGAGCTGGAAGTGAAGGTTAGTTAACAGTCAACTTCTCTAGATAGTGACATTGACTGACTAATTTCCTACAGAATGTACTGTCGCCTGGGGAATTTGTAACGTGAGTAGTCTTTTATTATTTCTAATTCTATCGATTGAACGGTCAAAATGACAACAATTTCACAGCACGCTTTCCACTTCCATTGTATCTCACGTTGGCTCAAAACACGTCATGGTAAGTAAACCCTACTCTTGATAAACCAATTCCATCATACTAACGCAAATTCAAATCACAGTCTGTCCCTTAGACAAGTAAGTTTTATGTCTTCATCGATAGTGTCAATGATCTTATAGCTGACAAACGATTCAGTCGACAATGGGAACTTCAACGTTATGGTCGTTAGAAATTTAGACTTTCATCCAAAAATCGAGCAACGATTACACCTTTTCAAGTTTTTATACCCTTCTCGTCATTGTATTTAATCTCGCAATACGAATCAATGTAATCATGCAACTATCAACCACCGCACCATACTCCAACTCCTGTCCATCAGAAACACGATCAAACTAAAGTGAGGTCGGAGTAATGATGAAATCCATGCAAATGCTATGACAAGGTCTATGCTATTAATGATGATTATTGCTTAAGATCTAACGTTTCGTCCCCGAAAAAAATCAAGGTCGACCCCCACGTTCAGTCCAAGAAGTCGAATGACTCCATAAACCATTAACGAATCTTCCTTCCTCGGTCTCAACAGCCTGACCAAGATTTTTAACACCTTGTTGAAGTTTATCAACGATTTCAATCCTAGTATCCCTCTCCTTCCCATCTTCCAATTCTCCTTTCCCGCGAACGGATTTTTCATGTTCTGCACCTGTAGTAATTTCTGAGGAATCATGACCATGATGTCGTCGACCCCATTCTCCACCGATCCCAACTTCTCCAGGTTGTTTATCTGCAATTTCTCTCCATGATTTCACGAGGGGTTCAATGACTTTCGTTAACGGTTCACCTATCGTTATTGTGATTTTTCCACCTGGTCTGGGGATAAATCTGGGAAATGTTCGGGTTTCATTCATGATCTGATCGAATCCTGTGATAAAGATGGATTTTAGTATCCAAGGTCTGGATCGATAATGTGGAAGAAATGAACTTACCAGATATCCACATGGGAATAATCTCTGGCATCACAGTGGAATCCATTATAATTCTACCCCTATATCCAGAGAATCAGTAACAAAGAATCTGTGTAAATCTGTTGGAAGCACTTACACTCCCCATTTGAATCTCAACAAACCACCTTCAGGATGTGAAATTTCCTGATTGATCTTACCCTCAGGAAAGATATGTATCTAAATGATAAAGGTTGTTATTAATTTGCAAATGGAAGAGAGTTCTGATACATACCCAACTACCCTCCTGTAATCTCTTGACAGCTTCATCGACAGCCGGTTGAAAAATCCCTCCACCTCTATAAGTTTCAATCACCTGGCCAGCGTTGAAGAATCTATTGAAAATCGGATTCGTGAACATGACATCTGAAGCTGTGTTTGGGTGCCAGTTTGATTAGCTTTTGACAGATGAGAAATCGGTCGAAAAGTACATACCACCTAATGTCCAACGATTGTTTCTGGAGGTATGTGATGGACCTGCGAATGGAAAATATGTGGATAAAGGTAATAAAGACCACATCTGTGTTTCCATCAACAATCATCGTCACCAAAAATGTTAAAAAAGGACATACCATGGGATCATCAACCACTGAATTATGATTACAAACTAACCAAACAATCAGTTCATCTTGTCATTCGATCGTCGCCAAATCCAAAACTTACCAGTAACAATCCCCCTTCTAACAGGTTGAACTAAATCATCTTGATTCTCAGCTTTACCTTTTCCTTTACCCTCAACAACTTTTTCGGGCATTTTCAACGCATCCATCAAAATCGGTAATCCACGGACTTCATAGCTTTTCGTGGTTAGGCCTAGAAACGATTTACAGAGGTAGGCGGCGGTTGATAGTGTTAACGAGGAACCTAATGTTGGAGGCATTGGATTGCCTTTTGAGGGTGTCTTTGGTGAAGACTACGTTCGTAAATAACACTAGAACGTGAGGATGACGAGATGAGGTTGATGATTGGTGATATGGCAGAGATGAAAAAAAAAAAAGATCGAAAAGAAAAAAAAAAGTTGAACGAAAACAAATCGGCATCATTGTTGTTCCTGATTTCAATGGCAATGGCAAACGAACGTGGGTTAAGTTAGATACTGGAGGTATATCATGCATACAGCATAATCAATAATAGTTTAACATGTAGATATGGAGATGGATATAATCTAAATGCAAGGTATTACTCAAATCCACGACAGCCCGTAATCTCTGTCCCATTTTCATCCTAATCACGAAGATATTGAGCCCTAAAAATCAGCACCATCTCCACTCAATCGAAACCTACCAATCGTGTATTCTATCAAACATGACAGTCAAATACGAAGTGTCATTTAACAAAGCTTGGAATTGAGTGATAGCTTCTTCTTCAGACAGCTCCAGCATGAATTTCTCTTGTACCTAGGGATTTCTCAGTATGATTCCCTTCCATGGTCTGTCCAACATACCTTCCAAACTGCTTTATCAGGTTCTAATTGAATATCCTGAATTCCCGCATCAACCATTAAAGCGATAAGATTAAGAATCAAATTTGCGTTCTTGCGTAAACCAATAAACGCGGTCGAACAAAGTGATTGGAATCTTTGATAGTGGACTGAATTGGTTCCTCCCATGGCGTCCACCATTTCTTTACAAACTTTGACAGGCGGTGGATAAGGCTTGGGATCTCTACCAAGAATATAACCGAAGTCAACTAAAAGTCGTCAGCTCAAGCTTGCAAAGATTATATCCAGGTCGTACCATGAAAGAAATGACCTAGGATAGGGTTAGCTGGTATCTGTAATATGCGAGAACACGGCTACATACCATCAGGCGATAACATCAAATTATCCAAATGTCTATCCCCGACTCCTAAGACATAAGTCAAGACCGAATAACCAGCTACGTTAGTACAGTCAGTCACGAGGCAACTCAAAGTCTCCACAAAGCACGTACCACAACTTTTCACAAAAGTATCCATGACCCCAGCTTCTATAGCATAAGTTCCCAAAGCGCCATCATCCGCATGATCGATTCTCAAATAATTCTGTAAACTCCCAAATTCAGCCATGATAGCAGCAAGACTTTTGGATGGTACGAATTGAATCATTCCTTCTACCGGACCAGTCGCCAGTACACTATACGGACTCAATTTGAGATCAAGATTTTCTTTCCGTAGTAATCGATCCATTAAGGTGAAGAGTTGAATGACTAATTGATCTTGTCGTAGATCGTCACCGTTTTTGAAGATTATCGGGTAGTCCGGTGTGATGACTGCAACTGCATCCGCACCATCTTCCTCAACATCCAGTTTAGTAGCTTCTGTCGTTTCAAACCATAATAACAGTGGGAAAAGGTTGGATTTGAAAACTGACGATTTTTCAGCTACTATCGATGTGACCGAAATCCTGGCATCCATCGGAAGTGGTAAAGGATTAGGCAAAGGCGATAGACTATTCTTTGAATCTGTGATGTAAGATCTCAGCCGATCGATTTTCTTTTGTCGAGCGTCCTTGGATGCTCTAATATCTTTCGCACGAACCGAGAGACTCTGCACAAGAGCTCCTTGCCTGGCGAGGATATCCCTCTGAATTTGACCTTCGGGAGTCTGTAACAAATCAGTCATCGGCAAACACATCTTTCTCACCTCTGAAAGTTTCTTCATGAATCGCCATGCAACCAACGCATACATTTTCCCTACAGCTGTCCGGTCTCCACATTCGATCATAAGATACCAATGTAGACTGGTTCCAAGTACAGGATTTGCAACTGCTTTATCGATAAGAAATTGAGATAAACCACTGTCCTCTTCTTCTGCAGTGACTGCGTGACGAGAATTCTTTCGATGATGTGTCGACCGATTGAGATTACTGGTAGTGGAAGATTCAAATTTCAAAGCCTGAACAAGTTGCAGCAAATATAACAAGATTTCCTTCTGGTTAGTACTGCTCTCGATCATAATTTACCTCATCATCCGCTCTCTCCAATCTTTTCACGGCAAAAGCTCTAACTCTTCTATCCGAGAAACCAGGTCCAAGAAGTTCCAAAGCATCGTCCATTCCGACCTCCTGACCCCATAACGGTAGCAGTTTCTCGACTGCTTGTCTGGCTTCCACCGCGTCCGACCAGGTAACACATTTGAGAAATTTAGTCAACGATCGAGGTGAGCGGAAAAGAGAAAAGCGAAATTTCCATAACAAGTCTTTATCGACAGCAGAGAGGGACGACGTAGGTGGTAATCGGAAAATTTCCTTTTGACTTCAGTCAAATTCAGAGTTAGGATACTTACATTCAATCGGTCTCTATCGGCTGGACCTGGTTTTAAATCTCTACCTTCATCTCCAAGTCGCTGACTTCTGAGAAGCTTCCTGTGTTTGATCTCAACGGGATTCTCACGCCACGATTCGGGGTCGTAGGTGCGCCATAAATGAGTATCCGTCGTTAACATGTTAGGAGGTAAACTCGAAACGTTCTGCGTTGGTTGAGGTTGAAGGGGAAGTAAAGGTGCAGGTGGCAGAGGGATTTGACTTTCCTGTGAAGCTTTAGCTGGAGTCGTAAATAGTGCATACCTGTTCTGAGAAAACGACCGGAAAGTCGAATTTGGGAAGATCGACATATAGGAAGAGCTTATCAGACTTTCCCGCTTCAGTCTGGGGTCCATTAGTTCTAGCATAAACTCATTAACTCACTGAATGAACCTTCTCAATTTGCCTGAAAGCTAAGCGATCCAACCAATCGATCTTTGTGATATCACCTCTTTCATAATCCTTCACGAGCTACGCAGATCAGCATGAGATTCAATCAGCACTAACCTGTTCCAAGCGACCCATCTCATCAGGTACTCCTTCTGTCAATGGAACTTCACTGGGCGTAGTTGTATCAGGTCTAGGGTCCGCCTTGACTCCTCGATGAACGAAAAGACGCTGTTGACCTCGTCGTAACGTTCTGTAGATGATCAGTACAGGAGATCAAGTGTAACTAACCGTTTAGGACCAAACAATTTCATCGTTGTACCTCCTACGGGTACCGCTTTACCAGCACCTTGAACATCCCAGATTGTAAAGGCAATCTGTGAAGACAGCAGTAAGGACGGATAAGTGATTGGTAGAACTATAGTCTGATTCCATCTAAATTGAGTTAGAATTGTATTGTAAAGTTGGACGTACGTGTAGATCCTGGGGAAGTCTTTCCAAGCAGTACGAAACGGTAAAGTCGATTCTTTCCCGTCAGCATAGAGTTGGCAAGTAACATAAAGGTCCGATCTTCCTCTGGAAAGGCGTTAGCCATTATCTTGTGAGAGGAGATATCTCATTTACTCTAGTTGAGACCCAGCATGTCTTAGTTCTGGATGATTGAGTATATCGGTATAAGAACGTTTAGGTATATCACCCTCGAGAGACGTTCTGATATTAGCGCTTACTTTAGACATTCTTCCACTTACATCTTAAGAGCCACATGAACCTTCAAATGACTTAACTTTGCGAAGGAGTAATCCTTATCCTTCGAAGGTTCACCTTGCATTGTTGACCCTCTTGAGTAGATGTAGTATCTTGGTAGTTGTAGGTGTTGTTGAATGAGCAATCTCAATACCACATACTACTTACTGTTCCTATCTCATGGCCCCGCAAAGCTAAAATGACGTGTACTAAAGAATACAGCTCAAAAGTTGAATTTGCCGCTTGATTTTTATTGTTTTTTTCGTTTTGCTATCCTCATAAACTCCTCAAAATGCCAGCATCACAATTGGCTCAGTTGAAAGCTGCACTGAGCGGCGCTGGATTCAACAAGAACCCTAAATCGAAAAAGGAGAAAAAGGGAACTAAGAAAGGTGGTCCACAGGAGACTGATCGGGCTAAAAAATTACATAAATTGGATGAAATTCGAAAAGGATTGAATAAATTCGATGAGCGTGAGACTAAGGTAAGTTTTGGTTGTTTTTAAGCTGTTTAGTCGTCTTACTGTTGATAGGTTAAACATGATGTTGGTGGTCGTAATCTCAAAGGTGTCACTGGAAGACCTAGTGTCAGTCGGCAAGCTGGATTAGAACAGGTAAGTTGAAATACCAGTATGACAGCTTACGACCCGATCAGCGACGAAAATCTTTGTTGCCAGAGCATCAACTTAAAGGTCACACAGGAACATTTCAAGATAGAAGATTTGGTGAATCAGATCCATCAATGTCAATAGAAGATAGGATGTTGGAACGTTTCACCAGAGAAAGACAACGTGGTGGAGGAAAGAAGGGAATGTTCAATCTTGAAGATGATGATGGGTTGGATCCTTTCGGCGAAGAGGACGGATTTGCCTTGGGCGGCTTAACACACGGTGGAAGGAATGTTACCGATCTGAAAGCTGATGATTTCGAAATGCAAGGTCTTGGTGAAGGTGATGAAGAGGATAGGGGGACCATCGATATGCGTACTGTCAGACGAGCTCATTTCGGTGGTTTTGGCGAAGAAGAAGAGGATGAGAGAGATATGGTGAGTCTGGCCATCAGGATCCATTGCTGACGTTACTCAGCCTGAACGCAAAAAATCAAAAGCAGAAGTCATGTCTGAAATTATTGCTAAAAGCAAGGATTACAAGGTAAATACTCCCACTTGTACGGAAGTCTGATTGAACTAGTATGAACGCCAACAACAACGAGAAGTTGACGCCAACATCCGAGAAGAACTCGACGACGATATTGACGGTTTACGAGCCTTACTGCAGGAAAGTGCTCCCGATCGATCAGGTTCAAACATGATTCCCCTTGGTGGTCCATCCAAACATGGCGGTGTGAATGAACCAACAAAACCAGATGGAGACGCTTTGGACGCAGATTATGATCAATTCGTCAGAACTCTCGCTTTCGATGCCCGTGCGAAACCCAAAGATCGTACCAAGACTGAAGAGGAACAAGCTATTGAAGAGAAGGAGCGTTTGGAGAAAGCGGAAGCTACTCGATTAAGACGTATGAGAGGTGAAGATGTTAGTGATGATGAGGATGGGACGAGGAAAAGAAGAAAAGTCTCTGGTAGGAAGGCTGATGCGGATGATCTGGAGGATGACTTTGACGGCGATATGGATGAAGATGGAGCTGTTGGTCTGTTTGGGAAAGGTATCACTAGGGAACAGATTGAGCAGATGGGTGGTGAGGATGACGAAGATGAGGATGAGGATGGAGATGAGGACGAAGATGAGGATGACGAGGATGATGATGAGGATGATGATGAGGATGATGATGAGGAGGACAACGACGACGACGACGACGACGACGATGAGGACGACGACGATGAAAGTGTGGAGTCAGATATGGAGGATCTTCAAGATTTAGAGGAATCCGACGAGGGGGAAGAAACTGTACCCATCGCCAAATCGAAAGGCAAAGGGAAAAACAAAGCCTCAAATGGTATTAAAGAAATCCCATTCACATTCCCCTGTCCATCGAGTATCGAGGAATTCGAAGACATACTGGAAGATCTAGACGATTCAGCACTTCCAATCGTAATCCAACGTATTCGAGCACTCCATCACCCAAGTCTAGCTGCCGGTAACAAAGAAAAACTTCAAGATTTCCTCGGAGTGTTACTTGACTACACGTTAATTTTGGCATCAAGACCAGAACCAGCTTTCGATTTGATATCAATATTGACGAATCATATCACATCATTAACGAAATTGAACCCTATCACTGCAGCGTCACATTTCATCAATAAACTTTCAATCATGCAAAAGAATCTAACTAAAGGGTTAGCCAGGGGGGCTTCGAGAGTTGATTCGAAAACTTTACCTAAATGTCCGGAACTTACTATCCTTCGTTTGATCGGTGTTACCTGGTCTTCTAGTGATTTCTCACATCCTGTCGTCGCTCCTGCTGTTCTTTTGAGTTGTCAATATCTCTCACAAAGTCGGATAAGGACTGTCGGGGATATTGTCAGTGGTTTGTTCTTATGTTCGATCTTGGCTCAAGTGAGTTAGCTTAACACCGAGTCGTTATCAAACTGACATCTTTATAGTACGAATCAATGTCCAAAAGGATCGTTCCTGAGGTCATAAACTTCATCGCATCATCAATCACTTCCTTATCACCCCGAAAGAAAGATGAACCAAGTCAATTCCCCGATTTACAAACTTCCACAGATCTGTATCTCGCATCATCAGTTTCACCGCGAGAACCGGTTGATATCCGTCTAGTCAACTCAAGTGATGACGAGCAAAGTAAAGCCGACATTCTAGCTGTCGCTTTACGTCTCACTGAGACTTTCGCTACTCTTTATTCGTCTTCCGAGGCATTTATAGAACTCTTCACGCCATTGTTATTAGTACTTGAAGGATCTAGGGTCAAGAAACTATCGCAGGAACTCAAGGTAAGTCATTAGGATGCGTCTTAAGAGATTCAAATATTGATCATAACCCAAAGACCCTGTTCACGAACACGACATCAACCTTAAACCGAATGTTAACATTCGCCAAATCCTCACGTCAACCACTAACACTCCAAGCCCACAAACCAATCCCTATAGCGTCTTACGCCCCCAAATTCGAAGAGAACTATTCATTATCGAAACACTACGATCCAGATACTGAACGTAACAGCGCTGCTAAATTGAAAGCTCTTTACAAGAAAGAGAAGAAGGGTGCGATCAGGGAATTGAGGAAGGATAACAAATTCTTGGCTGGGGAGAAAGCTAGGGAACAGAGTGTTAAGGATAAGGAGTATAGGGATAAGATGAGACGGGTTGAGGGTGGGATTAACATGGAGAGAGCTGAGGAGAAAGCTATGGAGAGGTGAGTTTGTTTTTGTGGGGATTATGAATTGATACTGATGATTCGCTCAGGGAGAAACAGAGAGATAAGAGACGTGCTGGTAGAGGATAGACCATTTATTATACGGATGCATTATATTATCAAACAAAAACGATTGTCCTTTCAAAAAAGGTTTACTGACCAGCAGTTCCTCTATTTATTTTATTTAAGTATTCAACAGAGTTCTATTCCCATTCATACAAACTTCCGATACCGAATACACCTCTAGCGCCACCAGTTTTAGCTCTACCACGATGAATCACACTAGAAGAAGAGCTCATAGTCGAACTACCCGATGGGATTCTTAATCTCCCATTCGCATTGTTTCCAGATGAACAAGTACAACCACAAGTGATACAACCACCACTAGCGTTTTTCTTCAATCTCTTTGAATCTTCTAGTTCATCTTTCAATTCCCTGATCTGAGCCTCCAATTCGAACAACTGTAACTGCCACCCCTTTCTAGCGTTAACGATCTGATCACGGAGTGAGACTGGTAAATCAGCTTCGGTGGGTAGAGGTTCGAGAATCGGTGAAGAAGGTGTGTTCAATCTACCCCGAGTCATCGATTGGACTTTGAGATCTGCAATCGCAAGATCTAACATTTGTTCGCAATCGCCATTCTGACTTTCACTTTCGTTCTCCGGGATTGGTGAATGTGGTGAGATATCGTATTGGAACCCACGACTCAGATAGTTGGAAGGTAATTTTTGAGTTAGGGTCATTGAGACAGGTCGAAGTTCGAGATTAGGTGGTTGACTACTTGAATAAACTGTTGATGGTTTTTCACTTTTGACGGCGTTAAGTGATTTCGCGTTGAGGGTGTCACATGATGATCGATCGTTTGGAATCACACTTTTCCTTGCGATCAAATGTTTTTCAGCAGGTTTGGTTTCGTTCAATGGTGGTAAACCCCGAGCTGGTGGTGGCATGTTAACCGAGGCTGTGGTGGTGGTTGACAATGTCGATATGGAATTTGGAATCGAACTAGAGTTCGAAGTTGGTTCACCAATTTTATAACCTTTCCCACTACTTCCAATAACCTTATCTTGATGTCTATCTTTATCTTTATTGAAAAGCTTCATCAAACCCGATTTCTTAGTCTTCAAAACCCTGTTCGATTCTGGAACAGCAGCCTCAGATAGACTACTCATCGAACGTTGTTTGTTCAGACTGTTACGTGGTGGTTGAAGTGTATTACCAGAGTTCAAGTTGACGACGTTCTCTTGTTGAATTCGATTTTCATTTTGAACAGATAATGGTGTAGAAGTACCGATTTCACCTGGATGGAAGGGTGTGTTCCAATAATTGAATTCAACAGCAGTAGCTACGCTAGTAGCATGAACGCTTTTCCTACTTTTCTCTCTCGCCTGAGCATCTTGGAGACTGATCAAACCGAAACCTGGTGAACCGGAATTGACAAGTGGTCGATCTTGAAGAGGGAAAGTTGAAGTTGCTGGTAAATTAGGTGAAACGTCTTTAAGTAAACCTGAAGCCTGAAGGATAGCTTTGGTAGGATCATGTAAAGGTGGAGCAGCTAAAGTAAGTGTTGAACCAGCTCGATGAGAGATGATCGAACTACTAGATCTCGAATTTGGGATACCGATACTAGAGTTTGAATCGAGGAACGGATCATGCGGTTTACCAGTTTCATAACGATGAACAGCGTATTGAGCCGATAAACCGTCATCGTTTGAATTGTTGAAAGCCAAAGCCTTTCTTAACGAATTCTCATCTTCACCCCAAGATTTAGGAGTGATCGGATCAGAACTTGAAAAAGATTGACCGGACGAGAACGATTCACCTGATGAAGATGGTAGCAGATGTTTACTGATGACGTTAGAGAAATTACGTCGTGGTTCGTAAATACTTTCGTCGTCTCTATCACCGGTCAAATAAGATTTGGTAGATGATTTACGATTGTTTCTAGTTGATTGACGACTCAACGCCATGGTAAATGAGTTTTCACGATCACGTTCGGTGATAGATGGTCGAGCACTCCAGATGGATTCGTCGTCTCGTAACAACCTTTGACGTCTTGGTGTCAAATTATCTTCGTACATCCAAGGAGCTTCGTTGGAATATTTCCTAACGATCGGTCCACGAATGGATAACCTTTTTCTGATTTCGGCTTCGATATCGTCAGGTCCTTCTGGTGAACCTTGATCGTAGCCATATGATCTGTGACTTTGACGATGAAAATCTTCATTAGATGAATAGGTTGATAAGACGTTTTGTCGATATCGAGAGATACGTTGGATGGTACCTGGTGAACCACCGTGACCTGCAACGCTAGGTGCACAAGAGTACAGTGAAGGTGAGGAACAAGTTGATGAGATATCCATCTTTAAGTCAGTATTAATGAGAGTTGTACTGTGAGTAAAGAAAGAAAGAAATAGTTAAAGATAAAGATGAAGACGGAAAAACAACGAAAACTTGCTGTCAACAATCATGTTAATATTTCAGTCAGCCCCTAATACACCCCGCCTTCTCAATGATTACGATAAAGTTGAAGAAAGATAAACAAACGATATCAGTGAATCAACTAGATTTACAAGCCACGATCACCTAGTGCGTCAGTAATGTTCTTTATCGTGAAAAAGAACATTGAATAGAATGTATAGAATCTAAAGAATCTATAAAATGTTGGCGTTAGGATTCAATTCAATTAAACCAACTTTGTTTACATTTATTCCGTACCTTGTCGTTTCGGATGGTCGGACGGGTTAAAAGGGTTAACTTCAACTCAAAATCAATTCAAACATCGTTCACCAATGCACAAATGCATTCATTCCAACTATAAAGCCATAAAGCTTTTGAGTCTCTAGGGTATCAAACGTTTACTACGTTTATGCAATCAATTGATCAAATCTTTTCCCACAAAACAAAATAAACACCAAAGAACCACCGGAAAAGGAGAAAAATGGTATATATCTCAACTCCCATCTACCAAAACTTAATTAGCGGGCTAAAATACGAGGCATCAGTTTGAATTCCTTCTTCGTCGTCGGCACCACCTATTGAACTCACTTTACGAACGACCCAAAGTGCCATAGGACTACGGAGTAAATGCAAGTTAGTATTCAATCAGTTACTCCTTTCCGACACCGGAAATACTACGTACGTGAACAATTTCGTTCTTCCACCAGCGACCAAAGCATCAGCAGCAACCTTTAAACTTTCTCCGACATCGTATGTACCCTTTGGAACTAACCCAACCTTCTCCAAGCCCCAGACGGCGTTTTGAGTGAAGAATTTACCAACTGTGGTCATTCGGGCAACGGTGAACACTGGGCATTAGTTGACTGAATGGGTGGTTACGACTCACTATCCCAAACAGTTTGTGCTTTACGGATATCACCCTCAAGAGGATAGAACCAACGAACACTATCGGATCCTGACGTCAGTGGTTACTCCAGAATTCAACACTCACTGTCAGCCAAGTCCTCCTCGTGAACGATCTCGAATCCAACCGAAATAAGGGCTTTTCTAGCATCGTGTAAAGTTCTCATTTCAGGGATACCATCACCGACTTCGATACCGTGTTGGATTCTTTTGTGTTCTGGGTTAGATGGGTCCCAAGCGTCGGTCATACACCATTCGTAAACACCGAACTGTAGTGTGTTAGCTATAACCAAGGGGTATGTATATGTACTCACGATACCTCCTGGTTTTAAACATTTGTAGATCTCTCCGTAGATACCCTCAAAAGTAGGGGCATGACAAGTAGCCTCAATAGCGTAAACTACGAATGTCAGTATAAACTCGTAAATGAGATGAAATGCCCATCGCCTACTCACTAGCATCGAAAGAGTTCTCCCCAAATTGCTCAGCAAGCTTCATGAAGTCACCTTTGGCGAAAGAAACTTTATCGCTTAAACCAGCTCTGGCGGTTTTCTTAGTGGCACGTTGAATTTGGAAATCGTTGTTGTTAACACCGACGATGGTAGCGTCTGAGAATCTGGCGATTTCACGAGCTGGACCACCGACACCACAACCAACATCTAAAACTCTCATTCCAGGTCTGAGACCGATCATGGAAGCGAGGTAGTGTTCGTGACGAGCGAGCTGTGTTCTGTAAGCTAAAAGACAGGTTCACTACAACACAATGAAGCTTACAGCTTGAAGGAAAGCTTCTCCCCGGTAGAAACGACAGAAATGGAATGATTCACCTGGGGCAGAGTTAACAACATACTCTGTCAAAAAGAGGAGGAATAACTTACCCCAACCGTACTCGTACAGTTCAGTAGCACCATCGTAATAACCTTTCTGTCAACTCCATACGGCATAACTGAACCTACCATTGACTACTTCAGTGTATTGATCTTTTCTGTGCTCGACATCGGTAGCGTTGTCAGTTTTAGAATCTTTTTGCCAGAATTTTGTGTAGTTGGCTACACGTGCTTCAACTCTTTGTTCGACAGGCATCTAGGGGTGGGGTGAGTCTAAGAAGGGTGTACGAGAGGTGAGAACACTTACTTTGATAGAAGGTGATTTGAATAGTATTTGTTGTTGTTGTTGAATGGAATATGAATATGCCTTGTCGTTGTTGAGTATCTATATCTATATCTTTGGGGGGAAGCTGCAACTCTCTCGTTCGATAGAAATCTTTAGAGGGACGCGCTCAGACCCTTGAAATAAGCTTTGACCCTGATCGCCGCGTGGCAAGCTCGTGCCATCTGGTTTATGTCAGCAGTATGACTGACATCTCCGTTTTTGCGTCAGCATCTCTTCAAATCTTTATGTCATACAAACTCGAGTTGTCATTGTGGCATTATCAGCTTCATGAGGCATGATAAATCATGACTTGATTTAGCTGGTGATGATTATCAATATGTACGACTGATGTTGCATATATAAGGCCTATGGTTCAGCTTTCATACACACCCCGTCAATCCGATTCTCACTGAATCCAATCCACACTAGCAACAGAACCTACTATTTAAATTTCAATCACGATGAACCCGTTCCCCTCATCCACTGGCCCACTAAGTCATCTCCGTATCCTAGCACCAACCGCGGGAGGTAAGTCCAATCAACGGCTTGTGACAAATGAATCTAATCGTATCATCTTAGTCAAAGTCTCACCCATCTGTCTAGGTACAATGGGCTTGGGATCCGCACAACAAATGATCTTTGGACACGGAGTAACCAAGGAACAAGCTTTTGAGTATCTCGATGTTTATCGTGAAGCCGGTGGGAACTTTATTGATACTGCGTAAGTTTGCTCTCGGGATTACACTTGCTCCACTGACATCACTTCAGGAACATGTATCAACACGGAGAATCAGAGACTAACATTGGTGAATGGATGGAAGCTAGACAATGTCGTGATGAGATCGTATTAGCTACGTGAGTCAAGTACGAAAAACGATTGTTGACTAGTTCAGAAAATTCACTTATTGTTTCCATCCTGAAGCGGCTTATCAAAGAGGTCAACTCAATTGGCAGGGAAATAATTCTAAATCGTTGTACACCAGTTTTGAGAGTTCTTTGAACAGACTTAAGACGAGTTATATCGGTGAGTAGTCCCACAACAAATGAACGAAAATAGGAGCTGATCAAGCCATATAGATATTTTCTATGTCCACTTTTGGGATTATACAACCTCGATCCCCGAGCTCATGCAAGCTCTTCATAACCTAATCACAAGTAGAAAAGTTTTCTATCTCGGTATCTCAGATACTCCAGGTAAGTACAATTTTGGCACAAAGCAAGCGCCAGTGTTGACACATGACGGATTCATTTTAGCTTGGATAGTATCTAAAGCCAATGAATACGCTCGTCAAAAAGGATTAACTCCATTTTCGATTTAGTAGGTCCCCTTTTCATTCATTGCAAACCCATAAAAGCTAAACTCCACATCTCAACCTCAAAAGTCAAGGTCAATGGTCACTCATTAAACGTGATCTAGAAGGAGAGATTCTCCCAATGCTACGAGCAGAGGGTATGGCCTTAAGTCAGTACTCTCCCTCCCCACCCTTAAATTCAAGACTAAACCCCATCAAATGTAGCTCCCTACGGCGTAGCAGGTTCCGGTAAATTCAAGACCGAAGCTCAATTCTCTGAAGCAGAACAAAACGGGAAATTCAGATTCGGCATGGTACCCACAGAAACCGAACGATCCATTTCGAAAGTCTTAGAAAAGATCGGTGGAAAGACTTCGCCTGCTGGTGTGGCGCAAGCTTGGGCTTTATCCAAGGCTCCATACATCTTCCCTTTGGTTGGGGGGACTAGTATTGAGAACTTGAAGGCTAATATTGAGGTATGGTTTTTAACGATTAGGATCCGGTGGCTGACAATGGCTTTGATAGGCTCTTAAAATCTCTCTCACTGCTGAACAGATTGATGAGATTGAAGGTGTTAAACCGTTCACTCCGCCTTTCCCTATGGATGTGTTTGGGGTTGACCCAGCTACGACCAAGGACGGAAGACAAGCTAGCTTGTTCGCTATGGTAAGTCATCACTCGAAATCCCCGCTAACTCCTTAGATGTCCGAGGTTCAATTCGTTCTTGCTCCAAAATCCCTTGATGTTGTTGCGTCATCAACATCGTTGTAGACATCAGTTTTGAATCTTCTTCAGCTCCGTTGTTCCGTTTATCTGCAGAATTCAAGTATTCTGGCTCTCGTTGTCGGTATATTTCAAGTAATCGGAAAAGTGATTTCATGAATTCAAGCATATATTCTACAATGTGAAACTACTTATTAAGCTACTAGCACGGGAGCAAAGAAACATCTGAGGAGTGCCATAACTTCGCCTTCTTACAAAACCTCGGATAAGATTAACATCGCTTGATATTGTAAATTAAAACTCAACCGATCCATATAATCCTCCAAGTTTCTAGTGTAAACCGAAGCGTTTTGCTTCCCCGCGCATTTGAGGCGGTACACCATTCCCCGACCATATTTAAGGAACTCTTCTACCGTATGAATTGATACCGCATAATTATCACGTACATCATCCCCGATGAGTTTGGTTCTTTCTGTGAGTAGAGTTAGGAACGCGACAGTGAGTGGAAACTCGTGGTTGGCGCTACCACCTGTGGCAGCATAATTTTGTATCATTCTGGACTGAAGCAAGGCAGGTCAACAACTTGTAGTATCAGCTCTATCATAACTCACCCAAGCACCTGTGGCAGTAGTCGCTAAATCCTCGACTTTCTGTTTACCCTCCTCGGTCAATTCACCTTCACCGTTGGCGAGCTTTTGGAGATCAACGAACCAAGACGAAAGGATGGATTGAGATTCTTCTGTTTTCAACCAATCATCAACTGACAGTGTACATGAGGCTTCGTTGGTGGGTGAGTCATCGGAGATGTAGGTCCATTTGGGAATCCCGGTAGGAGTAGTTTGGTAACATGAACAAGGCATTGGATTGTGTATTATATGTTGCTGTATTGAATGTGGCAATGGAAGAGAGAAGATGAGTGGCAAAAGATAAACTTATCGTACCAGTATTTATCTTTCCTCCATTCGACTGAACAACTCGGAGGAACTAGGGATGGAATCGAAGACCTTTAACAAAGGTAGAGATAGATTTTGTATCTCCGCCAACAAACTGTCCAAACACGTTTCGTGAATTGTGAGTATGAAGTTGAAATGTCCTTTGTCCGTGTTTTATTAGCGTAACAGCCTGTATGGTATTGGTATTTTGAAAATAAGCGGAGCCGAAGTGGCTTAGAAAGAAATCATCAAGTCGATGAATTGTTTGAAAATGAATCGCCGCATTTTCTCTTTACATCAACTAAACTTCCTACATACAGAACCAAAACGATCTACAAAAGAGAACCCTCACTTCAAAAAAGAAAAAACGTACGCGTGTCGAGACAGTTGTTCGATCAATGCCTCGCTCGACCCCACGTAATACCAAACATCAGTATCCATTCCGTACGAATCTCCAATCATCGTAGCTTCCGTAATCCTACGACCTCTCCCATTGAAGTCTGCCATTACATATTCGATCCCATTGACTGCAGTTTCAAGCTTTTCGGGGTTGAAAGAAAAGAGTGTTTGGTACTTTGTTCCTAGTACAGTTAAGAACCCTTGAATAAGTGGAAGCTCGTGATTACAATCGCCATTACCGGTAGCATAACTTTGAACGATTGATCCCTGTATGAATTAGCTTCAGAACTTGAAAGTATCCTTTAAAGTATTTTAATAGATAAAACTCACCCAAGTGCCGGGAAGCATAGTGGCGAATGAACGAAGTTTGTTTTTACCCTCCTCTGTGAGAACACCATTACCTGACGCAAACTCTTTGGGATCAACGACCCAATGAGCAAGGACGGTTTGAGCTTCTTCTGTCTGCAACCAATCGTCTACAGACAATAAACCTTTCGAGGTTGCTTGCTTCGATATACAGGTCCACTGAGGGATACCAGTAGGTGTGGGAGTACTATATTGTGTGGACATGATAGAGTGGTATACAGTGTAATCAATCGACTAAAAAAGGTTAAAAGAAAATAGTCAAGTACGATTTGATATGAGAAGGAAAGAAAGTCGAAGAAAGAGGGTAAAGTGTATATTTCTTTATCTTTGACTTGGAAGACCACTTGTAACACTCAATTCTTTCTCCGTGGAGCACTGAACAAAGGGGAACAAAGGTGAGCTGTGACGTACTGTACTGTGAATTTGATTTGTTGAGCACACTTGAGTACAACTTGCCTCCGAGCATGACGTCTTTTGTGCGTGGGCTCTGAGTACAGTATACAAAATGAAATTTAGGATGCGCACAGTAGTAAAATCAATTTACGAGAAGGTGCAACAGAGATTCCCAAGCTACCAGAGTTACGACACTAGTTGTCTGCAGGAATACTCAAAGTTATGGGAAGCTGAATACCAAAGGTGATGAAGCTTCAAATATAATTGCTCTTCAACTCCTCATAAAATTCATCCTAACTAAACTGACTACAAACTGAACCTATAAACGTATTTACAAAACTACTGAGACGGAAACCGGGAACAAGGGTAGGATCCTACTAAGTCAGAAATTCAAAGCCTTCACATCCCCCAAAAGAGTTCTCTTCTCATTCAGTGAGGCACAGGAGTTCACGTCCGTGATCCATGAGCGTGTAAATCAGTTTTCCCTCCTTATTCTCGTAGCTATTCATCGACTTCTCATCCGTTTTGCCTCCATCCAAAACCCTTTTACCTGTGAGAAAGTAAATCTGGGACATTTGTTCGATGCGACTGATTGCACTTCTGATGTCGTACATATCAATGGAGGTTTTGATGTTCTTGGAGAGGGTGTTTATAAAGGCGAGAGTGAGTGGAAGCTCATGATCACCACAGCCATTGGCTCCTGTAGCATAGCTTTGAATTACTTGTCGCTATTATCAGGTGTCAGCTTTGATTTCAAGCTCAAAGTTAAGGGAGCCTTACCCAAGAGTCTGTGGTCTCTTCATTGATGGTAGCAATTGTTTTGATCTTTGTCTTACCTGCTTCGCTCAACTCGCCTTCCTCTGAGACAAGCTTCTTCGAGTCGATGAACCATGGAGCAAGAGCTTTTTGAGCCTCCTCCTTGGCTAGCCATTCGTTGATGTTGAGTCTACAGCAATCTTCTCGGGTATCATCAAAGGAGACAAATGTCCACCGAGGGATACCAGTAGAGATTGATGTGTTAGATTGAGAAGCCATGATGCTGAACAGATTTATGAAATGTACCAAGTTGGTGGAAAATAAAAGATGATATGTGAATCTAAAGTAGAAACTCCAGTGAAGAAGAGAGATACAAATTTACAACAATTCGAGTTATTTGTAGGCCAGTGGCCTTCACGGTGGAGCAAATTATCAAAGGTAGGTTTATGACGCACAATTTCAGATTGAAGACATGTTTTGAAAGCCAATGACTTGAAAGTTGGAGTGATCGACAAAGGTAGTTTTATGACGCACAATTGCAGATTGGCAGACACGTTAGGAGGGTCATGCGCCTTCGCTGTGGAGCAATTCAACAAAGGTAGATTTTTTGTCAAAGACCTTGCCAAACCAGTCGGAGATGCCTACAAATTACCTGAGTAGGAGAACAAAGACAGGGTCCAAGGAACGGAGACAACGAAGAGATAACAAGAGATAATGAGCGATGACAAACAGAGAGGCGCCACTTTGGGGACGGTGCAGCTAATGGAAGACCAGTGTGGTAAGAAGTAATATGACTTATAATAAGAAAAATAGCACGGGAAGTTGAAACGGAGAAAATCAAAAAGAAGAGACAGCAAAGTTGTTTATACAGTACATGTCAGCGTCCAACAAACGGATGGTTTTGCAAAACTCCTTGGCAAACACAGCCCAAAATAACCCGAGACCCTAAACCGGCGCACAAAGACTAGGTCATGGTATGTATTCTGACAAATGATGAAATTGCTATATTTAATTGCTCTTCAACTCCTCATAAAATTCATCGTAACTAAACTGACTACAAACTCAACCTATAAACTATGAAACTACTGAAACGGGAAACAAGGGTAGGACACTACTAACTCAGAAATTCAATGCCTTCGCATTTCCCCCCCCAAAAGAGCTCTTTTCTCATTTACTGAGGAGGGCCAAAAAACCTCCATGAAATGAGAGTTCATCACTCAACAAGCCACCCCATTCTTGTAAAGGTGTTTTGTTGATATAGAATGATTTTTCATCCCCTCTTTTTACACCCTCTGATATCTCTTTGCCTGTACGAAAAAAATGGGTGGATTTCAGTTGGATATCCTCCAAATTTTGCTTGAGTCTGGACTTATCAACAGAGACCTTGGTGTTGTTGGCAAGCGTAACCAAAAAGCCAAGAGCGAGTGGAAGCTCGTGATTTCCACTACCACCGTTTGCACCGTAGCTATCGATCGATGATTGCTATTATCAGGTGTCAGCTTTGATATCTAGCTTCAAGCAGAGCCACACTTACCCAAGCGGATTTGGTAGTAGTAGCGAACGCATTGACTTTTGCCTTACCTGCTTCGCTCAATTCGCCTTCCCCTGAAACAACCTTCTCGAAGTTGACAAACCATGGAGAAAGAGCTTTTTGAGCCTCCTCCTTAGCTAACCATTCGTCGATGTTGAGGATACCTTTTTCTGAATCTGTCTTTGACATTGAGACGTTTGTCCACGGAGGGATACCAGTAGGGGTTGATTGAGAAGACATGTTGTTGTGAAGAAAAGATTTAGAAATTTAATGAGTTGGTAGATAATAAAAAGATGATTTGTTACTCCAAAGTAGAAATTCCAGTGAAGAAGAGAAATACAAACTTACAATAATTTCGAGTTATTTGTATGTCTACGCTTCAGAATGGAAGAGATACTTGGAAGGTCAGTGGCCTAGCAACTCGACAAAGGTAGGTATATGACGTGCAGTGTCTACGACTTTCTCGCACATTCGAAAGGTCTGAATGCGGAGCGTCTGAACAAAGGTAAGTATATGACGTTCATTTTCTATGTCTACACATCATGTTAGAAGATACGTTTGAAGGGTAGTGGCCTTCATGGTAGAGCAACTCGACAAAGGTAGGTATATGACGTTCAGTTTCTATGACTTTCTCGCACATTCTATGTCTACATTTCATACTGGAAGGTACGTTTAGAAGATCATTGGCCTTCACGGTTGAGCAATTCAACAAAGGTGGGTTGAATGACGTGCGGTTTCTGTGACTTTCTCTCACGTTCGAAATGGTTTGAATTACGTAGTATGAGTGGTGAAGGTAAGGGGTAGGTCTTCTATCGATGTAATGTACTGTAGGCAGTGCAAAAAGAGTCATTACTGGCAGGCTTGATGAGTACTGTATTCTGAATCTGTCGGGGGTAGTGATCAGAATAGTGCCACATCTTTCTCTTTCGTATTTGACGTTGGACATGAAAATCAACTTGGAGCTTCACAGACAAATGTTGAATCATGACGAACGACATGCGATGATATTTCATATTCTTAATTAACCAAGTCCTAGATAATATCCTTAGTTAGGATTCTTGTTCGTGAAGAGTGAAGTCTGCCACATCAAGATCCTTGAGGTAAAATTGTAACGAAAGTGTACACGAGAATGAAATCGACTACTTATTCAAAGAACAGACAAGCAAAGGCGTCTTCCGATTGTTCAGATTCCGTTTTGACGGAAAAACAAGGAATCTTTGAATAAACCCTACCAGACAGTCATTGGAAAGATCCAAAGCAATCCAGAACAAAAAAAAGATGGTGCGTTGTTCAAGCCGAACCGTCCAATCCCGGATCCACCCCAAAAACCCACTAAAAAATACCAGATCTTTCCGGATAGAACTTACATTACATTCTCAGGAATCTTACATCGATTCGGCAAGAACCAACCAAGATATATGTAGCACATGACGAACCAAAATGACACTAGGATTTTCTTTTGGTTAGGTACCCAACGATTCCCGTTAACTGCCGCTTGACCGTTTTGACCCCGATTCCGAGAATTTCGTAATTTGCGGGGTACAGTTACGATCTTGGCATCATTTTCAAAATGGGTTTAGCGTACTCAAGAAATATAAGGGGAGGAATCAGGTGGATGGGTTTATTTGGATCTTCATTCTTGACTATCACTCTTCAAAATGTTTTCTAGGGCTTTATTGATTACTTCTTTATTTGGACTTTCTGTCCTTGCTATTCCTCAACCTCCACCGCAACCTCATTCTTTCGTTGAGAGAGCTGATACACCTTCTCCTCCACCGATCAAAATTCTTCAAGGTGGTTGTAAGTATCTCACTACTCATTCATATCTGAATAGATCACTGACCGATTTTGATACAGATAACGCTACCTACGCAATCTTGGAGTTCAATCCATACGTTACTCCAAACACGTTAAAAGTGGCTAATTACTATAACACCTCCGAAGGGAATTTGAAACCATGGTTAAATCGTCATCCTATCAATCCAAGTGAGTCAATCAATTTCAAATATAAACATCTGACTGATGTGATCCACAGACCTCGTTATCGGCTGTAACGACCACGCTGTGCCCAACGCTACCGGTTACATGACCTCTTATTCACTCAATGCTACCACTGGTCAATTGACTTACCTGGATTCTGTCGATACAGGTGGTTACCCTGTACCAGATTACGGAGTCGCTGCTGCACATTGTGCATTCTTCCCTGATGGAAAGGCAGCTGGTGTAGCGAATTGTATGTATCTCTTCACTTGATGTTGCATATATAAATTCAAGCTTATTCTAATCCCCTCCTCCACAGATTTCGGTCAAAGTGCTACGACATTTGCTTTTGATCCTATAACAGGTAAATTCGGTAAACAGATTAATGTCGGTTTACTTGATTTCCCTGGTTATACACCTTTACCAGGTCAGATCGGTGTTGCGGGAGATGATAAAACTTCTCAAGGTAGGTAAAACAGTGATTCAATAACAAAGCTAAATAATTTAACACTTTATAGCCGCCTCACACCCTCACATGATAGCATTCCATCCATGGTTACCAGTCTTGTATCTCCCCGACTTGGGAGAAGATAAACTTCATCTCTACAAGATTGGTCCAAACAACTCTTTGACCAATTTGACGACTTATCAACAACCTTACGGTTCTGGACCTCGTCATCTCGCTATCACCTCCAGCGGTAAATACTTATATCTTCTACACGAACTTTCAACGGACGTTCGTCCATTCAAGATTGATGAGAATACCGGTGAACTTACACAGATCCAGGATGAGTAAGTTGGCCTGTATGGGTATTGATATGATACTTCTTACTGACTGTTTACATTTAGTCAACCTATTTACGCTAGTAACGTTACGCATTCAGTCAATATCAGCGCAGCAGAGATTCACGTCAGTAACGACGGACGTTTCCTTTACGCCTCCAACAGAAACTTAACCACCGCAACAGTAATCAAACCAACAGATGTAAGTCCTCCCCATCCCCCTCAAATCAAAACTAACCCAAAAAATAGCCATCAGATACCATAGCAGTCTGGAAAATCGGGACTAACGGAACCATAACCAGAATCCAATCAGCCATGGCTTACGGTGCACGACAAATCCGTTCAATGGAACTTTCACCTGCTGGTTTGACTGCTTCAGCTGGTGGACAGGATTATTTGGTCGCTGGTGGATTGATTACGGCTAATACTTTTGTGTTCAAGAGGGATAGGGTTAATGGGACACTTGAATTGGTCGCTCAGACGAATAACACTTTTATGCCTGCTACTTATTTGTGGTTGCCTTAGGGAGATGATTCAAAGGGGAAGATGGAAATTTGAATGACTGATATATATATATTGAAGTGGATGAGTATGAATATGAACATGCGTAGCAGTACAACACCGAACAAGTATGTCAAACTACGTTGTGCAGTACAGAGAAAGGTTAGTGCTAGGCACGGAATGAAGTATGACATCATTTCAATGCGGTTGAAACCGCGGACGACCAATGAGAAAACAGCAGCGACGTTGTCCATATTTAGATGTACCATATGGTGGTTGTTTCTGCCCATCCTATCAAGAATCTTTTTACTACCCATTCCAATTCTTAATTCCTCACTTAGATTAGATCTATAGATTAGAACTTACATTACAGTTACAATTACACAATGTCAAAAGCTATCACTCAAGAAGAACCGTTAACCCCAGACTTCACTTCAAAAGATTATTCAATCTTTTTCTTAGCGGGTGCATTATGTTGTACACTTTCTCATGGTGGTATGACCCGTAGGTCCTGTCAATATAAATTTACAGAGAGCACAAACTGATAGTTATGTATTCAGCTATTGACGTCGTCAAAACTCGTATCCAAATCGATCCAGCATTGAAAGGTCAATCGTTACTTTCAGCAGGACGTAAGATCGTAACTGCAGAGGGAACCAAGGGTTTGTTAACTGGATTCGGACCTACTGCCGTTGGATACTTCTTTCAAGGTGGTGCGAAATTCGCTGGTTACGAGGCTGCAGTATGTTATATATTCTTCTCGCCTACCTGTTTTTCATTATTGAAACTAACACATGTGGTAGAAAAAACAATTGGTTGAACTTTCAGGTTCAAGGGAGAACGCTATCGCCAACAGAACAGCTATTTATCTTGGTGGTGCAGCTATCGCTGAGTAAGTCCATGACATGTCTTGAACCTGATGAATAGATTCTTTGCCGATATCCTGTTAACTCCCTTGGAAGCAACTCGTATTCGTCTAGTCTCAGATCCCAAGGTAAATAGCTTGAATATTTTTTGGAATCGTTTTGATAGACTGATTTGCGACTAGTACGCTTCAGGACTCGTTTCAGGTATAACCAAAATCGCATCGACAGAAGGATTCAGTTCGTTGTATGCAGGATTCATTCCAATCCTATGTAAACAAGTTCCATACGCTATCGGTAAGTCCAGTCATCTCTATCTCCATCCAAAAGCTTACAACCCTATAGGTCAATTCACCGTAAACGAAAGAGCGACTGAATTCATTTACAAACAAATGACACCAGAGACTAAAGAGAATTTGAGTGGTACTTCTAAATTCGGTATTACCTTGGGTTCAGGTATCATCGCTGGTTTCGCCGCTGCCATTCTCAGTCATGTAGGTCACCTCCGTATCTCTGATCAAAAAACGATATTGATTAGATGATAGCCCGCCGATACACTTCTTTCACAAATCAATAAAGGTCACGGACCAAAAGGTTCCATGGTTTATCGATTGGTTACTTTAGGTAAAGAAGCTGGTATCAAGGGTTTGTTCGCGGGTCTAGGTCCAAGAATGAGTAAGTCCCATCTCTAGGTTCAGAGGAGTTTTTCAGCTAACTCGTTGTTATAGTCATGACTGCAGGTCTGGTTTCTTCGCAATTCATAATGTACGGAGGAATCAAATCAGCTTTAGGTACGTGTCCCAACGGTCCTGTCGATGGAAATTCGCTAACCCCAAATCCATAGGTGCTCGACCAGGAATAGAAATCCATAAAGATGAAGCTTAAGACGATCGTTATTTTTGGCGTGAGGAAATGAAATTTTGCAACGGGTCATATTTTTAGGTTTATTTTACTAGATGGGATATTTTAATGACAGATTTTGATTTACATTGGGATCAACAAAGCTAAAAGGGGTATCAATTTCGACAGAAGGTTCTAAATCTCTACATGATCACGCAATCTTTCTTCTTCTTCTCCTTCTCCTTTGGAGCTGTATTCGAGCCCGAACCCGAAGCTGAAACTTGAGTTGCACCGTTGGAAGTTGGTTGTCGTCTAGATCTTCTTGCCTGTCTATCCTCTTGATCTTGATGTCTTTGAGCTGCCTCCTGATCCTCCTCTTGTTGCAACGAGCGAGCAAGTCTACGATGAGCAATAATCATTCAGCCTCAATTTATATTCAAAGACAACGTGAAAGACAACCCACTGAGCATCCGAATCGTGGTCACCCCCTTCAACGCCAACCGCCGCCGCGCTCAATCCAGCATACTCGCCTCCCCCAGGACTTGATCGATAGAATTCACCATTAACGAAAGAAGCGTTGGAACCGTCGAGATCAACTAGTGATTCCCATATCACCTCTGGTTCACGATGGAACGAGGAGTCGGTGACTAGTTGGTACAAGACTGGTTCGTCTGAGTCGCTGGATGGGGATTGGGGTCGACGGTAGAGTACGTTTAAGTGGGAGTTACGGAAGAACTTTTGGTATCAGTTAGTTTGGGTTGGTGGTGGGGGAAGGGGGACGACGGCTTACGGCTACTATCGATCCTTGGTCTAGGTTTGTGGAGAGGGAGAATAAACCGGAATAAGTCATTTGAGTCGCTGAATTGTTGAGGAAGTTTTGTAGGATTTCACCTAGATGATGAATTAGTACTCGAAGATGAACCGAACTTGGATCTACTTACCATCCCTCACAGCTTTTTTAGATTCCTCATCGTCTTTCCCAGAAGCTTCTAATCCACGAACGATCCCTTCCTGAGCTCCCTCAAAAGTTCTAGCCTGTCTAACAACCTGACTATCCTGATGATCAGCCAACCAACCATGAACCAATTCCACCCCACACAACTGGAAGACATCAAGTTCCCCACCACCTTCATCGTTCTTCTCGAACGATCTGATATCGGTGAAATCGATATCGACGTGGAGATGGGATGTCATTGATGGTAAGATCGTTAGGGCTTTGGTTATCTCGTTTGAAGGTTGGGTTTGACGGAGGAGAAGGAAATCTGCTATGTGGGAGACTAGGTTGTCGTATTTGATTGAAGGGGAGGGGGGGAGATGGATTGATCCTCGAAGAATTAGGATGTTGGCCAGAGCTGAATAATACAACGGATTTTAGCTTGGATTATGTGAGAGTTAGAGATGGACAGGCTTACCGATCAAACTACATGGTCCATTGGTATCTTGCATCAAGATATCTACATATCGCCTGTCACCACCAACCCGAGGATCTGGCCACGGTATAGATTTCAATTTCCATTCACCACTCCCCTCAGGGGGTGTTGATCTGGGTCGAGAAGGTGTAGGAGATGAAGACGAGGCTACGGGGACGCTGGTGGAACCAGATGGAACACTGAGATTCAAAGGTTCGTTCGCAGGTGGAGTGGGTGATGTTGCTGATGGTGCTGCGTTGGGTTTAGTGATATCCTCTTGGGGGATGATTGGTTCTGTTGGGAGTTTGGATTGACCGGTTGCGTTGGTTACTTGTGGGGAGGTATCGATTTCTGGTTCTGGTTCTGGTTGGTCGGTGGGTTCGGTGTTCGACATGGTGGTCACTGTATATGCTATAGCAGTTGGATTGATAAGTATTTAAAAGATGAAATGAATGCGTTGGTAGTATTGAATTAAATGCGATGAAGCCAAGCGTACGCTTTGGTCTTGTCTGTCAACAACCGGCTTACGGCAGCCATAATTACGCAGTCATATTAGTCTTTTAACTGTGCTTCTTCATCGCCATCCAAGCATTAATTTCTATACATAAGAACTCATATCGACAAGTAAAACTTCACAAAGGGACCAGCCTATACATAAACCACAAACCACAAAATCCAAACGCCCATCCAACAGAACGAACGTGCCTAGTATCTCGGAACAATCTCCCTAGTCGTCCTCTTATAATGATAATATCCATTTGCAGGAGCGACGGGTACACCTCTTGGACCAGCACCTGCAATTGTATCTTTACCGTCCCAAGCTTCTCTTGGCCATCCTAGGAAGGTTATACTGATACATCATGTTAGTTGGTTTTGGTAAGAAAAGGAGGGGGGACTTACATGACTGAACATAAGGCTGAGGTTAGACCCATCCATATCTGGTTAACGTCAATATGAAGTATGTATTCTTAGGTGGTTGGGATACTTACAGCTGGTCTGTGGATTTATTAGTTTATAGATTCTGAAGGGTGTTGTACTTACCCTAAATGAGCTTCAGTGTTCGATATCTCAAATGAACGATTGGCTATACTCCATCCGTAAACCGAGAAAAGCCATGAGACAGTGACGAAAATAGCTGCGAGATCCTGTAGTCATGAAAATCAGTGATTCGTTCATGCGAAACGAACAGGTTTGAACGTACTGAGGAGAAAAGGAAGAAGATTCGATTACCGATATATCTGAGTGCTCTTGATTCGTGTACGAAGAGTAGGGGCAGGATAGCGATGAGAGTGAAGAAGGTGAAGATTATTGCTAGGTCCCGACCATCAATTTCAGTCTTAATCGGTGGACATACAGATTGCCCATAACATCATAGCTCCGGTTAAAGCTCTATCGACTTGAGTCCCGTATCTACATAATCATCAGATTCGAGCTGACTAAATGAAGCTTACTCATACCCAACAGTGTTGGGTAAACAATAATCTGGTGAACACCAGCCGAAACTCCCAAAAGTCGTGGAACCAGTTGGAGAAGGTAGATACAAGAAATTGATAGATGAAATGAAAGGTGATGAGAAGGTTATCAACGTTCTATATCAATGCCATAACAATTAGTTTTCAATCTTTTTGGGAGTTTTAACGACGTACACTAAGATGAATGCCGCGAATCCAAGGACGAAGAGGATAATGACGTGAGCACCGTATGGTGGTCTCAAGGTATTCGCTCCTCTTGGTGACATTGTGAATTAGGAAATTGAAGTGATGGGGAGGAATGATCAGCGACAGTTCTAACTTATATGTTGAATGAACAATAACGGTAGGGTTGGTTTGCATGACAATAGACTCTTTGCGTGGTTAACAAAAAGCACTCTGCACCACACACACAAGAAACTCCTTTGCATACAAGACACTCTGGTACTTGTACCAGTGGACAATACACCACTGCCACCTTTGAAACGCCACATACGATGTTAACGTTACTCCGGATAAAGCCGTGGATTCTTAACGGGTTTTGTTTCCTTTTGCGGAAAGTAGGCGGTGTACGTTGCATTCAAAACGTCACGGAGGTCAAGGCACGGGTGGGTGTTGGGTGGGTGAATTGAATGGGTGTAGCAGTGTAGGAGTGTAGGAAGTAGTAACTTAGTAATAGCTCTAGTTGTACAATACTTGTACTTCCTTTCTACTTCGTCATACAACTTACTTTACATCTTAGCGAATCACTACTTGCGACTTATAGACTCAGCTCAGCGGCCAGTGGATTGATCATTCCAATACCACTACCCAAACAACTCTCGCCACTAATCGAATCCTCACTTGTACGGTATTATATAAGCTAGATTTTATTATTAGCTCGTTTCATCTTCACACCTATACCTTACTTTTAACCCATCAACCGAGACATCTCTACAAACCAGGAAACCAGCTTAACAACCATGTGTCTAATACTCTGAAACTAGAGTCTACTCAAATATCCACAAAAACAACAACAATCCATCAGACTCATTACTCCTATTCATATTCTTACTTCACCCATGTCGATCATCGCTTAACCACTACTCAATCTCTGAATCAGTCTCTTCCCTTATTCAAAAAGGCAACCCACGGGTAAAGGTTATACCTAGCACCAGTTTTCCTCAAACAATAACAACAAAAAAAGTGTCTATACCCAAAAAATGTCTTCACCACATATCATCAATCCAGAAGATCACTCCACTTCTCAATCGCCTAATCCAACGCCATCAGATACCTTCAATTTCCCTAAACAACCCATTCAATCTCGAACACTCAACCACGGTGGTTTGACTATCGGTTTGATCTCACCAATATCATCAGCTGGTGGGACGGATAGTGATCATAGTGATGATCATTTATTCTCCTCGATCTCAGATCACAGTCACAGCCATGGTTACGGTCAAAACAGTAAACAAGAGAACAAACCCAATCAACCCCAACCACCTGTCTCACTTTTAACGGCGTTACTTCATTCCAACGATCATAACCAGATCCCTCGTCAACGACAACAATCGCCTTCTAACGGATTAGCCTCCAATCGATCTAGTGCACCTTCAACGGCACTTTCCAGTCCTAGTAATCATGGAATCTTGTCTAAACCAACTGCAACCTCCATTCTTCGACGTGGTAGTGTTGGTTCGGATAATGAAGGTCCAACAATTGGTTTGGGAGTTGGGATCGGTGCTCCTCCAGGAGTAGGGAACGCTTTGGACGGTGTGACACAACGTTTGGAGGCTGTTGAGGAAAGACGAGAAAATATCGCTTGGGTCGGGGTTGATGGTGAACATAAATTGAAGGTAGGGTTTTTAAAAACGATTTTTTGGCTGATGTTTTTCAGTCTTCCCCTATTATTCGGAATCCGGCGACGGCGGTTGCTCCTCATAAATCTCATCTTACTTTCGCTGTTGCACCTCCTGCTTCTGATGGGGAATCGTCGAGACGTCGAGTGTCTGATACCGTTTCTAACGATGTGGAAGAAGACCTCGATGTGGATGAAGACGAGGAGGAAGATGACGACGACGACGACGACGATGACGAAGAGGTGGATGAACCTTTGGTCGCTTATCCTGATTCTCGTCGACCTTCGATCCAGGATGACGAAAAATCTGAAACTGGATATGAAGAAGATGAAGAGGATGGATTTTCCTCAGATGATCCGGATACCACATTCAGTCGACCATTAGCACCAGACGCCGCAGGTGAACAATTCGCTTTCGCCAGACCAACCAATTGGCGTGAAAGGCGATCATCTTCACCCCCACCTGCACCAGCGATTTTACCACCACCAACCAGACGTGGTAGAGGTCATATTCGAGTTGACCCATCTGCGACATCAGATAAAGGATGTTCAAGACATTGTAGTCCACCACCGCAAAGTCGACAGAACCACGATGTACCGCCACCATCGTCTAGTCCTTCCGCTAGACATGTTAAACGATTAGAAAAATCTGTTAGTCCAGGTAGACTATCTGAAGCTGGTCCAAGGAATGGTAGAGCTGGGAGTCCGATGCCTGATACCACGGATTTACCTAGTGAGAGTGATGAAGAGGAGGAAGAGGAGGAGGAATTGGAAGAATCGTCGAAACAAACGCATCCGACCGGTTGGAGAAGTGATGATTCAGTTTTCGGACCTCAATCCATCGTTCGTCCTATCTCACCCAGACCACCGGTGAAACGAGATAATTCACCTGTGTTCGATGATTCAGAAATTGAAGTGGTCGTACCAACCTCTGTACCCATGGAACCTCAATTATCGACAATGGGAGTGGGAATGGGTGACGGTGTACGTAACATTCTAAGAAGGGCTTCAGAACATATACCAGGTTTTAGGAGACCTTCAATCATACGTGAACCAAACGTACCGGTCATCTCACCAGTTCCGTTATCTGTCCCGATGCTCGCTCAATCCACTTGTCCACCTGCGATGGATCATACCCCAATAACAGGTAGATCGTTCGGGACGAACGATAACGATAAAAACGTTTTCCAGAGATTAGAGAAAACTCTAGGGAAACCTATTCAACTTCAACCGTTCGCCCAACCAGGCAAGGAGAATCAATTCGACATTGACAACATGAACAAATCGAACGGATTGGTTAGAGCTAAGTCGTTGGGTTCAAAAGTTACTTTCCCAGCTTCTATCGACTTGCCGAAACGACCTATCCCCAACCCCAATGAAGTGGAAACGGAAATCGTTAATCGAACGAAACCTATCAAATGTCCTCCAATCAATAAATCTTCAAATTCTAGATCGGATAATGAAGATTTCGGCTGGACTGAGGAAGGTAAATTGGCTATTAGGAAGGCTAGAGGTTTGGAGATTTAGACGGGGATTTTGGCTTTATTTATATAATATGTCGTGGGTTTTCTTATAATTTAGTTTCGAGGTGGGTTATATACCTTTTCCCTTTTGATGTTCATACATCCTTCCCATCCACCTTTTGTAGCTTAGAGCATGTGCATGATGTCACGACCCCATTTATGAATTTGTATATGATGGTTTGAATGGTATGGATTTGTTTCGTTGGGGTGACTGTGCTTTGTACAGCTTATGCTATTTTGGTATTAGAGCCATTTATGAGAGTGGCACTTTAGAGTGGCAACTCTGGTCAGCTGGTTAATTAACTGTGGGGACTCCACAATCCTCATAACGGCAGGTTTAGGCTTTGTGTCTTACAAGTGGTCACTAGTCAGATACAGAGATAAGTGTGACATATCCCCAACAACTATCGATTTATCTTTAAAACACTTTATATATTCTCTAGAACAATCTGTCATCTCAAAGGAGTTACCTCCCCTCACTTCAAAGGAAGTAACTCCAAACTAAATTTCATTTCATTTAATCAATCAATCCCTAAAGTCACTTGTACAAGATTTCCCACCCTTACCATGGAAGACGCCAACGTCCCCTCCCCTAAACCAGCGTCCACAACATCAACTTCAACCCGACATACCCAATTAAATCTGAATTTCAATCTCAACCCACCAAACACAAACCTTTCATCACCGAATTCACCAACTTATTCACATCATCGTCGACCGTCATTGCCCATCCCGGCTGAACCTAGATCTACTTCTCCTGCTAGACCGTTACCAGTCCCAGCTCGACAGGGGAGTATTCGTTCGACCCATTCGACGTCTACTAGGAATCGTAAAGATTCTTTATCGTTCTCTTTCAATAATGATATCATCAAATCTGGTAACACTGGGAATGGCAACGGTTCATGGGGATCATCAAGTCTTTCATCATCTTTATTGAATTATTCACAACCCCAAGCACAGGTTCAACAACCTCATGTTCGACGTACTTCTTCAGATAGATTTGATAGAGGTTCACTTAAACAGGATCTTAGTGGGTTGGGGACTAGGGAGTTTTTGGATGAAGGTTGGTTGGACGTTGATGCTTTGACTTTGTTGGGTGATTGTCAGGAAGTGGTGATTATTGATGGGAGTATGGGGATGGAGGAGGCTGTTGAGGTAGGTCCATTTCGAATTTTTTCTTTTTTCACTCACCTCGTTAGATCCTTATCGGTTCTGGATCACCTTGTTTATTAGTCAAAACTAATGGATACGGTTTCTTCGATGTAAGTTGGTTTGATAGGGTTTATGCTGACACCCCACAGTATTCCGATTTAAACACTTTTTTGTTACTTGTTCTACATGCTTCCGCTGCTAGTAACAGAGGTAGTGGTAGTAAATCTACCTCTGATTATACCTACCAAAGAAACTGGTCTGAATCAGCTATAGATGATGAGATGGATGATAGAGGACGGAGTGTCGTTGAGAAACTTAAACGAGGTGAGAAGATTAGAGTAGAGGCGATTTGTGGTAAGGTCATTTGTTACTTCCCAAGATTTTTCTCTGACAAACATCCAGATATATCTCAAAAGAATCCTTATCACAAATACCCACCTTCGACCACCCTTCGAAGTCTTTTACCAGTTTTCGCATCAGGTGTTCACAGAGTTGCTATCGAATCTGATCCACCCAAAATTCTCACTTCCTCTGCGATACTGGAACATTTGATTACTACAGAGACACCGGAGATATTCAAGTTACCAATCACAAACGTTAATCTCCCTCTTCATCCTCTTGTTTCTTTACCTGGCACAGCGTCAGTGTTGGATGCCATGCAGGTAATGAGTCTTTATGGATTAAGTGCACTTGGAGTTTTATCTGGTTCAGGTAGACCCAGGAAGGATAGTTCAAGTTCGAACGGATCTTCAAACTCTTCCCTCTTCCCTCGATCATCTTCACAAACCGCTTTAACGGCTTCACCGCTGTTAACGCCAACTTCACCAATGGAAGGTCCTATCTTAGATTCAACCATCCTAAGTCCCGGATCAACAGGTGACTTGATCAGTATAGTCACCACCACAGAGATATCAAGATTAGTCATTCCATCCGAAGGTAAACAGATACTTGGGATGGGTTTGGAAAAGATTTCCAAAGAAATTCAAGTGTTCAAAGATGGTGGTGTGGAACGTGGTGAAGATAGGATTCCAGTTCAAACAATCACTTGGAATACTACTTTGGAACATGCCAGTCAATTGATACTCGCCACTTCATCTTCTAGGATTTTTTTGAGGAAACCTATAAACGCTACTCCACCTTTATCACCTACCCCGTCATTAACTTTATCAGGTTCACCACCGTCTTCACCATCCCTTTCATCCCTTTCGTTATCCGATTCAATCTATCAGAATTACAATCATACCCAAAACCAGAACCCAACTTCTCCGTCACCTTCAAATTCAACTCTCCCCCAACCCCCACCAACTCAATTATCACCCCATTACGTGATTTCAATCTTGGACATCTTGTCGTCCATCGCTAAAGCTTATAAAAACAAGTTGTCACCACTGTCAGCAGGTGGGGGAGGTAGTATCTACATGGAAGATAGGGTTAAAGTGATGAATCTCGATGGGGACGATAATGGTTCTACTGGTGAATGGAATCTTGATCCCGCTGGGATGGTCAAGAGGAGACGGGCTAGTAGTAGTGCTGGAAGTGGGGGTGGTATTGGGTTGACTTGGAGATGGGCTGGGATGGGACGGACTTAGGGGTGGTGAAGAGATGGGTTCAACTCGAATGCGGGATGGGATGTCGAGAATTATCGTTCGACGATGAGAGTTTAACCCGTATACCAATCAATCGACTAGTCAGGAAATCAGGACGCCAGAAACAAATACGAACACAAATACAAACTACAAATACAACTACAAATACCGACACGGATACGAATCATCAATCATAATCATAAACCATAACGTCAACGAGAGAATCCAGAAAACTTATTCATATCAACTATGTAACATCAAGACAATTTCATATCAACACCACCATCACCCTCCCCTCCCTTCCTAGAATTCACAGTAACTTTCCAATCAAACTTCCTCGCATTCGTCCTATATCCCCCATCGAAACGTTTCCTCCCCCGTATTATCTTTGTATTTTCCTTTTGTTGTTTGTTTTTCCCCCTACTTCTTAATTGTGTATGTAAGAAATTGAGGTACTTTGATAAGAGACGAAATAAATAAAATGTAAATAACGAGTAAATTGGAACAGGATGCATTGACTGAACGCGTTTGGGTTTTACCCTGAAAATGTCATCTTAATGTGAATCCAGATTTAATGTTCAACTTTCATGCAAATTTTATTCAAGATATCCAAAAATCTATTAAAGCCAGTATCAAAATCAAATCTTTCCACCAGATCATTGATGACAAGTAGTAAGATGGTATCGATACCGAAATTCCCATTGGAATGGAAGACTATCAACACTTCCATCGATAATATAAATCTATCGAATGTTTTACCGATCGGTCAAAGTTTTTTATGGAATCGACGACATCTTTCGAGTGATGCAGGGATAACGGAGGAATGGTCAAGAAGTCTAACCAACCCTTCAAGAGTTATCCTACTACGCCAAAATCGTAATTCTATATTTTGGACTTGTATCTATCCTCCTGCTTCAGATTCAAAATCATCTTCGAGAGACGAAGTTAGCCGTCAGTGGATCACAGATTATTTGCAATTCAACAGTTATCCTGATTTACCTCGTCTTTATGAGGAATTCAGAGAGAGGGATCCATTGCTTTTTGGGAAGGTTGGGTTAGGTGAGAGGATAAATGGGATTAGGGTTTTGAGACAAGATCCATGGGAATGTTTGATTGCGTGAGTAAATCAAAAATTTTCCAATGAAGAAATCCGATTGATCGTGATTAATCTTAGATTCATTACATCCACCAATAATCACATTCCAAGAATCACTTCATTAATGCAAAAACTCTGTACCAACTTCACCCCGAAACTCCTTACACTAACTCAAGAAGATGGATCCGAAATCACCTATCACACTTTCCCCAGACCTGATCAAATACCTTTAAAAGATTTAGAAGCTAAACTACGAGAATTGGGTTTTGGGTATAGAGCAGGATTCATTTCTTGGAGTTTGGAACGGTTGATTGAGATTTTCGGTGGGGTTGAGAAGGTCGAAAACGGTTTAATTGGATTACGAAACATTGAGGTTAACGAGGTTAGGGATTTGTTGTTAGGTCTTAAAGGTGTTGGAAGGAAGGTTGCAGATTGCGTCATGTTAATGAGTTTAGATCAAGTAAGTGGTTTCATGCTCTCCAAACCAAATCAAAGTGTTAATAGATGTTTTAGCCATCACTCATTCCGATAGACACCCACGTCGCAGCCATCGCAGCAAGACATCCATCTTTCCCAACCAAATTGAAAAATAAACCAATGTCAAAACCTTTATACGAAGAGACTCAGAAATTTTTGAGTGAGAAATGGGGTCCGATGGGTGGTTGGTGTCAAGCTATCATGTTTGCCGCTGATTTACCTGTTAAATCGACTCCTGTCAAATCGGGATTGGAATCGAAATTACGGCTGATTGGGACTCCGACCAAAATCGAGAACTCTTCTTTCTCGGTGATTTCAACTCCTGAGACAATAATCCAAACTCCTGGTGAATTCGAAATTGAGGAGAAGATCATGATCAAATCTGAACGAGATTTTGAGTCACCTTTGAAATCTAAATCTAATTCTGCATCTACAGTTTTGAAGAGGTCTGGGTCGACGATGGATGGGTTACCTTCGGGATATGGATTTAAACGGACGAGAAGTGCTACGAAAGTTGATTTATCTCGGAGGGGGGAGGGGGAACTGGTGAATTTGGAATTTGTTGTCAAAGGAGAAAGTGATTTTTAGGAGGTTGGTATTGGCATTGGCATTCATAGACCCTCAAATAGATTTGTACGGTCTCAGTTGTATTTCACCCATTTCATGTACGAACACGAAAACAAATTTCACAACAGTGAGATCATACTGCATCAGGGTGGCATTGTAAGAGCGTTGGACTTCGGCTTCAAAGGAAGAGCTTCTAGCTGCTATATAACGTCGTTGAGACAAGAATGAACGGTAGCGACGAGATCTCTTACCAAGACGATATTGTGAAAATGATCTGATTATTGTAGCATAGATGGTTCCAGGTCAATCGAGATCACGACTTCAGAGTAGATATTTACCTGTTCTATCCAGATTTCTGAACTGAAAATAGAACAACAAAAAGATGACGTAATACAATGAAGATCTACAGTAGAGATACAAAAAACGTTCTTAACTGGATATTTCAGCAAGACATTAACGATGTTAACCAGCTTCTCTACATCACCGTTCTCACAGATATTAATAACAACATGGTCAGCAGTACAGGTAAATCAAAAACTATACCAAAGAATTCATACTGAATTTTCGATAGGCAGCGATCTCTGTGATCCTCGTTCTCCTTTATGGTTATCTAGCTAGGAAATATAAATTTCTGTCCAAGGAGGGAGAGAATGTACGTGTCGTCAGGTAGATTAAAAGCTAATTGATCTATCTAGAACATCTCAAGTCTATCGGTGACTCTTTTTTTACCTTGCTTGCTGTTTTCTGAAATCGGTCCATTGGCTTCGTGGAGTAATATCAAGGAATGTGAGTGCATTATCAGCTCTACCTTTTTCAACAATGACTATTGAGGCTGATAAAACATGTGATTAGATTGGATCATTGTCGTTTATTCGCTGTTCTTTCAACTTGTTTCAATCGTTTTTGGTTATCTTGGGGTATGGGGATTCAAGATGCCTCAATGGATCATGTGAGTAGGAGGATGTATCTCTTTGACTTATGGTTGATACTGATGTTTGTCACCATAGTCCATGCCTTGTTTTCAACAACGTCACATCCCTCCCTCTTCTACTGTTAAACTCCCTTGGATCTTCAGGAACACTTGATCCATTGATAGGTAAACATGACGATCTAGCCGGAGTGTTGAGTAGAGGAAGAGTTTATATCCTCATCAATGCTCTAGTAGCAAATCTTACCAGGTAAGCTGACAATGTACCGTTCAACAGCTAACCCAGATCACAGATTCACATTCGGACCATATCTAATGGAATCCCATCCAATCCACATCCCCCACCCTTGGTCACACCACGAAACACCCCACGAGAATCCAAAAGACATAACCTCATCTTTCACACGTATGATAGACGAGACTCTACCAGCTCAAATCGCTTCCACCGAATATCCAGAGATTACACCATATTCAGATGAAAGTTCACCACTTTTGGTTATCAAAAGTAGGACTGAAAAGGGTTGGAGACTTTTGAAAATCTCTGAAGGTAAATTGAGAGGTTTCTTTAATCCGCCAATGATAGGTGGGGTGTTGGCTGTTGTGGTCGGTGTGATACCTTTTGTCAGACATAATTTGTTCGATGAAAATGCGATTCTTATCCCGTAAGTCAATCGATCTCTCCACTCCTCTCATCCAACATCTGACTCCTCCAATATCAGATTTTCCGAATCAATAGAAAACCTAGGAGGTCTCTATACAGTTCTCCAAATGTTCGTCCTCGGCGCCCATCTACGTTCGAAAAAGGGTTCCAAACCTCCAGTATTCCCTTTAATCTATATATTCGTGTATAGATTCTTCTTGATACCTGTGATTTCAGCATTGACGGTTTGGGGTGTAAGGAAATGGTTAGGTGACACCATCCTCCAAGATGAGGTATTGGATTTCGTAATGATTCTAGTTCCTGTTGGACCACCTGCTTTGACTTTGGCTGCTGTAAGTTAGGATCATTGGGATTAGATGGATTTCAGAAACTGAACCTGGACTTGATAGATTGTCGAAATGTCTAATGCGGACGAACAAACTCAAACTTCTGTTGCTCAGACTATTGTTGTTTCTTATATTCTGACTCCGTTGATTTCAGCATCAGTAACGGGAGCTTTGGCAGTGGTAAAAGGTTTAGATGGGTAGATGGTTAGACTGGTAATCATAATTTAGAAAATAAGTAGGAAACAACAGAAGTTCAGGTAGGAATAGAGGGTAGATATATGCATACAACAAAGAAATTATTCTCTTCAACGTTCTATTTGCTCTACGAATCAGTTAGTGCTGCTACGAGAAGACAAGTAACAGTTAACTGACCATATAAAGAATCGTTCTATCACCACTACCAAGAAGCTTTCTTAACACCAGGTATCTCCCCTGCCAAAGCCTTCAATCTGAATTGATGCTAAATAAACATCATCAGTATTGTTCAAAAGAAAGAAAAAATCGAATGGGACATACACGACATAAACCGAATTTTGAAAGTACACCTAAAAACCAGAATGTCATCAACAAAGAAATCCCCATTCCAAAAGATGAAAAGACACTTACCCCTCCCACGTCCAGTCTCAATACATCTATTCTTAACAGCCCCCATCCTACCTTCACCACCGTTCAAACTGTTAAGTCCTAATTGGGCTTTATGTCTGAGTGTAGACGAGAGCGTGGTATTCCTCGCGATGAAGAGATAAGCTCTTCTTTGGATTTCGAGTTCTTTCGCTGAGACTCTTTTTCGGATGTCGCGGATTAATTGGGCGCTTGAACCCATGGTGTTTTGGTTTAGAGGGGGATGTAGAGTACTCTTTTTAATGGGTAGATGATAGAAAGCAGAGATGATTCTTTCTGAGATCGGATGTTTTTGCATTTGACTTTTTTTTGTGGCACTTTTTTTGGGCTTTCTACGGGTAGAATATGGGTAAAATATGAGCCAAGTATAATTATAACCCCTCATCTCATCTTTCATTCCTCATCCCTCGTCGCTTCCCTGCATCCCCTTCCACTTATCATCACTAGAACCACTTGATCGATAAAAGACCTAAACGACGTAACATCTGTGATCAAAGTCAACAATCAACCCTCAAAAAGTCGTAAAACGTCTCTACGTACACTCTGGAAATTCTCCGCCAAATTTCCAACGGCAGTACCACTTTTCGATTTAACACCTACAACCTCAAGTCTCCAGAATGGTTGACCACGATCGAAAGCAACGGCGATAAGTCTCGGTAATCCAGATCTAGTAGTTTCAATCTCGATTGATGTCCTATGACCCATCATTATAATATCAGTCCACTGTTTATAATGGACAATTTGGGTACATACCATTTCGCACCACTGGTCGCTGGTCTGTATGTAATCAATTGATCTACTTTCTCAAATTCAATCTCTTCAACTACTTTTTCATCGATTTTCGTCCATTTCGATATAGCCTCTTCACGAGCTTTGTGTCTGTTTGGATAAACTACTCTGGAAGGTTGAGGTTGATCCAGTGGTGGTGAAGCGAATTCAACAACTGATTTTCTTAATGTACTAGCAGCGAAACCGTCTGGAATTGAATCGGGGTTTAGCTCCATCGCCCCGTACGTGTTCTTGAACACTTACAATCAAGTTCAGAGAGTACAACCACGTTGGGTACGAAACTCAAAACGTCCAAAACGCTTTCTCTCCATTTCTCTAACAACTCATCACCACCGAAGAAAGGTGATAACGTAGTTGGAGATAGGATAATCTTGAAGGAAGCAGTGTTGTTGACACTTTTCAACCAATTTCCCAACGAGTCAATATCAACTTTCCAATCTTCAGCTTGTTCGTCGTTGATTTCTACTGATGGTAATCGAAGTCTGAAGAACGAGATGTCACCGTAATTGAATGAATCCTCTGGAATCGCAAGGGCACCAGGTTCGAGTTTACCGCTATCAAATCTGATTTCATTCATCAATTGATGCAAACAGGTACAAATTAATAACAACTTACGAATGAACGGTCGAAGGTAAGATGGCTAAAGATCAGTCAAGAGACAACTATATCCACCTACGTAGACTCTCATAAACCTCTTTAACATCAGAACTAGCCAAAAATTGTCTTGAAAACGTCAGTGAAAAGCCACTAACCGCAACCCACCTAGTCAAAAGTTCTCCACCCAAACCTCCACCACGCTTCTCAATCCCCTCACCGAGAATACCAAATTTAACCGGTGCCCAAGCTTTTCGATCCCTCATATCCGCCAACCATTCGGCAAGAACTTTGAAAGCAGGTTGACGAAGTCGATGAGCTTTTATGCGATGGATAACGTGGGATGGGGAGAAGGAGGTGAACGGCGTTGAGAGTGGTAAGAGTGGTGGGAGGGATTTCAGGGGTTCGTAAGGAAGTGTATAGGGTTTGGGGGTTCCACTGTGGATGAATCTGAAATGTGAGCCTGATAGTTTCGCCATTGATGGTTCGGGGAAGGTTGTGAAATTGAGAGACGACGTTGAGGGGTCTGGGAATGATATTCCTTGATCTGGTCGAATGCGGTCTGTAAGGTGGAATAGTAAGATTGAAGTCATCCAACATCGATCTATTTCACTTACATTCATATTCTATCCCCGAAACCAGATTCTCCAACTTAACCTGTCCAACCCAATCATCTTCAAACTTAACCACAAAAACCTCAGAACTACTCCAGCCAGTTGGCGAAGCCAACCCCTGAATCTCGAAAGGTAACAAAGGACGATAATCGACACTAACACTCCCAGTCGTATAAGGCAATCCAAACGGATATCTGAAATTGATCGTTGAAGAGTGTGCGGATAAATCTGATGTCCTAGCGTAAGAAAGTTCTTTGGACTGATAGAAGAGTTTGGTGGTGAATGTTTGATCTAGGACTGAGAGGGTTAGGAGGGTGTTGAGGATCAGGGAAAGGACGTTTCGGGATCTGGACGAGGTTATTGAGCCTGTGAAAAGAGTCCTGAGAGATGGATAAGGGAGATCGTCGATTTGATGTAATTTCGTCTGTCAGATTCAGTGATGAGTGAATGAAAAGCTTTTGGAAGGATAGCAGAGGAAGAAAACTGACCTCGCCTTCACGACGAACATAGATTTCTTTATTGATCCCATTCAATTTTCTCATCTTTTTCTTTTCTTTCTTGGTCAAAACGAGTTCAGTCACAGTTTCAGACTCAATTTCAACAACTTCTTTGACCTGAACAACAGGACCGAAAGATCTTTGATCGACTCCCAGCCATAGAAGCAGATAAGCTAGGTAAGAGATTGGAACGAAGATCGCTGAAATTGGCCAAGGGATTAAGTGGGGTTGTTTGAGTGTATAAGCTGAGATCACTCTTAGGAGTATCGAGGAGACTGTTGTCTCTATTACTCCTGCTTGACTCATTGTTGATATGTGAAAGAATAGAAATGAAAAGAAGAAGAAAGAAGTGGATGGAGTGGATCTTGGTAGCTTAATTGTTGACAATTGCCACGTGTTGACGTCTTTCTTCAAATGCATATATAACAACTACATATCTTCAACCAAAATTATCATTATCCAACAACACGATGGAGCTTTTGAATGTCTAAGACAGATGTCAGCTATGCTCCCAGTCGTTGATGACTCCCACTCACCACTCAAAAGTATATCACCCTGTTTGACCATTTGTTCATAAACGGCCGTCTTAGTTTGCGTACCCAATCGATTCGTCGTGACGACTCCATTAACCTTATCTATCGTACAAGTAAGACGTCCATTGGCGATGAAACGTGATAAATCCCTGTAAAAAGATTCCATATAAGTTTTGTCGAAAAAATGGGAAAAAATTACCACTTACCGATCCATGAAAGCCTCACTGACACCAAACGAACGACACATTCTCTCCATCGTTAAACTTTTATAAGATTCCAATAATTGTTGATAAGCTTTGATACGCATTTCACGAACGTAGTATCTTGCGTGGGGGGCTAGGATTGGATTGGTGACTAGATATTGTTGTTCGACTTCTGCTAATGAAATGAAGAATTGGGAGTAATTGGATTTATAGAGTGAATCCGTCATGCTAGCCAAATGTGGGATTGATGTGAGAACACCGGTAACTTCTGAACTTGATAGGATCTATTCAAGTAGTTAGTAACAACAGACTTCTGGCCTATATTACCTTTGATTTAATTCCTTTACGATCACAACCGACGCCAGCAGCTAAAACAGTCAACGCAACGAAATCATCATATTCCATGAGTTCAGTAGCGGTGAAAGTTGAAAGCGAGTCAATAAGTAATTCAGTGGCTTCCTTGAATTCTCTAATTGAAAGATGATGAACTGCTCGATAAACTTTTAATCGATTTCGACGATCCCAATCACCACCAGAGTCGATGAGACTGTTGGGAAAAAACAGAACGTTAGTTTGGGGATCAGACAGTTGAACAGGTTTTGAACTCACTCGGCAGCTCTTGCCATTGTACTAACTACCAAATGATGATCCGAAGAGAAAAGTCCAATTCTAACCATTGCAAGTACGAGATCGATCCTAGCGCCCAAACCAGCAGTCTTCTCCAAAGCAATTTCTAAAGCTGGTAAAGCTTTTTCCTACGAGTTCCATCAGTTTTCATATCATCAAAACGATATCCAACTGACTTTATCACCTATACGACAAAGATACATAGCCTTCGATCTAAGCAATTGAGAGATCTCACTCTCCCCTTCATTCTCCTCTGCATCAGTTAATTTCTTGGTGAAATCGTCTAAAGTCTCGGTATTCTTTTTCTCTAATTTTGATAATAATTCTGGATCGATTGATAGAGATGTCGTTTTGACGTATGGTGCCATTTCTGTTATTTCAATCGTATCACGTCAGGATTTGTTGTCATTGGATGTTAAACGCTTTACTCACCATCCTCTTCTATTGCTGACCAAAATGATTGGGTTGCACCTTCCTTCAACCTCTCTATTTGTTGGATTTGGAATGCCCATTGTGGAACTTTCAGATTTGGGAATGGTAGAGGAACACTATCGTCTGCCATTGTGGGTGTGTGGGTGGGTGGGTATGAGTAGGTGAGAAGGGGGATGTAAGTATTGTGGTGAAGGTAATAAATCAACAGCGACAGCAAGGATGGTGACGGTTGGATGAACGCGCGAGTGTCCTATTCCAGTCACGTGATCTCGACTTCACTTTCTTCCATCATCAATTAACCGCCACCTGAAATTCAAGTAAGTTCATTGGTGAAAAGTTGAAAATTGACTATCAACAACAAGTTACAAATACATTCTTATTCCTATGGAATCATCTTCCTCTTCCTCCTCTTCCTCTTCCTCGTCGTCAAGTGGCAGTGGACCAAGCTCAAGTTCGATCTCAAGTGGTCCAAGTAGGGTCCATTGGCCACCAGCAAGGGAGAGTGAAAGATGGACGATTAATCAATCCTGGAGGGAGAGTAGGGAACGAGCGAAAGACAGAGGTAGTTGGGATTACAGTGTGTTCCTTTTGACTTTCTCGATGGTAATCGCCTTACTGATGAAATTTAGTTTTAAGTAGTGGGATCGCAGGTGGAGTTGCTGGTTGTGTCGTATGTCTCCACACTTCAAACTCTTATTAACGAGATAGGCAAAAACGGCTATAGCACCTCTGGATAGAGTGAAAATATTGTTTCAAACTTCCAACGCTGATTTTCGGAAATATGCTGGTATGTCCACTTCATTTGCATGATGATCGGTATAAAATATTGATAAAACCCAGGGACACCTCTAGGACTTCTTCATGCTACTGCCAAGATATATCAGACGTCTGGAGTTAGAGGATTGTTTCAAGGACATTCAGCGACTTTGTTAAGAATCTTCCCTTATGCTGGTGTAAAATTCATGGCGTATGATGCGTTAGAAAGGGTGGGTATAGTATTTTTCCCATTTGGATCAATTCTTATTTCCACCCCTAGGTACTAATACCCACCCCCGATAAACGAACACCTGGAAGATTTTTCGTTGCAGGAGCAGCATCAGGTGTAACATCAGTTTTATTCACTTATCCCTTAGAACTCATCAGAGTTAGATTGGCTTATCAATCGGAAGGTGAAAGGACGACGTTACGACAAGCAGTCCGACTGATATACCACGAAGCCGACGTTGCCAATTCGAATAAAAACATCTCAGCGTTTACGAGATCACTACCGTTTTATCCGTTCTATCGAGGATTCTCAATAACGATCTTAGGAATGATACCTTATGCCGGAGTTTCTTTTTTGACTTATGGAACATTGAAGAAATATGCTAGTGACATGAATTATTTCAAATCCAGACCTACGTCGAGGGATTTGATTTGTGGTGGGATAGCGGGGATGATCAGTCAAACTGCTAGTTATCCTTTTGAGGTTGTCAGACGTAGAATGCAGGTTGGTGGGGCTAGTGGTGGTAGTGGAATCAGTTGGAGACAGGCTGTTGGTTCGGTTTATAGTTCTAGAGGTTGGAGGGGATTCTTTGTTGGTTTAAGTATTGGTTATTTGAAGGTTATACCCATGTCGAGGTGAGTAGTTGTGGATTATCGTCTGAGGGTTCATAGCTAACATTTAAATTCAGTTTATCATTCGCAACTTGGCAATTCATGAAAAGGGTTATGGAGATCTAGCTTTAATTGTTGGAAGTTTACGTTTACAAGTATATCATTCTATTTTTATAATACTACTCACTCACTATTGCATCAACGATTCATTCATACCATATGCATTCCATAACGACATCTACGGGTATATGGCTACACTGACTGTATGTCTGACTAACAAGGCTTACTCAAACACCGCCAGTGACGCCCAGTGACGCCCTTCGCTTCGCTTCGCTTAATTCGCCAGAATGTTTTTCTTCGTATAATAAGTCGTCTGACAATTCAGTATCCTCTCTTTTTTTCCTTCATCTAATGTTTATAATATAGTTAATAGAATCATAGAATCGTATATAGATCTTGTATATATCCATCTGATTAACTTATAATAAATATCAGTACTGGTTACTATACCCTGATTTATAATCTAAACGATGAAAGAGAACGCACCAGTAGAAAACGGTTTAGCTACCATCGGTGCAATCCTCTGGTCTATACAGGTACATCCCATCTTACCACTACTCAAGTCACACACACACTAACACCGAAACAACAGATCATTCCTCAAATAATTAAATCCCATCGATCAAAATCGACACATGGTCTATCAGCTACGTTGATGTTGTAAGTCCCCTCCATCTCTTCACTTTGTGAAACCAATCATTAAATCGGTTTCGATTATAGTATATGGGTCTGCGCCTCGTTATTCCTTGGCTCTTATATCGTAGTCCAGAAATTGAGTATACCTTTACAAGTGAGTTAACCATTCATGGTGAGACCATTAATTAACTCGAACACCCAACTCCAGATCCAACCCCAATTATTCGGTTTATTCGGTATGATCTCATGGTGTCAATGTCTCCACTATTCCCGTGGTATCAATAAAAGGAACACCATCTTGATATTAACAATTTCGTTGTTGATATTCGTAGGATTCGAAGTCGGTTCAGTCTATGCTCTATGGGTAAGTTCCAACCAACCAACCTGATATATTGCAATTGATTAACTTGAATCATCTTTCTTAGGCAGGTGAAAATAATGGAACTGAAGCTCCAGTTTTGGCGTACGGGTATATTGCAGCTTCGTTATTAGCCTTAGGACTTCTGTATGTTTATTCTTCCACCACTCAGAACCAATTTCATACTAATTAAAAAACGTAGCCCACAATACTGGGAGATCTACCAACTAGGTGAAGTCCGCGGTATCTCTCTCCTATTCATGGCGGTAGACATCCTAGGTGGAGTATTCAGTTTATTGAGTTTATTCTTCAGATCGAATCTTGACATAGCTGCTTGTGTAAGTTCAGTCCGAGTTTCAAATTCATCAGAGGTTGGGAACTGATTTGGTGTGGGATAGGTCTCTTACTCCGGTGTGATCGTGTTGGATTTAGTGGTGGTAGCACTAGCGTTCATTTTGAACCCGATCGCAGAACGTAAACGAACGTTACAGAAGGAAATGTTGGATAACTCTTCCGCAATACCTGTTTCGAATCCTGATCTGGACGTGGAAAGGGGTGAAGAAGGTGAACCCTCAGGATTAGGTTTGGTAGTTACAAGATCTTCTTCTAGGAGGATAGATTGATAGAATATAGAAAGTGCAGTATCTAGATGTTAGCTTGCTTTAATTACTTTGTGCAACTGGCTGATTTGCAGGTGGTGCTGCAGTAAACTTCTGATACTATGATACCATTACTAACTATTAATAAAGATTATCGAATTGTCCTTGAACCGAAAAAAACATATGTACGTGCGAAAATCAATCAAATCAAATCAAATCTCAACCAAAAAAAAGTCACAAAATTACCCAAACCCAATTCGAAAATATCTAAGCAGCATAAAACTCTAAAACCGAGTCAACAAAGCATTCCCCAGAGAAAAGAAATATAGCTCACTCTTGTTAATCTGATGAATCAACATGTTCAAATTGAAAGCCGCGATTCCATCGAACAGATCCAATCGAACGTTATTATCGAATTGGGCTTGCAACAGATCTTCCATCCTCAACTCCTCATGTCCCATCGATGTCGAACCGCTAGAATTCAATTGCGACGATAGATCCAAATTGAAAACTCCGATTTCGTTTGATGAGATGATAAGGTTAATCTTGTCGAATTGACGGGGAGAGAATTGATTGATTGATAGGATTATACCTGTGGTGTTTTTGTTAGTTGACTTCAATTTATCTTGAAGGGTTGGGAGACTTACCTTTCTCGTATAATTCCGCAGCGGTGTATTTGTATGAACCGAAAGAAGATTTCTTGCCTGATCTAGCTTCACCCAATTGATGGAAATACTGTTTAGACAAGAAAGTTGGTTTCTTTTTCCTAAAACCCAAGAAAATCAGTCTAACAACACACAACGAAAGAAAACATCCAACCCACCCCTTAGTCTGTAAAGCAGCCATAGCAGAATCGATATAATCATGATAACTCTTGATCTGTTCCTCAAACTTCTTCTTCTTCTCGTTGGAATGTTCATAAGCTTGATTGATAGCTATCAAGTTCTTCGTTCGATCCTGTCGTAACTGATGTTTCTGTCTGATATCACCGGCGATGGAGATCAACAAATCCTGGAAATCGTCTTGACGAGATAACTTGTTTAATCTTTCTAGTTTCATACAGAATTCTATCGCTCGGGATTTGACTTCATGGAACGGGAGTCTGCCAAAGGATCATTAGTCTCATCTACTGTTTGGAACAATCCGACGTTACTTACGATCTGATACTCTCGATTTGATATTCCGCTTCGACAGGTGTTGGAGGTAGATTATGACGAGCGAGTCTAGCCTGTTCCAAAGCTATATCACGATGTACCTCCCTGATCCACATCTGTTCATGCACTTCATCAGGTCTTGCAACAAGCACATCAACAAGTGTACGTCCAGATTGAACTCTGAGTACAGCCAGGACATGTCTTTTAGCTTGGACCCAATCAGCCTTCTCCACAGCTCTTGGATCGGCACCTATAAGCAAATAATTTGTAAGAATTTGGTATAAAGACTGTTTGGATGATATTAAGACATACCTTGAAGTTCTGCTAGTCTATTATGTAATCTCAGATTTACAGTTGCTGAACTTCGATCAAATTCAATGGGTGCACCTTCAAGTTCTTCCAAAACCCTAATCATCGGATCATCACCTTTTTTCTTGGTCTACAACAGAATTATCAGTCAGTCTACTTGAAATCAAACGATAGATGACAACTCACGATCCCACTTAGATGTCTCATCAAAATCGTCTGAACACCATAAATCTCAGTACGAGTCAAAGTGATAGGTTTCGCCTCAAACGATGAAAGTAAATCATGAGCCTGATAGAAAGCCTCTGGATGATCGACACTAGCAACTGAATTTAAAGACTCGTCAGTCACCAACCCAAAAAACGAAGAGACCCGCTTACCCTCCATAATCCATTCAGTGAATGGACGCCCTTCCGCACGAATATATTCCGCAAGCGGCACACGAACCAAACGATCTTTATCTGATTTACTGAAATCCTGGGCCGCGACATGGGTGATCAGATTAGCGATAATGGCTAGATTCCTTCTTTCGGCTGGTCCAATGGGGTTCAATACCAAACCGTGGCCCTCGGGTGCGCTTTGAATCATGGTCAACTTTCTGTTACATTCTCGATCATAACACTCACATTAAAGCTGGAAGGATGAATGGGAGTATCACAGTTTTACCGACAGCAGGCGCCAACTCTTCGTCAGTCGCTTGTGGATATTTGACCTGAAAATCATGATTCAGCTCGCAGTCGCAGATCATAGAAGTCAAACCCACTCTTAGCGCCAGGAAAGCCTCTCTAGCAAGTAATCTAACAGTGTAAGGTAAAAGATGAGTCGAATTGATGAGTGCAGCAATAATGAAACTCGTCAATGCACGAAGTTCTTGAAGATCTGTCTAGGTCAGTGAATAGTCCCAATTTGCCAACCTACGTTGGATATACACAGCTCTAGCGTTTATATCAGTTTGAAGAACTTGATCAGCATCAAGGTTTCGAGGTAAAACCGAAGGTCTACCCGTTTGACTTTCTTCAGCGTTGATCAATCTATGATAAATCTATTCTTCCTTCAGTGACGTCCATAAAACCAATGAAAAGGCAATTACTCACCTCAACAGGGTCCGTACAAAGATCTAAATCTTGAGCTTCAACCACTCGAACAACATGTTCACTAAGTACAGTTTGGAGATATGTCGATAGATTCTGTCTGATATATTGAGCTGCTAATGGCGCAATAGCGAATCTAGCGTTGGCTAACGAAGACAAAGAATCCGAATAAAGAATCTCATCATGAACCGCCATCTGTTATTAATCAGTACTGTCCCACACGCAATGACTCACCTGTAACAATTTATGAAACAAGTATTCCTCCCTTCTTTCATGACCATAAGCGAACAAGTTCAACGTAACACTTTCGATCAATTTTCTGTCCTTGTCACTAGATCCACTATCGTCTTTAGCGAGTGATTTCAACAATCGACCAAGATATTCAGGTTTGGTTTGTAAAGTGAAAAACAAGTGTTCGTAAAGTTCAAGTTTCCTTTGAGTGTTTCTGTCGAGATGAGCACCACTGGAAAAAGGATCGTTGTTCCCACCAACAGTGAATGAATTGTTTCCATCATCTCTACCAGCTCTCGATCGTTTAGCTCGAACAAGTTCCTCCAAAGACATTTGATTTTTAACAATCAAAGCGATCTTGGTGTCAAGTTCTTGAACGTCTGTTTCTAGAATTTGATTCTCTCTGATCAACTCGACAACGTTTTTCCTCAATTTCTCGATTCGAATTTGATCCCTGAAATCACCTTCTGTATCATCAAGGAGATGCATGTAGTTCTGGATGGTCGGTACATCAACACCTTCACCCGTGAGAAGTTTATCGTACATTTGACGTTGAGTTCGACCTCTCCAAACAGCCTGAATCTTGACGACTTTATCAACGTTTTGATGAATATAGCTGACCCTGGTGTACAATCTTCTTCGAGCCAAGAAACCTCTGATGAGGGATTGGAGGAAAATCAAAGCTCCTTTCGTATGAGGATCTCTAACCAAGTAATCTCTCCATTCTCGATAATCCTTTCGTTGAAGATATCCACGGGCAACAGCTTGGAAACCAATCACATCAGGTTGAACGAATTCCAGTTGTTTCTTTTGTTCCGTATTAGATTTCTTGGCCAGTTTACTTCGTAAAAACGCTTGAAGTCCACCAACAGATCCAGCAACTTGAACAGTGGCCAAAGCCTTTCTCATGCTTTCATGATTCTTTTTCGCAATTCGACCTCGAAGAATCGCTTGTAAATTGGAAACGGATGATGTCGTATGTGAAAGAGTTTGGAGGAGAGCTTGTTTCTTCTTCCTGGTGATTGCACCTCGAGCTACAGCCTGAATAGCCACGATGATATCGGTAGCATCACCGATTTTCTCCTCTTGAGCTTTTTGATGTCGACGAACCAATGCACCTCGTAAATGAGATTGGAGAGAGACGAAGGTGGCCTGTTGAGCAGCAACGACTTTTTGCTGTTTAGCTGCTGTTTGACGTTGTAATCTTCCTCGTGCTAATGCTTGAAGCGACCCTACCGATTGCGTGATCTGTTCAAAGGCTTGTTGATGGGTACGTTTCTTGCGTCGAGCAAGACAACCACGACAAACGGCTTGTAAAGCGATCACGGATCTTCTACTAGTGTCCAGTGCGTTGAGAGTGGTATCCTTTCTAACTCTTGCCAAGACACCTCTGACCTGAGCCTGCAAAGCAGCAGTAGCTGATGACTGAGCACTATCAACAATCTGTTGATGCTCCCTACGAGCTGTATGTCTTCTTGACGCAGCTTGTAATCCGGTCGCCCAGGAATGCAGTTGACTCCTTTCTTGATGTTGGGCTTTGAGTTGACGACGAGAAAGAGCTCCTCTGGCTCGTCCTTGCAACCTTTCGATGATAGGTTCAGCGAATCTCAGTTCAGCATCGATCCGAGAAGTTCTGGTACGACTGAGTCTACCTCTGAGAACACTCTGAAGAGCGACGATGGACGGTTCACATTCGAGTAATTCACGATCACGTCCTGATGAATTAGACCATCGTCATCAAAACAAACTCACTTTCGTCCTCTGTTTCAGCCTCTTCTTCAGGTTCCCAATTAGATTCTTTAGCCAGAGCACTGCCGACAGCCCCGAAGTTTGGCATAGCCACCCCTTGAAGACCTTTCTGGGTAGCAGCCAATTGTTCATCTAGCAATCAGTATAACCGAAAATCAACAGAAACATACCGGTAAACTCAATCAGGCCAACTAAATTACCTATCCTCTCCGCCCTACCGAGTCTAGCCAACAAATGACTGAGTACGTGGATACAATAAATAACTTTTGGGATATTCTTCTTATCGTATAGATCGGTAAGTTCGAAAATGAATGTCTGTCACGTTAGTCGAGTTTCCTTGATACGCTTACCTCGGGCAGTCCAACGTTTCTGACGAAGTTGAGGAAATAATTGATATTATCAGATTGTCTGAATCGATGTTTCGCTTCCTGAAACAATCAGTCGGGGCCTAACAGCAAAAGAGCTCACTGTCCAGATCCTCTTGACCACAGCCTCTCCTTCGTAAACCCTAGCCAATCTTGCCAAGACCACACCATCCCTCAAACCTTCTTCCATTTCTGTCACACCGAATTCCAGCTCTTCGTCCAAACAACCTTCAATCCATTGTTGAGCTTCACCTACGTGACAGAGATATTCATACGCAGCTAGATCGTGTCGTCGTTTATCCATCCAATTGGTGTTCTGTAATCGTTTAGACGGTAATGGAGCAGGAGCCAGCGTAGCTGATGTAGCTGCAAGTGGAAGTTTGGATAATCTCAATCGATTAGACATGCCTTGATGGTTAGTTTGACGTTACATAGCCTAAACTCACCAGTGACACCTTCCCCATCATCAGTAGTACCTCGAGCGATACCACCTACAGCACTCATCAATCCCTTCATCTCTTCACCTGCAACTTCAGGTCTAGGAGATGCTGCTCCAATGTTCAAACCAGCTTTAGGAGTTATCGGATCATAGACTGATCTTCTTTTACCAGGTGTCACGGGTGTAGGTTTAGATTCTGGAGTCGAAATTCGATTCAAAGAAGTGGAAGGTGTGAGTACCTCTGTTCGTGATTTTACCACACTGGACGGTAAGACGGTTGAAGGAGTATTTACAGCATTCTCCTTTGCTGGAGCAGGTTTCGAAGGGGGTGTCTCGACATCTGGTAAAGCCGGTAAACCAGAATTCCTACCCAAAGAAGATTTTCGTCCTGTACCCGATGCACCACGAGCATGTACGGGAGCGCCTAATCCATCATCGTCACCCCAGCCACTATCACCTGAAGCGATTCTAGGTAAATGACGACCAAGTTTTCGACGATCCGATCGAGACAATGAACCGTATTTATCTTTTCCGGATGAAGCGGAAGATGCTGGACTTGCAGTTGATGAAGATAAGTCTGGAGTGGGAACGAATGAAGAAGGTGGTGCAGACCTGAAGGATGCCTTGGGAGCATTTGTAGTGGGTGTCAAAGGTTCCGCAACTGGGGTTGAATTGGGGATGTGAGCCCTGGATGAGATTGGGGTTGAGGAGAGTGGTCGGGTGGATGTAGATGAGGGTGGGGTGAACAGATGATCCAGTGGTCCGGCTTTCTTTTCGGTTTGAGGAGTACTGATCGCTGGTATCGGTTCTTTGGTGTCCCCCTTCAACCCAGCTTCAGCTAGCTCCTTCGCCTGTCGTCTCCTCAAAGCGTTAGCTTTGGCTTGAGCAATTCTGTCTTCTACAGGTCGTTGTAAGCGGGTTGTAGATGAACTGTTTCCAGTAGGAGTTGGTGACAGTGAGGCGTATGAAGATATTGACGCTGGTCTAGGTCTTGGTTGAGAAGTTTCGGATTGTTTGGAGATAGTATCCGTGGACGTCTCTGGGGTAGTGCTTGGATCGAACCCTGTCATACCCGACACCGTAGCTCTTTTCGCAGCTCTCTGAGCCATATATGAACTACGATATTTTCCTGCACCCTCTGAACCATCAGTCTCATCTGTTGCTGTAGTTACCACTGATGATCCGGTTTGTTCGGGATTCAGAGCAGGACTGACGAAAGAAGTTGTTGGAGAAGCGATGGTTTCTGCCGTAGTCGAGTTGGATAAAGGGGTCGAAACTGTTGTTGAAAAAGATGACAAGGAACCTAGAGGAGGTGACATGATACTACTATTTCTATTCAATCTAGGTGAAGTGGTCGGAGTACCTTCAACGGCGGCATCATTGATCTTAGCTTCCCACTGCCCCCTAACTAAATCCACACTTTTACTACCCCTGCCATGGGCTGAGTTGGGTTTACCCCCTAAACCCAACCCTATCCCTCTACCAGATCCTGAACGACTAAGTCCATCAGCGGCTGAGATAAGATTGTTCATTCCTGGTGAATGTGAGATTGAACCCATCCTTCCAATTCTGGCTCCGCTCATTGGACTTGATGGTGGTGATGCTGTGTTTGCCAAGCCAACAAGTGAGTTGTTGGATGATCCTGCATTTTTTGAACCTGTTCTGGTGAGTAGACGTGTTTGGTAGGCGAAGATGGAGGGTGACGAAGGGAGATTGTTGGGTGGCGAGTTTGGTGTTGGTGATGATGTTGAAGTGTTTGATGGGTCGACCATTGTTGGTGAGAATGGTGATGTTGATAGTAAGATATTTGTTGATTGCTGTTGATTGTTGATCTCTGTTATAGGTATGATTGATGTATCGCTGGACTGATTACAAATGACTGAGATGAACCATTCCTCCTATTCTTCTGAGTCTTCTAATCAATACTAAGGATGACTGTGAAGGTTGAACCGTGCATTCGAGATCTCTAACACTTGTTTTTTATTCTGTACCGTTAGTGTTTCTTTTTGCGTCGCGTCTCGTTTCAGAAAAGTAAAGTCAACATCTTATTTAGTCCCCCTCTTTAGCCTCCACCTACAGCTACAACTCATCAACCATTCAACATCTTCATCTCTCCTCCTCATCACCCTCTTCACCCTCTTCACCACAATGAACTCATATCCTCATGAGGTAAGTCAGATCTCAAGCTACCAGTTTATTCCTAACAAACCCTTAGTTCCTCGCTCACCCCCAACCTCTCATGTTCGTGGCCGGTCTAACTCAATACCCAACATCCTCTGGATCCAGTTCTCGAAGAGATTCAATAAGCACAAGTGCCCTCCTCGATCCATCCGGTACAAGATCAAGATCAAATTCAGCAGTAGCTCCCGTATCAATGACCACCCCAGTCGTATCCCCTTCACCAGTACTCTCTACTTTACCACCGATATCACCTCCCTTGCAAAGTCCAAATATAGGTTCAGAAATACTTAAATCGTCTTTGACACCACCTACTATCGATAGTCCGTCCAGTGAAACTGACAAGGAATTCGAAAATTTGGTTAACGATTTACGAGGAGCTATAGCGACTAAGAATAATAGGGGTAAAGTATGGTTACCAGAGAAAGAGAGACGTGATTTCAGAATGATTTTAGTCGACAAGGTAGGTTCTTCTTGTATAGACGAATATTGACAAGTTAGGGGGTTCGATTACCAATGAGAAAAGTCAATCCTCCAACGACTTCTCAAAATTCTTCAGATCCATACGCTCCTCTTCCAACTATGCACTCGCCGTTATCCCCTTTAACAGCTTCTTCACCATTACACCCCGATGGATTAATAGCCCCGGTGTGGGTCAGGAAACATGCTGAATTGGTTCCATCTGTTTTTGTGCTATTCCTGAGGTTGTTCGAATCATTTCACTCGACATCGGAGGAAGGTTTGACAGCAGATGAAGCTCGTGAAAAGGAAACTGCTCTTCGGGACAAGGAAAGGGAAATGGATGATCAACTGGTGAAAGAGATTGGGGAACGAAAGAAGAGATTAGGAGAGAGAGGTATCAAGTTGACGGTCGTTTTAATGGCTAGTGCTGCTACTTTAGGTCAGTTGTCTCTTTCATGCGGAAATGTGTGTTTAAATGACTGAACAAGTGTAGATTCGCCCTCTCTAGACCCCAGATTATCTCATTTGCGACGAGCGTCAGCTCTATCGTCAAAAGCCTCCTTATTCGTTCTTACTCCAGTACCAGCTTCTCAACTACCCGATTTCGTCCAATCACTTCAAGACGCACTCTACGAATCAGCAATGGAATACTACGCCGCTCACGCCAAAAGAGTCAGAAGGAAACGTGCAAGATTACCTGTCAACACTCTTGGAAGTGGAACTTTACCGGTACCATCTGCTAATGGTTCAAGATCTTTGGGGAGTCAAGGTTGGACAGTGAGATATGATTGGAAGATGGGTTGGTTCTCTGAAATTCGTGGTGAATACGATACCGCTCGAAGGTGAGTTATTCGGATGAGCAGTGGGATCCCAAAGCTTACAGATCACGTTAGACATTACGAAGATTGCTGGAATGAACTCTCTCGGATGTTCGCGTCGACAACGATTCTTCCTCCTAGGACTAAACGTTGGGCTGAAGCGAAAGTCTTGGCTGATTGTGTCGCTGTTAACGTGAGTTCATGATGACTTGATATCATTCTCTTTTTGACTTCCATCTCAGATCTGCAAACTACATCTGTACGATGGCGATACTACAAAAGTTTTGGCACCGTTCTACGTTCATCTCAAGAAATTCAGTGAATTGTCTAGAGGATGGGGAATCGGAGAAGAAACCTTTGAATTTTGGTCATGGGTAGCTAGACAGTGAGTTACCTAGGGCAACCGAGGACAGTATCTGATTTAAGAAAGGTATCGAATTTTCGCCGAACTGTTGGAATTAGGAACTCAATCAGGACTTCGAATCCCTATATTGACTCTCCCAATTTTCCCCGCGTTGATCACCGCGGCGACGGCTCAACCACCTGCACCTGAATTCTACTCTACCCCTACATCGTCTTTTAATCCTATGCTCGTACTCCAACAACCTGGTTACTATTACTATCAATCGGCTTGTTGTTCCATACATCGACAATCGAGGTATGAGGTAGCATTGGGTCTTGAGGTAGGTCTAGGAAATATTGATGTTGAAGATGCGAATGTTGACATGTTGTTTTTCTAGAACGACGCTCTTGCCTCCGAAGCTGGTTCGGCTTCTGGCTACGTGAATACAGCACCTGGTTTTGCCAATGAGAAGAAAGTTGATCATGCAGGGTTGATAATTGAAGTCAGTTAAATGTGCTTTAATACTCTTGACATCAACTGAACAGAGTGTAGCTTTTTACCAAATCGTATTCTTTGTTCAAAGAACAAGAATTCGCTCAAACTCGAGTGGCACTATACGTAGCCTTTAAAATCGCAGATACGTACTGTCGATCGGGTCAACACGAGATGGCCATGAAGTAAATACCTCCTCAGCATATTTTGGTTTGCCACTGATCAATGAATAGATTCTTCGACCGTATATCACAGAGTTTCAGTCGTGAGAAATGGTTACCTATCGTTAGGAAGATCAGGGAGTTGTGGTATACTTGTGCTCAACTTACGGGGAATGTTGAGACCGCCGCTAGACTGTTGATAGAGAAGATGGGTCCGGGTAAGTTTCTTTGTTTAAATTTGTCAAATATGCTAACTTGTCATACTAGATCCGGAAATTGATGAAGAAGAAAGATCTGGTTTAGAGGATGATCTACTGTTACTTTTCAAGGTAGGTTATTCCTGTTCGTATACATCAAATTGAAAGCTGACTCTATACAGACGACATCGCCATCATCAACGGAACCATTAGTGATAAACATGGATCCAGATAACTCACTACGTATGTCCTGACCAGAAACCCAAGCTGACCAAGAAGTACGTGTCAAAGCTGGGTTCTGGCAAAAGACCGCTCGGCCGTCAACGAAAGTACCCTTCCAGATCACATTACAAAGTCAGGATGCGGTATCAATCTCCAAACTCCCATTTTCATCTTTAGCGATAGGATTCTCAGACGATCGACCTGATTTGATCATCAGATCTTCGTCGGGACCGGGAGATGGGATCATTGACGTTGGTGTTGTAGAAACAGTGGATTCGGAAGTCGAAGCCAAGATTTCTTGGGATGATAATGGGAGATTGGTTGTTTGTGGGAGTATATGTGGACAGAGTGAGAATGAGATTTTGGTGAGTGTTCACGAGAGCTTTTGGTATCCAATCGACTGATGTTGTTCTTTAGATCACTTCTGTCAAATTGATTCTTGTTCAAGGTTCATGGAATGTGGAACTTATCTTCGTTCCTCAGGATATTGAGGAATGGGTAGTGAATTCGAAGAGCATTGTTCCTTTACATCCACTCTCATCTTCTATACAGTGAGTCGAGCTGGATCTAGCATTCTATGCTCTCCAACTGATTTGTGTAAAGATTCGTACCCCCACCACATGAGTTGGAAGTGACCATCCAACATCACGATACTGGATTCGTTGATGAACCTTTATCGATAACTTTAGAGATCTTGAACAAAGATACACGAGAATTTGATCTTGAATTATCAACATTCCTTCAACCCGGAGAGGAGGAGGATGGTATGTCTTATCTCTGCTTTTTCTGCATTCATCCACTGACTCGAACAGAATCATCCATCACGATTGATAAAGAAGAATCAAAAACTCTCATCTCGAACCTATCTCTCGGAACCATAAAACCCACTTCCAAAATATCGAAAACAATCACACTAAGATCATTGACGGTTTCAGAAAAGACAATAGACTTTTCGATAGTCTCTACCATCTCCAATACACCAACAGATGACGATATGAAGATCAGATCGGAAGAGATCAATCGAACGATCCTGATCCCATTCATCTTGCCTTTCTTTTCGAAATCTTCTGTTCAGTGTCGAGCTGGTCCTGGTACTGGACCTTCGACTCTTCAGGACGAGATGCGGATTGGACAGGGTTTTGTCAACACTTCGTTGAGTTGCGTTGGGGATCGAGAGATTGAAGTTATGGATATGGAATTGGTTTCGGAGGTAGGTTACAATGTTACTATCTTGAACGATTTGCTGACGAGATTTCTAGTTTAATGATGAATGTCGATTGTTGTCTTCGTCTTTGAGTTTATCTAAACCGACATTCCCTCAATGTGAGTGTCTATTTCCCCTCCGTACAGGTATATATACTGATGTTACCCAGTATGGAACAATACATCCACTATCAACATCATCTCTCAATTCGCACTCCTCTCCAACAGAAGACGGTCGGTATCAGTCCCCACCAATTCCCCACCGGCGGAGATAATCATCAAATGGAAATCAACCTCTAACACAGAATCCACTGCAACAACAACAACGAAAATCGCTTTACCACAACTAACCCTCCCCCTCCCAATAGATTCATTCATCACCGTCAACCTAACCCCACCCTCCCAAATCAAACTGAACACCCCCTTCAAAATAAAATTAGAAATGATCAACACCCACCCAACGAATTCGTTCAACGAGTTGACAGTTCAAACTGAAACCTCTGATGCGTTCGTGTGGACTGGGAATCGAGTCAGTCGAGTTAAAACTATTGGACCGGGTGAGATGGTGGTGGTTCATGTGGAGGGTTATGCTGTGGGGTTGACTGGTTGGATTGGTTTGATGGGGATTAAAGTTTGGGATGGGGTTGAGGAGAAGAAGGAAGTTAGGGTTAGGGATGTTAGAGGTGGTACGGAAGGGGAGGGGGTTTTGGTTTTTGTTAGACCTTAGATAACAGTGTGATACATCTTGTCATTTGTACAATCACTTTACAATGTAGAAGAATACAATGGATCTCGGACAAACACTCAATCTGACCACTGACTACGACTGTCTGTTAACGGAACATACTAAGAATAATTTTTCAGTCAAAGTCAGCGACAGCGAATGAGGTCATAACAATGCAAAGAACATACCATGACACCAAATAATTTTTGACGGGTAATCTCGCCAGAAACGGATTTATCAATCTGCCAAATATCTACATGGCCAGATCAACGACAGCGTCCGAATAATATGAAAACAATCGTACCCTGATGCTCAGCTCCGACTGGTATAAACATTCTACCCGGTTTCGCCAACTAAGAATTTCAGTCAGCTATTTTTTTCATATCACCTAGAAAACAGCTTACTTGATCTACAAGCGTTTGGGGGATTTCGGGAGCTGCAGCGCCAACATGAATGACATCGAACGGTGCTTTGGTGAGATCAACAACTATTTCTAGCAGTGGTCTAGAGGACGTACCATTTTCAGGTGATCCTAGATAAGTATAGGTTAACCATGCCCCAAAAAGAGAAGCAAAGGATAACCTACCTAATCGACCATCTCCCAATACAATCTCAACTCTCTCTCCGTCGCCAAATCCGATCCCATCTTTTTGGAGGTTATTACACGAAAGCTCAGTTAATCCCTTGAGGTGGTCTATACCGATGACTTTAGCGTTGGGTGCGAGATGATGAAAAACTGCTGTCACTGTACAGAACATTCGGTTCAGTCAGAATGCCTTGATATAGAAGGATAATGACTGACAATAACCAGATCCACTACCGACATCCAATATCCTCCCCCGACTTCTTTCGGCTGTTTTGATATGTTCCAATAGATTCTCACAGGCGTGGGCATGCATATGTGGAGCTGAGATTGTGGCGTTGAATCCTATACGTCTTCCTTTTCTTTCATTGTATGAACAAAAGGGGGGCAGGGGTTTACTTACTGTGGTGAATCTTCGTAGGCGAATGATGGGTTTGGGACGTAATTCTTTCTGTCGACTTTACGCATTGCCTAAAAGTTGTATGTCAGTAGTCGATGCGGTAAATGGAATCGGAGGAGTGAATTCCTACCTCCGCTACTAGACTTGATGTTATTAGGTTATTGGAAAGTAGATTATCGATTAGCTGGAAAATGTCAGTTCAGCTCATTCACCAAACTCGATGGCAATTTAGCTGTGACACCCACCTCATCGTTGGTACTCCCACTACATCTCCAAGCCATTTTGAATAATCCTCGAGAAGAGGTGATCCCAGGTCGTAGAAGTGATGATAAGGGAGGAATCTTGATATGGAGTATTAGTCGTCGATAATGTCTTGAGTCCAAATCAATGCCAATGCATTGATGCAGGTGATCAACCTCCACTTTCAAGTGGAAGACTCGGAGTACTCACTTAAAGATCACACGGAGAATTGCGGTATTAGACTTTCTCGTTTTGGTCAAAGTGGCATCTCGATTTTGTTGGCAATCGCAAACAAAAGACCAGTACACTGTATGCCACCATACTGGTTTGTCTTTTCCTTTATTCCACCCCCACTGACCACTCCAATGGTAGCACTTCTATAATATCCAATGCGTTGTATTCAATGTTCTACTTCATTATCGTAAATCACATGGAATTCTCTGGAAAACAAAATACGTTCCACAACTAAAAAGGAACTGCACATGTCTTGTCGAAATGACGACATGAGAGTTTCGTACGATTGACGGAGTAATTTCTGGTGAACACGAAAATGAAAGGTGACCTTCATGGAATGACAAGGAAACATTGTCAACAATGCACATGAAATTCTTCAGAAAACAACAACGTTCCAAAACTAGAAAGGGACTGCCCATGTCTTCTCGAAATGACGACATGAGAGTTTCGTACGATTGACGGGGTAGTTTCTGGTGAGAACGAAATGAAAGGTGAGATCTTATGGAATGACGTGGAAACAATGTCATCGATTTCAAAGTCCTCCAGGGCTTCGACGATCTGACATATATCACACCCTTGTACTTTGGGGTGTCTTTTCTTCTTCAAGTCATTAAATCTCGGTCTTTGGATTAACACAGTCTTAATGTCAGCCAAATTCATCTCCGAGATCAACGAATCAGAAGGGGGTCCAGATTGGGCCTCCCATTTAGACGACGAGAACAAGTGGACAGATGAAAGTAGAGAAAAGTTCAAGAAATCATTCACATCCACCACCTCAGATGAAAATAGTTCCATTCTCATCATTATTCCAAGTTCGTTGGAACTCCCCCAAACAGAAAACTCAAAGCAATACACCCTTAACCCGCGTGATGAAGGTGTCGACTTTCAGCTTCAAGAGAGCATCATGTCCGATCTGTTGAATTGGAAGGGCAAGGAGAAGCTTTCGGTCGAAACTTTCACCAACGACTATTTCCCGCTCGTTTTCGCTAGATCGATGAAAGTTTATGCCAAGAGGGTAGATGAGGATGAATATTTTGAGGATGAAGATGAGTTCGGGATGCCAATTGATATCTCTAAAATGATGATTGACGTAAAAAGTCTTTCATTTAAGTCATTGAGACCTACTGATGGGTAGAAGTGGATTTCTGTTTCGTAACTATGGCAGAAAGAAGTTGATTAGTCAAAAGTATATATTGTTGTGTCTTGTCAGATGAGGAAGGAAGTTGATGTTTTTGAGAATACATAGAATACATAGCTATTGATTATATATTTAAATATCTGATCTGCCATGGTTATAATACGACTCTAAGTCTAATGGTCAGACCTCGAGTATCCAGCCTTTTAGCCAAGGACGTTGCGCTTGTTTTAAGTTTTGATTCGTGACATGATCAATGAGGAGATAATTCTTTCCGTCATCCTCAAAGTGTCCACCATAATCATCATCAAAGCAGTGCTCGACAAAAACTCTTCGGAGTTTGAGTTATTCTTTCCTTTATGACATTGTTCAATGCAAAATTTGGGAAATCCTTTGATCACACCGCCTTCTCAGGAATCGGGCAAGTCTCATAGGGATTGCTATCTACTGTAATCCCCCTTGAAGCACATTTACATCTCACAGACTAAATCGCAAACAAAATGTCTGGCTTCACTCATCAACACAAGTCCATTCGAGAAATCGTCAAAACTAATAACAGTTATGAATGGGCTTCACGCCTAGATCACCCTGGAAAGTGGACGAATGAGAGTAGACAGAAGTTTTTGAAATCATTCATAGTCACTGATGCTGGAACTGGGATCATGGTCGAATATCCAGCCAAGTTAGAACTACCGATATCCAGCGGTGATACTACTCAACCTCAATACACCATTCAAACTTTTGATGATATACTTGAGGATAAGATAATTCTCAACACCAGACATGTGGTCAGTAACTGGGGTACCGAAAAGGTCACAGCTAAAAGGTTTGCTCAAATCTACTTCCCGATAATTTTCGCCAAATCGGTTTCAGATATCGCTAAAGAATATTTCAATGATTCGGAAGATATCAATTTAACGCGGTCTCCCAGGCATGTCGAGATCTCTAACGCTGTCGGTGATACACAACATCTTGGCTTCGGTTATCATTGGTATTGAACGGTGGGCAGTGGTTGATCTAGAATTCAAGGAAACAGGGAAGTGGACTGGAACCTTTGAGAAGGTTTTGTGCTGAGAGGTAGTACCAGTACATTCATAGAGCTTTTTGCTGAGAGTAACAATGATATGACAAGAAAACAAATATACTGGATAGGAAACAGTTCCATTGAATCCCTGGGGAAATTTATCCTCCTTTGTATGCAGTATGTTTCAGAACACAGGCTGCACATAAGTCGTTACTCGCCTTCCCGATTTTCATTTTCTCTCCTTCACTTTCTCATAATTCATTTCAACTCTACTTCAATAATCAGGTTCCAGCATGCCAGCTCAATATGTTTCAGAGATAACCGGCAGTCAAAAAAACTGGTCATGGGCATCCCATTTAGACGATCCAAGTAAATGGACCAAAGAAAGTAAAGAAAATTTCATGAGTCAATTTAAGGTTATCGAATACGACAGTCGCATACAGATCCAGTATCCACCGAATGTCACCCTCCCCACAACAGAAGAGAACGGAGAATTCGTTATAAAACGAGAATTCGATCGGCGTCTCAAAAACAAGGTCTACAAAAACATCACCAAAGATCTAGAGGATTGGGGCTCAGAACTCATCACCAACACAGCCTTCGGAGAACAAATCTTTCCTTTGATTTTTGCTAGATCGATTTTAGAGCTTGCTAAAGATTATTCCACAAAGAGCGAAGGAAAAGATCCTAAGGCAGAGTTGATCAGTATTTCTCGGGCTACGGGCGACAAGGTTCGGTTGTTAAGTGATTACTGTACTTGGATGGGATAAAATAGTAATCAGAAATATTCGATTTGGGCGGGTTGGTACGGGGAGAAAGGAGAGTTTGTTTGGTCTTGAAAGGAGAGGTTTACAAGTGTAGAGTACAGTATGCATATTCATCTGCAAAACGATAACACGATTTCTGCTCAGATCCTCCTGCTCTATATGTGGGAAGGGAGAAAATTGGGATAAATGCAGCAGTGTAATTTGTGCTGGGATCTTGTCACCCACACCGAGTTTGAAGAAAGGATTTCCCTTTTGCTCCTGCAGTAGCACTTCTGGGTCTTGCTAAAAACTGTGCTACTAATTCTCGAGCAGAATGTTTAGAAGGTGAGTTCATCAGTACATTTAAGGCCACAGGTGATCGTGAAGAAAGTCTATTCTTTCGTCTTGGTAGTCATACAATACCAAAATTCTCATCTTCTTCATAGTCAAAATATCTAACCTCCACAAACCACTACAGCTTCTGGCCCAAAATCTCATCCACCGTTATCAAGGGCAGGAAAACTGATCGTACCTTCAGGAGCTGACAATACTGCTGTCCAACAATAAGACCAGCCACCCCAAAGCTGGTAATCAGCACGCTTCACAATTATACTATCAGTGGTTGCAATGGGAACGTCGACGTCGGGGAGCGTGAGGTTGAAGCCTTCGTTGACTTTATACGGATAATTTAACCCTGGCATAGCGACTGAGGAGCCTCCAGCATACAGTAAGAGCCCGTTGACTGAGAGATCATGATTTATTGTTTCTTCTTGGTACGTACTGTTGATGTGATGGATAAACTCCATCAAGTTCTTTTTCAACATGGGGAACACAATTTCTTGATCTTCACTCGAAGTCGGGAGTTCTATTCTACCAGAAGAAAAAGAAGAATGAATACTGTTTATAACCTTTCTCAGTGTTGTGCGATAATTTGGGACAAGAAGTAAAGCAGGATCTTCAACGCCGCCAAGATCGTGAGCGAGATAGTAGATTGTTTTACCATCTTCAACTTTGGTTGCAAGGCTTGCTGATGGCACTGCCTCTAGCATATTAACATGAATCTGAACATCTTCTTCTTGATTGTCTTGATCTTGATTTTCGGAACGGGTGAATTCGGTCTCTGATAAGACTGAAGAATGAACCTTAGACCAAGGATTAGAAGCGACAGTACCGGAATCTAAAGAATCGTCTTCCGAGAGAGCACCGTCGTCAGAAGTCAAACTATGTATGACACCACGATTAGACATCTTGAAAATGATTGATAGAAGTTTCGATGAAAAAGAAAAGGGGAGGAAGAATGTTGAATTATCCTAATGATATCCTCACTTGCAGGCTCTCTTGAAAGAAAGCTTACTGAATAAAATAAGAACAAAAGAGTGGTTAAAAAGGAAGGAAGAGGAGCTCGTAGACGTCTTTTGAAATTATATGCTTAGAGGGGGAGAGGGAGACAGTTAAACAATCTTGGAGATGGTGTTCGAATGGGATAACAAGAATGAATATGTTTTTTGGGTAACACTTAGCCAGAAATGTGTTAGGCAATGCACTGGTACAGTATATCAATAATTTGGTGCAATAATTAATAAGAATTCTCAAAGTAAAAAAACACCATTTCGTCATCTTACCAATCATTCTGAGCTGCATTCAATTTAAACATCCTTTCAAGAATCCTTTCAAATGGATGGAAGTCGGAGTCTTCGACCTTTGCTCCACGTAAAGAGATTAGTTTTTGAATTTATCTATTATTTTCTTTCTTCCCACTTTCCAATTTTTGTTTACCAACCTTATTGAACCCCCGTAATCTTTTCACATCATGCCTATCGCCACCACCGATAACAACCTTTATACCATCCAAATGGGTGTCCCTGATACCGATTTCTCAGATACAGAGTATACTCTTCAGATGCGCTACATTAGAAGGGCTTTCGACGACTTGGAGAAGAATTTCAACTTAGAATCAATCAACATCCCAGAAGGGTTTGAAAACAACACTATCGAATCGTGAGTCATACTTCATGCCTGTAAATGCCACTGCAAAATACTCATTTGATTCAAAATCGCTATCGCCTACAGCTTCAATCCCAGTTTCAAAGAAGTCACTCCCTCAAAGGAAGAAAGTGCTCTGGTCGAATTAGGGGAAAATATCCGAGGATTCATCCACATGGATCGAATCGAAACCCCAATTTATCACTACGAAAACCTCATGAAAAGAACTGCTTCCATTTCTGGAGAGGCGAAACAAGAGACTCAACCTCCTGAAGTTGTTCGTCACCCAATAAGCTTCGGTAACGGGTCTCAATACACTCTACAGAGCGAGGATCAAAACAAAGAGTACGAAGCGACACTCATCGACCGGTTACGACAACCTTATCTCATTTCTGGGATCACGAGTTATTCTGAGCAGGTTGCGTAGGTTCTTTATTATCAGGCTCAAATCATGCTACTCGTTGACTGTCGTTGTTCAGAGACGCGATCGATGCCTACGGTAAATGGCTTTGGATGAGAGGTAACTCTGATGTCAATGACTGTAAGATATATCAGGGCTATATTCAACCTAGAGAGGTTTTGGGTGAGAAACTCGTTCACATCATATCATTGGATTGTACAGGATCGGCACCCCCTTCCCAATCTGCTCTCAAGAATGGCGACGGACGAGGAAAGACTGAAGCAAATGAGAGCTGATGATGATTTTGAATGAGGTATTCGTAATTATGAGTGAGAAAAAAAATACAATTGATCGGGGCAGGATTTGTTTAGATGAACATTGATGTACAATTGAGGTGGTTTAATACAGCGTATGAACCAGCAGACATTGTGATTTCCAAATAATTCGCCACTGCCACATCGAAAGCGCCAATCTATTTACACCCCCCATTTATGCATACAGCATTCTATTTCTTCCACAACTGTTTCTTGGAAATCATCAACATAAAAAACATATTCAAGCAACATCGTAAGTCAATTCAACCTCACTCTTCCTCCTCCTCCCATGACCAATATCCCAAACCCCCTCTTGAAGTGATGAACACAATCAAACCTAATCTGTCAATCCCCGTAAAAGACGTTTACCATTTGTTCTCAAAAAACAAATTAATTGGAATTCAGTCTCTGCCGACAAGTTTGTGCTATACCTGATCAATCCCTATCCAAATCCAAATCAAACAGTTGTGGTCATTGTGAACTCATAGCTAACAGTGATACAGGGTTCTCCACAGATAGTTCATCATGAATCAACCTAATAGAATTGATTCTTGGTTACTTCAAGATGATGAGAAACCGTGAGTTCCAATACCAACCCTTCCAGCAGTCGACTTATCTTATGTTCAGACTCACGATCACTGAAGACCCCAAAATCCCTAATGCCGCTACTATCCTATTACGAAAACAAGACCACACCTTAGGAAACATGATACGAGCGTCAGTTGTTTACCGTTCTTCTACTTCGAAAACAACTGACACCCCCATCAGACAACTCCTTTTAGACCCCTCAGTCCTATTCGCAGGCTACAAAGTCCCCCATCCTTTAGAAAACGATATCATCATTAAAATCCAAACCGACGAAACCAGTAATCCCGCAGACGCACTGAAAAGAGCGTGTCATCTTTTGATTGCTCAAACAGTCAAAGTCAGGACTCAGTTTATTGAACAGGCTAAAAATATCGAAATGGGAATGGGACCTGATGCGGCTGTTGTTCAACCGTTTGGTACTGGTGTTGGTGGGGCTGGTGTTTATGACGCTTATGGTGATGTTGGAGCTGGTAACAGAGGTGGTGCTGGTTTAGATGTTTATGATTTCTAGGAAGTTAGATCAGGGAATAAAAGTCTAATGTTGTATCAATTAAATTGTACAATCAATGCATATTATAGATATCTCTTGCATTGATTCCACCAGTCAAAAGATAAACCCCTACAACCGAAGATCTATATTCTACCTAAGATTTTCCTGTCACCTAAAAATTTATTCGTCACAACTAAAGCCGTCGATAAAGCGATCATGACACTACCCAAGATGATAGAATGTGGGAAATTAGCGAGTTGTTCTGACCCACTACCAGATCCTAACAAACTACCAAAGATAGGGGGACCAATTAATTGGGCTAATGATTGGACCACTAAAGATTAAATTTCAACATTAGTCATCCGTCAACAACAGAGAATCAGATACCCACTTAGAGCTTGACCAACCATCGTTCCTGCAAATCTTTGATCGTCCGCATGACAAGTGATGAGAGGTGTTTGGAGACTGACAAAAGGTCCAGAAGCGAATCCATAGATTACGCAAAGTGCAATTAAACCATTTCCTGTTTTGATACCTAACCAGGCGAACATCAAGACGATCATACAGAGGTTTCCGATCACTGTTACATTGTGTCTATGTTGCTGTTAATTACGGTTCTGTACAGGACGATCAAGCTGTAACTTACGGACCGATTCGATCTGCGACAACTAAATTCCTTTGTCAGTGAACTGTCATTGTTCATTGCGGTTGACTCACTACCTGCAAAAATTCTACCAAACCCAGATGAACCGTTTGTGATTGTTCTACAAACGAGTGTCAGTATCAATCAGAGTAATCGAAGCAATGTCACTTACAAGAGATAAGGTGAGAGTGTTCCCAAACCAACTAATTGACCATAAGTACCGATGAAGAACAAGAAAGAAAAGAAACCGAAAACGAAACACTATCTCTAAATCAGTTGACACCCTTATGATAAATAGGTTGACCAACTCACGAAACAAGATAAAGCAATCAAAGTATAAGGTAGCTTTTTGAAAGCCTCCAAATGGAAATAAGGTCCTGGTGGTTTGGGTGGTAATCTAGTTTTCATGAGGAAGAATGATGTTGTGCCAAGTGTACCAGCAATCAAAGCCATTAGACGACATGTCCAACCGAAACCGACTGGGATGGTCAGATTACAGTGCATCGATGGTTAACACGATCTGACTTACTCAATTGAGGTACGTTTGCCATGATGATTGGCCAAATGACTGCACCCAGACTACTTCCCATCACTGATTTCATGTTAGAACCCATTAGTGCTCATAAACTTACTCAGAATACCGCTAAAATAGTCAGTATCAGAAAAAAACCACATCGGCTCAACTCACAAAGCCATTCCACGTTTTAAAGCGAACCATTGACCAACAACTCCAACAGGAGCTATAAATCTAATAATCAAGTGTCAGAAAAAGGTTCTAGGGACACAACAAGGACATACAATAAATCCATTCCTGTAGAGATAATAACCGCGTGACAGATGAAAACTTGATAATATTGGGTACAAAGACTGAGCATACAGAAACCAAATACTAAGACCAAAGTACCACTGGCGACTAGTGGACGATGACCGTATAAATCGAATAGTGGTCCTGTGAAGACTGACATTGCGAAACAGACGAATGCTTGGGTACTGAGTTGGTTGTTAGTTTAACTCTATCTTCGAATGGAATAAACTCACCCTCCTATCCAAGCGATCGTTCCGCTGTTTGGTGTGAGTAAGAAAAATTACAACTGAAGAGACAGAAGGGACGTACGATGAATAATCGGATAAGAAATGGGTACTATAATAAGTCTGGAAACCGCCTATTGAAGCAGCTAATCCGAAAGCACTGAACGAAGCGCAAACACCACCAAACAAGACCAAATAAGCCTAAGTCGAAGTTATATCAACAAAATATCTCAATAAAGTCCCAAATCAAAACCCACCTCTAAACCACCATCAGGAAAAGTGATCTCGGTTCCATCTGGAGTGATCTGGACAGCAACCTCAATTTCTTTCCCTTCATCTTCCTCTTCCTGAATCTGAATCCCATCTCCAATAAATTTTCCATCTCCCTCCCCTTCCCCCTCTGGAGCTGCATGCGACTGATGAACGGTAACAGGTCCACTAATGAAATTCTTACCAATCTGACGTCGAGTCCTTGTCTCCTGTCTAGTCAAATCTGGGAACCCCCCCACGAAACCGATAGAATCGACAAACGATCTGTTAGCTGAGATTTGAGATATTCTGGATGCGGTTTTGGAAAGTGGCTGGAATGGTTGACTGGAAGTTGGTGGACTGGTTGGGATAATTGGAGTTTGGGGCGAGACTATCACATTCCCTGATCTTCCTAGGGAGGTGCTTACACCTCTAGCTCTGGCTTTGGGTATCGTTGGCAGTGGTGGGAATTCTCTTGTTGGCGTGTCCATATCGTGATTATGGATAGAGGGTGTTGAACCAGGTTCAGAAGTGGGTTTATCGTTTTCCGACATTGTCAAGGTGGATTTGACTCTCTGGTTTGATAAATCAGAGTTAGTTGTTATACTTTACAATTGAATGATATGGCCAAGATCTGATACGCCCTCCTTCGACATCTACACCACCAAACATCGCTCCGACATTCCGAATAATAAGATTTACTAAGGGCAAATTTCATTCGGCAGCTGCCGGCAATCAACCAAAGGATGACATGTGATATGTTAATTATTTGATCGTCGAGGCACTTTATGTTTGTTGATGCAGTAATTTCAGTTGATTCGATACGGTTTTCATGATTTTTACTATTGATACAATGACAAGACAACAATGGTAAACTCAATCTCCAAACAAGAACAACCAGCGCTCTACTCCTTACTGCGCATTAGCTTGATCTTCCGCTAGCAATCTTTCTCTTCTTTCAGCCGCCGCCTCACGTTCAGCAGCCTCAATGGCAGCTACAGCAGCGACGTTACCAGCAGGTGTGTCAGCTGGTATGCCATCAGCTGTACCCGTGGCAGCTGCATCAGCACCTGCAGCTCCATTCACAGGTCTTCTTCTACGTCTACGTGGTAATGTTATGATCTTGGGCATTGGTCTTTCGTCAAGATCCAGTGCGACGTTGGTAGCAGCTTGGAAGGCCTAGTCAAAACATCAGTACTCCAGTTACAAAGGGTAAAAAGAATGTAACACACCTCAATCCAATCAACCACATCCTTGGCATTTTCCGTCTGAAGCAAGAACTGTTCACCTTCAGCTCTGACTCTAACAACATTCTTCTTTTTCACGTAATCAGCAGCTAAACCACTTTCAGCACCTTGGAGTGTATATTGTTTTACAAGCGTGTTATGTTGGAAAGGTAAATGACCTGTTGAGATAGTTGATCCAGCACTTGTTCCAGCAGTAGAGGAAACTGAAGTCCGACGAACGCCCCCAGGATTTGAGAATAAATTTGCATCTTTCCCATCACTCGAGTTTGTAGGTATCGACACTGCTGTTGATGACGAAGTCGCGTTTGAAACGGATGAACGACGAGAACCAGAAGTTTCACTTGAAAGAGCTAAAGATCTGGGGTCAGATCCACGTCGACCAGCAACAATTTGATCGCTTGAACCACGTCGAGCAGTAGAGGATGTACCAGTAGTATCCGCAGAAGTACGTCGAACCGCAGGATGAAGAACCACAGGGGTTGCCGTCAACGCCGAACGTCGTTCACCAGGTAAATGAACATGAAGATATAGATCACAATCTCTTTCATCAAGAGTTGGTACCGGACCTTCAGATTTTAAAGGGAATTTGTGTGGATCGAATTTGTAAACATACATTGTCGTTCCGGTTAGTAGGAAATAGAATTTTTTCCAGGCTCGATCACGAGATTGATTGCCAGGTGAAGAGAATTCCATTTTACGAGCAAGGGTTCCTTCGATGTGTACCTGGAAGCAATTAGTAATGGAAATGCCTTGACCAATGAAACTTACAGCACACCAATATTTTGGTAATTTCTCTTTACCCTCTTCATCTCTTGGTCTAGGAATAAAAGTACCGGGGAAAGGTGGTTCATACATTGGTGGTAAAGCCGTAAGATCTTCAGCTGATCTACGTCTTTTCAACACCTTGTTGTCTCCTTCTTTGCCCCAGAACGACGACATGCCAACAGCAGGTGTAGGAGGTGGTTTAGCCCATTCTGAAGCTGGCGACAAAACACCTGCTGGAGGTGCACTTGCAGCGCCAGATAGGTCGATTCTTGTAGGAACTGCTTCTCTTGATGGGATAGTTTCCAACTTGCCCGGGGCAACCTTGGGACTAAGTGCATCGAGAGGTGTTTCTGTACCGTTTCTAGCTGGGGTGGAAAGATTCACCATCGATTGGGAAGCTTGAGAATAGAGAGAAGGTCGTCGTGATGGTGTAGGTCGAGGTGTTGGAAGAGCTGCTGCTATAGAAATCCCTGTTGTAGGTGATGAAATTGTTCCCGACGTCGAAGCTGCTGCTGGTGCACTGGGTACGACTGCGACAGTAGGTGTTTCTGGACTGAGTGATCGGTCAAGAGACGTGTCAGACGCAGATCCATCGTCATCACTATCACCATTCGTATCCACAGTTAGAGTAGAAGTACCAGCTGCAGGCGGCACTTCAATAACAGGACCTAATCCTAAACCCAGACCAAGACCATTTTGCTCTTTCGCAAGAACTGGCTCGGTAGCTCGAGGTGTAGTGGGTAGGGTGGCTGTACTACCTATCTGTGAAGTGTTGACTGAATCAAAATACCCAGGGGAACCTGAACCATTTGAAGATCCGATCGACATGGTACTTGGGATTGGTGGAGCTAGAGACTCGACTTTTGGAGTTCGAGACCATGGAGTCGCCGGGGTCATGGCTGGGGTTGCAGCTCCAAACGAAGTCCACGAACCATGAACTTGGGGAGGATCTCGCTGAGTCGGTGTGGGTAATGACCATTGAGGTTTAGTGACTGCTGGTTTGATTGTCGATTGCAAGTTGGCCAAGTGGGGAGAAGGCGCCTTTCGACGTTCAGCAAGGGCGATAGGAGGTGAGGGCTGTCCAGTAATCGATGGTGACGGTTGTCCAACGACTCCAGGTGAAGGTGGTCCAGCGGGATCTATGGTCAACTCAGATCCAAACTTCAACTTACCTTCTTCTTCTCGAACTGCATCCATAGGTGCTGAAGGAGCAGCGACAGAAGCCTTTCTTTTCCCTTTCCCCCGTAATCGACTTTTTGGAGGAGCAGCAAGTAAAGTAGACGCCACGGGTTCAGCGTCAGCCTCTTCATCCTCCTCCGAATCGTCTTCGTCATTGCCTTCCATTTCGTTGTCCGATTCTCCATCTTCGTCGTCGTCATCTTCATCATCGTCACCAGCTCCACCATCATCTGCTACAGTCGGTGGTTTGAAGGAAGGTTCACGAAGCATGACAGGCTGATATTAGCAATTGAAGTCTATTCTAAAACTCACCATAGCTCGTCGAAGTTTTCTTAGTTCCTCCTCCGTAATATCATCTCTTTTATACCCTTTAGAACCCCCCGACGAAGTCGCAGCAGCCATAGCAGGAGTGAAAGGGAATCCACCCCTTCCACCAGGAGTTTTTGGACCTGGTGTACTCATTCCTCCCCAACCTGGTGTAGACGCTCCAGCCCAACTTGGAGTTTTAGGGCCTGATGGAGTTACAAGACCACTCCAACTTGGAGTTTTGGGACCTGAAGGACTAACGAGACCGCCCCAACCTGGAGTTCTTGGTTGTGGAGTTGGTGATGTTGCTGTTCCCCAACCTGGTGTTCTACTACCACTTGCAGTGGAATTGAAAACGAAACCAGGCAAGTTATTTAACGTAGGTAGATTTGCGATGGGTCTTGGCATAGGAGGTGAATGGATGACGTTCATTGAAGTTTTACGTGATCCCATCATAGGTCTATTGGTGGGACTCATAGGTGTAACAGAACTGTTTACCGTGGTGGACGTTGGAGACCTTGACAATGAAAGGCCGTTCATTTGAGTTGTCGTGGTGTTAAGTGACAAAGCAGGACGTGGTCTTGAAAGGGGTGAATTGTCGGATGATGAAGTTTCTGGAGTCAGAAGTTGAGTTTGGGCAGGCGACGGAGGTACAGGAGCTCGAGTTGAGGGTTGTAAAGTTGGATAAGAGGAGAGAGCTGGGTCCGGTCCGGACATTAGTTCTGACGATCGACGATGCTGATTCTCGTCGTGAGGTGCAGATGGTGCAACGCTTATTTCCGCATTTCCATCAGGTGGAATTTCCGCATATTCATCTTCACCGACAACTAGGGGATACGATGGCTGCCATGATTGAGATCCTCTTCTTCCTTTTGTGTTGGGTGTCGGTGATGTCGTTGTGGACGATAGACCGAAATTTTCGGGATGAAGGGTTGGAGAAACGAATTCAGTTGATCGAGGTGGTGATCTTGGTACGAGAGTTGCGTATCTGTCTAAAGGTCCATCTTGGGATGTTCGACTAGGTGATACAGGAGCTGGTGGTGGCTCCACTGCAGGTTCGTTTTTTGATATGCTGAATCGTTTCTTCACTGATGATATCCCGTCTCCACCACCATGAAATAAAGATCTCAATTTTCCACCAGCTGAGTTTGACTCCATATCTTCCATATGAGTGACATCTATCGACCCTCTCTTATTCTTAATAGTATCGTTCGGTTTCGTCAAGTCTGGAATCCCTTCAGAGGACCGTCTGGATTTATGAAAAATAGACGGCATTATGTGGATACTACAATTTGTGGTGAGCCGGGTAAGCGGGATGTAGGTTGCCTATGTATGGTTTAATGGACTCACCAGATGATATAGTGTAACGGTTACACTGATTATAATTTGAGTAGACAAGGACGGAAGTTACCAAAAAATGAAGAACAATGTTGATGTAAACCCAGAAAGTTATGATGACGAAATGTTAAAAGGAGAAAGCCTGAAATAGAATTGCAAGTAATAATGACGATTGTCTGTTTAAAAGAGGAGGGGGTTGAACTGTACGTGTTGATACGAGTTCTTTTATATACGTAGTTATCCTTCCAACAACCTCTACTGGTTATCGTGTGAGTGAAATGAATGCTGCGCACGAAGAAGGATACAGTATGATGAAATCAAATCAAAGGAAATGAAATGAATGAGAGAGTAGAGAGATGCAATAATCGGCCGCGGATCTTTATAGGAACTTAGGATCTGTCCATATACTGTAATTACTGTACTGCTATGTACGAGTACAGGTGACCATGTGCATGCTAATCCTAACTTAGACTTTATGACTGGAAGAATCACTCCAGTTGCATTACGTCGTTCAGCGCTAAAAAAGGGTGATCGAATTGGCTATTCCAGAAAAAGACTTTAGTTACAGTCAGCTCAAGGCAGAACAAGCAAGGGGGGACCACGGAGTTCAGGTTAAGTTAAAAAGTACGCCAACGAATCCAAAGACCGAGATTAGGTGTTGGAGATGACAGTACAGTAAAATATCTGTTTACATCTTACTCTGTCTTGATTATCACTCATTTTGCGCTGCTTTGCACTATTCTTTATCTGGTGCATACATCTGATCGTTCACAAAGTATAATTTGAGGAATGCAACCCTCCGAGATTGGCACATGAGGCTGGCATTCCTGTACGAAACTACCGTTATTATTCAAGACCCGACAATTGTCAAGTAACAAGTATCATGTCCTCACAAAGCCAGATCACTGACTCTTCTAACGAGAACAAGAACAAATTACAGCCAACCAATAACGATAAGCAAAAAATCAGTGGCTGAGAGTCAAATCGTAAATCAGTCCACCATACAAAGAGGCTGTCACAGGCTATCAAAAGTTTCACTCATCAAGACTCAACATCTAAAAACGAAGATCAAGATCTATGTACAACTTCATCAACGCTTTGTTATCCATAGCATAGTTGAAAGAACGCAATAACAAGAATGACAGAAGAATGTCCATCACCACCTAGAACTCGACATTCCGGTCGAAAAACTTTGACAAGATTCGAGAAAGAACTTGCAGCGTCCGGTGGGAAGAGTGCTGAAGATTTACCAGGTGATCCAAAGATCATCGGACCATGGAAAATAGGTAAAACAATAGGTAAAGGTGCTAGTGGTAAGTGACTCAACTACCGCATCAAACCAATTGACACTTGCAAAGGACGAGTCAAAATTGCTAAACATTCAAAGTCTGGTCAATACGCTGCGGTCAAAATCGTTCCCAAACATGCGTTACTACTTACTTCAAGGATGTCAATCGCTGAAGCAGGCGCTAAACAAGATAAAGCGGTTTTGGGTATCGAAAGAGAAATTGTCATTATGAAGCTAATCGATCATCCGAACGTAATGAGTTTATATGATGTTTGGGAAACCGCTAAAGAACTGTAAGTGGGATTTCGTTCTTCTCACGGGTTCAGTGACTGATACCGATACCAGCTACCTGGTATTAGAATACGTAGAAGGAGGTGAATTATTCGATTATCTAGTTTCCCAAGGTCGTCTCCACCCAGACGAGGCTTCACAATATTTTCAACAGATAATAAGAGGTGTAGATTACTGTCACCGATTCAACATCTGTCATCGTGATCTCAAACCCGAAAATCTCTTGTTGGACGCTCAGAAGAATATCAAAATTGCAGATTTTGGGATGGCAGCTCTTGAACCTATGGATAGATTATTGGAAACTAGTTGTGGTAGTCCACATTATGCTAGTCCGGAGATCGTTGCTGTAAGTTCAATCTACATCATTAGTATAATCATTATCATTGTCATCTTTGTTGATTAAGATTATAGGGAGTTTCATACCACGGAGCAGCATCTGATATTTGGTCTTGCGGAGTGATTCTATTCGCTTTACTAACAGGAAGACTTCCTTTCGATGACGAAAACATCCGGATCCTCTTACAAAAAGTTAAAAACGGTAGATACACAATGCCAGATTTACCTGGTGACGCCAAAGATCTAATCAGTAGAATGTTGGTTGTTGATCCGGAAAGGAGAATATCTGTGGGTCGAGTTGTATCAATCAAACCAAAGATTGAACTGAATTGGAATAGATGTCTGAAATTATCGTTCATCCATTCTTCAAACGTGGTCAAAGTGGTTCTCAGATCGAACCACCACGTTTAGAAGAGATCGCAAGACCAGTCAGATCAGAGCGTGAGATCGATAGGGACATTCTAAGGAATTTAAGAACGTTATGGAACGGAGTGTCAGAGAAAGAAATGATACGTTCGTTGTTATCGGAGGAGTAAGTCATCTGTTTTATCAGATCGTCAGCATATCTTGTTAACCGGATTTAGGAAAACCTGGGAAAAAGCTTTCTACTATCTATTGATGCAATACCGTAACAAACATTTAGAGAATTTCGAACCGGACGAAAAAGAACGAATTTCAAGTAGCAGGAAATCGACGACTAGTAAATCGAGTAAATCAAGAACCAGCACGAACACCACCACAACCACTACGAGTAGGGGGGTTCAAGGACCCAGACCACCGAGTTCAATAACGACGAAAACGCCGAAACCCAACCAAGTACCGAAAATAACTGTCCAGAAAGCTACACCTACTGGATTGGGATTGAATATCGTACCCCCCTCTCCCTCACCTTCGCCTTCGCCTCGTGAAAGAGAAGGTTCAGGTGCTGCTTTAGGTAGAGGGAATTCGATAAAGGTACCAACGGTTGAGGATGCGGCTTTACAGCAGTTCTTTCATGATATTGCTGAGCAACTTCAATTGATTTCTTCACCAAGACAATCGGTTGAGTTGGGTGGAGGTGGGGGTGTGACTGAAACCAACAGACCGAAGTTGATTCCATTAGGATCAAACGAGGGTCGTCAAAATCTGCCAGTCATGGAAAGAAGGAAGAAACGTATGTAAACACTACCTTTTTTGTTTGGTTTGAAATACTGATTCGGCCTAGCTTCACCACTTGATTTAAAACTTTTATCAAAGACTGGTATTGGCGAATTACCGACACCAATGCATTCACCTTCACCGACGAGTTCTGAATACACCACTTCAACTCCACCAAGTCCTTTACTCCTCTCCCCAACACCTAATCAATACGAGAAACAAAGTTGGTTTTCGAATTTATTCAATTGGAAACCGGCGGTAAGTCCAGGTCCAAATCCACTATCTCCTTCGATCCAAATAATAACTAAGTCCAAAACACCGTTAGACATATACGTTACTCTCCGTTGACGATTGTGTCAACTCCCGTAACGAATGTCAGCGACTCTTAGAGAATTTCGGTATCAAAGTGATGATTGAAGATGCAGATGGGTGGGGGGTGTTGAAATGCAGATTAGATGAGATTAGGGGTATGTCCCCATCGTCTTTTATCCTTTTATTCCAATACTAAACTAAAACAAATCATAGATGTGACAGGGATAATGATTTATAAATCATTGAGATTCAGGATCGATTTCTTACCGTATTCAAGGATGACTTCTATGACTTTAGTTCAGGAGAAGGGAGCTTTATCGGCTTTCAAAGCTGTTTATGGGCGATTGAGGAATGAGTGGAGGTACGTTCTTCTTACCTTTATGACAATTGGGATTGGCAGTTCTGATAGAAGTATAGATTGGATACGTTGAAATCACCGGCTGTTTCTAATTTCTCTAGATTCAGTTCACCACTTGGTTCACCTGCTATTTGATTTGTGTACACTTTCGATTAATTGTTTTTGAGATTTTCGAAATCGTTCCCGTTTTATTTTGTAATTTTCATGTTTGTAAGAAAAAGTCTTCCTATCTTTAAAATCTATCTACAATATTCGTTGTTTCGTATGTATGTTTAATTAAGTATACAATTAAATTCTCTTCCAGTCATGATAACGAGAAATCAAATCAAAATTTAGATTTATATCCATGACCGTTCTACCAAAACATATCTAAAACCTAAAATCTAAGAATACGAAGGATTGTTTCATCCAGCGTGGCATACTGTATATAACCAGTATATACAGTACTCCACATCACCCCTGCCCCAACTACTTCTCACGTCCACTCTCTTCTTCAGTAACTTCCTCAATAGTACCCACCGTTCCAGCGTAAGCTAAAGAGCGCAAAAAATATCAGTCCGACCATTCTAGCTTCAACACCAAAACCAAAAACGTATATGTACACATGAACAAGAAGAGAAACAAAAGCAAAAACGAAAAATCAATCCTCGTTTAGGTACATACTAGAAGCTCTAGCTCTTGTGGGAGCTTTTGAAACCGGTAAAGGGATCTTACGTGGGTCGATTCTACGTCTAGGTTCCTCTGGATCCGAAACGTTCTATATTCAACGAAAAGTTTTAGTCTCAGTCTCAATCCTAAAACAATTGACTACTCACGGTGACAGTAGCTCTCTTTGAATAATTAGTTTCAGCCATGGTAAGAGGTCTGGAAGGTGGTAAAGGTCTATTCAAAGCGTAATCAATAACTGAAATACTTGGATTGGGATTGGTTAGATGTGGTGTCCTTGGAGTACGAGGTGTACGAGTTCCAGCTGTTGCAGTGTATGCTGTTGGTGCTTTCGATTTTGGTTTTGGGAGGGGGATCTGATGAGGCTGTTGAGGGGAGAGATAGGATTCGGTTACTATGATCGTTTGTCTTCGGGTTGGTGGGTCTGGTTTTTGCGAGGTTTGGGAACGAGCTTGGGATTGGGATTGGGACTTGGGTGTTGAGTTAGTTCTGTGATTGTCGTTCTAAGATCATAACTCACTGGTGGCTGAAGTATTATCTGAAATATTGTAAAAATGGCAGGTCAGAGCCTAACAAAGTTGTTTGCTGCGAAGACACCCACCGTTGGAGCTGCTTTAATCGGGATGTTTCCTGAAACACCACTTAATCCCAATGCCGAAACACCAGTCGAAGAATGATCAGGTGGTGTCTGAGCTTTACCTAATGGAGCAGGCATGACGATCTACAACGGAACACGGTGTTAGCTATCCAATCGAAATCGTAACGTACATTAGGTCTTGGTCTGCCTGGCATCGGTATACTTGGGACAGAACGTTTCGATCGTACCGATGGAGTTGGATTCAGATTCTGATTCAGATGTTGGTGCTCATGTTGATGTTCTCGTACGGGTCCTTCCTCGATGATCGCAGATAACTCTTCATCGTTCCTTAATGCTCCAGCTACTCTTGATCGACTTCTAGATCGAGGTGTTTGAGTTACAGTGGCAGGTGTACCAATCGTTGACCTATCTCCATGTCAGTACTCCATTTATCAAGCATGATAAAGACTTACGCTGGTAAAGGTCGTGAAGCCGGATCAACAGATCCCATAGAAGATTGTCGACTATGTCCCTGTCCCCTAAAAGGGAAACTAGGATATCTCCCACCATCCAAAAAACCCTGGTTTGAACCAGAATGACTATCACCCCGTCCACCATGTGAATGTGAATGAGCATGAGCATGATAAGTCGAACGAGAGGGTTTTCGACTTGGAGCGTTAGGTAAAGGTTTTTGCCAGAGACTATCGTCGAAACCTGAATTCTGTTCTGAGAGGGTTCGAATGGGTTTGGAAGGGGCTGAACGAAGGAGGGCTTTTAGTTGGGGATCGTGGTCGATTCTTTCTAGATATGAATCGGCGGCGTTTGTTGATCTCGCTTTGGGGGGACGATGGGGGGTACTTCGTGAACTTTGATTTTGAAGAGTCTGGGTAGGTATTGGTACAGGTACAGGTGCAGGCTGTGGTTGAGGTTGTGGTGGTCCGGTTTGAATTATAATCTGTTGAGGTACCATTTGGGGTTGAGGCATGGGTGGGATTTGTGGTACGAAGACTGGAGGTGGGACTATAATTGGTTGCATTGGTGTTTGTGAGAGATGCGGTTCGAGATAATGACCTTTTTCAGATGGATAACTAGTTTCCCTAGGTGGCTGTTGATGTCCCGTATGATCTGGTTTCAAGAATGGTTGAGGTCGAGGTGTTGTTGCATATAAATAGGGACTTTTGGTGGTTGTTTGGAATTGATCCATGGTTGGGTTCGGTGGTGGTGGTGGACCAGGATAGGTGTTTTGGGTAGGTTGTTGAAGGATAATCGGAGATTGTGGTTGCGGTTGTGGTTGTGGTTGGGGTTGGAAGTGACCTTGATATTGACCTTGTTGAACCTCTTGCATTGGGATTTGAGGTTGAGGTTGAGCTTGCAACGGTTGTTTGAAATCACCTTGAACAGGATATGGGGATTGCATATTTTGAAAGCCCGGATGCTGAGGTTGCATATTCTGATAACCCTGTTGCTGTTGCTGTTGAGGCTGAGGTTGGTGTTGAGGTTGAGGTTGTGCCAAAGTCTGTTGGATACTTGGATAGTTTTGACCACCCGCACCAGCACCGGGTGGTGATTGCCATTGCCAAGGGGGGAAACTTTGAATCTGATCAGCCTGAATCGGTGGTGATCCCATAAATTTCTCTGCTACTTGCCAAGCCTAAACTCGTCAGTCAACCGAATCGATTCCTCAGTTGATCTTTTGACTCACCTCAGCTCGTCCTTCCTCGCTACCTCTGGCTCTGGCATCTCTAACCTGAAGTTCTTCATGGTATTTATACAACCTAAATTAACAGTCAGTCTAAGGCAATTAAAAATGAAATCCCCAACCCACCTATCCCTAGCCTCTTCGAAACATCTATTAACCCTTCGTTTCTCCTCTTCAGTCCTTCTCCCCTCCTCCCTAGCCCGTCTCAAAGCCCTAACAGCAGCAGCCAGCTCTTGCTTATAAGTCCTAACCTGATCAACGTTATCTTCTGCAGCCCTTTCAATCAAGAATCTTTGGTTCCTCTCAGAAATTAGTTTAGCTTGGACGGAACGTAATTGAAATTCTGCGTTTTCGAGTTTAGCTAGGGTAGAGGCTAGTTGGGTTGCTTCCTTTATTTGACCTAGGTTGTCTTGTTCTTGTTGATGGGCGACTTGTTCTAGCGCTTCACGCATTGCGTACATGTTTGGACTGGTTGTGTTAGCTGTGATAGGTTTTATTGATTGACTAGATGGACTTACTAGGTGGTAAAAGCACTTCCTTGGGTTATTGCATCAGCGTCATAAACGTCGTCACGACTTTCACCATGGTGTTCATGCTGGTATCCAAGACCGTGATCATGTTCGTTTTCGTAATCATGTTCAAGTTCAGGTTCGACACCGTCGACGTTGGTTCCGTCATTCGATCTTCTATACATACTAGCCGAATCTGAAGGTCGTAGTTCTCGAGGTAGTCTTCCTTCGTAAGGATTGAAAGCTGATTGTAATTCGTATGTTGAGGGGACTCGATTTGGATATAGATTGTGTAGTCTTGCGTTGAGAGCTTTAAGACTATATTTGTAGGGATGAGAAAATCAAGATTAGTGATCAGTTATTGAAAGGGAATATATGTAGGATAATAAGCTTTCACTCACTCTAACGGAGCTGATTGTCCATCGTTCTCTGCAAGTGCCATCAATTCTGATTTTGATAGTGTGTAGGGATCAAACGTGTTTACCATGTGTTGAGAGTGATGATGGTTATTGTTCATGTCTGTGAGAGCTATTGTTTGAATGGGTATTGTTGTATTGTCTTGTTGTTGTTCAGAACTTGTTGTTGTTCGAGGTGATGTCGTTGAGTTCTTTGTTAGCTACAACTTATTACACTCTCTATTATATTAGACATTCAGGGTATCAAACAGAGAACAAAGCTCAACAATCTAAAGGATAACTTAGAGATTACAATTAACTTAGACGCAAATGGAACTGAAACGTGAGATAGATACGTGAAACAAAGGTACCATCAATCAATCACCATCAAACCACAACTCCGCCACAAAACCATTTCAGCTGCCACTTTATCGAACTCAACGCATTGTCATACGGACAATTGCGGCGTTTGATTATAAGTTTAGTGACTGTAGCCAAAACAGCGATGACGACGTCGAGACTGACAGATTGTATTGTGAGATCCATTTCACCGCTTAGCGAAGTTCTGAGCTACTCGAACTACGTCATCGGATGTAACTCCCACGTGGTAAAATCAAAATTATACGCGTACAGTAACATTTTCAGTGCTCCACCCAAACCCACGAATGGATATATCTGTGGTGCAGTGATCCTAGTGAGAATAAGGAAGCATATAACTCAGTTAGACATTTGCTTTCTACTTGTTATAACTTCAAACGAAATAATCAAATAACTCAAAGCAAAAAACTCTTTGAGAGGAAAGAAACACTTGGTCATCAACCCCACATTCACCCCAGAATTTTCACACCCCACGTTCATACCGGCGGTAGTTTCTTTAGCACGTAGCCCATTAATTTACCGTTATTCGACCATTCGAACGAATAGATAAATCAGTGAGTAGTTCTCATTCAGAAACGAGTACAGAATCCTATCCCATCTCAAGGTATCTACAGGTAAACTGACATCTACTGTAGTAAAAAACTTTTACAGAATGTCATTCCGTAACTCCTTACTTCGAGCTCGTCCATTGACGACACCATCAACTCGTTCGTTCACGACGAAACCTTTTGTTAGATTGAATCAACTTCAATCACAACAGAAACCTATATCGGTACTTGGAAATGGAATTAAATATAGATATTTGAATACATCAAGTCCAGCTCATGATGGTGGACAAGAGGAGGCACCACATTCTGGTATCAATGTTGACAAACCAGTTAGAATGGATACGTGAGTGGTGGTGGGATTGATTAACATGAATCAGTTGCTGACGAGAGTTGTCTATTTCATTTCATTTCTACTCTACACCATACTCACTCGGTCTTATTCGGCCGTTACAACCTGCTTCATAACATCCTTTGACACCATCACCCTCACCCTCGCCATCACCATGATCACGCTCGAACCTCTCACCCTCCCTTCTATCTCCTCTCCTCCTCCTCCCATCCCTTCTCAACACGTTGCTTTGGGTCCCCTTGGTCCCCTTGGTGCCCCTGCCCTGCCTTCACTCCTTCACTGGGATACCACCACTACCACTACCACTGTTACCATGTCATGGGTTGATCTATCCTTTGGTTGTTGATGTCTCACCTGTCGTGTTGATCACTGATCACTGATGGTGACCTGGATCTCACTTCGCTTACTGAAATTTTTTGATGTGCTCATTGTGTGCGTATTCTTTTATTCCTCATCTTTTTCAACCTACATTCTTCATCTCTTTCTCATCTTCATCCTTCTTCACTTCTATTTCTACTTCCATCCATTCCACTACACCAATCGTCATCTTCTTTTGTTATCAACTTCCCCCCTTCTTTCCCATCTCATCCTTCTCAAATCAACTTATAAAACCCCTTCGTCCAACCCTATCCCCTACCCCTAACAAACACTCTTTTCATTCAACCCTCAACGACCATCATCTCCCCTTATTAATTTCATTGAAATCGCATCTCATCTCATCCTTTCCTGCTGTACAACAACGATCACGTTGTCTACTCTTATTCCTTTCTTCCAAATCTCCTTGAAACGTTTGTTTCTCCCGGTCACGAAAAAAACAAACCCAAAAAATTAAAATCATAATTACAACCTCATCTCCTGATCATACGATTCTTTTTCTTCCAACAACTTCTTGATTAACTTTTTCATCTTTCCATTTTCTTTCATTCAAAAATGCACCCAAACCTACGTACCATCTCCTTCTGTCCTCCAACAACTTTTTTACGTCGACATCTGTCAACTTCGACTCGACTTCTTCCTCGACATGGTCTCGTTACTCGATCTCATTCACGTGGTATCGCTGTCACCGCAATGGCACCTTCTATGTTCAGTCATCCTGCACCTGAACCTGGAGCTGATTTCAACGTCGTCATGATTGGTGCTGGTGTGAGTTATCCCCTTTGTGGAATGAATAATGACTGACATCCCTCAGAACATCATGTTCGGTTCAGATGAAGGACCTTGGAAGTGAGTTCCTTACCGTACTCAGCATCCTTCGTTTCATCACTCAACCCAACCTTTCTAGTCATTCTTTCCGATTCGAACATAAATTAGGTCCAAGACTCAAGGTCACAGCTTTGATCGATCCATCAATCGCCCGTGCTGAAGGTGTTCTCGAGGGTAAAAGACAAAGTTTCGTCGAATCTGCCTACAGAGATACGAAAGTCTACAAGACTATTGAAGATTATCGAAGGGCTTTAGCTAAAGAGGATAAAGATCCACAGTGAGTTTTGATTCATGATTCGCAGCTGACAATCAGTGCTATTGTCGTTGGTTGTCCACCAGCTTATCGTGGTGGTGTCACTAAAGGTGTTGATCTCGAACTCAACTTGATCAAGATGTTCCCTGAAACCGCCTACTTCATCGAAAAGGTGAGTCACCTCATTGGAGAAAGACTAATTTCCTTCAAAGCCCGTTGCTACAGGATCAGTCGAAAGTGCTAAAGAAGTTACCCAAGCTTTGATCAACAACGGTAACATCGTTTCTGTCGGTTACATGCTTAGATATCTTCGATGTGTTCAAAAAATGAAACAAATCATTCACGAGAACAACTTGACGGTTATGGCTACTAATGCTCGTTACGTGAGTATTGAAACATTCGTATGAAACTTGAACTGAAGGTTGATCGTTATTTGTAGTCTTGCGCATACGAGGCTATCGCTAAACCAGCTTGGTGGAATAAATCGATTGATATGGGTCCAGTTATCGAACAAGGTACCCATTTCTGTGATTTATCAAGATATTTCGGTGGTGATGTAGACATCAATTCTGTTGTGTAAGTAAATGCTATATACGTGAGACGTTCACTGACATTCATTCTTCAGCGCGCGTTCAGTTGAATTCTACGAAGCTCCAGGTCAACTATCAAAAATCCCTATTGATGAATCCAAGATTCCTGAAGACCAACGTATCCCAAGATTAACATCTGCCGTTTGGAAATATGAAAACGGAGCCGTTGGATCGTTCACTCACGCAGTTGCACTTCAAGGAACTGCTTACAGTTGTGAATTGGAATTATGGGCTGATGGTATGTCAAGATCATTTTTTCTGCTAAGATTAAACTAACACCGGGGGATAGGATACCAAATGCGTCTAGTTGATCCATACAACGCACCAACTCTTTACGTCAGAAGACCAGGTGACGACCACGAAGAAAGACATGTTTTCACAGATGACGATCCGTTCTTCTCGGAAGTTTCAAATTTCGTCGATGCGATTGAAGGTGGTCCCGATCCACATATCCTAAGTTCTTTCGAGGATGCTGTGGGTTTTTCTTTTCGTACTGAGATGGGAATGGTTTACTGATGGGTTTGTTTTTAGACGAAAACTTACGAACTTACTTGGAAAATCAGAACGGCTTCTGAAGAAGCTAGAGCACCTCGTGTTTAGGTAGACTCGAGTGGATTATATATTGATATTTATTTCTGGGGGGTTCATGAGAAACAAAAGGAATAGGTTGATTTGGTGATTGAAAATGGTAATATTCAGTTTACACACAAAAGATAAAGGAAAAACATGCATGCAACGTTTAATGAGTCCCATCTAAAATAAAATCTATCACCCAGCTACCAAACTTAACTGACATCAACCTCTGAAGTCATTTTCTTGAGTTCATCCCGTTTAGGCATCTCCTCTTGACGAATGAAGAATAATATGATAAAAGTCATGACAGATAGAACGAGGTTGGCTAGGAACACCAAATGCAATGCGTGGGAATAGGCATGGATAGCCGCTACTTTAGGTCCATGGGGTAGATCTTTGATCGATGAAGTCGAATGACGGATTAGGGAGATTATCTAGTCGGGTTAGTATGGAGAATTGAGGGGGTAGACTTACTTCTTCCGCTTTGGGACCTGTTATGGTCTCTTTCAGATCTTTGATTAGGATCGTTTGGACTAGGGCTGCACTGAGGGCTACTCCTAGGACTTGACCGATTGAGCGGAACATGTATGTCACTGTTGTTAGCTGAGTTTAAGATTTGACGGCCTACTACTTGTTGCGACAGCTCTGGTTTTGGTTGTTAGTACGGGATAAAAGTAGGAATGGACTACTCACGTTTCACCTTTACCCTCTCTAGTGATTGTCGTCATCAAAGCGACCAACGTTGAAGTTAACACTCCAGCATATCCGAAACCAGCTGGAACCTGTGCTAACCAAGTTAACCAATCTGGAGAATTCTCGTCCCATAACGTCAACAACCCCGAGGAAACCACGATAAACCCAGATGAGATTATCGAAGTCCAATAATATTTCCCGGATGATCGGATCATATACCCAACAGCTAAACTACCGAATCCAACTACTATACTGTAACTCAACAGATGGGCTCCGGCAACTGAAGATGATTTCAGTTGAACGGCTGAGAAGTAGAGTGGTACGTTGTATAGAATTGAGAAATTGTTGATTACGAGGGTTAGGTTGGAGAGGGCTACTGCTAGTTGAGTTCTACGGGTTAACATTCCTAGAGGTAAGATTGGTTCTTTGACGTATAAACCTTCAACTAGGATGAAGAGAATTGTGAAAACTCCTGAAACGATTAATAGAGACCAGATCAATGGGTCTGACCAGAGATAATCGGTTCCATCGGATTTTTGGGATGAGGTTTTAAGAGAGATTGAAACTAGTAAGGAGGAGATGGCGATTACTAAGGTTGAAGAACCGAGATAATCTATTCGGGCTAGACTTGATCGGAGAGTTGGTTTGGTTGGTGGGGCGGTTGAGAGTGGGAGGGTGGTGGTTGATGGAGTTCTTGAGGGTGGTGGAGGGACGTCACGAGCGGGAATGTTGACGTTGGTGTAGACTAGGAAACCTGCTGCTGCTAGGAAGGGGATTTGGATCAGGAAAGCGAATCTATGTTTTATTAGTGTTGTTGTTATCATTGCACGAACCTCCATCCGAAAGTGTCTGATAAGATTCCACCAAGTGGTCCACCTGGATTCACAGTGTCAGTCATATATCCGTGATCCTACAGGATACTTGCCTAAAGCTGAACCAAGACCGTAGAAGATATTAACATATCCCTGGAACAGACCTCTATGATGTAAATCAACTAAATCTGACATGATGATACTACCAACTACACTTTGTCAACATACAATGACTCTCCCACTGGCGAACATGAAGTTAACTCACCACTAGCCACTCCACCACCACCAATCCCTGCCACCGTCCTTGCCATAATCAAGAAATACATGTTAGGAGCCACCCCACATAGGATCGTTCCGAGTAAGAAAAAACTCAAACCAGTTAAATGAGCGTTCCGTCGTCCGATGAAATCTGATAATCTACCGTAGATAGGTGTGAAACAACATAACGATAACAGATAAGCGGTTCCTAACCAAGAAGCTTGATTTGATGAATTGAAATATGAGCCTATATCCGATCTATGTTTTTTCTGTCTTAGTATTGATATTAATTGGTGTGGAGAATGAAGCTTACAATAAGGTAGCTACTACTGTTGAATCCAGTGCCACCAGAAACCCAGCTGACCAGAGGGAGATACAGACTAGACGGAATCTTAGAGGTGATAGACCTGCTAGATTGTGATGCTCTTTAAGGGGTGGGGGGATGAGAGGTGTCTGTTCTGTTGATGACATTGTTGATAGTGAGAAGTAAGAGAAAGTTTGGATATCTTTTTTTATTTCTATTTTATCTGTGGATCCAGCAGTCAACTCCAATCGGGCGCACCGAAGCCGCCGGCGTCGTCCTAGAAAGGATAGATAAGACGGAACGTTATTTGGTACTCTCAGATAAGCCATCAAGTTAAAGGGGGAGGGTTATATAAAGTATAGATTAAATTGCACTTGCTTAATGTACTCGTACTTGTATCTCACTCGACTGCCTGCCATAAACCTTATCCTTACCTCATTGATATCCTCTTCCTTGACATTCCCTTCCAACACCAACCAACCCCCTTCCTCACTCTTACCCTCACCATGCTCCCCTTCGTGGGCGATGTCGAGTTATCTAGAGTCCTCATCGCCAACGTCTTAGGTTACACAAGTATAGCTTGTTGGTTGTGTGCCCAATTCCCGTGAGTCCTGGTCATCAACGAGGGACGTTAGCCTGATAAAACCATCTCAGACAAGTACTCAAGAATGCAACTTTGAAATCATGTGAGGGGTTGGCACTACCTTTTCTGGTTAATTGGCTGTTCGGTAGGTTTCGTTTAATTTCCTTCGATTGGGAGTTTTGAGTTGACCTTTGGTGTTTTAGGTGATATCACTAATATCATTGGATGTATTCTGACCAATCAATTACCTTTTCAAGTGCGTTTCTTTACCTTTAATTGATAATTGTTAGCTTACGTTCAACACGATTAGACCTACCTCGCTGCATATTTCTGTTTAGTGGATTTAGCTCTGGTCATTCAATTTTTCTATTATCGAACACCAGCACCTGCGCCAATACCTAGAAGTTTCTCTTATTCCTCACCTCAAAACTCTTTAATACTACCCTCACCACATCTCAACCATTCAAGATCAGTTTCGCATCCACCTCCTCTATCCAGTAGTGTTATCTCAACGGGTAGACCAAGAGTATTAAAACGATCACAATATTCACATTATTCAAGTACGTCAGTATCGGGACTTCCAAATGCTGCTACATCGACTGCACCTGATATTACGGTTATTCCACCATCTGATGGATCTTATCAAGCGATTTATGAAGCTGCATTGGATGTTGCTAGAGCTGCTGAACGTGCTTCGTCACGTAGGAGTCGGTCTAGAAGGAGGCGGTTGAGTAAACAGACTGATTCAGGTCGGACTACTAGGGCTGCTAGTTATAATCATGAGACGGGGGCTGGTGGTACTGGCATCAGCGGTGGTGCTGCGGCTGGGGCTGATTTAATGGAAAGTTTTCATTCAGAGTTATCAGCTCGTACAGAAACCACTGGTGATTTAGTTGAAGATGATACCCTATCACCTAGACTGACATCTTCAACACCGAACATAATGGATGACAGGGGTAGATCAATGCAAAGAAACAGAATCACGATATCAAGAATGCAATCGATCGAAGGTTTACCTCAACATCCCCATCAACATATCCCAACAACCCCTGGAATCGGAGAAGAAATGAGGGAAACTGTTAGAAGTAAATCTAGAAGTGTTAGTATGGTCCGAGGATCAAGTGGGAGAGGTAAAGGTAGAAGAGCTGCTGGTGTGGCTTTTATGAGTTTTGGAATATTTTTGGGTTTCAGTTTACCTAGAGGAAATGTCGATAACGGACTTTCGACAAATTTTGGTATAGAGAATATATCGGGAAACGTGATATCGTATAATCAACATCAGAATATCAATCCGTCTTGGACGATCAGACATCCAACTGTTGTCAATATACCTTCTTATATCTATTTATCGATTGAATCACCACAGTTACCGGAGGAACCACCGAATTTTCAGAGAATCGTTGGAAGAATCTCAGCTTGGACTTGTACGACTTTATATCTTACATCGAGATTACCACAGATTTGGAAGAATGTACGTGATTTCTATGGTCCTTGGGGGATTGTGATACTGATCATTGATGTCGTTATAGTTTACTCGTAAATCGGTCGAAGGGCTTTCGATTTTATTATTTATTTTCGCGTTTTGCGGGAATTTAACTTATGTTTTGTCGATTTGTCTGAATCCAGCTGGAGATGGTGATCCATCTGAATCAAGTCATTATCTGTTAGAAGCATTACCGTCAGTTCATTCCTTGCTCAAAATTCACAACATACTGAAAACTTTTTACAGATACTTAATGGGATCAGGCGGAACTTTGATATTCGATCTAACGATAATGATCCAATCGTTAGTTTACGGTTCATCACCCCCAATCCCATCTACACCATTAGACAGACGTCGTGAGAACAGAAAGAAGAGATTTAAATTCAGACATGTGGAGGATAATTTACATGAAAGACAGCCTTTGTTGATTGAACGTGAGAGACGGGATAGGAGTACGAGTGTGAGTAGAGGTGGGGGACCTGTTAGTCCGACCAGGATCGTTTCGGCTGGTGGATTTGGTAGATAGTTTAGATTGGGTTTCGGGGTTCTATAGTGTTATATTATATCATAGGAGTGGGTTCATTTATTGTTTCGTTATTCTTAGATGATTTTTATTTTTGTAATTCTATGTAGACCATTGCATTGTTAGATTTTGGTCAGAGTGGAAATATCTACTTTCAAATGGGGGTACCAGTCATGTGTGGTAGTTGAGGTCAATACATACAAGTACAGCATACAATCAAATAGAACTCGAGTAAACACTCGTACAATTATATAAATATTCTACTAAGACAAACACTGATTCAAAACAAGGTTACGATATGACCAAACGCATCCTACACAGTCATCGGTAAATCCTTGACAAGATCCAAACAATCTTTAACATGAACCTGAATCTTTCCAATACAATCAAAACAAAGACCACCAACATCGACCAAAAGCAATTCATGTAAATCAGTCGAAACCTTGATATTCTTTTTAATGTTTTGGACGTGTTTCAACCATCTAGTCTTAGAATCACAACCAGACCCACAACCACAACCCAATTCCAAAGACCTATTCAAAATCCTCATCAAACCCTCCAAACGACATCTCTTGAGATGTTTGAATTTCTCCAAATTCTCTTCAGTGAGTAAAACCATTTCCTCTTCTGTCCAATCAACCTCCTCATCGTCAGCGAGTAAAACATGATAACTAGCTAATTTGGCTGTATCCCAGAATCTAAAATAACAACTGACCGCGTAAACCCCTCGAGGGTTTTCACTGATGAACCTGATGAGATGTTCACGAGCGATCACGAGTGTTTTGTTACATTGATAACCTAAACTTGCACGGATGACTCCTGAGGTGATAGGTAATGTTGGTAGGATTGTGGTTAAGTCGGTAGAAGGTGTAGTGGGTGAATAAAGGAGATCAAGGAATGATTTTAAGATTGAGGTGGTTTCGGGGACTTTCCAAGTGTATGGGTCTTTGGTGGGGATTGGGGCTTTGATGAGGTTGTCTTTTGGGGGTGGGGTTGGTGGGGATGAGTTGGTTGGGGTATCGATTGAGTTGGTGAAGAGGTTTGGGGTTGGGTCGGTTGGTTTGATTTCGAGGTTGGGAGTTGGGCGGTTGGTGTTGGCGTTGGCGTTGCCACCACTGGTGCTGGTACTGCTGGTTGATCTTCGTAGATTGAATTTCGAAAGTAGATTCGATTTACCTGACCCAGATTGGATTCTCCAATTAGGAACGAAACCGTAACTAAACCAATATTAGTCCTTGAACCAAAATCAAATTTGAGCAAACGGGGGAAACATACTAAATATGAAAGAAAACAGTTTCGTTCTCTAACAATTTCTTGTGAACCAAGAAAAAACCTCCGTCGATTGAACATAATTCTATATCACCTAATTCACCGTTTAGCAGTGGTGCCATTTCGTATTTCTTTTCGTTGGCTGGGTAAGGGTGGAGAGTGTAGGGTGGTGCTGGGGAAGTTGGGATTTGAAGGGTTGGCGCTGAAGGGGAGGGCGAGGGGGAGGGTGATCTTGGATCGAAGATTGATGAAAGGATTTTATCTGGGTGTGTCATTTTCTATTGTTCAATATCTTTATAGTCTTTGTCCAGTACGTAGCTCTGTTATTACTATATAACTTGTTCGACAATTAATTAAATGACTGATTATTTAGTATCACAATTCCAAATTGATGAAGGAACAAATCACAATCCCCCCAAACCAACCCATTCTTATATCACCCAACAGCCCGAAATCCATTATACTCAAAGATCCATTCACCTCGTCCGGTCATTGTTTTAATATCAGCACACTGAACAAAGGAAGGTGAACGTTACTTTGTCGCTTTCAATCGGGTTAACTAAGACAATGGTCTTTTTATGGGTTTTCGTTCGGGGTTAAGGAGGATCTTCGTAGGATTGGAATTTCAAAGGAGATTTTTTTGGGTTTGGCTTGGATGGGTTTTGGTTTTGGACTTGTTTGATAGGTTGTTGGTTTGCTGCTTGATGATTTCTAGTGTTGGCTTGTAGTGTGAGTACGAATCTGGTTAGTTATCAACCTTTACAAAGGATCGTTGACGACGCCACGTTTCAATGTCACCAGATGACCACACATTAACCGCTCTTGGCGAGTGCATTACTAATATGATACAAAGAAGAGAATTGAACCGAATGATGAACTGAGTAAATTCGATGATTGATACACGATGACAAAAAAAACGACAATTTCTTTCCGAGTTTTATGCCTTTTTACTCTTCCTTTGTCGAAACAGCTGATCCCTTGACTGATCGACGTGTTCTCGTCGCTGCTTGTTCTCTCGTCATTCGTGTTCCTAAAAGACGGTCCCAGTTGGTGCTAATTCAAGTTAGTACACCATTAACGAGAACCACGCCATGACTCACAAGAAAGGTTGACTGAAATTCGCTTTGATACCATATGCTTGATGATGGATATCATGGTAATCGGCGTTGTTGTAGAAGAAGAGTTGACAAGGATCCCACCAAAGTCTATATCCACAATGATCGTCAACCGTTTTTATAGTTGATAAACTGAATAACAAAACAGCTTGTCTAACCGACATGAAAGCTAGTGAATGAGCGATAGCTGCGCCCAGAGTATCCAGTAAAAGTCCTTCGAAAGGATGATTGTACAATGCACCAAACGCGTAAGGTACGTATAGTCTATGATGGACGCTGTGGAAATGACGATAAAGGAATTTTGAGGTATGGAAAAGACGATGTAAAAAGTATTGCCATGTATCGATTAAGAAACTAGATCAACGTCAGCCCGGCCGAAAAAGAAATTTTCTGCTTGTAAACTCACAAAGCAAAGAGCAATTGGGCAGTTGGTATACCCCACCAATAAACCCATCTAACTATATTGGCACCATGAGATTTGAGAATTTCTTCACCAGTCCTTTTCCCTAGTAGAAGTAGGATACCGTCACCGACTCTAGGAGCTAAAGCACTCATTTCACCTAGATAGTCACGATGGATTTCGCGTTTGAGTATGACTTCATCGCTCTCTAACCAAGCTAAACCTAGAGCAGTTTGAATGACTTGTTGTAAGATGACAGCTTTGATGACGTCCATTACGGTTGCTTTGTTCCGCGATAAAACTTCCGGCGATTCGTGTATCCTTCTTTTCTCGAAATATGGTAGTTGAACTATGTCTAATGTATGGAAGATTAATGATAGAACCCAATAAAGAAGGATTGGGGCTAGTAAGGATAGATGTTTATCTGACATCCATGGTAGAAGGGATGGTTCGAATGTGTGGTATACGGGAGGTGAGAGGTTCGTTGGGGTGATGATTGATAGAAGGGTCGCATTGTGTGAATACTGAATTGATGAGAGTGAATCGTACATGTTGGATGATTGGTGGTTGGGGTTTGTGGATGTGAGTATTAAAGTATAGACAGATTGATAGCAAGAGGTGAAAAAAATCGGGGGGAGTCGGATGATCGATGGTGGCGACGCTCGGGCTTTAACGTGGGTGTAAAGGTTCTAAAATAGGTAAAGAATGTGTTTAACGAGTTGATCTTGGAGAGTGGTGGGGTAGACGTGGATTGGTGTTTAGGAGAGATTAAAGATATTGAGATTGTAGGAGTTATATTATATTAAATGAAGGTAAAAGATTTGTTAGAAGTGAGTGGAAAAGTGAAAAAGAGGAAAAACACCCAGAGTGAAAAACAACAACAGTCAACAGTCCCCGGTGACGAAGGTTTTCTTACGTAATTAATATTCTAGGCGATAAAGGTGGGGTTCAATTAAATTACCAGCAACCTTCAATCCTTCTTTCCTATGTTCTAATGGAATTTGGATATAATTATCAACTAAACTCTTTTAAATCTACATATACATATCCTGTATAGTAGGACCCCTTCTTTCACCATGGATGATCAACAATCAGCAGATCTCAATCCTGCTGAAATAGTCCAAGAAATGCAGAATCTTACAGATATCGAAGGTGACCTAGCTGAAACTGCTTTAGCAGTTGCAGCTCCTTCTTCCGAACCAATCGATGTCAATAATGAACATCAACCGAAACAGCAGGTACAACTGGATCAAGCACTACCGACAGAACCTCAATCCACGTCTTCTGCTTCTGCTTTGCTTGAGAGCGCCGAGCATACGGAACAAATCTTGGAAGAGGCTATACATCCAGGACCAGCAACGGACGACGTTAGTGGAAGTACAAAGGAGAAGGATGACAATGCAATTATATCTGAAGCTACGACTGAAGCTGCAGCTGCAACTGAAATTGAAACTTCAAATTTCCAGGATGCAGAGCCTTCGATTGTCGAGCCAGCAACAGAATCCGCAGCGGTCAACGATACTGCTGCATTGATTGCGATAGTTTCATCTGAAAATGATCAACCGATACTTGATGATTCGACCATTTTACAACCGGAACTTCAGTCTCAGACTCAATCACTAGCTGAGGAGTCTTCAGTCGCTCCAACTGTTATTCCATTAGCATCAGGTTTACCACCACGTCCAGTTGCTTCTCAATTCTTCCAAAATGACAACGGTATCATTTCAACACCTACAACTCCTGTATCTGATTCTTTCCCTATCAACAACGCTTCCCAACCTATCCCAACATCAGTCATCGCACAAACAGAATATCCATCCTCCTCCTCGTCAACACCTCTGACCCCTTTACCTGAAGGTTTAAATCATACATCTGCAAGTGTCATCTCTAATCCTCATCTCATTCGATCATATCAAGAAGGTTAGCCATTTGTTTGAATATCATGTATGACCCGTAAAACTGATCCATTTAGATCCTGATCCACAAACAGTTTTATCCCTGTTCGACTGGTCAGTCAGTAAGACTGAAATAAACGATGGCAGAATATGGTACACTGAGTTAGCTAAGGATAGTCCAACTGCTGTACGTGGAGATTAAAAACAAACCTGACCAGCAGACACAACCATTATTAGCCCTAGTCAATCTAGAATTAGCTTTATCGAATTTTCCAGAAGTTGAGAAACTGTTCGCAGGTGCTCTAAGAGGACCTTCAGGAAGTGCTACAGCATCTGCAGATGCCAATGTTTGGAGTAGGTCCATGTGATTTACTCTCAAATTTCAATACTGATCAAAATCACAGAGACGTATTTACATTATATCAGACGTCAACATCCTATCACGGATGATTCTCCAAATTACGATCAAACAAGAGCGACAGTTACAGCAGCTTATGAATACGCTTTGAAAGAATGTGGTTTCGATCGAGAAAGTGGAGATATCTGGCAGGAATATATTGCTTATCTAAGTGATGCTAAGGTGAGTGTTATGATAAGAAATTCAGCTTGTATCTACTGACAGATTGTTCTAGCCTAAAAACACATGGGACACTCAAAAACAAATGGATGAAGTTAGGAAAACATATCAAAAAGCTGTTTGCATCCCGTTGAACAATGTTGAGACTCTATGGAAAGCATATGACGCCTTTGAGAGTGGATTGAACAAGCTCACGGTAAGTCTAAAGTGAATAGAAAAGGGCCTTATCCTGATCGACGCGTAGGCCAAAAAATTCTTAGCAGATAAATCACCAGCGTACATGACGGCTCGAACTGCTTTACGAGATCTACGAAACTTGATGGACAGCCTCCCAAATCCAATTCTACCACCTCACCCAAATTTCTCTGCTGAAGATCGAAAGGTCGTTTCGTCTTGGAAAGCTTATCTGAAATGGGAAGAAGGTAATCCTTTGGTTATCACCGATAATGAAGTTCTGTCTACGAGGATCGGATACGGTTTACGAAAATGTTTAGGTCAGATGAGACATTTCCCTGAACTTTGGTGAGTGGTATCATACCTCTGTGCAGCTCGATTACTGATTTTTTTGTGTTAGGCAATACGCTGCAGCTTATTATGCTAAGAGCGGGAATCTGGATGAAGCTGTAACATATCTTAAAGCCGGTATTGAAGCTTGTCCCCAGAGGTAAGCCAGCATTTTCATCCAGAAACGATCCACTGACCAGGAATCTAGTTTCCTCCTCACATTCGCATTAGCAGATCTAGAAGAATCCCGTTCAAACTACAAAGTCACCCATGAAATATACGAAGCCCTATTACAATCCCTCTCACCAGATATTGAATCATTAAAATTAAAAGTCGAAATTGAAATTGATAACGCCAAAGGACCAGAGATCAAGAATGAAAACGGTAATTCCAACGGTAACGGTATGGACGAAGATGGGAACAACGAGATATCAAAATTGATCGAGGAACGTGAAAATAGGGGGAAATTGGTTGCGGAGAGAAGAGGGAAGGATATCGATGATTCAATGAGTCATTTCAGTGTGGTTTGGATCATGTATATGAGGTTCGCTCGTCGGGCTGAGGTATGTCCGATATTCTTCTGATGAGTTTTATGGCTTACGTGAATAGGGTATCAAATCTGCTAGAATCGTTTTTGGTAAAGCTAGGAAATCTCCACATATCACTTGGCATGCTTACGAGGCTTCTGGTGGGTATCCATGAACTCTCAGATTGGTCTTGACTGATTATGCTCGTTTTTAGCTTTAATGGAATATCATAGCAATAAAGAGGCACCGGTTGCTATCAGAATTTTCGAGCTTGGTTTAAAGAGTTTCTCAGAGAATGTAGACTACATTGTTAGTTATCTCCAGTTCTTACTCTCGATCAACGATGATATCAGTGAGTAGCTATGTTGCGATTAAGGTCACCTGTAAACTAATCCAATTCTTCGCTTCAGACGCCCGTGCCCTTTTCGAAAAATCAGCGTTAAAAATACCATCAGCTAGGCCGCTTTGGGATGCTTGGGCAAAATACGAATATCTGTATGGTGATTTAGCAGCCGTCCAGAAATTAGAAGCTAGATTTGCAGAGATATTCCCTAACGGTAAGTAATTCCTCAGCATAAGAAATCATCTGATCCTGAACAAAACTTGTAGATCCTCTATTGAAACGATTCGCCCAGAAATTCATTTACAACGGTGTTGACGCTATTGCATATAAGGATTTGGGATTCAATGCCCGTCCTTCAGCTCAACCCCCGATCCAACAAATCCAACCACCCCCAATACCAACTCATCAACAACCCCATCAATTCATCCATAAACGAAACGCCCCGTCTGAAACTCCACCACCGATGGGTGGACATCCGTTAGCTGGATCACCATTGAAAAGAGAATACGAGAGGGATACATATAACAATCGATCGGATAGACGTGAATCCAGATCACCGATTCGATCAGATGGCGGTGGACCTTATAAGAGATATCGAGCTGCTTCCCCGCCAAGACGATTTGGTGGTGCTCCACCATCGAACGTTGGTGGCGGTGGTTTTAAAGAACGATCACCACTTCCTCCACAGGGTTTACCTCCTCGAAACGATAGATCTTCTTTACCACCTCCCAACGCCTTTGATAGATCTGGAGTTACGATTGCGCTAGCAAGATTCATTGGTAGTTTACCGACAACACGGGCTTTTGATTGTATGTCAAGAAGCGTTCTTTTGGTCGGTAATTTGATACTGACGACAGTAATGTTTTTAGCCGCTGCGGGACCGATTTTTAGACCAGATGATATTATCGGTTTGTTCGGTAGTATCGAAAGAGATGGGGCTAGTATACCCCCACCTAGACCTGTTTATGAGGGTAGGTTTGATTGATTTGTGGGAGAGTGTCGTGTACTGATCTTTGAGTGTAGCTGAGGATAGATATCGAAGTGGACCGCCACCGACTTTTAAAGGAAGATATTAGTTTTTGAGAAATGAAGAGAAAGAGAAAGGTGATGATGATGATGATGATCTACGTATGAAGAAGAGATGAAGAATATATGGCATGATTATGATAGTCGATCATTGATTTTATGCAAATATCTGATGAACTCGTGTGCACGCGTACATGATGGAATGGTTTCCATTGTTGAGGACATTCATTACAATGTACGTCAATGGTACTAATCATCTCATGCACTCATGACAGACTCTAACACAAAAAGTGTTGAGAAATGTACCGAAGATGATCGAAAGAGTGCAACTTTTGAAATTGTTATTTGTGAAAATTTGCATAGAGTACGCAAAACTATCACAGATAAAATAGTTTTATCCCCCATAAACGTCGACATATTACTATCTCTTACACTAACACTTCACTTATTGAAAACTCCTCCTTTGATCTACTGTACTCGTACATATATACTGAAAACATCTCCCCTCCAACTATTCACCACTGCACTACTATCTGTAGAGCGAGGAGGACCGGGCGGAAAATATTCCTTCGTTTGCTCTGGTAATATCGAGGTAGTAGATCTCTTCTTTGAAGTTTAGAATATTTGAATTTTTGATCTGACTAGAGACTATGATGCGTTCGAAATACTCCTTTCCACTTCCGTCATCGGAGTGACCCAATTCTGATGTGACTTTTAGACTCCAATTCTCAAGCTTTCCCTCTTTGCCGAATAGATTATCGAAAGCGTGGGGAATGTCGGATTCTGATTTGATTCTTCTTGCAAGAACGGACTTGGTGACGTCTTCAAATGGTACATTGTCAATGTTGGCCCAAGTTGATTTTCTAATGACAGTTGAAGTGATTTCTTCGTACGCCTTGAGCCAAAGTTCTTCTGAATACTTGCTTTTACACCAGTTCTCGAGCTCTGAAAGGATTTGTTTTGTTCCATATTCGATGAGGGCTTTCTCGTGTCTTGGGTCGAAAATATTACTGGCCAAGTCTGAGATGGATTGTTTAATTGTTGAGCCTATTCCCATTGTTGATATTGTTAAACTTTTTAGAACGTATAGTATGTAGTTGCTAAATTGAATGAGTGGCGAATATCTCGAGTTGGAAAAGAAATCGAGGGGAATTACCACTTACCTCTTTCAAATCGGGAGCCTTCTTAAATTTGAATGAGAAGTCTCATCCCTGTAAGAAGGCTTTGAAAATTACTGCCGATCAAAAGTAAATATCGGAAAAATGCCACTTTTGAAATTGTTGTGGGTGAAAACTTGCATCAGAACTATCACAGATAAAATAGTATTATCCCCATAACATTGACATGTTACTACAACCTCTTACCCTAACACTTCACTTATTGAAACTCCTCCATTGATCTACTGTACATATATACTGAAAACACTTCCCCACCAACTATTTACCACCGTACCACTTTTGGAAGGGTGAGGACTGCGCGCGAAATATTCCGTCTTTGGCTCCTTGAACATTGAGATAGTAGATTTCTTTTTCGAAGTTTAAAGTATTTGAATTTTCGATGTGACTAGAGACTGTGATGCGTTCGAAATCCTCCTGTTCATCATCGTTGGGATCACAAGAATCGGATTTTGATGTGATTTTGAAAACCCATTTACTGAGATCTCCGTCTTTGCCGACTAGACTGTCGACAACGTGATGTGCGACAGCACCTTGGATATTGCGCTTAAGAAGGGACTCGATGACGTCGGGAAAGGTTACATTCCAACTTGGGAGAGAGTTCGGAGTACTATCTGTGTAAAAGATCGTTGAATACGCTTTGGACCCATGTTCTGGCCACTTGCTTTCACACCAGGCCTCGAGTTTTGTACGAATTTCTTCTGTTGCATATTGGAGGAGGGTTCTTTCTTGTAGTTGCTCTTGTCTTTTTTCTTCAAGGATATCATGGGAATCACGGGAAGGGTCTAAGATAGATTGTGCGATTTCTTTGATTGTTGAACCTATTCCCATTGTTGAAATTGTTGAACTTTATAGAATGTATGTGCTGTAGTTGCTGAATTGCTGAGTGGCGAATATATTGAGTAGAACAGAAAGAAAGAAATTGAGGGGAATGTTTCGCCCATTTATCCCTCTCAGAGGAGAGCCTTCTTCGTCTTTTTTTTTGTAAAAAAAAAGTCATACCCCTGTAAGAAGACACTTTAACCGATTATGTCATTAAATATAAGATAAGAAATAAAATAGCGTCCGAACTCTGACGAGTTATTAAACCGATTTCCGATGATAGGATTTGTCGAAGGTGTTAACCATTTATCCCTATCGAATGAAAGCTTTCCTGTTTTGCTTTTTTTAATATATTAGTCTCTTCCCTGTAAGAAGACAATTTAACCGATGATGTCATTCAAGATAAGATAAGAATGAAAGCGTGTCCAAATTCACGACTTATCAAACCGAGTTCCAATGAACGGGTTCTCCAACTGTGTCAACCACTTATCCCTGTTGTCACATGTTGGTTGCCTCGAATTATGTGGATGCTCTGTAGGTCTGGCTATAAACAATCTCATTCACTGAACTTGCATCATCGAATTATCACAAAACTAAGATCTCCAATTTTCACTCATCCCTTCAAACGTCAAATCCCTCCGATTCACTTTATAGAAACTATATACCTCCAAAACTCCACCTTAATCCACCGCAATTACCACTCAGCTATCACAAGAATTAGCATGCTGCACTGCCGTAAAACTTTCCTTTGGGGCCCTTCTCATGGTTGAGATAATAAACTGTTTCCTCCCAATCAAAATCTTCTGAACCGTCGATATGACTGGATACGCTGATGATCTGTTCTGGCTCGTAGTCACCAATGTGTGGGAAAAGATCACGAGCCTCGGATTTGATTGATAATTCCCATTTGTTGATATCCCCTCCTTCACCCAAAACAGTCTTGAAAACCTCTGATTTGGATTGAAGAGCTTCTTTGATCTTATTTTTAAGAAGGGCGTTTGTTTTTGTTGCAAACCCTGAAAACTTATTTGGATAGATTGTGTTGTACGCTATTGAACTAGCGTCTGGATATTGGCTTACACACCATTTCTTGAGTTTGGTATCAATTTCTTGCATCCCATATTCGATGAGGGTTGACTCGGTTCTTTGGTTGGATTTTTCTTGGGTGTCATTTGAGAAATTTTTTACGATTGATGAGATTCCCATTGTTGAGAATTGTAAAACCTCTATAGTAATTGGTGGTTGAGTTGATGAGTGGCAAATATATTGAGTAGAACAGAAAGAAAGAAATTGAGAGGAAAGCGTTGTCATGAAAGCCTTCTTTGTTTTCTTTTAGAATAAGTCGTACCCCTGTAAGAAGACACTTTAACCGATTATGTCATTGAAGATAAGATAATCAACAGATTAGTGTCCGAGCTCACGACTCACCATAAAATTAGAAATTGTGTCCGAACTCACATCTCATTAAACCAATTCCGGACGAAAGGATTCGTCAAACGTGTTATCCACATGTCCCTATGTAACAGGTTCACCATAAGTTGGTTGCCTCGAATTCATGTGAATGCGCTGTACTGCTGTATCTTGGAAACTACAGCAGCCACAAAGGGGTGTAGAACAATTCAATTGACAAAACTTGCATCATTAAACTATCATTACCACGGTGTCCACTCTCCTTCGTCGTCCCTTCAAACGTCAACCTATGGCACATCAATTCCCTCCAATTCAACGTATAGAAGCCATGTACAATATCTCAAAGTCTCCACCTTACTTCATCTCAAATGCCACTCTGTTAGAATGCGTAAGATTGGGCCTTGAACTTTCCTTCCGCAGCATGCTGATCATCGAGATAATAAAGTGGTTCTTCCCAATCAAAATTCGAATCTTCAATATGACTGGATACCATGATCATCTGGTATGGATCACCATAACTATTGCCATGGTCAGTGGCCTGGACAGTTTCGGATTTAATCTGTAAACTCCAATTGCTGATACCTCCTTCTTTGCGGGAAAGCGCCTTGAAAACATGTGGCTGGTCTTTGAAAGCTTTTTCTATTTTTTTCTCAAGAAGGTGTTTTGTTTTCAGTTCAAAAGTTGAAGAATTTTTACGAGAGGGCTCTGCCTCAGATGGGACGACTGCTTGGTATGCTTTGGAACAATGGTCTGGATAGTGACTTTTACACCAGGACTTGAGTTCGGAATCAATTTTTTTCATTCCGTATTTGACGAGAGTCCTCTCATCAATAAGATGGTCAATGTCTGTGAGAAATTCTTTGATTGCTGAGAAGTGTCCGGATGAGGTTCCCATTGTCGAAATTGTGAAAACTCTATCAAACGCAGACGCTGGATTGATTGATGGGTGGCGAATATGTAGATTGAACCAAAAAACAGAAAGAAAAGAAATGGAGGGGAAGTGTACAGTATCATCATTTATTCCTTTCCTTTCATCCTCTCTCGACCATTTATCCCTCTCCGATGAAAGCTTTCTTGCTTTTCCTTTGTTCACATAAAGTCTTACCCCTGTTTGGAGAGATTTCGCCCGATTATGTGATTGAAGATAAGATAAAATAAAATGCCCCCAAACTGATGACTTACAGTAATAAACCGATTCCCGATGAAAGGGTTTGTTAAACTTTCCTTTGTAGCTCCTTGACTATGACTCAAAGCAAATGACTTGATTATTGATAAACGTGTGTCATTTCAGTTGATAAGAAATTCAGCAGTAAATGTGTTTGAACCTTCGCCGACTTTCGGTGAAATGATAACAGCATCTGTTGATCCGTCTCAACCCGAAATTAGTTTTCTGATATAATCTAACCTTTCATGAACTCGAAAAATCGAAGTAGGTGGTGTCTTCTTAATCGGAAATTCTCGGGCACAAAGTATGTCGGGAATGTTTAGAAGACTTTTCACTGGATTTAATGCTGGTATAGGAGAAGAAGACAGGAAGTATAGGAAAGTCTTAGATTAGAAGTCCCGTTTCCCGACAGTGGAGTGATCAATTTTTTCAAGTCGTTATCAAAGTGTTTGCCTTCGATCAGAAGTCTTCGTAAGAGATAAAATATCATAATCGTTCAGAAGAAACACGACTCTACATATATCCTCTTCATCAAATTGATAACAAGTTGTTTCTTTTTTTCAAGCTTAAACACAATCACACGAAATTATACAGTAACAAACCTTTTATGATGTCAGATACAACTAGTGAGGATATTTCCAAAGCTACCTCATCAGAACAGGTTCCTCAACAGACTTTCCTCGAGTTCTGTGAATCAAAAGAATATACCGATCTCTTCAAACGAATTGGTAAATTCACCAAAACCTCCCTCGAGTTCCGTGGATCGCAAGAATTTGCCGATATCTTCAAACGAATTGTAACTCTCACCACCAAAACCTCCAAAGAGACATTCGAAGAAGAGTTGAAAGAACGTTACAGTACCAATCAGATGGTACACAGTCAACCTCAAAGCTATGTTAAGGATTTAGCTGGGATTCTTCAATATCTCCGAAAATCAGAAATCGCATATTCCAAAAAAGAACAAGGATCTACCAAAAAATCAGAATACATCGTCAAGGCGGAATCGAAAGTCAATAAGATTTGTCTTAGTATCAGTAAAGAACTTGTCATCCCTTTACTTGAGTCTATCATGAATGGCGAAGATGAAGGGAGGGCGACTTGGTTCGAGAAAATTAAGAATATCGTTCTCGAACAGGTGAATTCCTATACGGAGGTTTCCAGTTATAGGGATCGGTATCTAAGTTTGCGGGCGTGGCTTAGTCAAAAGGTTCCTGAAGATGATAAGAGATGGGGGCCTGATAGTTGCATTTGCGGACTTTGAACTTTGGGCTTAAAGTTGGATATATTTCGAGGTTGTACAGTAGAGTCCGATGCAGATTGTTTTGCCACTCTGTCAAGTGCCACCAACTTTAATAAATAGTGCTGCCCATAAGTAGATCTGAAAAGCAACAACAACGATAATTACGTCCAATTCATATTCATATTTCAGCAAACATGACAGCAATAGCATCTCAAGCAAATGGTACAGCAGCTGGTCCATCAGTTCCACGCGCAACTCTCACACCTCTCCCGAAACGAAACGAAGTAACTTCAGCTGAAGCGTACGCTACGGCGATCAGTAATAGTAAAAAGGATCATGGGAAAGATAAAGGGAGTAAACCGTTGTTTGAATGGATAACAAGGAAATTGGGACGTGATAGAAGAGCTACTTTGAGTGAAGGGATTAGACATCATCATCCTCATCATGAGAATCGACGGAATGGGAATGGGAACGGGAACGGCCGTGAGACGATACCAACAACACCACCTTTACAATCTTCTTCCATCAATAAACCCGCTGCATCGAACACGAACAAATTGTCACCTAAACAGATATTCTCTCAGCCAACTTATACGCGAGAGAACTCGATTATCAGTCGAACGGAATCACATTCACTTCGATCTTATTCCCATCATAACGCTGTTAACAACGCCCCGAATTCTGTTGAAAGGGAAAGACGAAGGGAGGCAAACAATCCTTATCCATTTATACCTATAACGGTCCATCATTCGAGGAATAACGGAACTTCGACGATCGATTCTGAATCTCAAGCTCCGTCCATGACGTTTCGTCATGAAGGATCAAGAACTTCTTCATTACGTAGTATAAGGTCTGAAAATTCTATCGCTACCAGTTCATATATCTCTCGACCTCGTCGATCAACTTTCGATGATACGTCTTCATATAGATTTATCGGTGGTCGTTATGCAGATGAGGACGCTAGTGTCAGACCAATCCCACCTTCACACCACGGTTCACCTGATCAATCCATTTTAAACGTCTCAAGATCAGCTTCTTTACTCACTCCTTCCAATCTCACTAGACCTTCTTCGGTCGTTCCATCGAATTTCCAGACTACTACCAGACATTCTATCAGTTCTTCGAATGACCCATCTCTGAATTCATCTGATACGGATGATCTCACGGATCGAAGAACTTCGTTACCTGTTTCTCTGGTTTCGACTAAACCTACTACTATTTTGAGTATTGATTCTGGACCCAGAGTCGCTCATATCGCTCAAGCTCCTCAACAACCCCAACAACCTCAGGTTCAACCTCAGACGGCTACCCTTGGTCAACATCTACCTTCACCACTTGGGACTAGTGGGATCAGTGCAGCTCGAGCTGTTGTCATCCAACAAATGACAGCGTCTCCGGTATTGATGAACGATGATGACACACCTTTGTCGACACCTCAAATGTCATCAGTAAACGTGATGGACTCATCATCTGAAAATCAGGATATCCCAATAGGAAGAATCTCACATAATCATACCCAATCTTCTTCTCAATATCAATCCCTTGTTCAAGCGCCTAAACATTCTCATCCACATCCGAGAGATAATCCACAACCATCAGCTCCACCAGATGCAAACGCAAGTATGTTGACGTTAGCATCATCAACTTTCGCTTTCAACAACAACACACAAACCCCCTCCATCTATTCGGGTATAACTTCTGGTCCAGTTAATCAACCTTCGATAAATCGGTTAAGAGAAAATAGTCAGACAGCATCATTAACACATCGACCATCTTCTACTCCCTCAATAGCATGGGCACCAAGCACAACCTTACCACTTCATTTGAACTCCAACACCAACACATCGAACCCAATTAACGTACCCACAGAGAAACCTTCATCGATTTATGCACCGTCACATTATTCATTGACTGGTGGGAACAGTATCAGGACGACTTGGGGATATGGAGGTGGAAGTCTATTCGGTGGATTCAGTGGGATGCCTCCGGATGATGACGCTTCAGTGAGAGCTGTGCGTGGTAGACGGGGTAGTTGGGAAAGTGGGGAAAGTAGATGGAGTTGGAGAGGTGGTAAATTCATCGGTAGTTCTAATTCTAATAATAACGGTGTGGGTGTGGGTGGTTGGAATAACACTGCCGAAAAAGAAATTTCTTCATCGCCTGTCACTTCGAATTTGGTTAATGATGTGGTGGTTTCTGATGAGAATGAAGGTGGGGACGGGGTGGGGTTGGTCCCTGGACCTGGACCTTCGGGAGATTTGGTTTGTCACTTGGATCATGGTGATGATGGTGTAGGTGAAGGAATGGACGGACGTCAGGTTGATAGATCGCAGCTGGATGCTGTTGATCCTAATGACGGTGACAATAAGGGGAAAGTGGTTTTAGCGGAATGATCTACTTTGGCGCTTTCTTGTTGTCAACTTGGACTGTAAACTGTAAACATGTAGCTATACGTAAAAGAAATGAAGAATGTATCCAGTCATCAAGTGCATAAATAATCTTTTTACATAAACAGTGTTCAAACGGTCAACCACAGATTGATGACACCTTTAGCATATCCGACAATCTCGTTACCAGATAATTTACTTTCACCAAAAATTCGATCAACGAACGTGATTGGGACTTCACCAACTGTATAACCTAAAGATCTTGCTCGAACTATGATTTCCATTTGGAAAACGTATCCTTTGGATGTACATCTAGAGATGATATCTTTGATCACGTTGAGACGATATAATCTGGTCGTACGATTAATTCAGGATGGTAATTTAGATGGAGATGGGTAGGACTAACCTGAAACTACCAGTTAAATCACTGACTCCAGGTTGTAAAACCGTATCCGCTAGATAATTCGCACCCCTCGAAACTAATTTTCGTTTGAGATCCCAACCGTAAACTCCTCCTTGACCTAATCCAATCTGTGTCCCTGCGGATTTGGGGGATGGATAATTAGAATATCTGGTTCCAGTCACGATATCTAGATTATGTAGTTTTTGTTGTCTAAGGGGGCGTCAGATCAATTATGACAAATTATGGAACAGGTTTTAAGAGCTTAGATGACTTACTTGATCAATTCGGGTATGAATTTTGGCTATTTGATTGACTTAGTTTTTGGTCTTCGTAGTGTAGTGGTGGAAAGGGGTTACTTACGTGGTGAGAGAAATCTGCGTCCATTATTATAACGAAATTTCCTGTACAGAAATTCAGACCGTGGACATAAGCCGTTCTATGAGTTTTATCAGCTACGTCCCAAAAACAATCATGGTGTAGCTCACCCAAGTCCCAGTTTCCCAGCTCGTGGTTTAAGTATCTAAAAGAATTAGTAATTTACTTATCCCCACCGACAACTAAACATACAACTTTGTCTTCACCGTAAATCCCAGCTAATTGCTTCGCGACCTCCTGAGTCCCATCCGGACTTGCGTCGTCAACAACGATGATTTCCCATGAAATTCCACTGATCCATCATATTATCAAACTACTGTTCAGATACATTTCGTTGGACGTACCTGCATTCAAAAGTTTTCGCTAGTAACCAAACGATTACTGGTAGATTCTTACGTTCGTTGTATGTTGGGAGGATAACTGAATATTTATCTGAGGCTGGATGAGGGAGGGTTAGTGTGATGGGTTGCACGTCGCGGTTAATCGTGAATTTCATTTACCTGATGTTAAGGGGGATTGAGTCGGCATGTCTATGACTGTGTGGGGGGTTGACATGTGCTATTTGGATTAGGGGTGTTGGTGTGGATTGAAGAATATCTTATGACGTCTGGTGATGTTACTGACAAGATATCAAAGAGACAATTAGATGGTGTACCATTTGAATGAATGCGTTAATTCAGTATCTATTTATCCGATGTTGATCCGGTACATACCAAAAGTGACTCGCTGTCATTGTTCTTCTCTTTTTTTCTTCTCAACTTTCAATCATTCTCATTCTCCAGTTGATCGTCAATCTGGACTCAAGCAAACCACCCCCTCCATCCACCTTTGAAAATGATGTTGGAAGATCCAGTAGAAAGCCTTCTCCCAACATCACCATCACTCCCAACGACTCAACCATCACCGTCCTCAATCATCCCATCCTCAATCATACCGTCCTTCACCTCCTACAAAAGACCCTTACCTTCAGACGGTCAATCAGAACGCAGTCCAACCAAAAGACATATCATAAAACCACCTTCAGTCTCCGGTGATGATCTCCCATCTTCCTCCTCAATAGGTTCAACACCAACTTCTTCCGACGTTTCACATTCATTAGCTCTTTCAGATATCACAGATCTTTTACGAAGTATACATACAGCTATCAGAGACGAAGCAAAAGTCCAATTGAATTTGTCGAAAACCGTTGAAGATCTGTCGACGGATTTCAAGAAATTTTCTGGTGACCTCAACGAATTGAAGGATACTGTGAAATCGTTTGCCACTCAATCTAGAGATTCCGAAACTAAACTCAATGGTATGGAGGATGCTCTCGTCGCTGTGCGGGATAGGTTAACGAAAATCGAAATCAATACTTCACTTATGGTCAATAAAAGTGATACAATCCTAGGTTCTGTTAATCGATTCGTACCAGCCCAACAAGAACAACATGTGAACGTTCCAACGCTAGGTCAAGACCCTCCGGACATGGTCATCGATCACGAAGTTGGCATTGATGGTAGCGAGATCATAGATCATAGTTGGATGAACGGTGGTCACGATACTTTGGATGTTGATACCAGCATGATGGAGGATTTCGAAACTGCCGACGAAGGTTTAGGATTCGATGTTGGAAATGGATCACCTGAGGATAGTGGGGTTCAGATTGAAGAGGATCCTTGTGAAACGATGCCGCAGATTGAAGAKGATCCTTGTGAAACGATGCCGCAGATTGAAGAGGATCCTTGTGAAACGATGCCGCAGATTGAAGAGGATCCTTGTGAAACGATGCCGCAGATTGAAGAGGATCCTTGTGATAAGATGCCGCAGATTGAAGAGGATCCTTGTGATACGATGCCGCAGATTGATACGCGGGAAACTGCAGCAGAATCACAAGAACAAATCAATGGGGAAGGAGAAGTTGTGGACGATTCAACGATTCTTCCAATACCTGCCGAAAATGATCATCAACCATATACGGAATCTAACGGAGATGGTACTGAAATCATACTACAAGCTTTGAATAATCTAGCTGAGATGAACAAAGATGGGAACGGTGATAATTTAGAAACTCAGGAAGATCCCGTTCAAGCAGAACATGCAGAGGATAATCGTTTAACGTAAGTCCTATTTTTCAAAGATTTATGAGAAATCTTACTGACTAAAGCTGTAGACCACTGTCACCACCACCTGAAACCCAGCTTGAATCCGCGAATAAGATATCTAGTAGAACACGTAAATCTTCCGAAGGTGTGGTCAAGGTCAAGAAGCCTTATTCCAGACCTTTGAAACAAGTCTCTGAGACACCTTCATCGCAAGCGAGTGGGACTGGTGGTAAGAAAAAACGTACATTTAAGGGAAGAGCTTCCTGTATGAATGAACAATGTTTGGCTATGAGTGATGGGAAGGGCGACAAGAGGATTTGGCCGAAGAGAATGGCTAATACCACTAAGGGGGTTATGGTGAGTTTTTATCAGTTCCTTGTTTTGTACGTTCAGTTTCTTACGATTTGGTTTAGCAAGAGATCGTTTGTGATAATGTGAGTTTCTAAATAGGCTTGTAGGTCGGTCACTGACTATCGTCATGATAGTGTCAAGGAAGGTGAGAAACTGGATTATTCTTTGTGTGAAGCGACTAACACTGTTTATTAGAGTTCATTGGGCTTGTGCCGGGTTAGAAGAAGATGAAGACATGAAAGATGTCGAATGGGTTTGTCCCTTCTGTGAAGAAGGTGAGTGAAAATGTATCTGATCAATGCACCAACACCTCTTCTAGACGATCGACATCGAAAATCCGTCGTTAAAACAAGATGCTTGAGACCAGACTGTGTATTAAGGTATGTTTTGCCCATAGAACATCACTGAAACGTTTCGTTTAGAATGAAGCAGAAGAGAGTGGAGAAAGATGATGACGTTAATCTGTATTGGCCTGAGAAGATTGTTGGGTGAGTAGGGTTTTCGAGACATATGGGAGCATTGATGATTAACTGCTATCAGACATAAAGCTGTTTCCAGAGACGAAAACAAGAAAAGACATTTCTTATATTTAGTCAAATGGTTGAACTGGTCTTTGAACGATTGTACATGGTGAGTAACAGTTCAACTAGAACAACCACCAGCATTTTTTTTAATATCAACAGGGAAACCGAAGAGAACGTCAAGAATCATCAAGACCTCATTGACGAATTCACCCGACAAGCTATAGCACTCAATATCAAAGGGAAAAGAATCGCGATCCTTCCAGAAGCTAGGTTGACTTTTGATGAGGAAGGTGAAATCATTGGTCAAGGGTGGATGAGAATTGTTGCGGACGTTTTGACTCATGAAGCTGAAGATGCTGCTGAGGCTAAAGCTCAAGAACAGGCTCAAACACGCCAAGAGAAAACAGGAGACGAAGATCAGGAGGAGGAGAACGAAGAAGAGGACGATGAGACTGGTGGTCAGAATGAGGATGAAGAAGAAAATGAAGATGCTGCTGAGGAGAGGAGAACTATCAACGCTTTTCCTAAACGAAATGGTGGTTCTAAATTCAACCCTCCGAAACCTATTCGTTGAGAGGACATTAAAAAAGATTCATTTGTTCTGATTTCCATTTGTATAAGTAATATGTTTTATTTGGGTTTTAGTTTTCTCCTTCGATTTTCCATTATGTATGTATCCTTTCCTGATAACGACATGAAATGTTTACGTAACATAAAGGACATTAACGCCTCTCCGTCATCTTGATTATTTTGGATTTTTTTCATTCTTGCCTCCCAGCTTAATCGTCCATATCAATTATTTCTTCCTTTTCGAATACTAATCTTATTCTCTTTATCCTGTCACAATGGGTAAACACGATAAGAAGACAGGAAAAGGTCGTCTAGATAAATTCTACAAGTTAGCTAAAGAACAAGGTTATAGAGCTCGTTCAGCTTTGTGAGTGAACCGCCCTCCATTCTTTCATGTCCTAACCAATCTTCAGCAAACTTATCCATCTCAATCGAAAATACGATCTCCTCTCCAAATCCAAATGTGTGATCGATCTCTGTGCAGCCCCAGGAGGTTGGCTTCAAGTAGCCGAAAAATACATGCCCAAAGGTGGTCTAATCATCGGTGTGGATTTAGCAGCCATCAAACCCCTACCCCACGTAATCACATTCGTCAGTGATATCACTACACCACATTGTCGAGCTACCCTCAAATCACATATGCACGATTGGAAAGCTGATTTGGTACTTCATGATGGTGCACCTAACGTTGGTTCAGCTTGGGTTCAAGACGCTTTCACCCAGAACGAATTGGTTTTACAATCTTTACGATTGGCTGTGGAGTTCTTGTGCAAAGGTGGTAGTTTCGTCACTAAGGTTTTCAGAAGTCAGGATTATAATTCTTTGATGTGGGTTTTCGGTCAATTGTTCAAAACTGTCGAAGCGACCAAACCCCCTTCTTCAAGGTGAGTAATTGAGATTTCATCGATAGTTGAAGTTACCGTTTCTGATGTAAAATAGAAACGTATCTGCGGAAATTTTCGTCGTCTGCAGAGATTTCATCGCCCCTAAACATATCGATCCAAAGTTCCTCGATCCTAAACACGTATTCAAAGACGTTTCCTCTCTACCCACTTCGATCACTGCACCTCCAAAAGTTGGTGAAGCACCAGCAACTCAAGCATCTACATCTGCTGCTGCAGCTGCTGCAGCCAGAGCTTCAAATCCACACGCTCACGCTAATGTCTTTGCTCCTGAGAAGAAAAGACGTCATAGAGAAGGTTACGCTGATGGAGATTACACTTTGTTCCATACCGCTCGGGCGGAGGATTTCGTTAGAGGTGGTGATCCAGTTGTGGTTCTAGGTGGAGTCAACAGGGTGGATTTCGTTTCCGATGAAGAGAAAGCGTATGTGATGTTTGCTTTCATCGTTTGAAATGTCACTGACTTCAGTTTTTAGGTGGTTGGCATCTCGTCACACGACCCCAGATGTTGTCGCCAACTTTTCAGATTTGAAAGTTCTAGGTAAAGGTGATTTCAAGACTTTGATGAAATGGAGATTGGCTATTAGATTGGAAATCGGTCTTGATGTAAAAACTGTTCCTGAATTGGAGGTCACTGAGGATGTCACTATCGAGCCTATGGATGAGGAGGAACAGATTTCAGAAGAGGCAAGTCTAGTTTCATGTGGTTTTGGGGTTATATGGCTAACCCTTATCTAGCTTAAAAAACTCCATGAATCTCAACTTGTCAGAGCTAAACGCGAGAAGAAAAGGAAGAATGAGATCAAGGCTCGAACCATTCAACGACTCCAACTTAACATGACGGCACCTGATGATCTCGACAATGAAGATAGAGCTTTGGGTGGTGAAGAAGTTTTCGATCTCGGTGAAGGAGAAAAAGAAATGTCTCGACGCGGAACTAAATCGAAAGCTCTCAAAGACGTCGTCAAAGATGTTGACGGTCTCAGTGAATCTGAAGACGAAGTTGACGAAGTCGCTGAGGATGACGACGAAATATATTCATCGGACGAGGAAAGAGAACTCAAAACCCAACAACTCGAAGGAGCTCTTGATGGACTCTACGATGAATACAAAGAAAGGATGTCAGAGAGGGATGCCAAATTCCGTGTTAAACAGGCTAGATTACGGGATAAGAATTATGAGAAATGGGGAGGTATCAAGGAAGGTGGTGAAAGTAGTGATGAGGAGGAGGGTATTACTAAAGCCTACAAGGATAAAATGGTCAGAGCTCCTCGTCGAGGCGACGCCGATGAAGAGGAGGAAGAATCAGAAGATGGTGGTTGGGATATCGTTGCTGCTTCAAAAGCCAAATTCGGGGAGGACGATAGTTCAGACGATTCATCTGACGAAGATGGTGATGCTGTCAAACCTAAGAAAGTTGTTACGAAGACAGCGAGATCTGATATGGTTGTTGAGAAACCTCAGAAGAAGGTTCGAGGGTTGGTCACTTCATTACAGGAGAATGAACAACGGGCGGAAATGAGTCGACAGGCTCAGTTGTGGTTCGATCAAAGTGTTTTCAAGGGGATGGGTGATCTTGCGGCTTTGGATGGGGATGAGGAAGAGGAAGAGGAGGATGCGGAAGATGATGAGGAGGAGGCCGATGATGACGATGAAATGGAAGGAAGTGATGATGAAGATGAAGATGAAGATGATGAAGAAGATGATGTTTCGGGTAGTGATGTTGAGATGGATGAGGCGTCAACTATGAGTAGTACATTGGACGATGATCTGGTGAGTTCATTAATCATTTGAACAGGAGGTGTATACTAACTTTCTTAGGAGGACGCAGGAGATGATGATTTCGAAATCGTACCTGCTGATGCTGATGACGATGGAGACGCTTGGGATGTCGATGATGAGGATCAAGATGAGGTTAAAAGGAAATATGTCCAGGGTATGTTCACGTTTACACTTATTCGTAAAGACCATTGCTGATCTTCAATGTCCTACAGAGAAGGGTCTTTTGACCGGTGAATCAATAGCTCTAGCCACCAGACTAGTCAATCGTCAAACGAACGCCGACAAACTCATCGACGAAGGATTCAACCGACACAACATGAAACACAAGGACGGACTTCCAACCTGGTTCCTAGACGATGAAGCCAAACATTACAAAACGAATCTTCCCGTAACGAAAGAAGCTATGGCGATCCTAAGAGAGAAACAAAGAGCACTTGACGCTAGACCAATCAAGAAAGTTGCTGAGGCTAAACAAAGAAAGAAATTCAAGGCTCATCAACGATTGGAGAAAGCTAAGAAGAAGGCTGACGGGTTGATGGAAGCTCCTGATATGTCTGAACGGGATAAGGCCAATCAAGTCGTTAAACTTATGGGCAAGGCTGTCAACGGGAAACCTAAATTACCAGAGAAGAAGTTGGTGGTCGCGAAAGGTGTTAATAGGGGTGTTAAGGGTCGTCCTAAAGGTGTCAAGGGTAGATATAAGATTGTTGATGCTAGAATGAGGAAGGAGGTGAGTTGGGATTCTTCGGTTTGGTTTGGAGTTTTGTTTACTGATTGAAAACGTTTAGGTGAGAGCGTTGAAACGTATCAAGAAAGCTACGAAGAAGAGATAGACTCTTCAGGGCTTGGGCTTGGTCTTGGTTTGACTTTTCATTCATCTTTGGCATTTTTTATCGGATCGTTTTGTTTTCATTCAAGTTTCTTTTCCTTTATACCTATGTTTTACTATTTCAATCTGATGTCATACTATTATTTGATTCTCGTTATCCATCCGCAGATTCTATTCCGGTGAACAAAGGTGCAAAGCAAGACTGCCGTGCAATGCAGTACTCGTACAGTAGAATGGTTGCAGTACTGTATGTGGCACTTTACAACGCCCATTTTGTCAAAGTCTTCCATCCAACCTTTGTACCTCACGAGAAAGGAAGTAATTTCCTGTCGGTCACTGTGGAGCATACTACATATATGTTGAAGTAGGATGTCTTCTCCCTTCCTTCTTATTCAATTCACAACTTGCTATCATTTTCGACATGAGTGCTTTGAACCCTATTAACGAAGATCGTAGTGGAGCATCATGTTACTACTCCTCCACCATTCTCTCAGATCATCTTCTTCATTTAGATAAAACAACAGTCGAAAACAGCAGCTCCAACAGCTACTACAAAGAAAGACGTTCGATTCACACTTCACCTACAAACAACCCAAACAACATTGTTTTCACTCTCACACCAAGAACTCATTCCAACTCGGATCTATCTTTTATGTTGGAATTCTCGCAATTCAAAATGGAAGATCAAACCCTAATCAATATGGAACACTTCCAAGTTGTTCAAGCTATGAAGCGAACTAGCGATCATCTATGTCGTGAGGGAAGAATCTTGGATGCGATGATGGACTTAGTGATTGAAACCCGTCCTGGGTTATGTCCCATGAAACACGAACATGCTCAATGCAAAGCTTTGTCAAGCCTCGCCTCATATTACTATATCGATAACTCTGATGATACGATTATCGATCAATTGGAAAAGGTCGTGAAGAGTGTACTCAGACGGGAAGAGAGTCAATGGGTTGTTCAGAGAGAACTTGAGAGTAAAGATTAGTTAGTCTTCTTTTTGGGCTGAGGATTGGAGGTGATGCGAGTGAAAAGGTTTGATGATTCTATATGCTGTAAATACTTTTTCTTAGTGATGAATAAACGTGCAGGACGTACAGTACTCGTACATTACACACCATAATTTCTGCTTGTGCAACATTACTCGTCACAGTGTGTAGTGTACGGATGCGGTCTTTGAATTGGAAGGTTGGTTGGAAGTGTACAGTAGTCTGTCCACTAGCTTCTTTCGGGCAATTGTACCGTAGTAGTCTTCCATCCACCCTTTACTCCTATCGGAGACAAGAAGTAATTTTCTGTCGGTCACTTTAGAACGTGCGTATACACTGAAGTATGTTGTCTTCTCCCTTCTTTCTTTTCCCAATAACTTGATATCATCTTCACCATGAGTGACATAAGTCCCGTCAATGAAGTACAGAGAGGGTCACGTTACTACTCTTCCTCCACCCTCTCAGATCATCTTCGTTACTTGAATGATTTAACGGTCGAAAACAGCAAATACAACAAATTCTACAGAGAACACTCTTCAGTTCACACATCACCTACAAACAACCCAGACAACATTGTTTTCACTCTCACACCGTTATTCAATCCAGACTCAACTCTATCGTTACTTTTAGGCGTCTCTCAGTCTATAATCGAAAACGGCTGCTTGATCGAATTCAATCATCTCCGTAAAATTCCACCACTTGAGACCGTGAAAAGTGATGATGGGACACCAACACATGCATCGCAGGTTTGGGATAACTTGAAGGTGTTGATGGATCAAGAACATGCAATTTGTCCCGTGGGACACCCCAAGACTGGCTGTGAACTGCTATCCAGTCTCACCAAGAAGTTTGCTTTGGATTACGCTGCTGATTCACTAGACCATCGATTGACTGAGGTTTTTGAGAGTATATACAGTGGGAATGCGAATAAATGGGATGTTGAGAGAGAATTTGAGTGGGAAGAATAGTCACTTTTGCGGCTGGGGGAGTGTACATGCGAGTTGAAGGGTTGTTTTATTGTGGAGTTATCGTATCAGTGGAAAAGTTGTTTACTGTACAGTCATCGTATCGAATTAGGATGCTCCCTCATCTCTTACGTATTGAAGCTATGTATACTGTGTACCGTACTCGTACATACCTGTGCAGACACAGTAGTGACGATTCAAAGGTGGAGAGTTGACGATGGCAAAGTGAAAATGCCACAGCCAACAAATACTGTAATTACTGTCCTTCCTTGTTCGTACTGGCCTAGTACTGTACGTACTCGCACTCTCGGGCACTTACGGATTAAAGTGAAGGCTTGGACTTCTGACAACCCTTCATCAAGCTCGGAGGTATTTCATGAAAGTGTTTCATCGGGAAAAGCACCAATCATCAAAGGATATCCAAGTCTTCATTCCTGAGAAGCATTTTTGGCCAAGTTATTGGGGGATAGAACACCTATTTTGACTTTTGACTTTTCTTCTTTCCCTCCTCAACTCACCATCATGTCAACCAACGAATCTAGTTCAAAAACTCATAAACCTCGTTGGACTTGGTATACCTCAAAGATCTTAGCTGAGCATGTACCATATCTCAATACAAGAACCGTCAACGAGAGTTTCGCTACAAAACCCGTCTACGCGAAGAACATTGTTGGTCCAAGCGACCCACCAATTTGCACTTCACTCGATCACACAAAAAACTCAAATATCGTCTTCGAAATGAACTGGGCTCCAAGACTCTATTTTAATTCCGGCGCTATGGAATTAACCGTAAAACAGTATAGTGTTAAGAACAACAAATTAGAATTCATCTCTCATGGATACAAGCCAAAACCCGGTTACTATAAGGTTCAAAAAGATATGCTTGATAGTTTGATTCAAAATTGGGAGAGTGATTTCAGTGGTGGTAGTCTTGATCAAGTCTCTCAAGAAGGTGATAGCAAGAACGATTGTGAGAAAGTTTCTCAACATATTCATACCAAGGATGAATGCGAGAGATTCAAAGAGAATATTCGGTCGGAGATTGGTGATGATTTTGGTAGTCTAAAGGAACGGTTGGTCAGGGTCGGTGAATCCATTCTGGAAGAGAGTACTTCAATCTGGGAGAGAGATGATGGTCCAAAATGTAACTGTACTGGTTGTTTTAAAGCACCAAAGTATTTCTGATTCCCATCACGTAGTCGTTGTTAGTTTTGTAAAAATGCAGTGGAAATGATCATTTGACTGGGTTTGTTTCATCCAACTGAATCAAAGTCATTCTCTTTCCTCACCCACCTCTGTTCAACTTCTCAGAGCATATTGTGGACGCCACCCGTCAACTTCAGTTAGACTCAGAACTGTGGAGGGGTAAACAGAAGAAACGAAGGATACTTGACCCCATCCAAAGAGGGCCGCCCTCTTGCCACTATTGAAAGTCTCTCTAACTCACCTTATCGTCATTAACAGGTGAAGTCAGCTGTCTGTACTTGCCTGACGCATCAATAGCGTTTCCAGTGGTTACAATCTGCGCCTGACCAATTTAGTAAGTACATTATTTTGTCCGACATTCAAGCTTAAAGGCAAAACTCGTTATACTATACATTGTCGTCACAGTAAATATTACAACAGCCATTACCTTCGTTTCAATGGAAAGTAAGAACAATCCCTCTAAATCTTTAGTATCCGAATGCCAACTGTGCTCTACTGAAAATTGGTCTATCGCGGTGTTAGTCAAACAGCCATGACCTGAAATGAAATACTTACGGTTTCCATTTAATCGCTGACGGTTCTATCGATTGTCTTTGTTTACTGGTAGTTTTGTGGTACTGTTCAAGAACTGCGTCTGTCAAACAGATGATATGTTGACCTTTATAATATTTGATCATCTGTAACGCTTGACATCTAAAGTGTCGTTAGTGTTGTAAGTTGGTATGGAAAGATAAAGACCTACGTGTGCATGATATCACCATGGGTGATGGACGTCTTTTGAGCAATCTCATCCAAACTAATCTCATCATCACTTTTCATCAATAATTCCACAATCTTCTCCTGCCAATACTTCCTGTAACCCAACAAACCTAAATCAGAGAGAGGTTTTTCAGGCGAACCAAGTTTCTGTTCGATTTTCGATAGTTCGTAAGAGAATTCGATTAACAAACTTCCATAACCTTTACGTTGATGTTGTGGTAAAGTTAAGATACAAGCTACGTTGTACGCTTCAGGTGATTCCTTCTCTTTGGAGAAATAACCAATCAGGTGACAACCGTTTTCATCTTTTACCGTCATGCAGTAATACATGAATGGATCGACATCGTAATAAAGCGTTTTGTGATCCAGGAAACATTTCGATAAGAGACATAAATTCCTACACCAAGTTCGTTGTTTCCTACCATCAATTTCGAAGAAACTTATGTTGTCATGTCGATAGATCTCATTTCCAGGTGGATGCATTAACGTGCATTTCGTTCTATGTCTTCTAAGTTGTGTTGCACTTGGATAAAACAGTAGACACATTTCACAAAGGTATAGTATAGGTAAATGGGCGTATTCAGCTGGATAAGGAGAGAAATACCACGATTCGACTTCGTATTTACCGATTTGGAGTTTGTTCAAATTCTTGACTCGTGAAATTTCAGAATGGGATTGTGTCATTGATCCTGAAGTTCGAAGTTTTTCGATTTCCTGTTTCTTCGAAAACACCCTGGGGGCTGCTTGAGGATTTGACGGTGCTGAAAGATCAACCTCTCCGTCTGCGTCTGCACCGTCAGATCCAGGTGTTGACATGGTGACATCTCCATCCCCATCGACTTCTCCATCTGCATCCTCCTCGTCGTCGTCATCATCGCCTTCTTCATCAGCTACTTCAGATTGTGATTTAGCTTTTCGTTTCAAAGACGAACTGGGACCTAATGGTGTGTCCTTGCCGGATATCGCTTTACCTTGGGCAGCTTGTTGAGCAGCCTTCTTCGCAGCTTTCTTCAGTAGACTACCCGAAGGTCTAGGTGAACCTGTCGTCGTCGATGTTCGAGATGGTGTTGCACCTCCAGGTGTTTTACCAGCTTTGTTATTCGTTTTCTTCCCTTCCTTCTCAGCCACGGGTTTAGGCCATTCCATTTCTTTCTCAAGCACCAATCTACTACCTCCAACCCACTCATCCAAACGTTTATTGAATTCGACATAATGGACGTAATATTCCGTGTCGTCTCGCGTATCAACGGTTTCACCTGCTTTCGGTTTAGGTGCAAAAGCGGATTTAGGTTTTGGTCTCGTCGATAAGATTTCAGCCTTTCTTTGTTCCTTTTGACCAGATGGTAAAGGCTTGAGGACAAAGATTTTGACTCCAGGAATTACATCCTATAACAAGTTCAGTGTTTCTTCGAGTAAAATGACAAGTGGAATAGACTTACGTCTAAGGTATATGAACCCGGAGGTGCCACACCGGGTGCGGGTGAACCACCATCACTGTCATTACCCCTTCCACTTCCTGACGCTATTGGAGTGGAAGGCGTTGATGGGGCCATGCTTTATTTTGATAAGGGTAGAGACGATGGTCTGTAGAGCTTGAATATGTGACTCAAAGGTATGTTTGGGATACGAATTGAAGGAGGAAAGTCGAGTGCTTGCCACCGCGCGTTGAGTGATAAATATGCAAGTTCTGGAGGTGATTCAAACAGGTATAAGTAGCTGTGACTGTCTTCTATCTAGTTCCGTATCTTGAATATGATGTTTCTTTTGTAAATATTGAGAAAGTAAAAGGATTTAAGTTGTTACTCATCATCTGATTCCCATAAACAACACCTTGAAATTTGTTTCGCCGCGGTGAAAAGTGACGTGGCAACGGTCGATTTGGGGCTCCACGTACGCGTTTACTGTAAATATCGTAGTAACAACGTATAAAACCATGACCGAAAAGTGATATAGTACATATTAAACAGTTAGAAAATAGAACATAACATACAGTGAACCACCTCCAGAGCATTTTACACACCTTCACCAGTTCAACCATTGCTTTCACCAACTTCTAGCGTCCAAATGCAATTCATATAGCGGTCGAATTCGGATTATGACCTCCTACCTCTTTTCCAGCTCTCCGACCACTCATGCCATTCACGATGATCCTCATCTTGAAATCAGTGTAACACCATCCGCTTCAGCCTTTTATGCAGGGGAAACATTCTCTGTGAAAATATCATTCCGAAATACCAGGGAACCACCGCTATACGGCTTGATACCTTCGACACCTCTCACCTCTGATGTCACAACAGCAACCTCAGCTATTCGACAGATTCCGCATACAGATGACCAGGTGCAGCCAAAACTACCTCGTCGTCTGAAACAAGTTGGTCAATCGATATCATCCGGCGCTGAACATGATAATGCTGAAGCCGGGCCGTCGAAAATACCTGCACCATTGAATCTCGCTTCTCCAGCTCGAATTGGCTCAGATTACCTTGGATCACCTTATAGTCCAGGTGCCAATCCCTTGTATAGAGCTCCAGGATGGCCTAAACATGATATGGAAGGTGGTAGTCCAATTCGAAGTCCAGATGGGTGGGATGGCGAGAATGGTCATAGTAGACGGTCGAGAAGTTTAGCAATTGGTAAAGGTGGAATGAGTCCTCAGGAATTGGTTTGGGCCTTGAGTGGGGATCAAGGTAAGCTCTGACTTCAGTGTTGAGACTGTAGCTGAGTTGTTCGTGCAGCTGCCCCTCCTCTGCCGACTAGGCGACAACAACCGCCTGGAATTCCTAACTCCCATCCACATTCAAGAAAGATCTCGATAAATGGTCCGCTAACGTCACCGCCGCCCAACGTCTCCAGCTTGCCCTCGATCCATGAAAGTGGTACAGGTCCTCCAAGACCACCATCGTCGTCGGATACACTGTCAAGTTCAGGTGCACACTCTTCTTTTTCTGATTTGCATGACAGCACGATCTCTCGAACCAGTAGTGAATACACTGCCCCCCGTCGAGGATTGGGCAACCGTTCGCCTTCTTCTCCTCTTCGACCTGGGAATCATTCAAGAGTACCTTCCTACCACAATGCATATGGAGCGAATCTATTGGCAGTCTCAAACTCCACACCACCGCCTCCAAGACATCCTTCGCAAGCACCTATGAAACCCTCAGAACCCTATGGGACTACGACGATTCTCTGGGCACATACTAGATTAGTAGCTCACTTCTCTCCTTCAAACACTTATATCCCTCCTGATCCTTTACTACCACTTCGTTCTCTTCTTCTCCACCAACCAGTGGGCTCAGGTACACTTTCTTCACCCTCAGCGGTTCCGACTCCCTCTTCGAATAGTACTGGAATGAAATCTAGTTCTTCAAGATGGCAGCTTTCTTTTGGGACTGGCACGATAGGAACATCTACGCAACCTAGTTTGACGGGAAGTTTATTTGGCTTGGCGAAAAGTGTTGTCTATGGTGGTGGGGGAGGTACATTGGAGGAAGAGAGAAGACGAGTTTGGAACATGAAAGATTTACCGGTTTTGGAAAGTGCGAGAAGTTTGTTGGGAGTTGATATCAGACTCAAGGAGGGGGAAACGAAAGATTGTAAATCATCGAGTACGACAGATGATGGTTGACTGACTTGAACAGTTGTTTACACCCTTCAGCTACCCACAAGTCTACCTCCCGCCCACAAGGGAAAGGCGTTCAAGTTTACCTATGACCTCGTGATCAGCTTGAATGTTGCTCTTCCAGGTGTAGGACGCAAGCAGAAGACTAAAGATATCACCGTCCCGATCAGAGTCTGGGCAAATGTATCTCGTACGTGTCCTTCTGCATGATGGTCTAAGCTCACCGCTACATCAGTTGCCACACCTTTGCGGACGTACGATGTGCTTCAACCAATTATCCAAACCAAAGAAGAAGGTAGAGTTGAAGAACAGGATACGGGGAACTCGACAGCGGAGACCAGAAGAACAAGTGTCATAGAACGGGGTCATAGTAAACCCGAGAATTCTCTGTCTTCATTGCAGGATTACGCACGACACTTGCTCGACACTTTCCCTCCAATTCCTGACCTTGATAGTCCTTTAACCCCTACTTTACACAGTGATCCAACAACACCGATGATAGCTCATTCACCGAGAACACCTATGCCGGAGAAGCAAGATTCCAACCTGGAGGTACCGCTCGAGAAATCGCCCTCGAAAGGTCTTCGACCGAGAAAAGGTAGTTTCATAGAGGGTGATGATCAATTAGTAGAGGAGGGTCATGAAGGATGTGGAGAAGCTGTTGAGATCCTAAGTCGACATAGTCCCAAAAGTAAGCAATTTAGTCATGAAGCCATCACTAACATGAATTAGCTTCCTACGATATTGCCAAAGATGGAGAAGTAGTAGCTGTCTTGACTTTGATCAAAACCACTTACCGCCTTGGCGAAACGGTTTTAGGAGTGGTTACATTCAACAAAGACGAGTTCACAAAACGGGTTTTGAAATTCTCTGCATACCTCGAATCGCACGAAGTCATACCCGAATCTCTTCTACCGCCATCAGCATCATCCGCGGGTCCATCCAAACAACCAGCGCTATCTCGATTACATGCAGAACACCGTTCGGCCTATGTTCATCAAACGAATCAAATCTCTTTCGCCTTGGATATCCCCTCCGACGGAACTCCAGCATTTTCATTGTCGGCCGGTAACGAGCATCATAAAAAGGGAGGGTTGGAATGGAGATTGAGATTAGCTTTTCTTGTTGCCTCACCTGCCCGACGACGACGACCGCCACTCAAACAATCGAGGACTGACTCGTTCTCTAGTGTTCATGAATCGGATGGACATAGATCTGATGACAGTACCATATCGAGATTGAGTCAGATGTCGAATAACGAATTTGCTCCCAAGCAGAAATCGGAATCTAGGAAACATAGGAGAAATCAAAGAAGAGAAAGAAACGCTGGTATCAATCTGTTACCTGTTGTTACGACTTCGATTGACGGGGATAACGATTTGTATACAGCTTCAAAATCTTTGACTCCTTTGGTACCAGTGACATCGACCCAGACTCATTCACAAAACCCTCAACAACATAAATCGCAGACACAACAACATTCACAGAAACATTGGAATGTGAATGGGAATGGGACATCGAGGACCGGTGGTGGTAGTAGTGGTGGTGATCACGATCAGATAGGATGGTTGGAAATGAAACTTGAAACTGTGGAATGTGAAGTTCCCGTGAAAGTTTTGGCGGGGAATACGGCTTTCGTTGTTAGACCTTTGGTGTATGTTGTCTAAGAGTGTTGATGTCCGAAGAATGTTTTGGGTTTGGGGAAGAATCTTATAGAATTTTAGTTTACGACTAGTTTATGTCTTGATTGCATTGCATCAGTGTCTTTCATGACTCAGCTCTTAGAAAGTCAAGCTACTGTATGATCTTTCGCGGTCGCTGATAAAAGAGTGGTGCAACATCGAAGCATAATGGTAAACAGGAAAGTGGCACTTGGTTTTCGCCTCATATCGACCAGGATGGCTGTCAAAGTTCACTTAACTTATCGGGAAGGAGATTGGGAGCGAAAGAACGAGTCAAGAAGGCTTTGTTGTGAGCCTTCGTTGAGTTGTCTAAGGCTTCCTGACTGAAGAATGGCATTCTTTTCTCCGAAGGCAATCATATACTGTTTCTTGGTCTGAATCTCCCTTTCTATTGTTCCCATTCTCTCACCTTCATCAAAACACCAAAAGCCCTTTCAGTCAAACACGATGAGCAACGACACTGAGTACTACACTGAAGAAACAATGGTCTCCAGGTTCCGCAAAACGTTGACCACTCGCGAGATCAACTCAGGCGAACTAATCAGATTCTGGTTACTCGATTCGGATAAAACGATACTCCCGGAAAGTCGAACATTCGATCCTACGTATATAAACTCTAAAGGTGGTAGAGAGATGTCACTGACTCTACAAGAACGATTCCATATCACCACTTTACTAGGTAGAGATCCGGTCTATCCGTCTAACGTCAGTGAGAGGGAGAATATTATGGCATTGAATGTTTTGACTTGGTATTTGGGGCATGTGGTTAGGAGTTGTATAGCTTCTCAAACGGCTACTGCTGAGAGTATTTTTCAACACGCTGATGAGATGCTGAGGGAGGCGCAAAAGGTTGGTGGGACGTCTTGGGCAAGGATCATGGGTGAAAGGTTGTTAACAGTTCAGAAATAGTGAAAATAAAGGAGAGAGGGGCTTTCTTTATGGTGACCTTTTCATATTGTATGCAGACACAGATGAGACCACCGAAATAATGTCGCATTCAGTCCCGTACTGACTGCAAAGGTACCCGCAACCCCATTTCATCAGACGTACTCTAAGTGCTCCATCCAAACCAACTTCGGCATTTGATACAGTGACATCTCTGAAGGCGACAAGGCTCTTTAAATTGACCGAAAAATCACACAAAAGAAATACAGTAGCCTTCTCACTGCTAGCATGAATTTGAACAATGAGTTATTTCTCTCTAAGTTTTCTCTTATTTGAAATTGCTTTCATCCTCACGATATACAACAACAATCAAGATCAGTATAAACCATGAACAGAACAACCTTCAAATCAAGTAAACCATTCCCTCTCCCTCCAGTATTCACCGAAAAAGACTTTTTGGAAGCTTTATCAAAGAATTCCAACGACAAGAAAAGTACACGATACTTTGTAGAAAATCTTATTATCGACTCCGAAGGTGAACCAATGAGCAAGACCAAAAACTTTCGTCCGATGTACTATCTACACGAGTGTGATGTACCATTTAATGAGACACTCAAAACTAGACTTAGTCTCTCTTGGTTGATGGATGAACCTTCTTCAGATGAGTTCTTACCGATCAGTGATGATCGTAGAGAGTCGGGTGTTAATGCTATGATTTGGTATTGTGGTCAATTGCTTCAACGTTCAAACGAGTTTACGGATGTTATGGAGAACTTTGGAAAGGCAGATTCAGAACTTAGCAAGGTACGACGTAGTGTAGAATGGAGTAGTGTCACCTCAGGGAAAAAGTAGAATTTAGAGAGGGCATTGAGAGGGGCCAAGACTCTGGAAATTAGAACACAGCACGAGTTTGTACGAGATTGTAAGAAGTGATTCATATCCATGAATTTGTTCTTGCAGTAGTACATTCTGACTCTATTTTGAACACCAGTACATACTCATAATGGCAGATTGTGAGCAGACAATACATTTTGAAAATGACCGATTGCGAGAATGGAACAGTCTATGTGGCACAACCACTTGTGGTACAGTATCGAGTGAATCCTTTCACATAGATCCTTTCACATAATGGATCCTTTCTTTTGGCAATAGTCTTCATGGAAGACTCACTATAGAGCTACAGGTATAGAGGTGGGAATTCCTTCCCCCTCCTTTTCTCCTTCTTTCAACCACTCAATTGGTAAACTTTTCCCACAAATAATTTTCACCTGTTCGCTTAACCATGGAGAATTCAATGTCAGAATACACAGAAAAAGACTTGGTAGATTGGTTCAGTGGAGATCATATGATTTTGATGAAGAACACACGCTCTTGGGTCGCAACCGAAGTTCTTGATTCCAACCACAATACAATGATGAACTCAGAAAAATTCGATCCTACTTATCTCCTTGGAGAGGTTCTCCCACTCAACGGGTTTCTACAAACCAGATTCAGTCTACCGTTTCTGCTTGGTGAAAAGCCCAGCAAGTATCCAGTCAGTGAGAAGGAGAAGGATCGCGGTATCAACGCTCTCGCCATGTATTGGAAACAGCTCGTTCGTCATTCAGGGATTCATAACCGTGGGCATAGTGACCGAGAAGTCTTGAAGATTTTCGAAGAGGCTGATAAACAATTCAAGCTCGACCAAGAGAGTGACTGGTGGGATCGGGTAATTGATGAGGGTCTCACAGAGAGTCTTGTGGAGGTTTTGGAAGACATGTTTGCAGCTCAAGATGCCGCTAGAAACGCTGATGCGTCGTCTGCTGAAGACGATGAGAGCTCGTCTCTCAGAAGCCGTGTCAAACGGTTTTTTCATCACGGTCACAAGTGAGGAAGAGTCTACTTTCCGTCAGTATTTTGAGTGAAGGTTCGTTTTGTACAGAGTTATGTATTTATGTAGTCATTGATATGTCAGAGAGAATGCGATAGGTATTTGTAAATGTTTCATTGCTACAAAAACATCCTTGCATAAGAAAAGATCTCAAACGAGACTCCAGGAAGAAATGCTAACGGTAAGATTTATCATGATTCTTCATTGCACAATATGGAACACAGAAGCTCAGATTTAAGTAGGTAGAGGTTTCGGTTTGAGATTCATGGAAATTTTGGGTTCAAGGTAGTTTTGACTTCATTAACGCATAATAGATAGAGACAGTACAATATGTCTAGACCTGGGAGAGCAGTATCACCGCTCGACTCAATAGACAAATTTTGATAGTGAATCTAAGCAGCCAAAGTAAAAGTACGTTCGAAGACTGAGCCTTCGTTCGTTTCCTATTTCAGCCGAGCAATGGTGTGATGCAATCAATCAATTTTCTGTAGGTCTCGCAGCGGCTCACTAATGCAAATAGGTAAATTGTGGTTCCAAAGGTCAGATTGATGAGGATGCGATATGAAGACCTACAATACCACCAGCTGCTTTGGATACATCTAGACGAGGAAAGCAGCCGGAAGAAACTTTTCAAATTTTTAGTAGTCAAGTATGAGTTTGAGTGTTTCCCGAAAATCCTTTCATAGGTATAAAGAAAACGAGTCAGCTACTGTATTCATCGGGTAATTGCCTGTCCACGCTAGAAGAGTAAACTACCTTTCATCTATTAGCGACGTCATTTTCTTTTAAGTCGAAGGCCAATCTTTTTAGTAAAATCCCCCCGACTTTTCTTTTTTATCTTCTTTCTTTTCTTATCCCCCCATATCCAATTTTGGTTGAAACCTCTCATAACTCGCCACCTCGATATAAACCTCAAAGACTACTGTAATATGTCCTGGTTCACTGAGCAAGACTTGGTTGATTGGATGACCATCAATCAATCCACCATCAGAACAAACACTCGTTATTTTATCGAGGCGTGGGTTCGTGATTCCGATGGAGATACGATGAAGACTACGAAAACTTTCAAGCCATACCAGGTAATGTACCAAGACAAACCACTCAGTGAATCACTCCAAAGTAGATTCACTCTCTCCGCGTTACTTTCCAAACGTCTAGTTCTACCAATCACCGAGAAAGATCGAGAGCAAGGTATCAATTCTATGATTTGGTATTGGACTCAAATCTTGGATCGGTGTGATAGTCATGGTGTCGCTAACGCTGCCGCGATGTTTGATAAGATTGATAAGAAACTCAAGAAGGCGCAGAAAGATGTTGAAGGATGGAAACGAATTATTGAACCTGGAGAAGAGAACGAGACGGAAGATGAAGCGAAACAAAGTTTGAAAACTCGTTCGATTGATTATCTTCGTAGTGTTTACAGTAGTTTGTTTAAGAATTAGTTAGACGGTACGACGAGTTAAGATGAAGGAGGTTCCAGATATGTAAGATTGTGAAATGAGGCTTTGTCATTAGGTATTGAAAAGAGTGAAATGCATGATAACAGCAGAACAATCGATGAATACAACATCAGAAAACCTAAATCAAAATGTCAGTTCATCGTTCTGAATTCTAGCTTTGATGAAAAGGAGAAGAAGGTCGGATCAGAGTTAATAAACCTATAGTAACAGCATTGACCGAACAACAAAATAGTTGTTCGGGCTAAGTTGGCTCTTCCTAATGCAAAGGGTGTATTCGTCATATTGAGGAGGGAGATAGTGATGTGGGTTGTGGGGAGTTATATAAGAGAGATTGAACTTACCTATGAACTGCTATTCGTTGATCTATAGCTGAAAGATGACTTAGATGTAAATGTTGATCTTCGAAATCTTGAAGATGAAAATACTATCGAACAAAATCGCCACATCACAAAATGTGACTTTACACTATATATAACGCCGATAATACTTCCGTCCCTCGATTTGCTGCCCCAGCTCCCTCCTGCCATAACAATTTTGCCTTTCTTGTCTTGTAAAAATAATTTACAAACGATATCCTTATCTTCACCTCCTCTTTTCATACGTGGATCTAATCCAATTACAACGTAAAAGGGGATCTACATTCAGTAGAACCAGGTGGAGATGAGTTTCGAAGAAGGAACCTTATTACTTAGGACCCTTTAATCGCTTTCCACCTTTCTTCTGTGGGTTGAGGGAGTTTCATGCTGGGTGCATATTTTTAGTCTGTATTTGTTGGTTCGATGTATGTTTTCATGGAGGGATTTTGTGGTGGGAATTCAGAGCGGTTTTGAATCTTTGGATAATATTCATCATGAGTTGGGTTTAAATTTCGGTTGGAAGAAATATAACAATTAGGTTCAATGATTATTTAGCAACAATTGATTCGACAGTCTGGTCTGAATTCTGAGATATCTTATCCTAGCTCCTCTCTCCGAATCTTCTTTGCTGAATCATCTTAGCCATTAGTCTCACTGAATCGCCAGTTACTGTTTGACCCATTCGAATCGTTTCAAATCTTCCATTCTGACAGTTTTCAGAGCGTCCAAAGCCGTACTCGACAGATCGACCCTAAGAATGAAAAGATAAGTACAATTTCAAAGTATAACAACGAGAACAGAAAGGTTACACATACTTGGGAACCACTTTCTCTCCCAGAGTTTCCGAAGCCAAAAGAGCCTCTTTCCATCTAATCAATCATCCAAGTCAACTAACCAGCCCAAGAAGGAAAAAAAGTCATTACCCACCTCTCAACACATAAACACCATTTACAACCATTCTTCAAACCCGGAAATCCACCTCGTTGAGTGATCAAATCATTACCGTTCTGACGACTAAACTCGAGGAATTCATCGGTCACGATCCCACCGATGAAATGTTTTCCTGGATCTTGGGTTGATCCGTAGCAAAACCCATCACGGAAGTAGCCTGTTGGATGGGTTCTATCGTTTGGGTTCGTGTGTGGTTGAAGAGGTTGATGCAGGACTATTAGGGTTTTAGTTTAGTTTGGTGGAGAGATGGGAAGAAGAGGGATTTACCATTCATTTTTGCTGTTTCTAATACCATCGTGCTTGCTGGTCTTATGAGTTTTTGGGGGTTTAGTGTTGATGTTATCAATGTAGTTAGACGTAGGGGGATAGACAAGATTGAATATAATCTCATATCATGTATTTGTAGATTGAACGTCGTGGAAATGAGATAAGATAAGATCGGAAATATTAAAATGACGTAATAGTAAATCATCGAGAAAGACAATGAAAGAGAAGTTAACACAACTCTTCCTCTTCAACAACATCCTATACCCACCTTCAATAGATAATAACAATGACACAAATCATACCAAACCCCTCTCTCCCCCTCCTCTCAACCTCCCATTCCTACTTCTCAAAACCGTCTCCAAACAAATCACATCCCCCCATAAACCTCCTCCTCCGAGGAGTAAACATCTCCAGTACCTCCAAATATCCACCCCTCCAAGGTTGGGATACACCCCTATCAGAAAGCCCCACACCGGATGAGCTGGAGAAGAGAAGAACTGATAGAGCAGGTATGCAAAGTCATCTCGGTGATGAACTCGGGTTTTGGAGTGAGGCTGAGAAAGGTGGGAGGGAGGGTTGGTTTGTTGGCAGACCGCTTTTCTTGGATGAGGCTGATGTGGGTTTGTGTTTCTTTTCTGGTTGGAATTTTGATTGATAGTGATTCTTAGTTCCATTTACGACAATTACGTTCTTTTGGTTTTACTACTTTACGGTATTTAATAACTTGGGAGGCGTTGGAACATGCAGGACCGTATGTGAAACTCGATATAACAACGACTAACCCGTTAGAGGGAAGTACGACGAAAATCTTATAGATTATACGATATCTCTGCTGAGGAAATGTAAAGAATATGGATTCAGAGTTTGTGAGTGACACTTCGTTGATGTGACGCTGAAAGATCTAAGTTATATCACCCCATCAGGATGTGTTTTCTCGATTCATTTCTGGGTCAGGTGCACCGTATTGGGTTCTGTTGGCTCTGGGTTTGAATCCAAGAAGGATTCATCAAACTGGATCAGGGGTTTTACATTCCCAATGGGATACAGACGGTAACGGTGGGATAGAGGGTGTTGAGGATGCTAAGAATGGTAAACAGGCTGAATGGCCTGATAGTGAGTTTATACATCTTCAAATATGGTGGGTATCTTTACTGATAACATATAGTGATTTGGAACACGAATCTACATCGTCTAGCCGCTAGACATTGTTTCACGATGTTTTTCGCTTCTGAAGTGTTCGCTCCTAAATGTTTGATTGACGGTGTACCAGCCGGTCAATGGGCTAGGGAACATCACAATAACGCTTATGGCCAGTGAGTTCGACTTGAGGATGTTATTGACCCTTCGTAGTCTGGCACGGCGATTGAAGGAAGCAGGTGGGATCTTGGATGAGTGTCTGTTAGGTTGGGATAGTATGAATGAACCCAGTCAAGGATTCATTGGAACACCTGATCTATCAACATTCCCGCCATCCCAAAGTTTCAAGTAAGTCCACAGTCGACCAGAAAGCAAAACAGGACTAATGTAGGAATTCAATAGGAAAGGAGCTTCACCAACCCCAATCCAAGGATTCCAATTAGGTCAAGGCTACCCGGTGAACAAAATTGAGATAGGAGATTTCACCTCACTCGGCCAAAAATCTCGTGGGAGCGTAACGATCACTCCCAAAGATGGTGCAGGGGTTTGGTTGACTCGTACGGAAGCTCGCGAAGCTGAGCAGAGATGGGGTTGGAGATGGGGTGAGGAATGGGATTTCTGGAATGAGGAGGGTAGTGGTGGATGTGTTTGGGCTGGACATGGGGTGTAGGTCGTTTAATCGCTTCTATCATATTGAACTGTGTCTTAATTTCACTTAGTTGGAATCCCGACACCAAGGAACTTGAAAAACCTGATTATTTCGCGAAATCGTCCAAAGGCGTTAATTACGATTTCATCAGTGATTTCTGGAGACGTCAGTATTTGTTCTCCGCTTACAGAGAATGTTTCAACTGACGGAAATACCTGACCTCAGCACACTACATATCATTCATTTCGAAGATACGTGAACATCATCCGAATTCTATTTCGTTCATCAACCCACCTGTTTTTGAGGCACCGCCTAATCTAAGTGAGGACGTTAAAAATGGAAGGGTAGCTTTGAGCGCACATTTCTATGACGGGCTGACGTTGTTGGCTAAACGTAAGTTATCTTGTTCCGTCGATGACGAAATTCTTACCATGGTATGTTTTAGGAAGACATCTGTTTAATGCTGTGAGTATTTTGCCTTGTGATTTGTCGTGTTGTTGACCTTTGCAGGATGCGGTCGGCTTACAGAGGGGACTGAAAAGTATGACAAGCGCTCTTAAATTTGGATCAAGTTCTATTAGGGATAGTCTAAGATCCCAATTAGGTGAATTGAAAGGTGACGCGAAGAAATCTGAGGGTATAGCAGGGAAGGAAGAGGAGAACGAGTATCCGAGTGAGTATTCTGTTGGATAGACATGGTGATCATTGCTGACAAAGTCTAGCTTTGATCGGCGAACTTGGTGTCCCGTTCGATATGAAAGATACTAGATTGTTCGGATTAGCTCGTGGGAAAGAGAATGAAAATGATTTCAGACAGGTTGCAAAAGTAGGTCATTTTCATTCTTACACTGGGTGATACAGTACTCAAAATGACGCAGTCGATGGATGAATTGTTGAACGCTTGTGGTAAGTAAGAGTCATTAAACGAAACCAATCATCAACTGACTAAAAACCGTGATATAGACGGAGAAAACGCCCTCTCATACACGATATGGGTGTACGAACCTACCAACACCCATCAAACCGGTGACGGATGGAACGGAGAAGATCTTTCGTTAACATCTTATGACGACGTCGATACCGAACCAAGAGCGATCCAATCTTGGTGCAGACCTTATCCGATGGAGATGACAGGTAAAATCAAAACTTTTGATTTCGACTTCGAATCTAGTCTATTTGAATTATCGATTTCGTTGAGTGATTATCTGGGGATGGGAGGTAATGGTACGACACTTAAACCGGAAGGATATACGATCGTTTATCTGCCTTTTGTTCATTATTTGAGAACCGATGATAGCGATGATCAACTTGCAGAAGGGGGAAGTAGATTCATTGGTGAACCTGAATCATCTTCGTCTGAGAGAATCGATATTCAGGTTTTGGAATTGAGTGTAGGGAAAATTGAAGTCATTGGTCAACATCTGAAATGGATATATTCTTTGGAAAATAAAGTTGAAGAGATTAGATTGAAGATACGTAAATGGAGCGGATAGATATATTCTACGAGTACTGTAATTGTATTATACCCGTATGTAGAGTCTGTGTTGACGTTATGCCATCGCCAAAATGAAATCAATGATATATATCATTATGACATACTATTATATATTATCTGAATTGCCCAAATGACGATTGAACCTCGTCCAAAAAAAAGTAAACACAACAAAAAAAGGGAGAGAAAGAGAAACTAATTCTTTATAAACATGAACACCAAAAGGAAAGGAATAGCAAAGAAAGTGAGAAACATTGTACGTGACAAGCCATAAAAGAATGATAGGTAGAAATCGGAATGGGTTTTGAATGAATGTATATCCTTCAAGTTTCTGGGGTGGTTTTAATAATGATGTCTTTTTTTAATTGTTACATTTGATCGTCGAAAATGGGAATTGAATTCTGAAAAAAGAGAAAAAGAATCTAAATAGCCGAACCAAGCGTATCCCTGTCCATCTCATCAGCATCCACCTCAACCAAACCACAACAAACCAAAACTCACCCTTTCGCGGATCTATCAGAATTATTTCTCAAAGGACTGGACCTCATTTCGATATTATCACCAGTGTTGATATCCAAATCTGAACTTCTCCATTGACCCCTTCCACCCATTTTCGCCATCCCCCCACCATTTAAAATTTGGCCTTCGACATCAAGACCTGTTCTTGAGATCACGCCAGTTCTGTCTGACGGAGTGGTCGGTCTCGAGGGAGGGATGTTTCCGGGACTGGCTCCTGGTCCCGTTGGTGAGAGGTGGGCTGGGGCTTTGGACGGTGACGAGACGGAAACTGCTGTTGTTGATGAGGTCGTTTGACCAGATGTTGTTTGATTACCACCAGGTGCGGGATGATAATATGATCGTCGTTGGGCTCTCGTGTAGTCAAATATCGTAAAGCTTTGAAAAAAGTTGGTCAGGCTTGATTTGGGACAGAGAACCGCGTAGCAACTCACTGCTCCTCCATCATTCTCATCTCTGGACTTAGCGCTTCAGGATCTTGACCTTCTTTCCTTTTCCTAGCTTTCAATGGATTTTCTTCCAACAACAATTCTTCCAATTCATGTGTAGCATCGAAATTAGCTCGTTTTGACTAAAACCGTCAATAGGTCAGTAAGGCCTTTATCACCATAGCCAACTTACGTCAGGTTCGAAAGGTGGAACTACAGCTTTATTATAAATAGCATCCCAATCTATCCCATTGAACCAAGGATGAGCTTTGATGTCCTCAAAACCCCCACCACCCGGTCGATAACCTAAGCGTTTATTTGGATCTCTCTCTAAGAACTAAAGAATAGGGTCGGTATCAGCACGGTTCGAATGTAACAAGGTAAACACTTACTGCACGGATCGCCTGCATACCCTCAGTTGAACATTTACCCGGTGCATCCTCTGGCCATGTGAGTGTTTCTTTTAATATCGAATTCGTTAGGGCGGTGTTTGTTCTCCCACGGAATGGTCTTTTACCAAACATGAGTTCGTATCTAAGGATGAGAAGTGTTAGTTTCAGGCAATTGAAACCATCAGCGGAACTCACGCTAAAATTCCCAAAGACCAATAATCTACAGGTGCTGAGTAACCTCGCTTCGTCAGAACCTCAGGAGCTAGCGACATGTCAGTTGTTGTGTCTTGCCAAATATGTCGAACTTACCCATATATGCCATACTTCCCGCTACACCAGTCAATAACCGTCTCTCGGAGAAATGAACGGCAATATTGAAATCAGTGATATGTGCATGACCTCGTTCATCAAGTAGAATGTTGTCAGGTTTCAAATCACTGCAGAAGTCGATATCAGCACGACCCTGATTACTGAAAATGAATGACTCACCGATGAACGATCTTCTTGGAATGAAGATAATCGATTGCCATTGATATCTCAGCGATATAAAACCTGACCACCTCTTCGTCCATTGCTCCAGCTCTATCCAAGTGGACTAAATTTGAGTTTAGTAAAACATGATCAAATGGGGACCAATATATCAACTCACATCTCAGATCACCGCCCAACATTAAATCTAAAACGAAAAAACAATTTTCATCATCTTGAAAAGCGTATCTTAAATTCACGACGAAAGGATGATCAATCTAAACGGAGAAAATGTATGAGTGACGCTCTTGAAAACTTGTAAAGATTGTTGTTAACGTACCTCCTCTAACAACCTCCTTTCCTGAACGATATTGGCGACAGCCTTCATCTTCACACATTTCGCTTTATTGATATATTTAAGTGCGTACAGCGTTTTGGAGTGTTTATGTTGAACGACTCTGACTTTCCCAAATGCTCCTTTACCGACTGAACGTAATAGGAAGAAATGGAAGAGGTTGACTTCGGCATCGAAGTCGATTGCCTATATAATTATCAGTGAAAAGGTCTTTCCGCACGAGACGATAGTTAAAGTTGACTGACCTCTGGTTTACAACACGCTGCACCCATTTTTAGATACCACGATAACGATCTAAATCCAACAAAAATCGACTAATGAATCCAACTCTATCCCGCCTTTTGTTGAAGATCTAGACGATAACGGAATATTGATATTTGGTTGGAGGCTGAGAGAAGGAGAACAAGAAGGAAGATTTTGTTTTAATGTAAAGGAGAAGATAAAGGGTCGTGCTTGATGAGATTAGGAAAGGATAATTTGAAACTGAGGAAATGCCTTTATGGGTGAGGGAGGCTGTTGGAGGTTGTTAATTAATTTGAGTTGAACGAGGAAGGAAGTGTGAGATTCAAAGTGTGGGTGTTGATGTGCAGAGAGCGGAGATATCGATGTTGAGATAGATGGTGAGGCGAATGAATAAGGAGATGATAAGATTGATGTCAGTAAATGTACAATGTTGTTATGTTGTTAATGGTGCGACATCTAAAGAAGTCCAAGCGTTCATCCCCTTCAGAAGACAACAGGATGACATGGGGGAGAGAGATCCAAGCAACCAAAAGAAGGGGGGAGTGGGGATAGCAACGTCGTTTCAAATGGTAAGTATTAATGTCAAGTTAATGTTATCAAAGCAATTTGGTCAAATCCGAGAATGACCCTCTCTAGCTTTATTCATTGATTGATGGGAATTAAAGGAGAGAGGTAGGGAAGATTGCACGTACATTTATCGTTGTTAAATTTTAGTTGATTCCTTTGTGGAGTCCTACTGTTCAACTTTGAATGGTTTGATCTCTGAACTCGATACCCGTACTGTCAGTAACCAGTGACTGGTTAGGCAATGTAAGCCAAAGAGAGGATGGGATGTGGTTGAATAGATATCTGTATCCAAAAGAAATTAGGTTTCCGACATTTGATGTTTATTGTTATTCACTCACAGTGATCAAATTATCCAAGCACTGTTTGATACTGATAACAGATCAGATCCAGTGATATATGATTTATTGTTTGTATGTATAGATTAGAAGAGAAGGTGGTAACGAAGAACGAATGGATGAATATCTGATTTGTGATGAGATCTACGAGTGAACAAGTACAAGTTGCCAAGCCAAACAATACAATAACAAAACAATATATGGTCAATGTTACTTGTACTGTGGTTGAATTCGCGGTATCTATGTCTTGGATATTCACTTGATGATGTGAGTTTCAAGTATGATATATATGATAAAAGTAGGTATAGATGTAGATATCAATGCATACAGTATATCCAAGATCTAACCTCACCTTGAACTCAATTGAACCCAGTGGCCACCACCACCCAACCACCACCACCATAACAGATGGTTTTAAGGGACAAAGTGGCGTTCCGACCTCTTTAAAGTTGATGTTTTTCCTATTGTTGTTGTTTTTATAATGAAATGATCTCGTCACGATACATGACGTGGCGTAAGTATCAAATCAAATGATAAAACATATATTATCAAGAGCTATAAATTATCATGATCATCTAACTTAAGCCTACTCCTCTTCACCCTCAGCATCCTCTTCTTCCCCAACTGCATCCTCTGACATGGGCGTACCCATACTCGCAGCTATCCCAGGTCCTAAACCCAGTTTCAAACTGTTTTGAGCTTCCAACGCCGCTTTCTTCGCTGCTGCACGTTTCTCTCTTTCTTCTTTCGATGGTCGGACTAAATGATTGATCAGTTTTCATTCAAATAATACTTCAAGAGGATGTTATACTCACTCCAATTACCTTTACCGACACCAGGTTGACTAAGAAAGTAATCCATCAGTACCAATTCCATATCATCTATATGAATACTTACACAACTTTCTTGATAACCAATTTCTTCTCTGGTTTAGGTTCCTTCTTTTTTACAGTCGCAGCTGCCGGAACGTTCTTCACGACAATCTGACCAAGTGGACCGATCTGTGAACGAGCAGGATCAAACGACGCATCATCATGTAAACCCTTCTCAGAGACTATACGACCAGCAAAGAAAGAATGTAGAATCCCAGGTAGATGGGATTGGTAAGTTGAAGTGTTGAGTGGGATGAATGGTGGTGGAGGTGGATATTCTGGTAAATCCGCTTTGGCACTGGTATTCCGTTGCTATCAGTTTTCTGTACGATTCATTTCAAGCTAAATGAAGGGCTTACTTGGCCAATGATGAATCTCCTCCTCGCCTTCGACGACCGTAGAATAAAGACGTTGGGACACTTAGGGTCGCCATTCCATGTTCTTTGTCTATACCTAGATCTCTGAGTCCTAAGAAATCTTCTCCAAGTTCCTCAGCAAAGTTACCACTATATCAATTGATCAGTATCAAACTTGAAGGGGAGAACACAATGACCGTACTCAAGTAACATCTCTCCATTCTCATTGAACATCATATCGTCTTCGATAACAGGTGCGGTAGTCTGAACATGAACTGTCAGCGACCAAATCATGCAACCAAAATCAAAAATCAACTTACAACCTCTTTATAAGCTTGTTTATACTTCCTAACATTTTCATTGAATTTGCCAGATTTCCGCTCAATATCATCTTTGATGTACGTCTCAAGATCTTCAGGGACAACTTGACCACTTTCGTTCAGAGCGTGAAGAACGATTTCCTAAAAGAGCGACAACCCAATCAGTCAATCACCTTCAATTGAAATGAAGAGGAAAAAGCCCTTACCTCTGAAGACATTTGATTGGAAAATCCATCCATAAGCAACCTAAAAGTTTTGCCTAGATTCCTTAGATAGTCTGATGCCACCCTCGTGAACATGTCCAGAGCGATTTCATTGGCACCTAGCATTGAAAATCAGTTAAAACTCAACAAAAATCGAGCGCCAACTAACCTTCGTATCCAGCATGAGCCAATAAACTCGCACTAGCCTTTTTCATTTCCCAAGCCGCCTCCTCTTCACCAATCTCACCCCCCAATTTCCGTCTCTTAAAAGCCTCCTGCCTTTCATCAATTCTCTTTCTTTTCAACATCTCGTTCTCTTCTTCTCTACGAATCTTACTTTCCTCCTCTACAGAAGGATGCGGATGAAGTCCACCTTCCTGTTCGACCCTTAACCAATCTTGAATTTTATTGTGTAATCGTCGAGTCTCGAATAATTGATCTACGCTTTTATGAATCACTCGTTCTAGGGATTTTGATTTGGAATGGATGAGATCGGGTGGTGAGTTGGTATGATTCGGTGATTGACTTGTATGTTGACCGTTAACCCTTGAATCTGAATCACCGTTCGTGATTCCATTCCCATTAGGTTGTTTCGGTTTATCCCTTCTTGGTATTCTCTTACGTCGATTCGTAGATCCAGAAGCCATAACTGGAACAGAAGGTAAACCAGAAACATAAGATTCGTCGTTCCCGGCAATACCCCAAAAATAACTTTCTAATTTCCCTTCCTCGTCGTCAGCAGATATGGTTGGATACCAACTTGGAGCTGGGGTCCCGTAAAGCAATTCTTTGGCTTTACCTTTATCAGAGAAAGATGGTCCTGCTTGATTGAGTGAAATTGGAAGGTAGTGGGTCAGGGTGTATGGTGTACGGACTAGAGCTGGCGCTTGATCCAATGAAGTTTGAAGTTTCGGTCTGAAAGGCGGTGGCTAGGAGATTTTCGTCAAATCGTATCGAATTGTGATCTTACGACACTTACACTAGGATTTCTGTTACCGTTGACACTCCTCGATCTCAGATCAGACCTGGAGTTGGCACTACCCTCTCGTCTACCCCTACTAACACTTCGACGAGCTAAACAATCGATTAATACCAATCCAACCAAAAAAAACGGAACATGACATACCAGAACTCCCTTCAACAACAGACGATTTCTGCTGCGATCGATGACCCCTTTCATTCTCATTTTCACCAGCCGTTTCCTCATTATCACCTGGAACGGCAGTACCCTCCTTATCAGGTGAAGTTGCGTTAGCATGGATAATCGAAGTAGCTCGACCCAATCGATTAGGCGATGAAGCGTTCAAAGAAGGTCTCGAAGTCACACGAGCGACGTTCTTCTCGTTTCGATCCGCTAAAAATTCTAGATGATGATTCGTCTTTTGTTGCATGAACCGAGCTGACGCTCGAATAGGATGAGTCTAAAAACAGTAAAGTTAGCCATGCGATCTTCTGTGATTTCATATTTGACATCTCGGGGAAGAAGGGAACTCACCTCTACAGTGTTATAGAGAAAACAATTCTCCCATATCAAATCCAGATCCCTAGTGAATTCAGCTTTATTCTTGTATTTCTTCTGTTTGATATTTCGGAGGACTGTTGATAAATCCATAGGCTTCGTTATATCTTGATGTTCAGATGAATGTCAGCATAAGCAAGAGCTGTTTCGTAACGAAATGCGAGAACTGACAGAGATGATAATCAGGAGCATCTCTTTTCGACACTGGTTTCTGAAATGGAAGAGATTCAGGCTAAAAAGTATATGGTCAGTGAGGACAAAATGTTCAAAGTGAGCCACAATTGGATATGAAACTCACAGAACTTTTGAGCTCGTTGACGATTTTTTCTAAATTCTCGAGGAAGATCTCATTAGAGCTTGCCTGTGTCTATGAAAATGTTGATATCAGCAGGATGAACATGATGAATGAATGAAACAAGAGGTTGGAATGGATGAAATTATATCATTTGATTGATGATATTTTTCTTTTTTTTTACCACAAAGCAGCCGCGAAGGATATGAGCCACGAAGATACCCACTTTTCCAGCTTGAACGTCGGCCAGCAACTGCTGAAACGAAGGTTCAGTAACCTTAGGTCCATCAGGTATACCTTCAAGATAAGCGAGGAGATACTGTGAAGGATGGATGCATCAGTTAAAGTTCTCTATCATATCATCGAAGTTCATGGTGACCTCGGACTAAAAGGACGATCATACCTTCATCATTTATCCCCCCTTAACTTATCGTCAAAATTTTTAATGATTAATCGATCGTATTCGAGGTGTATATTATATCATTTGAAAGCCCAGATTCGTGTGAATGTGATGATAGCAACCTTGAATTTGGATGGATAGATTTAAAGTGGATGCGATGGAATGAAGTGGATGATACCTAAAAAGTTAAGAGTACGAACGAAAGAAATCGCGCCAAATTTACGGTTGTCAGTGTCTTTGTACTTGCTCCGGAATTACAATTATTTGTTGTTGTTATTGCTTGCTTTTACTTTTACAGTCATTTCATTAATTCAACTTCGTACCAGGCCATTCTGTGCATGATGAAGGTCTGATACAACAGGCAAAAGACCCAATCAGGACCACTACTCCCTATAACTCCAAATTCAAACATCAACCTCCAAGTACATCATCATGAGCACAGACGACTCACCCGAATCAATAGCATCAACATCAACCGCCCCCTACCGTCATCTCCCTCGTACCAACTACGGTTCCATAGAATATCCAGGACCTCTTCTAACACCTTCATCCATCCTCAAAGTGACCTCCCAAAAAGATATCGATCAATGTTTCAACGCACCCTCCTACAAACCTAACTCAAATGTCGAACCTCCAATTTTAGAGATGAGATACAGAGGTTTGGCAGATAGACAATCTGTTCCTGTTAGAGGTACTAGGGTACCTAGTCAGATGTTGTTGGTTAAGATGACTAGGAGGAAACGGAAAGCTAAAGATAAGGGGAAGGAGATTGGTGATGAAGAAGGTGTTTTCACTGCTGAGGTTATGGGGACGGTAGCTCAGACTGTTAGGTTTAGATGTAAGTCAAGCAAGTGGGATTAGAGATTGGGTTGAGCTCACCATCATAGCTATGGCTGATTGGCATTATACCCCATCTCAGGATGGTCCCATCAGTCAAATCATCCAATCATTGATCGATTTAGATTGTAAGTTTAACTCTACCAAGCAGTAGTGACTAATGAACAGACAACGCTATCCTCGATTACTCCGTTCCAACATTGAACGAAACCTTTGTAGAACCCGTAGCACCAGAAGATGGGGGTAATGAAATTCCATTCAGATCACTTATGGAACTTCAACCTACGCCAATCATGTCGAACAAAAATCAACCAGCTGCTTACAAGTAGGTTTAGATCCATGTTCTCAACATCTCAACACAATCAACTGACCCCTGATAGTTACAAAATGCCTAACAGAGTAGTAGTCGAAGAATTCTATGATGAAAAAACGGGTGAAACGAAAAAACGTTATGTCAACGGAGCTCGTCATTTGGGTTATTCGTTACAGGTTCTAGGCCATTTACACAGTGCTGCCAGTGTACCAACTGGTCCGGTACCCAATGTAGAAGCCAAAATCCCAACTTTGAATCAGGATCTTTTGAGTAGATTACGGAACGTGAGCATTACATTGCTGTGACGATTGAATTTTACTGATTTACTTGTAGTTGTTTGACCAACGTCCTGTTTGGTTGAGGATCGCTTTACTTGCACAATTCACGGAAGAGGAGAAAGATATCATCACATCGTGAGTATGGTGCCACTCAAGTGAAAGAAAGTGACTGATCTGGTACCAGTAATAAAACCTATTTACCAGCTGTTTGCTATACCTTTGGAGCTGGACCATTTTGGAAAACAGTGGTTAAATTTGGCTATGATCCATGTGTTCTTCCAGAAGCTAGAATGTAGGTTTACACCCTCTGAGAACATCAGTTGAACGACGTAACAGATATCAACGAATTCATTTCTTCACTCAAGTCAATCGTTCGCGACATAATCAACTATCAGCTAGATTCCAGGATGATGATTCAGTATCTAAAAAACCTCCTGGATGGTGGCGTGCTGAACAGGAGACTCGCATCAGAGAGGGTAAAAGACGACCTCTGGATCGAACGTGGGTATTTGTTTTTGTCAGTTGAAGATTCGTACTGATGGGGACCACAGCAAGGAGTACATTTTTGACGGACAGATTTTGGATCGTGATCGACCTGATTTCCAATTATGCGATATAACAGATCCTCTGCTCAGGAAATACATCGATGATCCAGATAACGTAGTAACGATATGTGACGTAGGTTGACCTAATTTTTCTAATTTACTGTACTGACAAACGATTCAAGCCTAAAGATGGATGGTACAACAACGCAACGATGGAACTCATCAAGAACATCTTCCGAATCAAATATATGCATCTCTACGAAACGGGTGAACCAGCTTCCAATCTACAATGTGCAGGAGTTATAGCGGAATACGAGAACGTCATGGCATCAGTGATGGAGACCGGGGGTGATGTAGAAGACGCAGTGATGAAACGAATTAGGGTTCCTAGGACGGCTGCTCAGATCGAAAGGGATGTCGATGTTTATGCGCCCTTGGAAGTGAGTTGTTTTATGTCGTTGATTGGTTTCATGACTGATTTTAGTAGGGCTTGGGTACGATAGGATCTTCAGGGGATGTTGATATGGACGTTGATTGATGCATCCATTGATACGATCAAAAAGTGCCGTCGTCAACTACCGTTACCGTAACTGGAATTCTCAAATCTCTATGCAACGGTAACTGAGTAATTGGTAACTAACCCATCTCGACTACAAGCGCTAACTTTTATAAATTAATCTATATACTGTATATAGGAAGATGAAAGAACCAAAACTAACCACCCGATCTTATCTAAATAATCAATTAACCCAAAAAACCAAGAAACAATGATCTCACCAACGAAACTTATCGTCCTACTCCCCCTCCTCTTATCCACCCTCACCAACGGATCCCCAATAACCAAAAAAGCGGATCTGGTAGTTCAACCAGTCTGTAACGGAGGTAGTCTAAACAGTCACGATTGTAATGTTGCGTAAGTCCGTCCCCTACCAAAAAAAAAAAAAAAATCAGACTAACCTTCATGTATAGATTGTAAGGACCCCCCTATTAAGAATATTTGTTTATGATATTGATAAACCTCAGATTAAGTTTGGGAGGGGGTATCGCCGGTGCCATTGAATTTTTACGTGTTGATTCGACAGTTTCATCAGCAACCAGTGGGGGATGTACCAGTAAGTCACCTCCTCCTATGGAAATCTAGACAAAATGAGATTAACATCGTCTTAGTGACGGTAACAGCTGTTGATGGGGGTAAAACCATTGATATCAGTAGTAAGTCCCAACCTCGATACATTTTATCATCATGTTGACTGGAAACATCAATTAGAGGGTAGATTGGAACAAGCTCAGAAAGCTGCTAAAGCCGCTGTAAGTCTTTCTTTTCCTACTTTCCTAGATGTGTTGTTGATAAACCCTTTCTAGTGCGGTCAACAAGCTTGGTCAGTCACTGCTGCGGGGGGATCTGTCGGTGGTGATCTGTTGATCGTTCAATCTGCCGCTTAAAGTGGTATCGCAGAGACAGGGAGAATTATCTTAGCTGGACCAAGATAAATTTACTTTAACTCGTTTGTATAATTGAATCAAATGTATTTGAAACCAGATGGATAACGTTAATTTGATTTTTGCATAAGACGTCAAATGTCATTAAATTCCATGATAGTACTGTCGTACTCAAAAAGAAGCAATTATGAGAATTAAATATCAATTAAATTCAAAATGCGTGATAAAAAGTAATGATGATGTTCGTTATCGTGGGATGATGTGTGAGTGTGTTTTTGGTTAAAAAGATATTTTTAGTGTTTTTGTAGGATTGAGAAATGTCCCTGTGGATCAATGAATGGAATGACTATGAAAACAGATTAAACGATGACTAATGAAAGGATGAGAAAGATTCTCGTGTTTGAGTGAAGATGGAACGAAAAGATAATGAACAATAAAATAAAATGAATGCTAGCTAATTCCAGAAGAGCGACATCGTAACCAAAACAAAAACGAAACGTGACGAAATGAAATATCGAAAACCAAGAATCAAATGATGATGACGACTAAGCTGTTGGGGCATAACTACCTTCCCAAGTAGGATCAGCCAAGAAAGGTGTGCCACCATAATTGAATTGAGTTTCTTGAGCGTGTTGTTGGAGATATTCCATTTGTTGCTGTTGCATATAACTTTGACCGGCAGACGATCTAGGATAATAATTCGTTTGTTGATGGTGTTGTTGGTGCTGATGGATAGGAGCTGAGTGTGGGAAAGACGCTGGTGAATCGATAGTTGGAGATGGAGCTGATGAGTTGTTATGTAACAACGGTGCTAGGTGGTTGGCGTGGAATGATCTGTTCTCTGCTTGATTCTCGTTACCTGGAAGTGGGGATCTGTTGTATCCATCCGTTGACCACATTTCTTGATGATGTTGATTACCGTATTGTTGCATACCGTTACCACCCATCGTTGCTTCTCTGCCCCACATCGTTAGATGGTTTTGGGGCGCGAAAGTGAACGGTGGTTGAGGTTGTGATTGACCATATGCTGAAGGATCGTAGTTACCATGAGACGATGTGGCGAGTACAGGTAATCTGTTGGCATGTTTCATTCGTTTCTGAGAATGCATCGAGTACGATCCCATCATGTTCTCCTTGTCGATTGGTTGCATGTCGTATTGTCCGTGAGAACGTTTCTCAGATGTGGGTTCAGGTGAAATTGCAGAAGGGGAGACGGGGTTGTTTGGAAGGTAAACGGTGAGTTCAGGAGAGACGTCTAGTCAAGTCAGTATGAGTTCAATGTGAGGACAAAGACCACTTACCGCCTTCCTTGCGTCTGCGTTCTTCCTCTTTACCAACGATGTAGACTTCACGTAAAACAGCCAACCTTGGTCTAGAGATGAAAGCTGCAGCTTCCGCCGTCGAAAGTTCCAGTCGGGAAACGGAAACAAGTGGACTTCTGATGATACTGCATAAAAGAGTGAGACGTTCTGAGAGAAAACAAGTCAGAAAAGATCTCCTGGAAGAATCTCCAAAACCTACCTGTCTTGCTCAAATGATCAGGTTCACGATGACGAACACCTTCTGGCCACCAAGCTGGTTTCAACTCTTCACCTTTGTTGTAAGGGAATTTCATTTGTTTCTTTGGTTCGATAACTTTGATCCATGCTTTGACGACTAGTTTACAAGTAGCTTGTTGAAGTTCTGTGAATCTAGATGCGTAATATTCGTCGACAGCAGTGGCGTTGAGTTTGAGTGGGTACATGGCTGGAGCAGGTGTAGAAGCGCGGGCAGTTGATTGGAAAGTTGACATCATGTTTTGAGGGGTTTGTTTGAGAACAGAGGATGATGATGGGTGAGACATGAGCATTGGTTTCGCTGGCGTTAACGAGGGTATACCATCTTCGACGAGTGTTTTATCAGGATCAATCTCTTCGTTGTCATCTTCGTCAACATCTTGTTCCTCAGCTTCGTCCTCTACTGCATCTGGACCTTCGGCTTTGTCGTCTTCGAGAACAAGTGCTTCTCCTTTCTCTTCTAACCTTCTTACTTCCTCCCACCGTCTACCCATCTCACCGCGTACTCTACGAGCTTCAGATTCGAGTTCACGTCGACCGAGAATACCACCTTCTTTAACAGCTACAGCTGACTGCAGTAATTCTGACGCGTAAACATCGACCTCACCCTTGGGTGAGATCCAGGCAATAACGAATTGACTGCCATTGATAAATGACGCTTTACCCAAAGCGCGTAATATCAGATCGCGTTTCGATTTATAGTGACGAGTACATCTTGGAAGAGTGTGATAGGGAGTAGTTCTAACTGGAATACGAGGCATGATCTGTCTATATATAGCGTGAGCTATAGCTGAAACCGAGTGGCAGTGATGATCGAAGAGACTTACGATTGAACTGTTTTGGATTATGTCGGTTGGTTTTGAAATTTGTGTAGTAAAGCTATATCAAGCGATGTTGTTGTGTTGTCTGGTGGACGTGAGTTGTCGAATGACTGTGAGAGGGAGGATCGACCTGGATAATCCCTGTTGGTAGATGATGAGTGTGTAAGTGAAGTTGTATCTGATATCTTATCGTTGTCACTGTCGATGAACCACTGATCGATTGTTATATCACTTAGAGTGTAATACGTTTCGACTGATAAGATCAAAGTTATCAAAATAGAACTGTTGGAAAGAAAAAGAACGAAATAAGAAGGAAAGAGATTAATAAGTGTTTATCGGTTGGACACGTCTTGTATCAACTCACAGGATAACATACACGCTTCGATGTAAACACTTGAGATACCCATATGAGTATTTAGGCCCTGGCACGTAGGCGTTGTTGATTTCTTTTCTTTCCTTTTATTTTCTTTTGGAACCAGTACTAAGGTGAGTGGGGGACCTGAATGGTTTGTTTAGGCGACTGACTTTCTTTGGTTTACTTTTGACTTTGACTTTGATTTCTTTTATCGGATCACGCCCCGTCAAGAGCGGTTTGGCCGAAGGTCACCTCTAACCCTTTGTGATACCTTGATTTGAAGCGAAGACGACGTGTCGCATTCAATGGAATTCGATTGAACCTGATAAAGGTGACAAGGTAAGACAGGTGAAAAACAAATAAAGGTAAAATCAGTCGCCTAAAGTCGCGACTAAGGAAGTTTAGTGTGCGTGACGTAAAATCAATAGGTTCCCAGGTTTATAACGTTTTCCACGGCGGAGAAGGCGTTGGGGCGAGAACAGTGTAGCGTTAAGAGGTGTGCAGAGAAGCTAAGTAAATTGAGTAGGATTAGTTAAGGAGATCGAATAAACCTTTAGGGAATTTCGGGTGAATTGAACGCCTTGGTTGCAAGCCAAAAGCCAAAACTCCAAGCCGTCGGAATACTAGGAAGAGCTGAACGCGCTTTCTAAGGACATTTAGAGTTGGCACTTCCGTCGTCAATAATACTTGTACTTGTACAATAGAACCCCTACTTCTCTAGAGCTGGCGCCTAACTACCTACTAACTTACTTACCTTATTTACTGAATTATAATGACTGATGCCTAAGCTGAAATTACTAATAAAGTGATTTCCTTGTAGCTTAGCTTAGCTTCGCAATCACATTTAATATACAATAGATTACGTAAAATATATTTGCAAAGTTGATAAGGATACTCCCGTCTGTTCTCTTCTTTGGTTAATCATTACTACACGTCATCTCCTGTTATCTACCAGCTATCAACGCCAGCCACTCAAATGTTGGAATGATTTGAATGTCCAGAATTCAGTCATTCAGTCAATTTAGCAATAACATTGACAAGAACTTCTTCTGCTGATCATCATATAAACAGTCACTGCACTCTGTATATTGTCAACCATCGACGACCTCAACCTCGACCTCAGCTTCCGTCTCAAGCTGTACCAAGATCTTCTGATCGCAAATCACGCAGTTTGATCACTGTCCGCAGTAAACCATAATTAATTCAATAACCGCAAGTTCCATTCTCACCGCTATCTTCCAAACTCTTCCTTTCTGTAAAACACATTTCGCTCTCTTGGATAACTAGGAGTAATTTACCCTCTTCAAAGTCGCTACTGTCTGTTTGCATCCGGGTAAGTATCAACTTTACTGAAATTCAACCTCCCTTTAACTAAACAAATCGTTCGCCTCTAGTTTCAGTTATAAACTTTAATTAGGAATTTCACCTTGCACGTCTTGAACGTTTAAAGAAGGCTATCAGCTCAACCAAAATAATGCTGATTCCACGATGGAAGTATTTAGGGGCAGCAGGAGGATTCCTCGTTAGTTCAAATCAGCTGTACCGCTCGAAGAAACCAGTAATAACTCACGAATAACAGTTTGCAATGCATCTCCTCTTATCTTTCCACCCAACTTACAGAGAAACCACTTCATTCGGTATTTTTCCATCATCACAAAAATGGTCTGAAGGATCTTTACCACCTAATTCAGCGGTGCCGTATGGAGATGGTTCTAGATTACCAACCAACGACGATTTGAGAGGTAACGCACATTTGAACAATCGACGAAAGGCCAATGCTGTCTTTGTGGTTTTAGGTGAGTTTTGGATGGATGAGGAGCTGTTTTTGTCCTTGTACAGTCCACTAGAACCTTGGTCGTATATGTGCTAACCTGTTATAGCGAGGAATTCGGATCTGTGGTCCTTCCTTGATTCTATGAAACAGATGGAAGACCGTTTCAACCATTGGGCACAATACGATTATGTTTTCTTGAACGAAGAGGTAGGTTCGAAGTATGGTTCTGGGGATCACAGCTCATCGCATCATGCAGGATTTCTCAGACGAATTTAAGCGGTTAGTTTCCTTGTCAATACCGATGTAGAACTCCAAACTAACACCTCGATAAGATACACGCAATCATTGACATCAGCTAAGTGTCACTATGGAAAGATCGAGCATGATCATTGGTACCAACCCGACTGGTAGGTTTTCCCTCTTCACGAGTTGGTCTATCAAGCTTATCGATCCTAGGATCGACGAGGACAGAGCGACTAAATCGAGAGAAGCTATGATTCAGAAGCAAGTCATCTACGGTCATTCAGTACCTTACAGAAACATGTGTCGATTCAACTCTGGAGTGAGTAATTTATTATTTCTCTCTTATTCGATGCTGACACTACGTGAATAGTTCTTCTTCCAACATCCCCTTCTAGCCAGCTATGATTACTACTGGAGAGTGGAGTAGGTATTGTGATATCATATACCCATGGAAATACTGATACAAACCTCAGGCCATCTGTCAAATTCTTCTGTGATGTCAGTAAGTATCAACTATTATGGGACCGCTTTATGTGCTAATCCCAAACTCAGCTTACGATCCTTTCCTCGTTATGCAAGACGAAAAGAAGGTTTACGGTTTCACTCTTTCATTGTATGAATATATCGAAACCATCCCTACGCTCTGGGATGCTGTAAAGTGTGAGTCAAACATCATTCATATTAGATCAAACTTACCGGTCGACAGCCTTCACCAAAAAACACCCAGAATATCTCGCTAAAGATAACGCCATGGCATTCCTCAGTGACGACGGTGGTGAGACGTACAACAAATGTCATTGTAAGTGAACTGGATATCCCCAGAATTACAACACTAACCTCCATCCCAAGTCTGGTCAAACTTTGAAATCGGTAAGTCTGAAGCTAATGCTCGCCCAACTCGGCTAACCTCCATACAGGTGATCTAAACTTCTGGAGATCAAAACCCTACATGGAATTCTTTGATCATCTAGACAAAGAGGGTGGATTCTACTACGAACGATGGGGAGACGCTCCCGTCCATTCAATCGGAGCCGCCTTGTTCGCTAACAAAGATCAAATCCATTTCTTCGACGATATTGGATACAGACATGAACCTTTCCAGGTGGGTATTACTCTTATACATCAATTAAAAGTTTTGGAATTGATGATTGTTTTTTTCTTTGGTAGCATTGTCCACAAGGTGATGCCCATATCAGAAACAAATGTTGGTGTGATATCAATAACAATTTCGATTGGGAATGGTATGTCCGCAAAAACCTTTTTTTTACTTTCCATGTTGGTTGATTATTGAAACGTTTAATCATAGGTATTCATGCACGAAGAGATATACCGACATGTTCTAATCTGTCCCGAGGATAAAACAGTTCAAAAACCCTCAAAAACCACCAGAAATCCCTTCTTCCCCTACATTCTCTTTTTTTGGATTACCACATTGAATAAACGATCTAAATAACCCCCAAAAAAATACATCCTACTTACAAATTCAACTTCTTTGATACCCCTCCCTTCGTTTTTTCTAAGCACTTGGAAAACTTCAATTTTGTAAAAATAGCGCAAATCATGCATTCCTATTTTCGATCTTTATGGGCAACCGAGTCACGTCACGAGTACAATATTTATGGTGTATACATGAATTCAATACAATTGTTTTTTTTTTGGTTTGGTTATTACGTTGCTACATACTTGCTAATACGAGTTCCATTTTGATAACCATTTTTCTACATTTTTATTCAATGCGTTACTCTGTTCTGAGACTATATATACAGGTTTCAACGGAATCGGGTTAATTTCAACTCGATAGTGACTTAAGCATGACCTTTGATGATTTTCGTCAGTGTTTACACACACCAAATAGGACACAGAAACCCACCTTGAACATGACGATTCATTTGGAAACTACGAGGAACGTATTGACCGTTGACGGAATTGTTGTAAATCGGGGCATGAGCTGAACGTCGATTTCAGTCGTCATTCCGCTTTTTACATACGATTAAGAACAGAAGCCGGGGGTGCAAGTTTAAGACCTGTAAGAAATGAGCTTTGACCATAGTGTTGCTACAAAGAAACCCCTTAGCTCACCTGTTTGAGTGATTGAACCACCAGGATAAGCTTGACCACGAATCGCAGCGTGAGCTTGTCGAGCGCTGAAGATTGGTGTTCCAACTTGACCAGCTTGACGGGGTGGTGGACGAAGTCTGTTGAAGTTGAGACCTCCACGAGTGACTCGTGGATTTTGAGTGGTGGAAGTTGGGAAATGTGGTTTACCAGTTTCGTGGTAATTGAAGACTATGATTTTGTCAGTGAGAATTCAATCACCAATCACAAGTTTTAAGCAGTTTCATAGAGAGGGAGAGAGATACTTACAATTAAATCCCTCACGGGGTTGATTGACGACTTCAGTAGAAATGATTGATGATCCAATCATCTTCCCTTGGAACTCGCTACCAAAGTTAAGGTCAGAAGCTATACATGTTATCCCAGACTAAAACCTACTTTTGATCAAACCAACTCTTAAGCAGAGCAGAGTTTTCAGGACAGTAACAACGAATAGCAGCTGTACTGTAAATTTCAGCGTGTATCAATGTCAATCACTTACCCCTTAGTTCGTCCGTTGACCTTGTGTTCACCGAAAGTGATATCACTTTCGTGGAGATGGAGACCGGCTTTTAAAGCTGCTGCAATGAGATCTTCATCGGTAGTGAACTTTAGTAGATTGATGTCAGCTGTTGTATTCTTGACTCGCAGCTTACCCAGTTCAAATCGGTGACGACCAATGCGTCGTACATGAACGGTTGTGGGGTGTTGACAGTCTGAAAAGATTGTTTCAACTGATTAAATAAGTTGTGTTAGAAGTCCTCATGTGTATGTCGACTTACTGGTTCTCTCTCTAAATCCATGTTGGAAATACTACTTCCCCGAGAATGGGTATGATATTGGAAGAGATGACTTTCATCTTTCTATTTGGGTTGAGTGATTTTAGAGAGAACATCTAATTATTAATGGACGTACATGATAGATAGGGAAAGGGATCGAAGTTGATTGAACCTCCTGTAACCTTTTTAGCGATCATTCAACGTTGATTGTAAATTAGGCTTACGGTCATTTTCAGATAATGTAGGAAATGTAAATTACCTGGTGGAGTATTTCTTTAGAGAGGGACTATGTTATTGATCCTTCGATTATGTACAGGTGAGGAATAGAACAGAAGTGATAAGATAGGTAGTTGAGTCAACTTGAACTTAAAGTGTGGACCACCTCCACAAACGATTGAGTGGCAAAATTGCTGCAACGTAAAATCAATCGCGTGCATCTAACACCGTACAACAGTATTTACACGATTCCATCACTCTTCAACTTGTCCTGTTCCTTGCGGCTGAATCCAAGTTCATCCAGTATCTCCTGGTTATGTTGTCCCAAGAAAGGTGGTGGACGATACAACTGAGAAAGGAGTTAATCATTGGTGTTGATTGTTGCCTGAGCTGATAGACTTACTTTTGGTTTTACACCGTCATACGATACTGGTGCGGATGCAAGTTTGATTACACCAGCTCGTGGATGCTGAGTCCGTACATTAGGTCTGATTCGAAGTGAGAAAATTCAAATTGACTTACATGAACCTCTTCAACTACCTCCCGAGCTATTGCCTGAGGATGAGCGAAAGTTTGGGCGATATTGTTAATCGGTCTAAAGTGATGTTAAATTTCCATTAGAACATCCAAAACTCACGCAAAAGGTAATCTACAAAAAAACCAATCAGCAACTTTATTCGAAATCCCAAAGAAAACAAAAGCGGAACTCACCCCTTCCCCATCAATCTCTCACACCATTCCTCCGTAGTCCGCCGAGCCAAAACCCCCTCAATCAATCTAACCATTTCATCCCGATGTTCAACTCTTCCCTCGTTCCTACTAAACCTAGAATCGTTGATCCAATCCATACGATCCAACACGGCCGGTGAACAAAGTATCGCGAATTGGGTATCGTTACCTGCCGAAAGCATAATGAAGGAATCTTTGGTTGGGAAAACTTGATAAGGGACTATTGAGGGATGGGAGGTCCCCCATCTCGTAGCTTCTTTACCTCCTATCAAGTAATTTGCCCCGATATTGACTAAAGATGCGATCTGTGTAATGTCAATAATACCCCGAAGAGATGTCTGGAATGACCAACCTGACTCTCGAATAGACTGCATTCAACTTTAGTTCCTTTACCCGTTTTCACTCTTTTCAGAAGTGCAGCCAAAATCGCTGAATGGGCATAATGGCCCGTCAAAATATCCGTAACAGCTACTCCAACCTAAGAAACAGAAAAGTCAAACACACCTCTTTATGAGAAATTCACATCCAAAACATACTTTAACAGGTGTCCCACCTTTTTCACCGGTGATATGCATAAGTCCAGCTTCAGCTTCGATCACCACATCATATCCTGGAGATTTAGCGTATGGACCCGTCGAACCGTATCCTAAATCAAAACGGGTCAATTGTCAAGTGTTAGGCAGGGAGTCAAGAAGGTTTACCTGTAACTGAACAATATATTAATCCAGGATTTATAAGTTTTAATTCTTCATAACCTAATCCGAATTTATCTAGTTTACCAGGAACACTAAGAAACAGATGATTAGCATAACTGAATCGAAGATCTGCTCTAAAGTCAAAACCTACTAATTCTCAACTAGAACATCAGCATCTTCAACCAATTTCCTAGCGATCCTCTGACCCTCTTTACTTTTCAAATTTAACGTCAAACTAAACCTCCATCAGTGATGTGAAAAAGATCATATGTTTGATCACTGACGATCGCTTGTTCCTATTTGCCTGCAAGAAATAGGCAGATTCAGGTGGTATATCCGGTCTAGGATAATTTCCATTTAGATCTTGAGGGAAAGGTGCTGAAGGTGGTAACCAAGATCTAGTATCGTCTCCGTATTTCGGAGATTCAATCTAAAGGAAGAACTGTTCAACTCTGAAATTGGAAGCCGGACTTACTTTAATCACATCAGCTGGTGACTCTTGTTAATTGCATCCATTGTGTTGTTAAATTGAACAACTTACCTCCTAAATCTGACTTTAGACTAGTCGTCAGTGAAATCGTTTATCTTGATTGAAGTAATTGATATACGCACCAACATCATTGTCGCTAATGGTCCTGCTAAAACCCTAGTCAGATCTACAACCTTGATTCCAGCGAGAGGACGATCATCAGCTGGTATCGAGAAGAACCGACGGGGCGACCGTAGTACTAAATTGTTCGTACATGATCTCCTACAGCTCCTTAGAGCTATCTGAAAAGTCATTGTCGATGATACGAAATGCAATATCTTCGAAGACTTTATGAACCGGTAATTTCCGTAAGCGATTGTAGACCGGATTGCTGAATCCGAAATTGGATTGACCACGACAAATGCATGAACACCAATAAACCCCTATAAGCACTATTCACCGATATATGTGTTCTAGATCTAAATATCTACAATTTACCATCTACACCTCCGAAACCCAACTATTCAGAAAGAGGAGCCAAACCCCATTCCTTTCTCATACCCCTACCCAATCTCTTGATAGCTTCCTCCATTTCCTCAGGTCCAGGTAAACTGAAACTCAATCTAGCGAAAATTCGTTGAGCCTCTTCATCTTTTGACCATTCCTTTCCACCTGGTGCTTTGAAGTAGGATGAAGGGGCAACGATAACTTTCTCATCTATGAAGGAGAGGAATGATTTTGCGGAGATCTCTTCGGGTGAGAGTGACGCGTATTGTGGATGGGTGTCTACCTTGATTCTAACCCAGAGGAACATTCCTCCTGATCCTTGTGGCCATTCGGCTACCTCTTTAGGAAGGTATTTTTCACATAAAGCGATCATTGATAGACATCGTTTCTCGTAGATACCTGTACATGGTTAACAATCTAGGTACAGGGTTACGGGTAGGATGTTACTCACTGGAAATATGAGGGAGATAGTTCTTCTCGAAACCTTCGTGTCCACCCCAGGCTTGGAGAACACCGGAAATACCAGCGATGGCAAATCCAGAAGGACATTGCTGAGGTCGTCTACGTTTAGTCGGGAACTCAAGACGTCAAAGAAAAGAAACCCACGGTGGAAGCCTCAGATCTGTTCATGATTCTAGTTACAATCTCCTTGGGTCCAGTGATCCATCCACATCGAGAACCAGGTGCGACGATTTTGGAGAAAGAATCGACTCGAACAACTCGTCCGTCAACATCCATGGACAAGAAGGTTGGGACGATAGGAGCATCAGCACCTTTTGGTCTGATTTGTAGGAAACAGTCTGTATAGCAGTCAATACCACGAAACGTGAAGGTGACAGATGACATACATGGGTCATCTTCCAAAATCAAAACTCCCCATTTTCTGCAGACTGCATAGATCTCTCGTTTTCTGTACTCTGGGATAGTGGATCCAGTTGGGTTGGAGCAAGTTCTGAGAGATATCAATAACAGATCGACAATCAAAGGAAATACTTACGGGACTAAACAGATCATTTTAGGTCTGGGTGCGCCTCTAGCTTCTTCATCCCATGAACCCAAAATCTCGTCGAGATCGGTAGCTACAACACCATCACCGTCCATTGGAACACCGACACATTTGATACCTTGAGATTCAGCACCAGTCAAGAACCCAGGATAAGCTGAAAATTTTTCATCAGTTTTGTTTTCCAGACAGTATGAATTTCATTTACCGAATTCTTCAACCAAACAGTAATCCCCTCTGTTGAAAATGGTTCTTAATACACCATCAACACCATCAGTGTTACCGGCAGTGTTGAGAACTTCCCAATCTGGATATGGTGGGTTGTGGATTCTAGAAACGTGTTCCTTGAGCCAGGCTACGAAATGAGGTGCACCGAATGTAGCACCGTATTGAAGCTCGTTCGTGAGATTTGGGTTTAAAGGTTGACCTTTCAATGGTGCAGTATAAGGAGCGAGAGGAAGTAGTGCATCAGGACTTGGAGCTAATTGTTTTCAAAATTTACAGTCAATGAACGTTTGCTAGTACATCATGGTTTTACTCACTATCGTATCCTGGAATGAAAACTGATTTCTTGGCGAATGGTACAGAAACTGTCATTCCGTTGACTGGCCAGGTGGATGGATGAGGATAACCACCGCCCAACTACAAGAACACGGTAATCGTTAGATAATTTCATTCTTTGATAAAGGACAGACTTACACTGAGCATACCCGGCATATCGAAATATGGTCTCAACTGTTTAAGTTGAGATCTGGCTCTATGCGTTGATTCATAACTCAAGAAAGCAGAATAATCGATTTTGACAGGAGCTGAATCTACTGAAGGCATTTTGAGTCAGATAGTTGTTGAATGGATGGATGTTAAGAAAGATGAATGTATGGGTGTATGATAATTTTGAGTGTGTTATCTGATTTGTTCGAGTCAATGAGGCGACGCTTATCGCCATATCGGCCTCCTCCGCAACAAAGTTTTTTCGGACTTGGGAAACCGTTTGCATCCTGCCTTATCTCTGGAGTCAAACATGAAGTAATTAAAGCAAGCTAAACTGACTGGAAGCATTTAACCTTGTTACGAAAGAAGGACAAAGGAATCTGGATGCAGAATAAGTAATATTTCAATCCTCAGCGTCGTCGCAGTTGCGCCTACCAATTGCCATCGGATGCTTTGTCTGCTCCGCGTGGTTACAAGCGAAGGCTTGGCAGTCGCAATGTGAAGTAGAAGCATGTGAAGTAGAAGCAGTGCTAACTGTAACTAGATCAGAAGTGTGAGAATCAACCTCAGTTACAGCAGAGTAAGTTAATGTTCTGTGAGAAATCACAAGGCTTCTAGGAACTAAACATTCGATTCTCAGAATAACGGTAAGTTATCGAAAACTAAGATCGTCGTCCATTGGGATAACCTTGTTTTTCTCTACTGCGTCAACTCCACGTAACGACCATTATTGTGACTGTTACTGGTGACTGAACCTGACGCCATTGGAACGAATAATGACTTTAACATTTCATTCCCATGAAAGGATGTACGACTGTGGGCAGTGGAGGGCCTGTGAAGCGTGAAACCCTTCGATGAGACACAGCGAACAACTCATTGTTCTTGGTACAGTCCCGTGTGCTTGATAGACGTCGTCGTGTAAATTAACTAGTACTAAGAAAGTTAAGTACTTGTTCATATATTCACGTGTGGGAACGGTGAGTCACGAGCTGGATTTACGCCACTAAAGTTACTTAAAATATTCGTACCGTTCACGAGATCTAGAACAGTTTTCATAATTAACTTGAGAACCAAGGTTTTACCTGTATTTTGTCATTGTTAATCGAGCGATTAATAAAACGATTATTATGTTTGGTCATTTTGGGCTGAATTAGAATTAACTTGTGAACTTCGGAACATCTTCGCACTTCGCTTCCAAAATCTTAAATTCCCCGAAATTGTCCTTAAGTTAGTAAGAAAACAGAAAAAAATCGCTAGGAAAACATGAATTCCCTAAGGTTCCTGAATGGTGTGAACAAACCAGGTGATCATTAACGATGAATGAGATCGTCCATGACCATCTTGAGTCTTTGTTGATGTTTTGAGCAAACAATCATGATTTCACAATGGGACCAAAATTCATCTTCACAGAGATCCACCTTCTTATCTTTCGAACGTGCTCAGGAAAGCCACAGGTTCGACAGGTAAAAGATCCGAACAAATTATCGAATAAGTCAAGCTAAGCTTCTATGAAGTCAAGTTACCTAAGTTACTGAACAAATTAACTCGGCTCCCAAAAACAAGCTTTAGGGGATGACGCAAGTCTTTTCTATTGAAATTTGTTATTACCCCAATTCAATCCTCTGGTGAGCTAGCTTCGATTACAAGAGAGCACCAGGTGGATTCTAGATTTGTTTGGGTCTCATAAAGTATGCATCTTCCTTTTACTTCATTTCCCTCGATCCTCGAGAGACAAGGTTTTTCTTCAAACCCCAGAGTATTATGTATTACTTTCGCCGACGATCGTCGTATAATAATACCGAGTTAAGGTGACAGGGGGGAAAGCAGCGAGAGATCTAATAAGCGACAAAAACTAATGTTTATCGTAAATACGATGCCGGTAAATGGAGATCGTCGTGGATCAAACCCTATCGTATAGTAATCACTTGAATCTTCCTCTGCCTAGATGCATACCTTCAATCATCTGAACACTGAGATAACCACTTCGCACGGCCGGTGGCGTCGGTGCCACGGGTCCAATTTAAACGCCTCTATCTCTCGTTTCTTTCTCTTCAAAGTCTCAAACCCTTTGAAGATAACGTCTCTCTAAGGTTATCCTGGCAGTTCTATTCGCCAGCGTAGACACGAGACTACTTACTCTTTTCCCAGTAGTCAAGTTAGTGCGTTGTACTACTCTAACCAGCTCTGGAGCCATTTAAATTATTTACCTTTTGGAAAAAAAAAAATTGATCCCTGGGACCTATCAACGTAATCTCATTTTGACTTCGCACGTACGTTCACTTGGCCAAAGAGGGCTAGTCTCCAACGTTTGGAATATAAACTTGAACTGATAAAGAGTCAATCTGAGGTGTAGAAAGTGGACCTTTATCATCTTTCAAGTTCACATTCAAATTCTTATCGTATCTTGACTAACTTGTATTCTGGTCGTGATAACAACTTTTCATTTGAATCGCTATACATACACGAAGCTTTTCGACTGAAGACACTTTTGAGATCCACTATCTTCTTTGGTTGTTTCAATTAGCCTTAACAACGTTCTCGATATAGCTCTTGACCATCGCTTCCACAACATGACCTCTCTGCCAATTCACTCGTTCCATCTTGATCTACCTGGATTACAGGATACCGATTCGTCTCCCAGTGGCTCAGCAGCCAGTGTGGACATGGTTTCACCAGGTATGAATTACTATCCTCAATACTATTTTGAACAACCTCAACCTCAACTCCAACTCCAACCCCAACCTCAACTCCAACCCCAAACCATACCTCAACCTTTCACGCCACCTTCCCCATACATCATATCAGGTTCGTACGGATACAACATGCCAACAGCGTCGATGCCATACTTCAACACTCCAAATCTAGGTTATCAACCAAATTACAACACTGGTCTTACGGGCTGTGCCAATCCAGCGGACGTTTTCGGAACTGCTTCCATTGAATCCCTAAAACCTCCTTTGGAGACTTCGCAACCCCCAACGAATCTAGTTTCACCATGTTCATCCTCCGAATCACTCTTCGCTTTGAAAGATTTGCTCTCTAAACGAACCGGCCCACCGTCCGATGTTCCTTCCCTACGTAGACAGAAACAGACTACTGGTTTAGGTCCTTCAAACCACTCTCGCTCTTCGTCAAAGACAGCTCCGGTTCGTTTATCACAAGAAGATGAATTGGAGATCGTTCTTCCAGTTCATAACGAAACTAGAAAGAGATCACGAACAGCTCAAGCGTGCGAGAAATGTAGAATCAGAAAGGCGAGAGTGAGTTTTGTCATTTAATACCCGGTGTTCCCCTTGCTAAATATTCTTCAGTGTTTCGGCGGTAACCCCTGTAATCGCTGTGTGAAACGACGCTTCAAGTGTGCATTCTCCGATGCCATTCGTCAGAGAGGTCCGAACAAACCTAAACAAGAACCAAAACAACGCAGACACAGCGTGGCTATCCCACCAGCTTCCAAGGGTAGTCGAAATGAAAGACGTGAAATGTCTTCTACCACACCAGCGTTAGGTTTAGGCTTGGAGTTCACTCCCAAACAGGAATTCGAAGAATACGAGGTAGAAACTCCATCTTCTGATGGTGAAGATGAACTGGATCAGTTCAAGAATATGCCTTTCCGGACTCCAGCTCCGATTCCTGCTCCTGTACTTCCAACTCAGGCTTATGGTTTAGGTCTCTGGGGCGGTAGTCTACCAAACAACACTATCCTTAATGGTTTACCTACACCAAACTTTTCACCGTACTTTGGTAACACTGCTCAAACAAACTACGTCGATCCCAATCTACAAAACGTCGTCTACAGACCAATGTTGAGTGTCCCAACTTTATCCTATTCATCTTCAATCCCACTTCCCGGTTCAGCCTCGACCCCAAACTCAGAAGTCCTATCGAATTCATTATTACCAAATCCGTTCTACGACGATAACGATAAATCATCTTTATCACCCGCTGAAGAGATTTTCCAATATTCACCAGATCTTCCTTCCGACGATGTTCAAGATATTTCACCAGCTTATCTGTCTTTAAATTCGAATGAATTCCCTTGGAAAAAGGATTCATCTTATTCCTTCATGGAGGTTATGCAAAGGAATTCACCGTATTCTCAATCTAACGTTCAAGGGAACGTTTATTCAAGTGGTTATGGTCAGGAATCTTGGCCTGAAGAATCGTTAGGTGGTTATGGTCCTGTCTGAATTCATCTGTAGTAAATCTTGTCATTCTTTCCGTGAAAAATGAAGTTTCTGTTGTACATTCTCCGTTCCATCGTTTCTAGCTGTAGACAAATCTTTTATGTAAGATATCATAAAACCAACTGGCTTGTGAATGAACTCTTTCTGGCAATTCAACGAAGTCCAAGTACTTGCGCTTGAGACCGCCACTCAAAGGGCTCGTATAATTTGTTCGCCTGCCAAATCAAGGGAAAGACGCGACGGACTATCTTCATTTCTCCAGGCTCCCAAACTCTCCATTCTGTCACCTCAAAGTTAAGTCACCTTCATAGTGAGAATCGATAAGCGTGACACTTGGCATTTCAACCTTGTCGTTTTTATCTTATTTACCTCTATTTCGCATCTTGCGCCCCAGGTGAAACGTCTACATCGGGATCGACCTCGACGCCCTAAACTATCCTTTGCGCCCGCTCGAGCACCGCTAAATAATACGATAAAATCATCCGTTGAATATCAATACGTTTAATGAAATTCCAAAATCTCGTCAAAATGTCAATGAGATTGACGAGAGGTCCAGCGTTCTTCATCACAGCCGCTTTTCTATTCGTTTCCGCTACCTATCTCTACGTCTCACCTTCATGGCGTAGTTCGACAGGTACTACTCAATGGAACGTTAACGGTCAAGTTAGGTATACGACTGCACCTGCTCATGTCCATGATTATTTCCCTGCGGAGATCACTACTTATAAACAATGGAATGCTAGGAATATCCGGGATCTGACTTATTGTTTGGCTAAGAAGAATTGTGGTCCTAATCAGGCTAAGATTGCTATTCTTGCTAATGATTGGTTCAAGGACGCGATAGTGGGTTGTTCCTTTCGATTGGGTGGGGTTCATGACTGATCAGATGGTTTAGCTTGAGGGTTGGCGTGGTGGTGAGGGTGTATGGTGAGTTTGAAATTCGATTTCTAAACTGTAAACTAATGGATTTAGGGCAATGTCGATGGTGAGTAATTTAATTCGCGGTTCAGCAATGTGCTCATCGATTTTCGAACGTTTAGTACGGAGCTCTCAGCAGCATGGGATACACAATGGTCATCGCAACACAATGGGAATGGGGTAAGCATCCTTTCGTCCTAATGAGAAGACTACGCTGAAATCGTCCCAGAGGAAGCTCTTGATCTCTATCGTCAATTCCCCGATATGGTCAAGGTCATCATCAAGCGAGATTCTGATAAATGTGTAAATGCCGATTGGTGTATCAAGTCAGAAAGGAATCCAACTGGTATCCCAAGATGGAAGAGTGAGTTATTTCTCAACCCCAGTCACAGGCGTGATTAACTGACTTTCGCTACAGTGTAAGTCGTCAATTTGAGTTCCCATTCTAACAATATAGCTTCGATATGGATTACTTTCCCGATCAATGGCTTTCACACGACTTTGGTAGACAATGGATCATCACTGCTGATGTCCCTGAAGCGGACGATCAAGTCAAATGGCAATACATTCCGTAAGTTGCTTTTCAAACTAAAACACGAACCTGCAGAGCTAATTCAAATCTAGTTATACCATCTACGAGGAATGTCTTGACAGAAAAGTCGTTCCTCTCGCTGATAGACCCAACTCCGCTTGGTTCTTTGCTAAATTCGCTACCTGTACGTATAACAGCCAAACGCCAGCTTACAACGAAATAGATGCTCATATGGTACACCCCAACTTTTCATGGAATAAGACATACTTCGAATTGGCATCTAGGGAACCTTCTCTTGATGGTTTATATTTCAAGGGTGCTTACAAACTCGATCATGGTTTCTTGGAGGTTTGTTTATTTGTTATTTTTGGGATTGCCTTTTAACTGACGTTGCCCAGCAATACGTTGTTGATAAACCACAAACGATGATACCTGGTATTCACAACATGGGAGCTTTGGGTGCTGAAGCTTTCGTTGATGAGATGGCAAATACGAGAGTGCTTGTTGGTATTGGAGAGGTAGGTCAACTTTGTTTCTAGGTCTATACTAATGCGACTTTAGCCTCGATTCTCTCCATCTCCATACCTCGCTTTATGTCTTGTAAGTCAGGTGTTTATATGGTTGAACAAAAGCTTACCCATGATAGGGAACACCTTTCATTAACCCAATCAAACACTGGGATCACAACGATCCCCTAAATCGAGCAGAATGGGACACCCAACATCAAAAATTAAGATGGTTAGATCCACCGTGAGTAGTCCAACCCCAGAATCACTCTGATTTGCAAAATTAATGTCGTTAGATACGTCTACCACGTCTACGCCGGGGATTACGAGGGATTCATCAAAGCACTCAAGGAAGCTTCTACCACGCCAACACCTAGATATATCAATCCGTTGATGACCGTCGATTCGGTCAAGGCAAGAATGCAGAGACTGATGGAGAGGGATTGGAAACATGAAGCAGAGATCTTTAGGGCTGAACAGGCGACGAAAGGTATTACCTATGTGAGTGGTTGAGTTGTTTTTTCTGGGTTGAATTTTGACTGATTCGATGGGGTTTTAGGATTGGGCTATGTAGATTTGATTCAGTGGTCTTGGTTATTATTTTGTGCTCGGTAGATCGTTCTTGGGAGATCCTACATCAGAGATTCATCTTTAATTATTTCTTGATTTACAATACATCTTCATTATGATTTTTTGTGGTTTTATTTTTCAATTTATGTCCCACTTTCACTTTTCTTCTCTTTTCCTCTTTTTTCTTTACATTTCGGACATGCATTGAGTGGTGGTATAAGCAGAGTTAGTCTAATGGCCGATTCCATAACTGAACGCGTTGGTTGATAAAAGTACTTATAGCATATAGTCAAGCATAAGTGGCGTCGAAATACACCGAAACCCTGTCTTTTGTAGCTCGCAAGCTTGGCTTAGGCTGCATACGGACCGATAGCGTTAACGCGTTCAGTAAGAGCGGGGGATTTGGTGGGGGTGGTGCTGTTTACCCTATTAGCTATGCTATGCATCTTCCTCTTAGTTGAAATACAAGTACTTTCTATTTGTGTTAAGAACCTCTTATACCACTGTTTAATATATCAATACAGTAACTTACATAGGAATCAGTTGGTAAACAACAGCACAAACTGTACCCACTTCACCTTCAGGGACAGGGACCAAGACGGTACAGAGGAGACGATACAAGCATAAGTTGTATCTATATCTATCAATTCACTTTCGAGTTCTAGTTTTATACTGTAAACAAATATATCAACCTTCACTCAACCAAAGTGAAACTCGATCACCATCACCACCATCAAACCACCTACCCAAAGCCACAACAACAAATGTCCGCATCTAGAGATAGATCTCCGGCTCCACCGCCTCCTCCAAAGGAAACAACATCAACTTACACTTCTTCAAGACCAAATTCAACTTATAGAAACACTACCAGTTCAAACAACAACCTAAATAGATTAGCTGGTGGTGGTAGAGGTGAAAGAGAGTTATCTACATACGCCAACAACGATTTAGCAGAAGCTGTTAGAGATTCAGTTAGAATTGGTACAAGTTCAAGATCAGGTTCAAAGGAAAGTTTATCGTTGAAGAAAAACCGTTCAGATCGTGATCTTCTTTCAACTTCCAATTCAAATCCAACTTCCAATTCAAATCCAAATCTGGTACCTCCAGTACCGAGACGTACTCCATCACCTCGACTCGCTGAACCCATTCAACCAGATTACAAACATCAACATCATCATTCTTCTTCAACCGTTGAAACAGGTCGATCAAACTCTACTTCAACGTCAACAACTATAAACACAAATTCGAATTCCACATCAACCTCAAACGAAGTGTTTCAACCTCAATTACCGTCTTTTCAAATGGCTCAACAAAATCGAAACCCTTTTGAAGAGGATGAGATTGAACCACCAGGGAATGGTAGGATTTTACCACCATCAACGGGGAATGAGAGTGTTGGAATCGTCCCTCCTTCGAGAACCAAGTTTTCTAGAGCAGCCACTGGGTGAGTTCCAACTTTTAGCTTCAGCTTTATAAACATCCGAATCCTCCCACTACTGGATGGGGATATTTGAGGTCATAGCAACACCCCCTTGATGTTTACATTATTGAATTAAGGCAAGGGGTACATCAAAGGAGGCTATCAAAATAGTCTTGCTTTCATCTGTTTATCCCACCATTTCATTCCCCGCTATCTAATCAACAACCGTTTCTCAGCAAATCCCCATCTCTACATGATGTTTCGTAAACCCATCAGACAACTTAAGATGTCGCGTCAACCTTTACTGACTCTCAACAGTAATACGACTTCTTCATCGGCGAACCTCATACCTCCCCATTCACCTACAGGGAAAAGTAAAATGCGTCGTTCACTTTCTTCAGACTCTTACGGTATCGCTCCTGCTGTTCCGAACAAGACTTTGATTGCGGGTCAACAGAAGGCAGCGGAGGATAAGAAGGGTAGTCGACATGCCGATGTCATCGATACCTGGGACCCTACTGGTATGGGAAGTGCTAGTGAGTGATGACTTCTTTGTGAAGGACAAGGACTGACATATTGATTGCGATTAGTGTGGCATCAGTGAGTTGATGATTCCAATACCTTGACAACCCACTAACCATCCTAGTTCTGGACCATATGACGCAGCTGCACCTTCACGAAACACGAATCTCCCTCAAACCAAAGCTCCAATGCAAGCTTTCAACGGTGCACCGATCGTTTCGCCTACTCGAACAGGTCCCTCGGCCATATCGCTAGCATCACCACCAACTAACGAAGCAGCTCTGCCGCATTCGGGAAACGGTCAACGGACTCATCGAGCCAGCAACAGTCGTCGATTATCTGGAGGTGGTCTCAGTGGACAGTATTCGACCAGTATGCCAGCTTCTGGCGGTTACTTCCCCGACGTCGCTGATCTTGCTAGTGATGAGGCATCGATGGCAAGGAAAGATCGACAGAAGGAAAGGGAAAATAAAAGAAGGGCATTGAAGGCTGCTTGGGGTACTGATATTCGTATGTCCAGGGTTACTTTGAATACGTGTGGAATGAATCTGACCATGATTATAGCGGAGCCATTTGAAGATTTCGGAGCTTCACCCAACGAAGGCACTATCGATCGTGAGTACATTGCCAAATGGTTTACTGGTGCTGATGTTACCAGTCGCTCCCGACGTCTATTCAACTGATCTAACCGGTCTACCACCTTCTAAACCTATGCGATCTCCCGGTCTTCGATTAGGTCTAGGGGGACCTCGCACACCACCCATCATTCCCGAGGGAGCCGTTTCTCCCGATGAAAGTGGTCCACCGGTTACACGATCAGGAGCTCATTTCAACGAAGGCACAGGAATCAAACGAAATAAAAGTTTGATGCAAAAAATCAAATCCATGGTACGTCCTAGATCAAGTTCTGTGGAATCATTCGAGAATGCCATCATTCGTCCCGGTCGTTTAACACCTGGTTCGAGATCGGTGTCCATGTCTAATGGGTTGAGTGGGAAGAATGTCATCGATCGTAGACCAAGTGCTGGTAGTACCGGTGGTTGGCCAGAGGAGGTCATGTTGGAAGAGGAAAGGGAAGAAATCGTTGGTGACGAAAGGGGCGGTCAATTTGAGGATGCCGATGAGGGTTACACAGCATCTCAATTGCAGGCTCAAGTCAGACCTGGTGAGATGGGTCAATGGGGTCGAGGAGATGGTCGTGAAAAACGAATCATGTCAGAGGGGCGACGGAGATAGTTGGCAGTGCGACGTGGGTGGTGTCTAGTTTTCCTGTTTTGGTTTCCTTTGGTTCTTTGGTTCTCAATCTGGTCGGTCCCCGCTCAATCTGGTCGTTTTGGATCTGGGTGGGGGGAAGATGGGATGATAGAATGAATCTTTTTCTTTCTTTCAAAATAAATAAATAAAATCCCAAAAAAGCCGACGTCGCTGACGTTTGGTTTTCTCTTTTTGTTTTATCATTCCCCTTTCTCCCCATTCCCAATTCCCCGATCCAACGAAAATCCGCTCTATCAAACTTCAACAGCGCGAAAATCCGAACGTACCTTTTGGTCCTGGAAGAACTTCCTCCATGTATTCACCGTCGAATGAAGATCCTCTCCCAGCAATTCCTAGAACTTCTTCACCGGCTTCAGAAATCCTGTCAGGTCCACTCAGTAGTGATGGTGTAGGTCGACGACCATTCTTTAGTCGTGGCACATCAGGAGCTAGATCGTCTTCACCACAGAAACAAGAGGTTTATCCGGAAATCGAGATTCTAGAAAACAACCCCAACAGTCCGACAGACGGTGAAGTCGTTAATCCAGGTGGTGATTTCGTCCTTATCGAAAGTCCAAATTCAAAAGCTAGAGCTATGAGAGCTTTGAAGAAAGAACAAGAGAAGGAACGATTAGCTGCTGAAGTTGCTTCTCAATCTTTGAGTAAAAATTCTTCATCTGGTTCAGGAGTTGAAGGACGTTGGAATAAATTGGAAAAGACTTTACCGCCACCACCTGTTGGACCTGTTTTACCTTCTTTCGATGATTTGCAACCTGTTCGAAGAAGTAGTGCGAACGACGTTTTCGGTATTGACGCTGGTTCATCGGGAATACGAAGAAAACCTTCGATGGTAAAGAAATTGAAGGAGAAGATTGTTTCTAGATAGTGTGGCGTGCAGATGATGAGATTTTATGGTATGGTACTTGGTTGGGTCGAGTTTTTAGTTTATTTTGGAGATTGAGATATTAGGAGGAGTCCTGGATAGTTAGTTATTGTTTATTCGCAGAGTTTGTAGTTGGCTAGATGGTGATGGTCATGAGTAATTTGATTTTACAGTACTCGTACAGTGTATTGAAGCTTGAGGCTGAGCCATTGGCGGGAGCAAAGTACGAGTGAGGGAACTTCTTAACTTCATCCAAGCGGCAAAAACACTTTCACATTTCACTTCACTACTCATTTATTCATACAACAAGATATAGTATTTACCTCATACGTAAACACAATAACCCAGCTGAACATAGAAACAAAAGCAAAACCGCAACAGAGGTAGAGCAATCACTAAAAAGTGGACCGACGATGGACGTCGACACCGATCAAAATCAAATGATAACTGATGAGAACGAACATCAAATCCAACCTACCGAAGGTGATTTGATGGAATACGAAGAGAACATGGATTACATGAAAGAGAAAGATGATGACGAGGTTATGGAAGTTGATTTGGAGGAGAACGTTGATGTTGGGAATATGGAGACTGAACCGATAGTTCAATCCCCTTTACCACCTATACCTATTTTCGGTTCTTTGATCGAAACCAATCCGGTTCTACCTCTCGCTCTGCCTGATATCAAGGTTGGTACAGATTTGCCTTTACCTCTACCTCTACCGACTGAGGTTGGACAGGTTCATGAGACTGAGATGTTGAATTTGGATGGGGATAGTGAGATCGGTACCATTTCGGTTGATCATGATATTCGTGACGATGGTGTTGATGAGATGCCTATCAGTAATAAAGGGAAAGAACGAGAGGTGTTGGAGAACACTGTTGATGGCGCGAAGGGTGATGAGGGATTATTAGAAACAGGTGTAGAAACTCATCATGAATTTGGACATGAAGATCAACTTGAAACGGAATACGATGAAGAAGACGGTGAAGCTCAAAACGACGATCAAACGAAAATCGATACCAACACTGAAAAGGAATTGGAGAACGGCACAGAGACAGAGAATCATGAATACGAAGACGAAACGATGTTAACGGCCAACACCCTTCCCCCGATCATCATCCATTTACCCAAAATAGGTCCCAAGGCTCTTTTCTCTTCTTTGACTGATGAAGGCAATTCTTTGGATCTGGATGTTTGGTTGAAAGATCAACACACGAGTTTAGCTGAGTTGTCGTTGATTGAAGTCTGGCAGGCTATACGACGAGAACTATCTGATGACGTCGAGGGCGAGATGGTTGTTTATGAGAAAGAAATGGATTTGAAAATGATCGAGGTGAGTCCAAGTCCAATTTTTTGTGTGATTTGTCATCTGATCTAACCATTGGTCTGGTAGAACGATGTCAATCTGACAGATATAACTTTATTAGAATTCTTACAGGTTTATCACGATTGCGAATTAAATTATCCCGTTCAACTTCATATTTCATTCGAGACCAATGGATTTATCACTAGGTTCAAAGCTATCAAGAAAGCTTTGGAATCTAGACAAGGGAGTCAGGAGGCTGATGAGCAAGAATTCGACGATGAAGAGGAAGGAGAAGGGTTGCATGAAGGTGATGAAGAGGTTTATGAGCATGACCAAGATTACGCTGAGGGTAAGTTTCCTTTGTAATCATCTGGGTGTGGATATTGACTGTATCAGATGGAACACATGAAGAAGGCGATGACGATGAACAAAGGATTGCTATTGGGTCCAACACTGACGATCAATCAGGTATGTAGCAATTCTTATTCCATCACTCATTCCTCTTTCTATTCCTTACAATTGAACATGACTAAATTCAATCCATTCGCTCTTATAGCTAAACTCCTGAAACGAACCAAACTCGATGATCAACCAGAAACCACAGAGACCGCTTTCACACAAATTGAAGAGGGTGGCAAATCCGGATCACCCAGTGTTGGCAGCTTGGCTGAGGTTGAGGTTCAAAAACCTCTAGATAGAGAGGTTCAGGGGAGTGACGCAATTGGTCAACCTCTTGAACCCATTGTTGAGGTTTCCGAATTCTCACAAAATCTCGAGATCGTTGATGATAACGAGTTGGAGGTTGCCGAGAATAGTGAGGAGGTCAATGGTGAAGCTGCTGATGATGAAATCGATGATGGAGAGGAGAACCAGGATGATGATGATGGAGATGGAGAATATCAAGACGGTGACGATGACGAAGAAGACGGCGACGAAATTGAAGGTGACGACGGGGTCGATGCTATCGTCGCTAAAGCTGAAGAGGATAGTGGGAAACCTGAAGTAGATGACCATGTTGAGGAGGGTGAAGGTGACGAAGGGGAATTTGAATCTCTAGAAGTGGTTGAGGAGAAAGAACCGCTACAGGATGAGGGTGTTGAATTGGAACAAGCTGATGAAGGGGTTGAAGGTGAACAACCAGAGGGTGTCGAACAAGAGCAGGACGAAAATGAGCCTGAAGATGTTGAGGAGGGTGTTGAGCAGGAACAAGACGACGAGACTGCTGAACAAGTCGAAGAGGGTGTTGAACAGGATCAGGAGGAGAATCCTGAAGAAGTCGATGAGGGCGATGAACAGGAAAATGATGACCCTGAAGATGAAGGTGAATATTACGAAACGGAAGATGTTCATGATCAAGGTGAGTTTCGAGTTTCATTCATCGCACCATTAAACTGACCTTGGGGGTCAGATACTATCGAAACTCATGACCAAAGTACAGAATCTTCCGATACCCTCCAAGGTGATCAGGAGGAAGTAGCTGAAGAAGATGTTTATGAGGATGAAGAGTATTTCGAAGATGACGACAAGGATGGGGAGGAGGAAGAATATGTTGATGAGGAAGGTGGGGAGGAGAACGACAACGAAGGTGTCGAATTGAAAGATGACGAGAATGATGGTGTTGAAGAGGATGAAGAAGATAATGTTGTTCTTAATGGGAAACGTTCACTTGAAGAGGAGGAGGAAGAGAGATCCGTCAAACCGAGAGTTGAATGTAAGTTGATGCTTTGGGACTTTGGAAGGAACTGTTAACTGATGACTTGGGTTTAGCTTGAGCTTTGATGATTTGCTCTTACGGTTCGCTCGATTTATACCATTTCGTCTGGTTTCTTAACATCCCGCATTGTTTATATCCAATCTCGATTCATCAATCAAACTATTCTTTCTTATGTTCAATCTCGCCCTACGGTTCTGGTCATTATTTCCTTTGTTTGAAATTCCATAATTCAACTTCGGTGGAATGATTTCCATCGTCTTCGTATCTCTACGCTTCCATTTCAACGTCGTGATCAGAGGGCTTAAAAGTTCTCAGCTCTGATAGTTGAATCACGACAACTTCATCAATCATCATTACCTCATCTTCATTTTAATATTTCCAAATTTACATATTCAATATCTCAGCCAATAAACGGTTATACGGTATATCGACTTCTCTCAATAATCCATCGGTTTTAAAGGTAACACTTCTCTCTCTTTCCTAATTCTCTGTGCATAATCTCGTTCATGATCAAAGGTGCGTCCAAATTTCCTTTTCATTCCTTTTACTTTTTCTCTTTACTTTCTCTCTCCTCCTACTTATGGTTGGGTGATGTTCGTTTATTACTTATAACCCATTGTTGGGGGATTTGAAGTTTCGTTTTGTTTTTTATTGTTCTTTGCGTGATTTTTCGGGATGAGTCTCTTTGTTTTGTAGACAGACAAACGATTATTTTATGATATTTATGAATCTCATTATCCTGATTTGCCCATCTTATATGTCTTCAAAGTCTTTTTACATGGTGTTACAAGTACAATACAAGCATGACCCGGGTATATAAGGATTCTCAAAAGGTATAGATATAGTTCTTTGTTGATTCCGCTGGATACTTAATCCAAGGACTTGGCTTTACGTACAGGAAGGAACTTGATTGGATACTGTGAAAGAAAAGGCCAAGGTGGAACGACGACCTAGGTATGAATTAGTTAACGACATCCAGATAAAAAGGACGGTAAGAACTGACTAAGATCAAAGCTATCAATCCAACTAAGAAAATCTCTAGGGAGATGATTACAGAACTTTTGAGATAGGAGACGATAAATGAGATTATCTGTTTTCAACTATACTTTAGCTTGGTTGCTTTGGATTGGGAATAGGATTGGGACTGACGGTTAGGATTATTAGATAGGTTTGTGAATATTTTTCTAGTTTGTTTTGGGATTGGGGGTCCTGTTTGGTTTCTTGTTAGGTTGTCTTTGGTGGGTTTGTGGGTGGGACTTACTATTGGCCCTTCTAGAATTTTCATCATTTTAGGTGACAGATAGTCTGATAATGACATTTTGGATGGGTGAATGTAAGGTATTGATCAAAGTGTTGTTGGACAGCACTGGCTGCTGGCTGCTGGCTGGGGTCTCCAAGCAACCTCACGTGGTTCGCATGGGATGCCACACTATTCTATTCCCGTAACTCCGAAGTCTGGCCCTCGATTGCCTGACGTCACACTTACCCGCTTAACCCTTGAATAACCATTTTGGGTGTTTTGGTGGTGTAGTGCAGTAGTGGTGGAGATATGAATAGATAGATAGATACAGTATATAGTATATATATATTACATTTATTACTTACACTACTTTATCACTACACTCCTACCCCCTACTTCCCCTCACCCACTAACCAAACTGGCGTCTCAAGCTGTTCAAATAGGCCTCGTTGGTCTCTTATCAAGACCAGTTCTAAAAGCCGTTTTCCCTTCAGAGACCAAAGTATCAACAAACCCAGACGCATCGATCGATTCAACTCAAGAATCAACAACCCCACCTTCAATCTTATCTTCAACCCCTTCTTCACCAACTTCACAAGGTAAACCTTTAGGTCTACCTGTCACAACTGGTCTGAACCCAATCGGAGAAACCGTTGCTTTCAATTCAATCCCAATACCAGTTCCGACTATCAGGACTGATATCGATAACGGCAGCAACGTTCCAACTCCAACTGAAACACCTCTCGTCAACAAAAACCTCAATCTACTTCCAATAGTTTACGGAACCGATTCAAAAACTAAATCACCTTCTGTTTATTCAGCGCCATCAGTTTATTCAACCGACAACATGGAAGTCGCTAGTCAACAAGCTCAAGCTCAATCTGATCAAGATCACGTCAACAAGCTGTCAAAGCTGTCGTTGAACGATCAAGAGAACGTTCCAAACGGTGGACCGGGAGTTCATGCTATCGATCACGCTACTGCTGATGGAGATTTATCAGAAGTAGGCGGTGGTAACGGTGAAAAAATGGCACTTGGTTCAGTCCTCGCTGCTGATCCTCATGAACTCACCAATGGACACACTGCCCCACCAACTGAAGCCGATCATACTGAAGGCGCTTTAACTGAGGGTGCTCCAACTGAAGGTACTCCTTCTGTTAGACCAAGGTAGGTTAAATTAATGAATATCATTGACAATTGCAGTCTTCACGAGAACACTTCTCGTTCATACATCAAACCCATCCCGATCGTGACCACTTACGAACACGAACTTCCAGATGAATCAGCTTCTGTAAGACCAAAATCTGTGTCTCAATCGGTCAAACCACCAAGTGTCAAATCACCCACTGTTGGAAAGACAGCTTCGATCAAGTCGAACAAATCTGGTAAATCAACTAAAGCAGGTTCTGTCAAGGCACCCTCAACCAAAGCTGGTACCATCAAAGACCAATACAGAGAATCCAACGGTCATCAATCTCGTTTACCAACGATCGAAGATGGTGTAGCCGCCGGTGCTGGTGGTTTCGCCGTTGGAGAAATCGCTTCTCAACATAGACAAAGAGAACTTCAACAGCAGCAACAGCAGCAAAGTCTTCGAGGTCACAGTCTTCATGATTCAGGTGTGACACCTCGAACCACTCAATTCGAAGATCAAGCCCCACCACATCGTGCTCAATCTCCATATGGTTCCAGACCAGAACCAGTCCTTATGGGTGCACTCGGTTCCCAAGGTGGTAGAGAATCAAGAGCTGATGACCGAGCCGGTGTTTTGAACCGAAACGGTACCGTTATCAGTCGGGCTGGTACTTTAGGTAGAAACGGAACCTTGTCCAGAGGAATGAACGGTGGTACCGTTGGTTCTAGACGGGGTGCTTTCGGTAGAGGTGCTGGCGCTAGTGTTGGTACTCAACCTGAAGAGGTTTTGGGTAGAGAGTGAGTGGAAATAAACGTTTAGTGGCTGACGTGTAGCGATATCCATGCCCGTGCTGAGCTCAGTGAACGTATCTTGGATGATCAAACTTTACGTCGTTTATCCGGCATGGGTAGGTGTTTACCGTAGATACTTTTATATATACTGACAACCGCTGTAGAGAAAAAAGATGCTTTGAGACTTTCAAAAATCATCAAATCAGAAGGTAAAGCCGAAGCCAAAGCTGTTGCCGGATCAATCAAAGAACTCGAAAGATTGGTTCAACTTCAAAAAGAAGCTGCGAGAGCTGAACGTAAATCTCAATTGAGACTTTCGAAATGGACTTCAAAGGAACATAAAGCTCGTTTAAGATTCTTGAAGGAGAAAGAACGTTATGAGAAAGTTGAGGGTGAATTGAGAAACGCTGAGAACGATTATGAGGAACGTAGAGATCATGCTGGTGGAATCACTGCTCAGGTCGCTGAGTGAGTTGATATTTGAACTTGGGATTGTTAGATGGTATACTGATTCTCTCCTAGGAAAACTCAGGATCTTGATGATCTTAGAGCTCAAAAGGCTGCTGATGACGTGAGTGAAACGTCTTATTATCGGCATATCATGCTGACCCATTATATCTGCAGCGAGAACGTGAAGTTAAATTACTCGCTCTCAAGAACCCAGCTCACAGTTAAACTGTTACTCGGTGTATTCCAATTTAAATCGATTTTCTTTCAGTATCAGGAATTTTTTCTATTTTATCTGTTTCTATTCTATTTCTTTTGATTCTCGCCGCTTACACTTTTTCGATCGATTTTTTCTTTTCCCCTTTTTACCCCTTTGCTATAGGTTTATAATACAAATTTTTTACTTTAGTCAGAATTTGCTTTTCAGTTTCTCCGTATATCGTTTGTGTTCGTGTTTGGTTTTGAGAAAGGAATGGAATATGTATACGCGAAAATGTTTTATAAATTTCTGTCTTTGGTCGGGATGGATCCGTCTGAGATGATCATTGTCAATTATCCTACCTCCACCTTATAAAACGCAAAGCATCGCTGTGATTGTAAGGATGAACACGAAAGAACGTCAGGGAATTTATGAATGAAGCTTAAACAAGTAAGAAGAACAAGGAAGATGAATCGCCAGTGGATTGCTTGATAATAAATTGGTAATGCTTGATAATAAAGTGGCGTGGCGTCTTTCGTCACCGGGTAAGTTCTCATATCAAGAGGTATAAATACGACGATGTCACTCGCTGAGAAATAGAGTGATCTCTATTACAACACAACTTTCATCACTTTTTGTACAGTAACTGTAACTCAAATGTCAGAACTCCCGAATCCACGAAGAATAATCGTCGGACACGATCACGACGGATCAGTGATTTCTTTAGATGATACCGTTCGTCCTATACCTGTCGGTAACGGATTTTCACGTTCTCAAGCGTTCGTACAAACGAGTTTTGATCCTGAGCCGATCTCCGCTTTCTATGGACATGCAATACCTTTTCCTGGGTTCAAACAGGTCGGTGGGTTGACCGTACGTTGGGTCGGTATGTCCATGTCTTCTTCATCTTCAATGCTTTTTTCAGAGAAGTTAACATAGGGATGTTGATTTTTTTAACATAGATATCGCTCCCAACACAATTGCTCAATCTCATTTCACGGATACGTTAGATTATCTTGTTATCACCCATGGGAATTTGGAATTGAATTTGCACGATGGGAATACTATTCAAGCTGGTCCTGGAGATTTGATCGTTCAGTTGGCTAACATCCATCATTGGAATAATAAAACTGATTATCCTGCTAGTAAGTAGTAGTCTTGATCTTTTTTTTTTAACTATGCGATGTGTTGACCTTCTTTCCAGGATTCGTGGTGGTTGCAGTCCCTTCTCAGCCTGTTAGGATTGGTGGCAAGTTGTTAAATGAGGAACCTTTTCGTGGACATAAAGCTGATTAGATATGATCTGTTATTGGTGATTGTTGTTGGGATCGTAGTTAGTCATTGTAGATTCAAGGATCGAGCTTTCGTTCGTATGTATCATAAGCTGTATAAGGGATACATTCTTTGAGAAAGACTTCACCCTTCACAACACCTTGTCTGATACTTCAGAATTTGATCCCGCTTTCGCCTAATGTTTTGTTCCTTTCAGACATGTATTTTCGTTCATGCAAAACTAATCATCTACGACATGTTCAAAAAGCGGACCAGACCAGCTTCAGTCAGAGATAAGAACGTAGTGGACGTCGAAGAAGTGAAAGATGATTCTAAAGAGAATGGAAATGGGAACGAAGCTTCGACGTCGAAATTGGAGAATGGGAATGAAGATGATGAGGATGAGGGGTGAGTTACAGTTTGAAACCTTGTCAAATAGATCAGTTGTGACTTATTACAAATATCGTGCATTAGACGTAGTATAGAAGATTTGATACTTTTGAGAAAACTACGTAAATCCCAACAAGGGATTGATTTGGATAAGCTGAATCGTGGAGAGGATAAGAAGAAGAAATTGAAAGGTAAAAATAAGGAGGAGGAGGAGGGGGCGGCTGCTAAATTCGGGTTGAGTCAGGCGTTGGGTGTAAAGAAGAACGACGATGATGATGTGTAAGTGGACTATCATTTCCCACATTTTATTTTCACTTATACAAATATACTTAGACTCGGGGATGAAGGTGAAAGAGCTAAACGATTAGTTCGAACCAATAATTTCACTCAACAAACTAACGCGCTAGACGTTGATAAACATATGTAAGTCCCCCCCAGACAATCAGTATATCAATATCTAACGACAACCTCGACTCCAGGTTGGCCTACATTGAATCAGAACTTTTGAAAAGAAGAGGTGGAGCCGTAGCGGAAGCTGAGAAAGCTCGTAACGGTGGGAAAGAAGTTGATGATTACGATCCACAAGCGGAATTGTTCAAGATCGCAGAGAGATATCGAATTGAACAGAATCCTAAAGTTCGGAAAGAGGATGAAGAGGGGAACGTGACTAGTAGTTTGGGGATGTTGACTAGTATACCTGAAGTTGATTTGGGGATGGAGTGAGTCATTTACAAAGCTTTTCGTATTCTTCTTCCTTTGGTATTGGCGTTAGGACTGATGTTGGTACTTTCAGCAATCGATTGAAAAACATTGAAGCTACCGAAAAAGCTAAGAGGGAGATGATGGAACATAGAAAACAAGCTCAATTAGCGGCGTCTGAAAAGAAAGATGAAGATTATAGTTCGGCAAGATGTACGTCTACCCCTACAATTATTTTGTTTCATAAATGGATGCTGACCCCCAAAAACAGTCTTTAGACCTCAACACAGAGTCGCGTCCGATATTTATATTATGGAGGAGGCTAAGAGAGAAGCTGCTGGTTTACCTAGTCAGCAGCAGCGTCATGATGGGACGAGGAATGAGAGTGCTACTGATGAAGCTGTTTATGAGAGGTTCAAGAAGAGGTGGGTGGTTTCATTAGACTTTTTGAGGGGGATTGAATGACTAACGAATTTAGTAGGATGAAGAAATAAATCATTGTCTGTGATGGGTTTCTTATTTGTTGTACGAGTATGTTATGAATAACTGTAATCCATTCCAACGAGTACTTTACATATCCAGCAAGCTTATTACCAAAAACTCATCCAAGTGTCGCTTCCCCCTCTGACTGCCGAGAACCTGATACTCCAGCCACATGTCCGTTTAAAGATCAATATCTCTAGCTGGACGAGCAACGTCAGCTCTCCAATGATGAAAATTGTTTTCGTATAATTTGTTAGCAAAGTGCACTACCAAAACCCAAGTTAATCGAAACCACATCTCATCCAATTATGAAAAAAAAAAAAAAAAAAAATATTATGACGAGCCCTGTAATTCTTAAAGCTGTTAACTTTACTGAATTTATTATGGGGTTGTTCAACGTTGTGTGCAAATTACATACTGTACAATATCCCGTTCAACGAACGTTCACGAAATCACTTACCATACTCTTCTCCCTTTCTTCAAGTTATTCTGTTGTTGTGTAACAAATCCCTTTGATCTCTTCAAGGGGGATTTGCAAACTCCTGAAATGATAATGGTACATGTACACCTTTCATTTCACTTAGTACATGGTTTCCTTTCATCGATACTGTAAAGTATGAACATGTGGTTATGCCACTGTAACAGTGGCGGGGGTGTCCGATAGTGCCTTAAATTGACATTGGACAACTGTGTGTGTACACTTTTATAGATAACAAATCCATCAAGAACGGAACAACGACAGAACAGAAAGAATAAGTTGCTTGGAGCAAAACAAAGAAGGCAGACAAGACAGGAGAGCACAGAGAACACCACGCTTACCGAAGGGAGAAAACGAATTCGAACAACTATCTTATCTCACAGATTGAAAGGTTTAGAGGTAACACAATGACAGGAGCCGTCTCATCGTCAACCTCATCAACTACTTTGGTGAATTCGTCACCAACCACAACACAATCCATCTCAGAGATTACACCTCTGATTCCAAAAACACGTAAAGTGGTTATAGACGTTGAAGATGATGACCACAACCATGACCATGACGATGATGTCGAAAACGGCGTAGATAAAGGTAGAGAAGTTGAAATCTATACACCTGGAGAAAGTAGTTTCTCACAAACTGTAAGTAGCAATGATCTTCTCACCTTGATTTGATTTTATTTAGCTGATACACGATCCAACTTGATTTTTTTAGTTACTTAATGTGTTAGGTGATATCATTGGAACGGGATTGTTAGCTTGTCCAATAGCTATCGCACACGCAGGTTGGTTATTGGGTCCAATCTCTTTAGTCCTGATTGCTGGTGTAACATTATGGACGTAAGTTTGGAGATGGACTTGAACATTATTCACCAACGTATTCAATTTTCTGATCTTGGGTATTTTTAGACTTAAAATCATTTTAAGGATTATTGAAAAAGATAGAAGATTGAGAAGTTTCACCGACGTTATCGCTTTTGGTTTAGGTCCACGAATTCAACCTTTTTTCACGGTATTTTTCGTTGTTGAAGTTGGGATTTGGGTGTAAGTCCTTAACAGTAGTTTTTTCTTTTTTTTAATTTTTGGATTGTTGACTTGATTTGACTTTGACAGGATCGCTTTAGTGATTTTATTTTCGGATTCACTTGAAGCGGTTTGGCCGATATTCACAAGTGACCAATGGAAAGTTATCGGTTTGTTCGTGTACGTTAACATTTATCTCGTGGATACAAATGATGTAACTATACTGATTGTTGTCCTTAGTGTCATTCCAACTGCTTTCATTCCTTTACGTTTGTTGTCGTACTCATCAGCTTTGGGGGTTACCGCGACTTGGACATTGGTTGCCATCCTTCTCTTTTCCGGTATAGCAACGTACGTCCTCTATATCTTTTTGATCGTCAAAATACTCATGGCAAACAGAACACACTCACCCGGTTCTCTTCATGATCCAGCTCCTACGGATCTCCTACCCTCACATGGTCTAGTTAAATTAGCTACCGTGATCGGACTGTTATCTTCAGGAGTAAGTCGAAACCCGTTCTTTAAGTAAGACATAACCTCAGCGTTAACAACCCTTCCAGTTTGGTGGTCATGGACTCATCCCGAATTTAATTAGAGATATGAAAAATCCAAAACAAGCTGATAGAGTCGTCGAAACGGCTTATGGAATCGCTATGGCTGTGTACATGTTGGTGGCTGTCTGTGGATATTTGATGTATGGTCGTGATGTGTCCGATGAGGTCAGTGATTCCTTCCTCCGTTACGATGTCGATTGACTAAAAACATGTCGTCTTTAGATCAGTAAAGATCTTGCCAAAACTCCTGGATTTTCACCTTTGCTAAACAAATTAGCTGTTTGGATGGTAGCCATTAATCCACTTACCAAAATAGCACTCGGTATTCGACCTGTAAGTTAAACTCTATAGCACTTGTGACATCAAAACTAACCCCCGCAAGTTATCTGACATTATCTACTCCTATTTCAATCTTCATCCAACAATCCTCATACCGCAAGAAGCCAAAACCCCCCGATACACCGAAACCAATCCATCCCCTAATCAATCAAATTCCGAAATCTCCCTCCCCCTCTCAACCTCAGCAGAAACAACCGCCATCGAATCCCAAATCTCACAAACTGAACTCAACACCCTAGACAAAGCTTTAACCCAACATAACAGACGTGAAAACTTGAAAAGAATCTTACGGCCAATTATCAGAGTTTCATTGGCGATTTTGGCAGTGGTAGGGGCGTTGGTTATGCCTAGCTTTGAAAGTGTCATGGGTCTTTTGGGGAGTGGGTTCGGGATTTTAAGTATGATTATTATCCCTGTTTGGGCTGGGGCTAAGGTTTTCGGTTGGAGGTGGTATGATAGACTCGCGGTTGGTTTGGGATGTTTGATCGCTTTGTTAGGCACTTTGGCGGCTTTTTTGGGTGGACCGCAATAGATTGTTTAGATGTTTTAGAGTTGGTTATTGTTGTTTTCTTGGAGGTTTTTAGATGAAGTTTTAGATGATTAGAAGGGGATTGGTATTTTGTTGAACGATTTTTAGATGGATTTAGAGTCGTGTTCTTTTTCTTTAACTTCGCTTAATTTTCGTCATCAGATGAACTGTATCTTTATTTTATCTTCTATCCATCAATAATAATAATTTATAAATAAATGTTCTAGATGTACGATATGTCAAAAGTTCAATCTATCTCCACCCTCTTCTCGGGAGAGCTATCTCAAAACTGCTTGACCACCCCTACGGAGCGAGTTTCGATATATCCGCAGATTTAGCTTTACCCTCCAAAATCAATTCAGAAAGTACCAAACCAGTCCCAGGACCTTGAGTGATCCCCCAACAACTCAGTCTAAAACCGTAAATCGAATCAACACTCCTCATGGATACTCAATAAAGAACTCACCCTCCACCGATGAAAACGCCATTCACACCTTTAACCTTTCCAACCAGAGGTCTACCTCTTTCTGGCATCGGTAGGAAACATGCTTGTTCCGCTTGGACTATGCTTCCGTTTTCTTTCTTGAAGACTGGTGAGAGTTCTTCGGCTTGTTTTTGGAGTTGAGCGATTGCTTTGGGGGAGGGTTGGACTTTGGCGGCGGTTGGTGGTAGGGGTTCTTCGTCGCTTGCGCCGCAACTGTGGGGTTTTAGTTTGACTTGTAGAATTGGATTCTTGAAAGTAGCTTACATATATGTCGTGCCTATTTTATCAGTCTCAATCAAATGGATTTGAACTTACCATCTGGTCTGGCGTACACCTCCGGTTCTCCCATACTACCATCACTCAAAGTCATCTCAGTGAACAAACAATGAGCCGATAAACTCTTCTCGGTCTTAAGAACAATACTATGAGCTCTATGACCAGTAACATCCAACCTTCCCCCAATCTCCTTTCCTAACAAATCAACAGCCAACCTACCAATCCAAGGTCCAGCAGCTAAAACCACCACATCACAATCAATCACCGTCTCCTCCCCATCTGACGATTTTATCGTCAACTGTTCAGGGGTTTTGGTAGTTGGATTGAGAAAAAGTGAAGTTGCAGTTCCAGAAAGTAGGGTTGTATTGGACGATTCGAGGAATTTGGTGTAGAAATATTTGGTGAATTGTCCTGGATGGACTTGGGCTGTTGTTTTGTGTGTTCCTAGGGATCTGGAAGTTTGGACTAAGCCTTCGGGGAGCCAGTGGAGGGGTGAAGGTTTTTTGGATTTTGTGGTTGCGTCAGTAGAGATTGACTGGGAGTGATGATCAGGAAAATACTCGATTGAAGGTGATAAATGAATCTTACTAAAGTATCGACAGTTCTGTACCCCCAATTCTGTGATCCATTGAATTCATCAGATAATTTCTTGTGTAAATCGAAAGACATCGCTGCTAGACCTGTTTACGAATAACAATCAGTTTGCACATTGAGGAATAAAGAGCTGGACTGACTGGATGTAGCACTTCCATGCCAATCTTTAGCCAAGAAACCACCACTATATCCAGAAGCTCCAGCTGCTATCGAAACGTTCTCAACGAGTGAGATCTTTGTATCGACAGATCTGGCTTTTGAGATGGACGTAAAATAGGCAGTTGAGACTCCTGCTATACCTCCTCCTATTATCACTATGTGTTTCGGTGGTGCAGTGGCCATTCTTAGTATTCTTGACAGTTTGGAGTTGGATTTGTAGTTTTTGATGGAGGGTTATGGTTGTTCCTTTTGACTTTTTATGGAGATGATTTCCGGTAATTTGGGTGAACCTCCACTTTGGCTATCTGGTCTTCTTCGACATGGATAAACATCTTTATGCATTTCAAGTTCGCTGGGATTTCGTCTTGGTATATCATCCTCCTCACAAAAATACTTCAAAAATAACATGCAAAAACGTCTAAGCTGGACTCGAGTACTGTTTGATTCTGTTACGTTCAATCTCACCAAATGCAGCTCTTGTCCTTGGCCATATCTCCCTTGAACTCGTATTGAACCTTGCTTGGATATGCAAATGGTCTAGTGCATTCACTGTAGCTCTCTTCTACTCCCTCCCTACTAGCTGTCACCATTTTAGTTGAGATGATTTACTAACGATATAGATGTCGCAGATGAGTATACAGTAAGTTGGTTCAATGACGTCATTTCACCAGTCCTTTCACCCAACATTCAAGGACGTGTGACTCTACGCTAAGTTGAACCATGCATATATCTATCTATCTTTTCCTCCTTCCTTCAACTTCAACTTTAACATCATCTCAGCTAGTACTTAATAAACAACAAACAAGTAACCCATACAATGTGTAAGTACACTCGCTCCCTTCTAAACCTCCCCTCTTGAACCCACACTGACGACTACCCCTCTCCCACCAACCCCTCAGCCGACTTCCTCAACCAAGCTAAATCCGCCGCTGGTTCTGCTCTCAACACAGCAACCAACCTCGCCAACCAAGCCGCAACTCAAGCGTCAACCTTAGCCAACCAAGCTATCAACAGTGAAACAGCTGCCAACGTTACTGAACAAGCTAAAAATCTCGGTTCCCAAGCCTACACTGGTGCAGGTACCCTCGCCGGTCAAGCTCACGCTCAAGCCCACGCTTTAGCTCCTGGAATAGTCCCAGCTCCAGGTACTGGTTCAACAGCCACTGGTTCAGTCGACTCAAGTGATGATATCGAACCAAAGAATAAAGCTGAGACGGCAAAATTCGAAAAACTTTTCCAAAGTAGACCAACCCCTGCTGAGTTGAAGGATAAAGGTATTTTAAAAGGTGTGTTCTCTTGGTTTTGGGTGAACTACAAGATGTCATGCTGATGCTGCTCTTAGGTGCTCCTGATGATTCACTTGCTGGAAAACGAGCTCAATTGGAGAAATCTATGCTTGAAGTGGGTCCATTCCATGTTTGTAACTCCACTAGGACTAACCTACCTTCTAGGACAAGCTCGATAACGAACTCGCTGCTCGACCTACAGCCGATGAACTCGTTAAGAAGGGTATCCTCCAAGGTAAGTATCTTTCATTTGTTTCTCATTCTTTGGATGCGTCATTGATACGATACACATCATATTTATAGCCGACGAAGCTCCCCCCGCTTAAATGTCGTTCTCAGGGTAGAAAGTTATCACCAGAAGGAAGAAGAATGAGGTCGTTCGTGTAAAAAAATATGGTATTATGAATGTATAACTATATGGAGATTTATCTCAGATGATATGAGGAGAGGTGCGGTGTCCAGCACTGTTGAATTGTAACCTTACTTTGAGTGTTGTGTGTCAATTGAGTCCCACTTCACTCACTCCCACTGAATGTCCTTCGGCTTTATCCTCAAATTGAAAACGTTAATTAATATTGATCCGAATTGTCCTTTATCGAATCATCATCTACTTACCTTTAAATCTTCTCATAACATCTCTTTTGTCGTTTGATAGCCAGGAGTTCTTGCCTTGTCTACCCACTTTGTGCTTCATTATTCACTACAGAAACCAGAATAAGCATCGCAACAAGAACCAAATCCACAATTGCATTCGTCATTACCTATATCCCTTGAGTGATACCCTAATCCCGTCGACCGAACTCAGCCAATCATTCGCCTACATCATCAACTGTATCTTCAGTTGAATTGGTTGCCAGAAGAATGTCGATATCGCCGTCAACAACGCCACGGCAATCGATGACAACGGATAGTCGCTCTGATTTACGGTCAGAAGAAGTGACAGCGGCCAGTTCCACCTCATCAACATCTTCACCGCCTTTGGGTTTACCAACTGCTCTTAAACCTATTGGTATACATAATGATCAGAACACTTGTTTTCTCAATTCAACTTTTCAAGCTGTATGTGATACATAAAGTACAACACTGATAGAGTTTATAGTTGAGCGCAACTCGACCTATCATATCGTTACTCTCCCCGAATCCTGCTTTCAACGTCCAACAATCTTCAACTTCATTACTTCCCCCACCATCCATATCCACCTCATTAATCCCTTCACTGAATCCAGCAGTTCTCGAACCCCCTCTATACCAACTAACACCAGTTACCAGAGCATTCATCAACACTCTAAACAAAGCTTGGCGAATGAAAGATGCTTGCGGAGGTACTTCAGGATCTTCAGAGACTTCATCAACTCGTTCAATGTCTCTACGTAGTCTTTTACGAGAGATCGCTAAGAAATATGATCAATACGATGATTATCGACAACAAGACGCTCATGAATTGTTAAGACATCTTTTGGATTCTATGGAAATGGAGGAAAGAGACGTTATCAAGAGGTTACAACCGGGGGCGTTGCAGTCTAGTACGGATAAGAAGAAAACTAAGAAGAAATTAAAGAATTCGGGTGATTCTGATGTTAACAAGATTACACCTTTACCTTCGGCTGGTCCGTCTTCACCTGTCAGAACGACTTTTAGTGATCCAACGTTGAACGCTTCGATGAACGGTGGGAATGGGAGTAATGGCATCGTGACTGGTCAGGTTGTATCTGAACCTCAAACTTTTGCACCTAGCAACAGTGCAAAAGAGGATGGTTTAGATGCAGAGGAGATTCCGGAGGATCGACGATTGATACCATTCGTGGATGTGCTTTTTGGTGGTTCACTGGCCAGTGTGGTAGTGTGTGAAACTTGCAAGAGTGTAGGTTTATTTCTGGGTACTGAATTCTTCACTGACCTTATTAGGTATCTCATACTTATGAAGGATTCTTGGATATCTCTTTAAGTCTCAAAGGTGGTGATCCCAAACCTCGCAAGGTAAGTAATGAGACTTTCCCATGAATACCCACTGACATCTACACAGAGGGATAGATTCAAGGCGATGGCTCAACGACTCCGACCTCGAAACACCTCCAAACCACAGACAGATGTCACCACCAGTCCCTCTCTACAACCCACAGGTGTGGTATCCGACACTGAAAATTCTGACGGGGGTGAAATTCATGAAAGGGAACGAAGGAAAAGTATGGATCAAGAAGAACTTGGTGATGAGTACAATCTCAAAAGAAACAGCTCCGGTAAAGGATTCGGACTTCGTCCTAAATCAAGTTCAATCTTTCGTCGTAAAGGTTCTCGACCTAGTACTTCGAATTCAACTTCACCTTCTGTTGAGCACTCTCCAAAAATCAATGCTATAGCTGCTCCTATTAGTGCGGAATCTTCACCTAAAATCGCACCTAAATTACATGGGCCAGGATCTGGACCTACGTCAGCTCAAACTGCTTATATCCAACGTATTCTCTCTGGTCCAACAAACGGAGTCGATAGTAATGATCCACTAGCCAAACTTCGTGCTGCCAATTCTAGTGATCCAGTCGTGAATCTTCCTGTTGATTCTGGTTTGATAGAATCATTGAAAGCTTTCACTTCTGTGGAAGTTCTTGAAGGAGAAAACGCTTTTGCTTGTAAGAAATGTTGGAAGATTAAAAGTGGGAAATACGCTAGTCAACATGAAGCAACTGTTCAAGAGGAGAATGAGGATAGTCTGGATTCGTTCAATGATGGTCTGTCATCTATCGCACCTAGTTCACCAGCTATGACGGCTACGACCACTGAATCACGTTATCACCCACCATCTATATCGATTCAATCTGGATCTGATAACGGTTCAGAAACTGGTACTATCTATGAAGAAAAGACATCACGGTTCCATCGACATTCGTCGATAGCCTCTGATCGATCAAGGAATTCGATCAAATCTTCGATTCTACGTGCACCATCACCTTTGAGGGTGCAGACGGATTTACAACAGAGATCTTATCACGGGAATGAATCAGAAGCAGCGTCAATTGTTTCCCGTACCCAATCAGAAAAAGAGATTAGTATTCCGGTGATGGATGATGAGGGTTCCGATGGGACTGATGGTCTTTCCGATTCAGACACTTCGGACGATGATGAACAGTCTCATGTGGGGACACCGGGTACCAGACCACACATGCCTCCACGCAGCAAATCGAAACATTTCGTTTTCAGACGTGCATTCAAGAGATATCTCATCGCGAAAGCTCCTGAAGTTTTGGTCTTCCATTTCAAAAGATTTAAACAAACGACCAAAACTTCTATCACGTTTACCAGTTTCTACAATCTGAAAAAGTGAGTTGTTTCAAATATTGTTTGTTGTGCAGTGACTGACATTACTAATTAGGATGGACGATTTCATTTCTTTCCCCGAAACGTTTGATTTGGCACCGTTCATGGCACCCGATCGAAACGATTATAAAACGGTGCAAACTCCCACTGGACCCAGAGCTGGATATATGGATTGGCCATCTGTCGAACAAGGTCCACCAGAACCTACACCTGTAATGTATAAACTTTATGGTAAATGATTTTTCTCGCTGTCATCTTGAGTTATGCTGATAAGTTATAGCCGTGGTGGTTCACTTGGGAACAATGTTGGGAGGACATTATATCGCTTATTGTCTTGTTGATCCTTTGAAGATGTTCACTGATGTACCTAATGGTAAATCTACTGCTACGGATTTAGCCATTCAAGGTGCCACTGGTAAATTAGAAGGGTTGAATGTAGGGGATGATCAGAAAGTTGATAGAAGAGTTTGGTGTTTCTGTTCAGAGTAAGTTTGATAGTCGTTTCGTTCGGCAATGTGCAAAAGATCCTTCAACTGACGGTGAATCCAAAGTACTTCAATTAGATTGGCTAGTGTCGAAGAAGTACTTAGTGCAAGAGCTTATCTTTGCTTTGTAAGTTCTTTTCAGTCCTTACCTCAGGTTTATCAAGCTGACTTTTGGGATACTGTAGTACGAAAAAATGTAATAGAATCTATAGAAATTCGTCGGAAATTTTGCATTGCAACCAGCATACATACAGGCTTATCAAAATGTATAATCTGTTTTCCAAAATGAAGTTTCTTTTTCTGGTTGTGGCATCATCACCATTTAGATTTGTGCTTCGGGTGACTTTTGAGTCGGAATATGCGATACAAGTCTTTTGAGTCCGGGATCATGCGAGGTTTATGGGGATATAGCTGTTTGGAATATACAGTAGTACTGCTCAGTATATATGATATGGTCGGCCAATCCTTTTGTATGATACAGTGGTAACGCCACTTTCTATCAGAAAGGCAAGAATTTCCTTGGTCTTTTTGCTAATGAAAGGGGAACAGAGATACTGGCTAGTAGTGACTGCAATTGCGTGCTTGATCATCCTTTGCTCCCTGGGAAGACTCATGGCACACTTTTCTACAAGATTGCCCATTTTCTTTTTCCTTTTCCTTTTCTTTTCTTGTTCTTCAACATCCGCCACCTATCCAATCAAAGTATTACCCCACACCAGATGTCTGATAATACTCCCAGCAACAACCAAACCTCCTCGGACGACCTCACTAGCCACGATCATCCCAGCAACTCTCGACCACCTTTGAGTGATTATGAGAGAAAACGAGGAAGATTTATTCGTTTATCCTCAGGGTGTTGGGATCGTATGGAAGAAGCCAAGACGTGTATCGACATGGTCCTATCCCGTTACTATTCTGAGGATAAGAAGGAGAGCTTAGTTACGCAACTCACATATGGGACTCGAGACAATTTGGATGATTTCAATGGGGTGTTAAATGAAAGAGACATCATAGATATCCGAGATAGTCAGCAGATTTTTCGTGAGAACCGGGAGATGCATCGTGCCGTGGATGATGAATGGGAAGCGATCTGTCGAAAAGACTGGGAGGCTCGACAGTCAGAGTCGACGGTTGAGACGGCGAGTCAATAGCTCTAAGACGCGTGTTTAGATACTAGTAGAATCCAGTATGTAAAGTTATTTGCTGTAGTGCTGTAGAATGATTTTCTGTGTTTCTCACGAATTCAATGTTTTTTCTATTCATTGTTTGCGTTTTGATGGAGAACTATTTTGGTTTCTTGGTTGCGAAGTATCAGTTTGATTCTTGGTTTAATTCTTGTCTCATCACAGTACTTGCATAAGGCATACACGGGAAGTTGAGTGGTCACCTTTGGCCGCTACGGGTGAGTTAGCTGTATGATGATCAATCCCAGCAACTCCAACTGTGGCGAATTCTGATAAGGAAACTCTTCCAATGGCGACCCTGGAAGCCTAGAAGTCTGCATTCCTGATTCTGGACGAATATTTCCTTGTTGGGTCTAGCTCCGCTCCAGTATCTCCTGTTGTAACGCTTTCGTACAAAGGTCAAAGTCTTCCAATGGCGAATGTCTGTCCTTCCAATGCTTAAAGAGAAATAAGGGTTGTACAATTAAAGGAAAGATTATCGTCGAACAACATCCGATGAAAGGTGTTTCAACTGTTCTTCTTTCCATTCTAGTTCCGCTCCAATTTTTCTCATCTGTAACACTTTCCTACAAAGGTAATAATCTTCGATCGGTAAAATAGTCTTCCCCTTCAACATCCTTTATACGGTTAAAAAATAACCCAAAGAAGACTCTGGTGGTACTGCATAAAATGAAAGGTTTTTGCAACATTTTCTCTTTCTCACTTTCATCTTTTCCATCCACTTCTTCCCCAATCTTTTCCCACCCTCTTATCCAATCATTTCAATTGGGTCATAAAAAGTTCTTCTTTTTGGTTTGATACTCCCATCAGTCACTCGCCTACCCACCTCACTCAATCCATCTTGCTCCACACAGTCAAAAAAACCAACGCCGTTTGAAAAGCATTTGCCACCACTACCCTATCAACTTGCGTGATGACATACAACACAGAAGATACAAATCTCTCGATGGTCGAAAACGAAAAAGATACAGTTGTTGGTTCATCAGCCGACTCAGTCTCAATCTCAATCTCTGGTGATACAGATATCAACGGTACTGGTCTTGATACCGAAACCCAACAAACCACTCCGGCAGAAATTCCATTTCTTCCATGGAAGATTTATACTCCGCCACTTGAAGGTGGCGTCACAAAGGATGATTCAGATTCTTTCGAAGGCGGTACCAAAGTGTCTTGTAGTGATGGTGATACAGAAACCCAACCAACCGCTCCGGCAGAGAATCAATTTTGGAAGATTTATGATCGGCCACATCAAGGTGGCGTTCCAAAGGATGATTCAAATTCATTCGAAGGCGATACTGAACTGTCTTGTAGTGATGGTGATACAGAAGTTAGTTCTAATGGTAACAACAACGAAGAGAACAGATTCGTCCTGGTTAACCCATCAACTTATGTTCGTCCTTATGCGGTTGATGAAGAGACACATAACAAATCAATGTTCGTACCTGGTAAAAAATCAGATACTCAGTCATCACCCTCCATCAACTTGGTCAAGAAGATGAAAGCCATCCAACCTGGTAAAATCATCTCCGTAGAAGATGTCACAGATACGGAGGTCGATCAACAACCCCAAGTCAATGGTCACACTACAGAAACAACAATCAGCGCGTCAGAAACCGACACCGCCACAAGTCAAAATGGTAAACGAACAGTCGACGATACCAAATCTTCAAGAGGTCTGTCGGTACGAACAAGATCTGGCAAAGAAGTTCAAGTAACTCCAGAACAACTGATGCAAATCATGCATGATATGAAGAAGCGAGAAATGAAGAAGCGAGAACAAGGATCCACTTGCAAAAGCGACAAGAGCTCAATAAAACGTCTTTCTTCAAATGGGGGTTCAAGCGACCAAGAAACAACAGAACGTGATTCCTCAGACGGAGGGTCAACCGACGAAGGTAAATCCTTGATGAAACTGATCAAGAATAAAGAATCAACTTCAAAGAGAGATAAGGAGAAAAGTTCAAAGCTCGATGATCTTATCAAGGTTATCACAAACATCCCACCATATAAAGTTCCTGCCGAAATACAATCAGACGAAAAATCGACAGCCATCTTCAGGCAATTATACATCCAACAAGCCCAAGAGATAGGAGGTAAACTCATGGAACTTAAGTCCCAATTCTCAAAACCCATGGAGGAGGGGGAAGCAAGAATCAAAAAATCCTTATCGACAATCTATAAGGGTGAAGAGTTGGATGATATCTATAAAGATTTCACAACTAAACATCTTGCTGGAACGGATTGGCAAGATCTTCGGGATAAGGGTATGGACGATACCACTTATCAGGATCTCGTCACTACCAGACGTAGTTATCGTCAAATTCACAAAGATTCGTGGAAGTTCAATGCTGCTGCTTTAAATCTAAAGGCTTATGTGGGTAAACAAGTTGGCGCTCGTGAAACGACCAAGGAAGAGATGTTCCCTCCTGCCACAGAGCTCGAACGTGGTCAAAGAATCTCTAGAGTTCTCAGTGAATTCGGTCTTTTAGGTAAGTTGCCAAAAGTTTGTTTCTAGGGAGAAAAGTGATCTCTGAATAAGCTGACGTTCTAAATTTACAGATGAGAGAACAAGATCTGATGACGAATACAAGAGCCTCAACAAAAGCCTACGCGATGAGTATTACAAGGTATTCGAGCAACCTTGTAAATCGTCTTCTGAACGCTGCACCCAACTCCAAGACATGTTGAAGATGACGTCGATGAAGATCCGATTGGCGGAAAACATGAAATCAAGAAAATCCAAAAAGTCAACTACAGCAAGTTACGCAAATCTGCTTCAAGAGAACTTCAAGGAGAATCACTATGAGTGTCCACCAAGTCAATTGTCTTTCGATATATTGGTGGAGAAAGCCGGTGCGATGTATCCTAATGGTGACCTCATGCGGGGTCCTGATAAATTCTTCAAGAGTACTTTGAGAGTTATGGAAACTGAGAATTCCGCTCGTGAGACTTTGGAGATGTTATCTGATTTAGGTGTAATCAGTGAGTAATACCGATATCGAATCAACATGTATTGAAAACACACACTAAATCCGTCTACTAGATCATCAAGAACCAGAAGAAGAAGATCTTGGCGATTACTATCTCCAAATTGGTGAATCCATCGACAAAAAATGGTTAGAAGCCAAAAGATCAGTCAGGAACGAATCTTCTAAACTGGTCGAGAAATATTCAAGTACCCTTAAAAATTTCGTTAAAGACTACAACAAGAAATATCCATCGGTTAGTGGATTCAGTTTGGATGATGGGGAGATGACGAGACGTTTGAAGAAACTTGATGGGTTTAGTAAAGAGGCTTTCAAATTTGTTGGGGAGAGTATTGAGAGGGACGGTCATAGTATGGGTAGAATGATGGCTGCTACTCAAGCTGCTAAGTTTTACCAGGACAGGGTTGCTAGATTCAATTAGTCAGTTTTGTTTGGGTTCTACTTTAAAGTATAAGGTGGGGAGTGTTTGTTTTATATCAGTAGGGAGATAGTTCGATGAAAGTTGTTTAGGTTGTAAATCGTTTTGCATATTTGGGCACATTACAGTATCTACAAATAGCCTCCATGAAAGTGTTTACAAACACTACATCTACTGCTTAATGAAAGCGTTAGCTTCTTTCCAAGCTTCAAGAGAAGAAATCTCCTTCCACCAACGCATGACGTTAGATAAACTACCATCAGTGAATCCAGGAACAGCGTCAATCTAGATAGAACAAGTCAGTTGATGTACCATCTACGAAATGATCCACTGACCTCAACCATAATTTGGAAATAAGGGATATGGAATAAATCAGCCAAAGTAAGTTTATCACCAGCAAGATAAGGTTGTTTAGATAAAATAGCTTCGTAACCTAGTAATCTACCTGCCAAAGTTTCTTTCAAAGCGTTGGCGATATGAAGATCTGATTCTTTACCACTAGATTGGGGTTTCACTTTCAGTATGGTCTTCTCTTTATCCAAGGTCGTGGGAGACTTACAATCGAAGTTTGAAAACTAGTTCTAAGGCTATACCTTCAGCGAAAGGATTGAAATTTGAAGTCTCGATCGAACAAGCTTGTTCGAATTTCCCGTATGAAACCAGATCCGACGGGAGTAATGGAGAGTTGATCTTCTTCGCGACGTCTTGTAAGGGTTTGTCAGTAAGCATTCTATTTATAAAGAACATGGGTAGGAGTTACATTTAACGATAGCTCTAGATTCGAATAATTCAGTGTTATTATCGGTATCCTCCAACCATGGCATTTGACGGAATGGTTGATGTTGGAACCATTCTTCTGATTTGATTTGGGGGAGGGTTGCGACGTCAACTTTGAAATCTGAGTTTTGGATGAGTTTTGGATGTATGTTGGGAGATTATAGGGCGTTGACTGACCTTTATCGACTTTTAATCCCATTTGGATGAGACTGAGTAGAACTCTGCGAGTACACTTAGATGAGATTAGTATGAGTTCCGTTCAGGTTTATGGGAGGACCAGGACATACGGTAGAAATTGGATTTCCATGGAGGATAAACATGATTCAAAGTGTAAGTGAGTTGAGAATTCAAATAATATTCGTTGTAAAGGACAAAGGAATGTAAAAAGTGCTTGTTGCATAAACTCCAAAATCATTCCATTATATATCACCAAACATCGGCCACAACAATCCAGTGCCACACCGAAACGTTGGAGTCTCCAACGTTTTCTCAAGTATTGATCAGCAACCTCGGCAATAAGTTTAGACTACGATAGAATATGGCGTTTTACCCCAGACGAAGGATAGTAATTTGAAGTAGTATGCAACTTAGTCCGTCCTACCTCGGACTGTGGGGTAGAGTTTTGAGGTTCGGCGATGGTTTGGTTTTCGAAATTGGATGCGGGGCCTAATTTGAACCATTCGAGTTTGATTGATGGTTTGAGGAAGTGTCTGAAAGACAATGGCTAGCCCGGATGCTCAACTCTCTCTTGTTCAGGCGACATTGGCAAAGTAGAACTTCATGCAAGTTCATGCAAGTTGATGTCTAAAGGCTATCTGAGATGATCAGAGGTACAGTAGCTACATCCCCATCCGCAAACCCCTTCAATGCAGCAGTTCTGCTACCTCCAGCCATCTTCATTGTCAGATCTGTCAAAATGATTGGAACGATTTCTCGAGTGATTCAAAAGCCACCGTCCTGTACAAGAAGACGTAACATTCAGACCAGATATCCCAAAAAGCTCTTCCTAATGCTAGAACAACCGAACTCGTGTCAATCATCTAAACCAACTCCGCCTCCCAAACACCCCTAAACATCAGTAAAGAAGAACCACCACATCAACCCACCGTAATCCATTAAACCCAATAACCCGACCTCCAACCTCCCTAACCCGTCTAAACTCTTCAACACTAATCTCTCCCTCCCTTAGTACCCCTTGATCCAATAAATGACCTCTCATAACCCCACATAAAAACGGGATCCCCACCTCCAATTTCGGTGTTAACCAACTTGGTTGATCGGGTTCCGGTGAGTAGATTGCGATATTCGAGGTGGACGTTTCTAGGAGATGCTGGTTGGTGTGTAGTAGGATTTCAGGGTGTGAGAGATTTGGATAAAGTTTTTCTGTGGGTGATGTTAGTCGAGTTAGGAGGTTTGTCGAGTTAGGAGGTTTGGACTTACCAGCTCTGAGTGATGCTTTTTCGTACATCTCCCGTTTTTCCGTTTTGTATAATCTATAATCTGTTTCTTTGGTAGGATCGGTATTTTCAGGATCTAGTATCAGAGGTCGTCTTGTCACAGTCATTGTTTTGGAGGGTAAGAAATTGAATGGTCCTATAGAGTCTCAGAATTTGTTTTCTATCAAATGACTGACCTCCGGGAGGGGCTGGGAACGTCTGGACTTCCAGATCCCCTTTTGGTCGGAGGACGACTCTCACCTAGGGATTTTAGCTGGGGGTTATACAATGATATTGGACTCACCCTCCAGTCTCCAGATCCACGTTCTTCCAGGACCGACTTGATCTTCTCCCAAACCTCCTTGTCACCTGGCCAATCTCCCCAAACCCCTTGATTCTTGTCTTTGAAATACTGATGAGCAACTCGAATCCTATCAATATGTCTCGACAACAAGGGGATATCATCTTTCTCCACTCCTCGAGCTAAAGATTCTGAAGTCGAAGTGTATCTGAGAGTAGTAAATACTGCCGGAGGGTTATCAAGCTGAGCCTGATTGATGAAGATGTATCGTCAATTTCATGCATAAAGTGTATCGATACGTTATAGAAGCTTCTGACTAACCCCTCTTGGTTTTGGTTCTGGTGCTTTCTTCCATGTAAACCCGTATCCCGCTCCCTCCTAAAAAGTGAATCAGAACAAGTACGCCCATATGAAAAAAAATTTGGGACTCACCTCAATCTTCCATCCTTTCAATGCTTTGATAGCTGCTCCACCCCATTCTCTAGCTCTACTGGGATCTGAATTCGCGTCTTCACCTCCATCTAGATTCACTACTTGCATTAAAGATAAGTTTTCTGGTTTTATGAAACCAGCTGTAACTGCGTTGTTGAAGAGATCTAACAGAGAGCTGTAGAAGTTTCCGACTAGTGCGTAAGTTAGTCGAGCTGATTCATTTACTTCCTTAACTTACTGTTGAGTATTATAATCGGTACACTGTGAATACCGAGTTGATTCCAAGTTATCATTTCAAGCACCTATGGTAACGTTAGCTACTCCCATATTGTACACCCTCATAACTAACCTCCTCGAAAGTTCCATAACCACCAGGAAGAACGATGAAACCTCCAGTCGACAATTCAGCCATTTTGGATTTACGCTATGATAAGTGATGGTTAGGAATATACTTTCTCGGCAAAGAGATTTAAAACCAACCTCATGCATCCCTCCTACAACCTCCATACTCAATCTACCTCCATAATCGTTTTCCAACAAATCATGACCTTCCCCTTCTTTAGAAGTAACTTCTACTGGAGTAGCGGGATCTGAAGTTGAAGTACTACCCGTGCGTTCACTCGCTCTCTCCAGTAGAGCTCTGGGAAGTACGCCATGAACATGACCACCTGATTCTAGTGTTGCTTGTGAGACCACACCTGGGAGGTTTATGAGCTTTATCAAGATGATGGAGACGAAACAGCTCACCCATGATACCACGTCTGCCACCGCCGTAGACTAAGGGTATCTGAGCTAGGGCTAGTGCTTGGCCGACTGCTTGGGCTGCTTCAGTGTAGATCTCTGAGTTACCTGGGGATGAACCGCAACTGAAGGAGATGTTAGGTGTGTCGTGGTGGCTGCTTGAAACTTACAATACGCATACAGGTGATTTGAGGTTAAGGTTAGAAGCAAATGGTATTTTAGACATGATTTATTGATGTAGATCGGTGTAGTGTAAATGCAACTGAGTACAATGTGAGATGAGATGAACGTGAGTCGAATCTCGAATCGAAGTGTCACCAAGAACGTGGGGTCCCCATTTCATGTGCCACACAATGTATATCCGCATTTATCACCGATAAATGCTTCCGCCCCTTACTGTGTGACGCTGAGTTCGCGTTGGAGGTGCTGCTGGCTGTATGCTGGCTGGTGGTGATACTATAACTTTACTGTAAATAGAAAGTTGAAAGCCAGACAGTATTCTCCTTCACATTCATCTCCATCATATAAATATCTATCTTCTCTCATCTATCCAACCTCACTGAACATTTCTGACTCCATCTAATTCTCATCCCGACTTAAACAATGTTCATCATCGTAAGTCGCCGTCGATCTCAATCAATTCAATGTCCTACCTCTTAACATGTCATCTTGGCCACCAACTAACGTTCACTGTTCAGAACTGGATTTGGGATGTTCTAGCTCAACTTGGTAAGTGGCCTATACTTCGACTTGATGCTTTCCAAATATTAACTCGTTTCTTAGGTTTGGCAAATAAAAGTATGTGAATTCGTTAAGCCATAGAAGCATCTGGCATTGGCAGAACAACCTATCAAAATACTAATCCGATTCATCAGGTGCCAAACTTCTTTTCCTAGGTCTCGATAACGCAGGAAAGACGGTACGTCAAAAAAAATTCTCATTAAACACCAAAACTCATGGGAATCTTTAGACATTACTCCATATGCTCAAGAACGATCGTTTGGCAACTCTCCAACCAACTTTACATCCAAGTCAGTATAACATATTCCACAATGTCATGTCGTTGAGAACGGAATTTAACCCAACTTCGTAGCTTCCGAAGAACTCGCTATTGGAAATGTTAAATTCACAACATACGATTTAGGTGGACACATGCAAGCTCGTCGTTTATGGCGTGATTATTTCCCAGAAGTCGATGGGATCGTTTTCCTCGTTGATTCAGCTGATACAGAGAGATTCCAAGAGAGTAAAGCTGAATTAGATTCTTTATGTAGGTAACGATTTTAGTGGGTGGTCGTACTGATCGAGTATCTAGTGTCAATCGAATCACTCTCAATGGTTCCATTTTTGATTCTCGGTAATAAGATTGATGCCATGGGTGCTGTATCTGAGGAAGAATTGAGACATCAATTAGGTTTATACCAGACAACCGGCAAGGTGGGTAACAAGTTGATTTAATTCGTCTGTAGCTAATCATCCATCTCTAGGGAAAAATCCCATTGAGAGATATCAGACCTATCGAAGTTTTCATGTGTTCAGTAGTCATGCGTCAAGGTTACGGTGAAGGTTTCAGATGGTTGTCACAATACGTAAGTGGAAGTGTTGTGTAGGGTACTGATTCGATGTAGATTTAATCTTTCGTCGTGATTAACCCGTGGGCGTTCAATATAGACTTGAGTGGGTGGTTCTGTGAGATGGAAATGGAGATGGAGATGGAGGGAGGAGGGGATGGCTAAGTTTGTGTGATTTCTACTTTTTCATAATTCATGACCCGTATTCTCTCTTTGATGGATATATACAACGCACTAAGCAAGGGATAGTTCTTGCTTTAGAAGCATCAATTTTAGAAGAGACGGCTTGTGAAATGAAGCACTGAGCAAGCATAACTAGTTGTAGATCTATCATTTACTCCATCCAAATTACCTTTCCTAGCTCTGCAAATCACTTAAAAAGAGGGGTGATGTAAATGCATAAATACCTAAAAATCGTTATATCCTTATCCCATAAGGCTTTTGAACTTCAACTCTCATCCACCTCCTCAAACCCTTATCATGAAGAGGAATTACTCAGTAATCTTAGCCAAGATTTCAGCGTCTTTGAAAAGATGGTATTCCTACAAAGAATCAGTTTGAGGTGTCGTATTATTGTGTTATACATCAACCAACATACCTCCTCGCCGACTTTGATTGGACTACCACCCCAACCTGGTAATAAAACTCTATCACCGACATTCACTGAGACGGGGGTGACGACACCATCCTTGTTGGGTGCACCTGGACCAACGGCGATGACGGTAGCTTCGGGAAGTGGTGAAGAGGTTGTTGAAGATGGTAAGAAGATACCTGTTGCTGTTTTCTGTTTGAATCGATTATTCATTCAGTACATCTCTACATAACTCGGCCTTGAGGGAGGCTGTGAGATCGACTCACCGTTTCCGCTTTGAATCTTTGGACGAGGACTCGGTCTAAGAGTGGTTGGAGGGATCTGATGGATTTGAATGTTGCTGCCTGTAAAGAATTTCAATGGTTTTAGCGGGAATTTTTCAAGTAAAGGGATTGGATGATTTCTAGATCTTTGATGGGGTGTCTAACCACTTACCATCTTGTCTTACTACTTTATCGTTGCTTTAATGTAAGAATGAAAAGGAAAGATCGAAGAAGTTGAAAAATACTGTACTTACTATCGGTTTTGTATCGGTTATAACATTGTGCTCGAACTTTCTGCATGGTGTATTACTCAACCAAAATATTTGATCCCGTCGCCTTTAGTATGACAAGTTCTTAACTTTTTCCATAACCATCGTTAACATTCTTTTCATCCCATTCACTCCCAAAACAACTCCAAAATCGTCGTCAAGATGAACTTCCTACGTAGTCGTGCAGCTCTTCCTCGTCCAGCTCGTCTTCTTCAATCCTCACTTACATCCACAATCACTAAAAGAGGTTACGCATCTAAAGATGTCGTTTTCGGTAATGACGCTAGACAAGGGATGTTGAGAGGTGTTGATATCCTCGCTAAAGCTGTTAGTGCAACTCTTGGTCCTAAAGGTAGAACTGTAATCATTGGTAAGTCATAAGTCTTTCTTACGAGATCAAGCCTGATCTTTACACTCATTTAGGTCAATCATTTGGTGGACCCAAGATCACCAAGGACGGTGTTTCTGTTGCTAAAGCTATCGTACTCAAGGATCCAGTTGAAAACCTTGGTGCTCGGTGAGTCAACTCCAGTTGAAACATTTTCTAACCTTTAGTCTCGTTCAAGACGTCGCTTCAAAAACCAACGACACCGCCGGTGACGGAACTACCACCGCCACCGTTCTCGCTCGAGCAATCTACGCCGAGGGAGTCAAAAACGTCGCCGCCGGTTGTAACCCAATGGATTTACGTCGAGGATCCCAAAAAGCCGTAGAAAGAGTTTTGGAAGTTTTAGAAGCCAACAAGAGAGTCATCACGACATCCGAAGAAATCGCTCAAGTCGCCACTATCTCTGCTAACGGTGATACCCACGTCGGAATGATCATCGCCCAAGCCATGGAAAAAGTCGGTAAAGAAGGTGTCATCACTGTCAAAGAGGGACGTACTATCGAGGACGAAATTGAAATCACCGAAGGAATGAGATTCGATCGTGGATTCCTTTCACCTTATCTCATCACTGACGCCAAAAACCAACGTGTCGAATTAGAGAAACCATTGGTTTTACTTTCAGAAAAGAAAATCTCAGCTCTTCAAGATATCTTGCCATCACTTGAAATCGCCGCTCAAACCCGTCGACCACTTTTGATCATCGCCGAAGACGTCGATGGAGAAGCTTTGGCTGCTATCATCTTGAACAAACTACGTGGTCAACTTTCAGTGGCTGCTGTTAAAGCACCTGGTTTCGGTGACAACAGAAAATCCATTCTTGGTGATTTAGCCATTTTAACTGGTGGAACCGTTTTCACCGATGAATTAGATGTCAAACTTGAAAAAGCTACACCTGATCTATTCGGTTCAACTGGTTCAGTAACTATCACTAAAGAAGATACTATCATTCTCAACGGTGACGGAGAGAAATCTGCTATCCAAGCTCGATGTGAACAGATTCGTGGTGTCATCAACGACGCTACCACATCAGATTACGACCGTACGAAATTACAAGAAAGATTAGCTAAATTAGGTGGTGGTGTTGCAGTCATCAAAGTTGGAGGTAGCAGTGAAGTTGAAGTTGGAGAGAAGAAGGATCGTTATGATGACGCCTTGAACGCAACTCGTGCAGCCGTTGAGGAAGGTATCGTTCCCGGTGGAGGAACTGCTCTATTAGTAAGTGTAGTCGAACCAACTACCATCCAACCTTCACTAACCACCCCATTCACAGAAAGCATCCCTAGTCCTAGATTCCCTAGTCGTGGACAACTTCGACCAAAAACTCGGAGTCACGATTATCCAACAAGCCATCCGTAGACCAGCACGCACGATAGTCGACAACGCCGGTGAAGAAGGTTCAGTCGTCGTCGGTCGTCTTCTAACTGAAGAATTCAGTGCATCAGATAAATTCAATTGGGGATACGACGCTGCCACCTCCCAATACAGGGATATGATCGCTGCCGGTATCCTCGATCCTCTCAAGGTCGTTCGTACAGCGCTGGTTGACGCTTCGGGCGTAGCTTCACTTTTGACTACTTCCGAATGCTGCGTTGTTGATTCTGAGGAGAAGGGGGCTCCTCCTGGAATGGGAATGGGTGGTATGCCTGGAATGGGCGGTATGGGTGGGATGATGTAGTTGTGGTGATGGATAAGAAGGGAAGGAACGGTTTTTTTTATGGTTATCATTTCGCTTGTAGTTAAAAATTTACCCCTCATACGACAATATGCAATTGAATCCCAACTCCAACTCCATCACTTGAACTCAATAATTCTGAGATAAACATCTAACTCGTTTGAATAAACAACAAAAACCTTTTTTGAATGCATATGCGAATTAGAAAATAGAAAAAGTTTTTGAAAAAAAACAGGAAACAGGTCAAAGAAACGTGAAAGAAATCTTTTGTTGAAAGACATGAAGAAAAACTTTAACAGGTAAACGTAAAAAAGGAAATTAATTGACAGGAAAGGAAAAGAAACACAAATCTATTAAAAAATGAAGAAAAACGTAAAAGAGACAACTACTTTAAGCCGAACATAAACCCATGACACCAGTACAGCCAGCCCACAACAAATCCAACAATTCCCTTCCCTTCTCTGACAAACCCGTCCCCCTCCATTCTTCATAACCAGTCGGACCCCAAGCTGATTCACCTTTACATAAACCTAACCTGTCCAAACCTTCCAAAACGAATTCAACACCTTGCGAACGTGAATGACAAACTGCGATGACAGTTGGGAAAGTTCTTCCGGCCGCTATGTTCGATGTCAAGTTGGTACTGGAGTTGGGGAACGAGAACGGTGCAATGGCGTTTTCTTGTTCTGGATCTTGATCTTGATCTGGATTTGGAACTGGATCTGATTCGTTGGACGATGAGAGATGATTGGTATCGATGGATGATTCCTGTGTTGAGGGATGCATTTGATCGTGGTTGACTGGCCATTGTTCGTTGAAACCGTTGGATTCAGGTTCGGAACGTAAATCATCGATTTCAACCATACGAGCGACGACTCTGAAACTTCTGAAAGGTAACGGATGCAACGACGTCGAATTGGAGTTGGAGTTGGAATGACTGTTCGTGTTTGAATTCGAATTCAATGCGCTGGGAGTTTTAGACAGAGGATCGTAATCCCCGTTAAGATTCTTGCTGTCCTTCTTCAAAGCTTCTTTATCTTTTGACGCCCGTCTACGCAAAAGTTTAGGCAATTTCGATAAAGACGTGCCGAGTGGTGGGGCAGAATTTGGATTCTGATTTTCACCTGGAGTGGTTGATTTGGACAAGGTGGTGGATGACGACATTGAACGATCATCTTCGGAATTGAATGGTACGAACCAAACCAATAAAGCTTGCTTTGGACCGTCTAACGATGATGCTATTGAAGTCGTCTCGTGGACTGGTCCGTTACCGTTTGGATCATCAGTCTCGATAGGGATTATCATAGCAACGGCGTCATCTGGAACACCGTGCCAACCTTTACCTTCCCTCCAAGCTTGATCGTTCGATTGACGATCTTCTTCACCCTCCATCATTCTCGGTGAAGCTATCGTACTGAGATCATTCAACGGAGGTGGTAAAGCCCAAGACGGTTTCTCGTCGATATCACTACGACCAGAAGGTCCGGAAGCTGAAGCTGATCTTTCAGGTCCAGGTGAAGTCTTGGACGTTGCAGATGATTCGATTGATTTACTCGACCAACTCCAACCAGCCGATGAAGCCGTTGAAGCACCAGACCAAGATTGAGATTGAGCTCTATCCCTTTCCTTCTCTTCCCTTCGTTCCTTTCTTTCCTCATAAGAAGATTTGAAACTGTTCAACAAACCCTTTTTGAATCCAGAAAACGATCGATCTTTACTCGCTGATCTGTTGGATCCTTTCTTGATTTTATCAGTTCGATCTTGTCGACGATGATCAGGTCTCTCAGCGAACGAAACACTGTTTCTAGCACCTTCATCATCAGATGGATGGGAATGACTGAGTTGTCTAGCTTTGTTGACATGAGAAGATAACGGTAAACTGGTGGCGAAAGCTGGAACGACGGTTGTAGCGTTTGAATCCTCGCTACCCAATCGATTTCGATTGGGAGCTTCACTGACACTACCCCGAGCCCTAAGTTTGGGAAGGAATTTCGATTTCGTACTGTTGGGTCTGGAGATTTGACGTTGACTAGAAGGTAATTTGACACCACCTTGTTCACGATGAACGTCTTTACCTGTGAGCGTGAAACAATCGTTTGAAGGTATTCCAGAACCACGTCTGTCCCAATCACGTTCTTCAAGTTCGTATTCTCTCGTACCCATTTTACGTACTTTCCAAACCCGACCGGTTTGAGTTGATCTGACTTCACCAGTTGCGAACAATTCGTATTTACCTGCACCTTGAGATTCCCATTCTGCTTTTGGTGCAGGTCGACTAACGTTTCTATCCAACGGGTCGTGGGTGATTGGACTACTCAGAGGATTGTTTGTTATTTGACAAGCACGGAAGGTCCATTCACCACGTCGATCTCCATATTCGTCATCGAATTCACCGACGAATTTGGCAAAAGTGTCCTCATCCTCACCACCAGGTCCAAGTTTAAGAGTAGGCGTGGCGGGGATACTGGTGTCCATACCCCGTATGGTGTCGATTGGGGCATTCTTCTTTTTCTTCTTATCACGACCTAGCTGCGCTTGAGAACCAGCCAAGATGAAATCTATATCGAATTCGGCGAGATCGACAGGTGCCGGTGGATGCAATGAAGGGGGTAGAGGATGGGGCAGAGGTTCAGATTCAAGATTACGAGCGTTGAGTAGATGAGATGCACGGTGGAGAGCCAACGTTGAGGGAAGGAGTCGAGGTCCTGGGTCTGATAAAGGTAAAAGAGGTGGTAAAGGTCGTACAGGCGCTGACAGTCCCTCCTGATACATTAGCTTGAAATCGTGTGAGAGACTCACTGATATGCCAAAGTTTTCCACTTCATCGTCATCATCGTCATCCTCATCGTCGCCGTCATCAACGTCGATATTCGTCACAGATGGAGCATCCATATCAAGAGCTCTTGCTTCACGAACTTCTCTCCTTGTGGACGGTATCCTACCTAACCCATTGGGGATAGCGATGGGTAAACTTCCTCTTCTAGGGCCGAAATCTTCCGTATTAATCGGTGCCATTAAAGCTGGTGGGGAGGTGGAAGCCTCGCCATCACCCCAAGGTGAGATCTTGGTTGGACCTGTCATACCCATCTTTTCCCAAAGCATAAGACTTTGACGACGAGCGATGGCACCCGGAGTCGTTGGTGTACCAGGTGCAATTGGACCACCGATACTTAATCTCTCCCTTGCTCGCTTGCCATCACCACCGTATGTCGCTTCGAGGAAAGCTCGACGTTGACGTTCAGCCTCCTCAGCCTCTGCTAAATCAAAGGCATTCATATCTTCTTTTCTCTTCGACATCGTTGAACCTCGTCTTGCAGAATAGAAATCCTCTCCCAAATCGATGGCCTTGTTAGAATTTGATGTAGGTAACGGTGGAGGGATTGATGTCGTACCACCAAATTTGAATTCCGTGTCAACGATCGCGATTTCTTCACCTACACTACCTCTTTGAGGAGGTAGAATGGGTTCCCAAGATCGTTGAGGACCTGTCCATCCACCGTAATTGAGTTGAGGTAAACTACCCCGACGACCTGAATCACCCGAGTTCGCTAATGTAGCCATTCTCGATCCTTCACTCGTCCTTGTACGACCATGCATCGGAGGTGCGGTAGGTCCTTCACTAGTCGTTGGTCTTCCACTTAGTTGTCCTGAAACATGAGCTTTGGTAGGTGAAGCTTGAGCTAACGATGGTGGTGTCAACGAAGATCTTCTTCTACCTGAATTCCAATTTGGCGGGTAAAAAGAGTGTGAGGGTGATGTGCCGTGGGGTGGGGATGATGAGGAAGAAGCTGCAGCAGCTGCTGATGCCGCCGCTAGACGTGATGTGAGTGTTGACGAAGATGAATGTGTTGATCCACGTCGACCTGCAGGTATAGGGGAGAAATTAGGATCGAGATGTTGGGTAACATGGGTAGGTGAAAATCCAACACTTCGAACTGGCGATGGAGGTGCGTAACCCGCAGCTTGGTATTGAGGGGGTGGTACAGGAGATATGAGATTTAGACCCAAGGGCGTCAGCGATCCTCTTCTTGGATGATGCGTGTGTATGAATTGAGATGGATGGACGACAGATAGGACGGACGGTGTAGGAGGTGCGGATGAAGGGGATCTAAAGTTAGTCTTTGTTGGTACCATGAACCTACGTTAAATCCTTTTCTCTACCCTCCGACCTGGGTAATGCACCCTCAGAACTTGGACCAGCGATAGCGTTGATAGGTTCTGACAGATTTAAACTACCAGGAATTGGAATGGCGGTTTGAATTTGAAAATAACTCCCACTCGATTTAGGTGAGAGATTCATATCAAGTGCAGTGGGGTTTGAGAGGTGATTCGATTGCTCAATGTGATTGAGAGTTGTTGGAGAAGGAGGAGATGACATTGGTAGAGTGGTAGAGGAGAACCAAGATTCCCCTCGTTGAAAAGGAAACTGAATCTAGATTCAAAGATTTTTTCGATGAATGGAGGGAAAAGGTGAAAAATTCAATCTGCTTGTGTTATCGTTAAAGGAACAAAGGCATCGAAATGTCGTTATGAGAATGATTGTTACGAACGTTGTCGTACCAATCAATGGACAATCAATGAATCGAACGTATGAAACTTTTGATGAGTTATCCTTGTTGGTCTTTACGAGATAATTCGAGATCAAGAATTCGTGTCGTATCCAATCGAATCGTGAGAAAGGGGTGGGGTATTGGTGGAAAGATAACGAGACGTATGATATGAATGAAGGGTAGTGAAGTATGAGTTGATGATGATTGTATTAAATGTAGATGAGAATGTAAATGAGAATGTGTTATGTGAAGAATGGTTGATTGGGAGGCTCGTCGCGAGTAAGAGTGAGTTAAGTTAACTAAGTCAAGTCAACTAGTTGGATCCAATCAAATTCTGTGCCTGTTAAGCCTGGTGGTGTGGTGTGATGTGTTGTGTTGTGGATGTTATCGCAGTCAAGTTGAGATGTTATGGATGCTGTATGAAGAGTATAAAGTGAAGATGAATGAAAATGTTATTGTACTGGTAGTGAGTAATTATTGTTGATCGGATTATACATAGAACCAACCATACAGTATAGAGTACTACCATCAAACCACCCACCATACAACACACCAACCAATTACAACAACTTGACCACCCACTTACAGTACTCACTCATTCAACCACTCACTTTCAGGAACGGTTAAACCCCCTTGTACCCTACTCACCCTACCCCTCACACCTCCAAAGCGTCAACTCTTTTAAAGTTCGATACTCTTTTAACTTGTTTTTACCACTTGCGGTACTTTATTTATCATCACCTAAAAGCCGGCTCGGCGTCAGAGGAAATTCATTCAATCTTTCTCTTTGTTCTAGACTCGTTAGACACTCTTAGATCAGGGTCAGACCTCAACTAGTCGTTCCTTAAATTCCCCCTTATTTCCAAACACGCGACTTGTTTCTTCTTTCTGATTGACTTTGATTTTACAATCTCATAGGACCATAACTTAGGTTAATCTTTTTGCCTGCCATCTATCTTATACTCAACGTTTTCACTCGATAAACGGTTTCATCGATCGAGCTGATCTTTCATGGTAAGTTCAACAATGGAGGCTATCAATTCAATTGGTCAATTCAATCCTTACGGCAACAAAGTGATCAGCAGGAAGCTAATATTTATGTAACTTGACCTAAACTAAACTGAAGCAGGTAGCCAAAGCAATGCCGACGGAAAAGCAATTTGATTTTTTCTCGCATCGAAATCATAACCTATTGTCTGTTACCGTCAGAGTGAAAAATGCAACATGAGACAGGAAGAATCCATGCAAAGTACAGACACCGCAGGGTAACTTGATCTGCGCAGTACCAATCAATAAGACTTTTTTACAATTGTAAGATTTTGAAGACTGTATGACGATTTACAAGCCATTCATCTAAGGTTCAAGGTTGTAAGGTTTGTTTCGGTTCGGAAAATAAAAAGATCAAAACTTGAAACGATTAACGAATCTCTTTTGGAAAACCCGATGAGTGAAAATAATTCATTCATCGGTTCAACCTTAACTTATGACACCTAGTGTTCCCTGGTCTGTTCTGTATTTCGGAATGCCTGATCAATCAAGCCATTGCAGACATGGATCTCCAAAGAAAACTGTTTTTAGTTCGGTGACATGCTCGCTTACGAACGGATAGGGTAAAGCAGATAGATCTGTCATTCGGTGTTTGAATTCGTTTTGTGAATTCCTTCGAATTCCTCACACGGTGAGAATCTCAGTTAACGTAAATTCATGTCAAGTACAATGAACAAGACATCTCTGCACATAACGTCCCCCGTTATTACCGGTGTTTCCATGACAAAGCTTTCAACTAACCTCTCCCTGTGTCTCGATTTAGTTATTGTTCGAATTGACAGTGACGAGAGTCTCACACTCTTCTTTACTGGGATAGGAAGCTATTTTATACCTTTTCTCTCCACCTTCACCTTTCTATATACATATGCATGAACCAAAGTACAACAGTGATTTCCGCTTCTATCGACTTGCAAATCGGATGGATGATCGGTATTTGAGGGAAGTGGTATGGTTTGATTTGTACACTTAAGATCCTTCCCTCTCAGATACATCAAATTGAACGCAAGTAAGATAATTATAATTATATCTTCGTGTTTAGACTTTGGTCATCGTATCTGACAACGTGGATAAAATGACCAGAGCAAGCAGTCTGTTCTTTAAAAAATGGAGAGACATTTGCAAGTCAAAAATAAAACTTTTATCGGCCACTCCTGATTTGACTCGCAGGTAGTTTAATGAGGAGATTCAGAGGAATAAAGCTGGGCTATCCCCTTTTCTCTGTTTTTGCATACACACGCTCACTATAGTAGCGAAAGGTAAAGAGTACTTTGCAGACCCAAACCAGATGCCACTGCCACATCGACCCCCACTCCGGTACGTCATTTCACCTTGTACCGAGTTTACCCACTCATGCTCATGAGTTACTGTTATTCATACATCTACACCTAGCAAAATAACACCCCTAACACCCCTAACCAAAAGACTACAACTACGAGCATTCAGAATGACCTACAATCTATTAGCAGGCGGATACAGAGATACAATAGCTTATCTAAAATTCGATCCCTCCACGGCGAAATTGAAAATCATCTCTGAATCACCCGCACCAAAGAACGCTTCTTGGATTCAACCTTCCATCAAACATCCCAAGGTCGTTTATACCATTAGTGAAAGTGAAAATGGAGAGGTTGTTAGTTTAGATGTTGGTGATAGTGGAGTTAAGATTTCTAGTCAACGTAAGACTAACGATGGTTGTGCTCATAGTATGTTTATTCCTCCCTTTGTTAAATGTTGTTATTGATATAGGAATCTAGTTCTTGCTCTAAAAGATGGCTCTGGAATCGTCGTTGCTCATGTATGTCAAGTTTACAGTACCCACAATCAATGATACTAACGTGATACCCTAGTACACCGGTGGAACAGTTGCTCTCTATCCAACCGATTCCGAAGGTAAATTATCCCAAACCTCCGAATCGTCATATTTCCATTTCCCCTATCTCTACAAAGAGAACGGTGCACCAAACCCTGAAAGACAAGAACAATCTCATCCACATAGCGTAGAAGAGGATCGACACGGTAACATCTATTGCTGCGATTTGGGTAACGATCGTGTTTGGGTACTTGAACGTAAAGGGGAGAGCGGGATTGAGATTAAAGGATGGTTGCAATGTCCACCTGGTAGTGGACCTCGTCATATGACTTTCTCTTCTGATGGTGAGTAAGAAATTATTCTTTGGTGGATAGAGACTGATTAGATGAGATAGAAAAATCCCTTTATGTCCTTACGGAGATGCACCATTCAGTTTTAGTTTATCCTCTTGATAATCCATCCTACCCACTTCATCCTTTACCTGATATCGAAGTTAACGTGATTCCACCCCACATACCAAAAGAATATCAACCGTTAATGGACTCAGCTGAAATCCAGTTACATCCCAGCCAACCTAACCTGATCTACGCCTCCAACAGATGGGAGAAACACATCAACGAAAATCATCCAGAACTACCAGAATTCAAACCTGACCCACCAACAAACGGCGATTCAGTCGCTATCATTCGATTCGATACTGTTGGAACTGGTGTAGAAAAAGTCTCACATGTCGGGACTGGTTGTGATGGGATTCGAGCTATGCAAATTAGTGGTGATGAGAAATACGTGGCTGTAGCTGGTCAACGCGGTGGTGGAATTGAGATTTGGTCGGTTGGCGAGGATGGTGATGATTGGAAATTGGCTGCTAAAGATGAGAGTATCAAGTTGATCACTGATATAGCTTGGATTTGAGTAGATGGTCAATCAAGAAAAAGCTGTGGATAGTATGTATGGTTGTTTGATGGGGATGTAGTTATATACGCCTTGCAAGTTCGATATAGTGCGCGTTGTGTTCATCGGTCACATGGTTATAGAGGTTAAATCGTTTATCTCGCAGTTCGATTTATAGCGGTAGACACCCCCTACCAACTGACAGAAGAGCAGTTGAACTAAGGTAGACTTAATTTAAAGTTTAAAAGGTTAACTTGATGACTCAGTAAGAGTAGTTCGCAACAGCACGCACCGCCACGCGCCACTGCATGTTGGTGAGCAGTCACGACGCTCAGACCCAATAACGATCCTATATTCATTCGATTGATAATTATATCTTCAATCCTTCCTTTCATTTAAACACCCATCCATCTCACATCCATATTGTCAAGTATCAAACATACTTGGTGATACCCAAATCATCGAAACGACCACAGACTCTTCCTTAATGGGATAAAGAGTAGAGGATTGGTTCCTTGAAGGCACGCTTGAATTCTTAGTCCTAACGACGAAAACAATAACAACAAAGACAGAAATAAGATTTCACTACGGTAGATAAAATCTAAAGACTACCGTGGATATATACGATAATGCAGTAAGGAAGAAAGACGATCTTTTTGTATCAATATTCTTTAATCCCTTTTCTTCTCGTCACCATCAAACGAAACCCTTTGTACTGTCTCAATCGTTCTTATTCAGAGACCCTGATTCCACCTCTCGACCCCTCCCCCTTCTCAACGACGAGTCATCATGAACATGGACACGAATATCGAATCTGGTCCTTCTAAGCGACCTACTTTTTATCCTGGTTTCCTAGCTGGTTCAGAAGATGAAGAAGAGGTTGATAGGGATGGAAACGACAACGAGAACCCAGAAGAAACCACAATAACCCAACCAAACCCACAACCCCCAACTTCGAATTGGACAACCCCATCACTCTCTCCAAATAGAATGACTCAATCACCCTCGATCCTAACTCCCAGATTCACCTCCACCCCCAGTCCCTCGAAAAGAGATCTCAAACCTAACGGTCTATCATTGAATCTACCTTCACCTTCACCTTCGTTCGCTAGTTCATCTAAACTCAGTCCGTTCCCACCTAATTCAGCTACTAGCTCGTCCAGTCGATCCGGACCTAAAAGACGTCCTTCACCTTTAGATCTTGGTTCTAAATCTCTTAATCGACATGAGGACATTGAGATTCAACGGGATGAAGATCCGTTGAAATCAGCTGGTAGTGGTAAGTTTTTCCGTTATAATAGCATATGTTTCTGACTTGATGTCACCTAGCTCAAAGTAACATCTCGAATGAAATGCAGGATTTATCACTCTTGCGTCAATCTGTTAAACAGAACCTCATGGCTAGACCTATAGATTCTCCACTAACGAATTCGGATTCTGGAATATCAAGTGGTTTCAGTTCACCCTCTTCCATAATTTCTTCAATCCCCGAAGGCCCCAATATTTCTCTAGACGAAACGTTGTATCTCATCAAATCGAACAAAGTCTTGATAGTCGACACGAGACCTTTAACTTCATTTTTAGAATCTCATTTCCCCAGATCAGCGAATATATCCATCCCATCGTTGATATTCAAAAGATTCAAGAAATCGGGTGCAAAATGGACTGGTGGTTGGGAAGCTTTGGGTGTTTTCGTTACTACTTCAACGGGGAAAGGGATTTGGGAATCTTTTGATATCACTGGAAACGATTCGGAAATCGTCATCATCGGATTGATGGAGAATGACGAAACTGCCAACACTATTGCCAGAGTTATTTCCAGTCTGGTAACAACTCGAGTTAGAATTCTTCAAGGTGGTTGGTCGAACCTCATCGGATCTAGATATCGTGATTTACAGGGTATACTGGTTTCAGGTGAAAATCTCGAATGGGATCAACCTGTTCAATCTTCCCCCAACGCTTTATCAACTTCTTTACCGCCACCCAAAACAGCTCCCATTTTCAACATCCCCGTTCCACCTATACCGAACGAAAACAACAGTTCCCCACCTAAAGTTTCGCATCATCCTTCAATGCCCTCTTTGCGAAAACATTTACCAACGCTGGCGATACCTAGTGGGACCAATCGAAGAGTTCCTAAACTTAGTTTGAATTTGGATAAACCTTTGAGATCAGCTACGACAGGTTCTTTGGCTGATCAGCAGGGTCAAGTTAATGGACAAACGCAAGGTTTCTATCAACCTCAATTCGTAAAGAAGAAATCTAGTATGTTGACGATAGATGTTGGAGAGGGTCGACGTTCACCTGGGCATTTACCTTTGAAATCACCGTATGGGATTGGAACTGGAACAGGGACTTCGTTTCAAACTTTATGCAGGGAACAATCGAAATTACCACCTTCACCAAGCTCTTTCGGGGATGTCAAAAGGATCGATGACGATTTGATTCGATCATCATCGAAATCTCCAATCGACGAAACGGCCAAACCAAATTATTTCAGATCTGGTCCCACGTATGGTGTGGATTCGTCTTCAACATCGACGTCCATGTCGATATCCACTTCACATTCAAACTCGCGCTCTGCTTTGACACCTTTCATCGTTTCTTCCATCCTACCTTCGTTTTTGTATCTCGGACCTGAAATCACTAGTTTAAGGGATGTGGAGGAACTTGAAAGACTTGGTGTTAAGAGGATCTTGAATGTGGCTGTTGAATGTGATGATGATGAAGGCTTGGGTTTACGTGATAGATTCGATAAATATTTGAGAGTCCCTATGAGAGATATCGTTGAAGAATCAGGTGTTGGACGAGGAATGAGAGAATCTTGTGATTTCCTAGGTTAGTGTCAACTCTAAAAAATTACATTGAAACTGATCGTTTCGATAGACGACGCGAGATTACATTCAGCACCAACTTATGTTCATTGCAAAGCAGGAAAATCAAGATCTGTAACCGTAGTTCTAGCGTATTTGATTCACGCCAACGCCTGGACGTTGAAAACATCTTACGCCTATGTCGCTGAACGTAGGAAAGGGATTTCACCGAATATAGGTTTCGTGGCTGAATTGATGCAATTCGAAGAAACTGAATTAGGGTTGAAACAATCTGGTGGAGTTCATGGAGAAAATTCTGAAAATCACAATCACAACCATAACCACAACCATGGAGAAAGAAACGGTGACAAGAACGATAACATCGAGAACCAAGATTCCAGTCGGTCAAATCAAAACCCAACTCCAACTAGTTCTGGTGGTAGAGGTCGACCACATCCGAGATATCTTCGTGAGAGTCTACCGCCAGCTTGGAGTTTAGATTCGAACCGCCCATCAAGAATCCAACTTGATAACGAGGATGATGGGGGTTATGATAAACCTAACGAATCGAGACGACAGGTTGGGGAGGAGAAAGAAATCCGTAAGAATGGTCAATGGGTTCATTCTAGACGGTTAGTATTTCGTTTTCTTGGTTGGACAATTATTAACCCTTGATTTTTTTTTGTTAGGGCTCCAGTGGATAGGACGACTTTACAACCTAGTCGAAGGGTTTCCAAGGCTGGTTTGGAATCTTTGAGGCCGTTGAATTCGAGTGGGGATGGGAGCGGGAGTGGGAGTGGGAGTGGGAACAGCAATAGTAATAGCAGTTGGGTGTAGCTCTGGTAGGTAGATCATGTTGAACTTTGTACGTTATGGTATGTATCTTATCCATGGTGACCACGTCTGATCTAATTCCGCCATGAGATATATGACAGGAGATCTGCGGTAACTAAATAAATACTTTGACTTGACAGCTTCGTCCTCCCATTTGCTGACGTCAACAAAAGTCAATTTTGATTCCTGACACGTCACATTACGTCACTGTAGATCAGGGTAAAAAGTAACCTTAAATAGAAAGCTCCTCTGTTGATACGCCTCACTGCAGACAATAGAGAGTACAGTGAGAGTAGAGATCTTACTTAATTGAGAGAGGTTGAGTAATCGAGTAAGGTTAACTTTGGCTAGAGGGTATAGGTGGAGTGAGGGAGTACGTTGTTAGTTAGGACACTTATCTTTTGCACGCTCTACATCGCTAGTCGCTGATCGCTGAGGAGTAAGGTAAAGTACTCGTACAGCTATAGTATGTAACCCGACATACTTCAACGTCAGTTGATAGATCCTCTGGGAAGAGACACATTCCTGTCATGGCATGTTCAAGTCATTCTCATAATCATGACCTCTGCAAGCTGCATCCAAACACGATCGTCCAAAAAATCCAGCAAACACCGGGTTCAGAGTTTAACCTACCGGAAGTCACTCCAATATCTCCGAAACCAATTCTGTTTTTCTCATAAGTTCCTTAATAATCATATTCATTCAGACATTTCACCCTCAGCCTCCAGGTGTTGAACACCCAAGCCCCCCGAACTTCCACCTCGGATTCTTTATAAAGCGTCTTCGTTTCTCTTTTTGCATCCCAATCGCAATCTTGCATCCGAGAATCAACAACTCATTTTTCGATATCAACTCATTGTTTATTTAATTTTCCTATATCTTTATTTACCTATCCGTTAGTTACCTACCCGTTTGTCCTGATTCCAATTCCCAGTTTAGAGTTCAAGCATTTTTGATCCCGAAACTCGACCTTTTGGTATCTGGATGTTTTCTTTTCATTTTCGGTCAAGATCTCTCTCCAAACAATACCAAACCTTTATCGATTTAATTTCACTCCACAAAGTCCTATTCTACGACACTACAACATCACCCAAAGGAGGAGGAGTTTGATTATCTTTTGTTGGTTGGATCTGACTTAGCAGTTTGATCTACACGTCACTTTTGCGTCACCATCCCTTTGTATTCATTTTTAACGCTCAATTTTCTTTATTCATGGCTTTGTCCTTCTATTGATAACTTAAATTATCATCACTACACTTTCTGGGTCAGCAACTCAACCCCATGAAAAGGGGATCGTCGACAAAATATATATATCCAAAACATTATCAACCAAGGATCAAATCCGCAGCCAAAACCTGGTAAAGGTGTATCAAACTTTCAACTGGCTATCCCTTTGACTATACCTACCTGGAGGTGTTATAACGGACCACACTGGTTTGAATATTACGACACCCTTCTACCTTCCATCTTCTTATTCCTTCGAATCTCTGAATTGAAAAACGATTGTTCTCGTCCCGCCTTGCCGCCTTCCTTGTCGTGGCTAATTTAACAACTACACAACGATCATAGCGCCAAGATCAAACGTCTTCTTGATTCATCTTTCTAAAGCCCTTTTGGTTGGTCATTCTCTTTCAATCCCCCCCCCCAGACTTTCAGGTGAGTATCCTTGATACATGTAGAACTTGAATCCGTTGACACTCGACTTGTCTCTAACCTTAGATCAAATATCTACACATTTTTAAATTCATTCTCATAGTCTCATGGGATCCAGCTGTTCTTTTTTATTCAAACACATCGAACATCAATTACACAAAGGTCCACCAGATCGTAGTGAAACTTGAACAGGTCAAGGTGAAATCCAAACATTGTTTCACTCTTCAATCATGTCAGATCCAGGAGACATTCCGAGAGACACTGGCGAGACCTCACGTTCATCCAAACGTCCAAGGGCGTCCGTTGAGCCTAAAAAATCCTCTCCGACTCAGGATTTAGATTTTTCTCAATCATCTCGTAGTTTAAACAATACGCCAATGTTGACTACTCGTCCACTTGAGAGGGGTCAGGAATGGCAACGAACACAACCTTTACCTATTCGTCCTTTTCAGAGTTTCAGAGAGCACGAGGGTGGTACGTCTCATTATCGACCGCCGGTATTCTCTCGTCCCCCTAATCGTCCATTGTTGTCCAATCTTATCGACCCTGGTCCATCAGACCCAACCTCATCTCCACGTTTTGAAGAATATCATAACGATAATAAACTCAACACCGTATCTCAAATTCTTCCGAATTGGACACCATCCCTTCCTCCAATCATACCTCCGTCACCGAGCTCTCGACCACATCTCGTTCTTCCTCTACCTCAACCTCATCCATCTATAGCAAAGACAGTCCCTCTACCTGGTTTATCGATGGGTCCCCCGGAGGGCGGTTACATGCCCAAAAGGATGTTTACCGATGACGGCGGTGTCGATCAAGTTTTCCATGCTAGTCTAACAGCAGACCCGGTCGCACCAAACTACACTTCTGGAGGTCGATTCGTTCTAGAAGGTCTAAAAGCAAGTCCCAGGAAACGTTCAAGACGTCGTCTAGAAGGCGAGACTCCTCAAGGATCTTCGGATCCTAGTAGTTATGAAAACTCACTGCCGTCTCCTTCTGTGCATTATCCTGAACCTTTTATCGCAAAGGATCAAGGGTGGTTCTCTTTAGGTGTTCCACCTGCTAAAGACATGGAGAGTTGGTCAATCGATCGGATAAGTGGTTATAGAGAGGGTTACAGTGATGCCGTTGAAGCTATAAAAGGTGGAATAGTCGGAGCCAATGGTTTACGATGTGAGTTGGAGTTTCTTTTCGCTGTCAACAAGAGTATTGATCGATACAATTGCAGATCCAAAACCACTGTTCTGGAGACCTGAAGATTTGAGTAGGAGTTTGGTTGAGGTTGTAGCCACGAAGCAAGAGTTGTTGAATAAAGATCATCACCCTTCGCCTGGACAATCTTCTCAACATCATGGAGGGCTCACACGTCCTTCCTCTTTGTCGCATCCATCAACCTTATCAATGAATTCATTAGGATCACTCTCTGACACCCAAACGTATCCACAGTCGCAGCTACCCTCTCACCTTCCACGACATATGCAACCTCAGTATTACGATTCTCAAGAGTACTACCCAGCTGATTTTTCTTACCAATCCGAGCAACCCCAAGCAGGACCTTCTAGGTATCCACCAAGAACTTATTCGAACGATTCCATGATTGATGAAACACCCCACGGTAAACGGCTACCGATTTCTTGCTATCCATGCCGGAAACGTAAATTGAAATGTGACGGTCATAAACCTTGTGGACCATGTGTTAAAAGGAGTAGCGAGAATGAATGTGATTATGAGAAATCAATCAAACGAAGAGGTAAAGGTAAAAAACAGATGATCGAATCGAATTGGTTAACAGGGTTTTCAAACCATCCTTCAAAAATGACAATGAAGTTGACTGGTGACGGTTCAACACCTGGCCCTTCAAATCCGACCACACCTAGGGATGACGGTCGATATTTATCAGAAGCAGAGATGGATTATAGATACCGATATCCGAATGATAACGATAACGATGACGATCATGATCATCATGATGATAACGACGATGACGGTGGTGACGACGCCGACGACGATGAGGATAGTGACATTGGCAAACACGATCAAGAAGGTGGTGGCGAGCTCACTGAAATTCGTATCCGTGAAATCAATACGGAAGATCGATTGATCTTGAAATCTGAAAATCGAACGGCGACTTCGATCTCGAACTTGGATTCCAACGGGGACAAGGAGAATGAACATGACAACGAAAACGGATCTGGAACGGTTAAAACTGAAATCGCAGAGGAGGGTGCGAATTGATCGCTGATTGAAGTGGGGTCTCAATTGTAAAGGTTGGGCGCGTGGTGTTCAGGAAGGAGAAAGATTTTAATTTCAAGTAGAATGGGAACTTTAGGGGATGGTGAGGGTGACGGTAATGGGAAGTGGAATGCCACTACCATCAAATTCGACTCCAGCGAAAGATGATTTATTTTCCTTCAACCTACCAGTTGGAATTTCAATATCGTTTTTATCGACTATCGTCTCTGTCGTAAGAAGTATTTTCAATCACCATCGTATCCACCATGTTATTTCAAGAAATGGGAATTATAATCGGATGTCCATCATCACCAACCACCTTCAACTCCCGGTTTATTAACGCTATCGCATGTCAATTCCTTTATCGTGTAAATTCTTATTACATATTTTCCGTTTATGATGTCGATAGAAATGTTTATCTGTACTCTACCAATAGGTATATGAACTGTATCAGTAGGGTTTTTTATTTTCATATGTAAAGATCCGATTTTATATTTTTCGCCACGCCACTTGAATGTCCAATCATGCAGTGTGATTACAATATCTGTACAATCTAAGCTACCTAGAAATCCACCACAAGAAAGAAAAAGAACCTGTATTATGAATCCATCCCATCCAATTCACATGAAATCGTCATCATCAAATTCATCTTTCTGTTCGAAAGCTTCCTCCGTGAACATGCCTTCATAAGATCGATTTTTCTTTTGTTCCTCCCATTGTTTCTTCTGTTCGTCTTCCAGAATTTTCTACTCACCACCGTAAGAAATCGTTTCATCGACACTGGACGAATGAGAAAAACACAAGGGACATACCCTTTGAACAGCCTCTTGTTTCTTCTTCTTCCCCTCCTCACGCAACCTATCTTGTCTTTCTGATTCGTGATCGACCTCTTTCTCTTTTTTGGTTTTATTTAGTCGGTTCACGATTGCGTTGTCTCGCGTTATCACTCGTACTTTCGTTGATGTTAGTATGAATTTTCTCCTTGAGTTCAAGATTCTTTTGATTTTAGTACTAACCCCTTTTGACTTTTTTATCGGAATGAAATGAAACTTGTCCTACTGCCATGTCACCGGTTTTCTAAACTCTATTAGTTATGTCTTGTGCGAAAGTGGATGATAGATCTTACCTTCAAATTCGTCCAAGGTGTATAAATTATCTAGATTATATGAAAATCAGAAACTGTTTTGCAGGTGAAAATAAACTGAATGCCTCACAGTGATGTTATCTTTCTTATTACCTATTTCATCAAGTCAACTTCATCCTTCATTAGACAGAAATAACATACCCTCTATACTATTAGCTTTAACCAGTTGAGCAGCGTCGTTTACTAAATCTATTGGTAGTTTATCCCATTCCCCATGAGGTTGGGAATCCGGTTGACGAAGATATACATGTGCAGAGGATAATTTACTGTGGATTCTTTAGTTTCCATTTTGACGAGAGCACTCACTCAACATGAAACCATACATCAGTGGTTAAACCATATTTCAACAAATCCTCATCTTTGACTTGGTCAGTTATTCTGCTTTAGGCTCGCAAGAAAATAACTGACTTTCAACTTTATCTTTCCCCCTAAAGTTTTGATCAATCGTTGAAATATGAAAGGGTTATTGACTTACATGTAAATGGTTACTGCTGGATTGACAGCTTTTTGATGGGTGAGTAATTTTTCACTACACTATGAGACTTATTTCACCCACCCGTTGAAGTGAAGAACAACACCATTTCTGTTATCCTCGTATCCTCTGAATTTATCAAGAGATTGAAAGGAAAAAAACAGAGACCAGGAGAGAATGATCAACCTCCACATACAAACATTTACAATTTAAATGACGTGTCATATAATGAGCCTCCAAGTATTTCTGTATCAACAACGTATAATGCACCTTCAAGATCTTGACAATTCAGCTCCAGCTACAGCTCTGCATACAAAAATGGTAAGTGAACACAATACATTCAACAGCTAACCACCCATCCCGTCCACAGGCAGAAGATTATACAATCCCAACAACCTTACTTCGTCATTTCGATCTCTCCTCCCTACCCTACACTCCAGAGATCAATCAAAGAATCCAAAAACGACGAACCCAATATCCAAACCAACACCTATTCATCGACAACCTACTGTCATTAATACAAACAGAATCTGAAATTGGTAGCGCCAACGGACTGATTTCTTTGTATCCACCAAAAACACCTGGCGAATTACGTCGTTTACTTTCTACGATCCATAATTCTTCTTTGGATAGGTTGAAGAGAGATTGTTTCTTTTACTATTTGTTGAGAGATTATGATTTTTTCTTAGGTGGTTCTAACGAGGAAGTGGGGATGGATGTTGATGTTGCTGTCGCTGAAGATGCTCAAATTTCGCGGAATAGATCATTGGAATTCTCTAGATCACGATGTATACCTAAGAATTGGGTGGTTTTCATGGATGGTTATTGGGAATTGGATCATGAATTTTGGGAGGTGAGTGATAGGTTTGGTTCGTTCAACTGGTCTTGGTCATTGATCATACTTCCACCAGTCCGCTGTTTCCCACCTTTCAGATCCAAGTATCACAGAAATCAACTTCATCCCAGAAATCCTGAAAACGTTGTCAACATTAGTTTCACCTCCATCTAGATCTTGTCGCTTGATCCAGAATCTACTCTCCAACACTCATCAAAATCTGACAACGACTTTGGACAACGATATACGATTGATCTCTATTGCATCGTCTGTTGGTGTACCGGAAGCTTTCAGTTGGATCAGAAACCAGACATCTGTTAATGAACGTCATCGATACAGGGAAGAAATTTGGTGTTGGGCTTTAGGATCACCGAGAACTGCTTGTGGATTGGGTGAACATGTCATTCAGAGTGAATCTTTGAAAGAGGTGTTACATCTACCACTCGATCAAGAAGAGAACAATCATTTAATCTCTTTCCTTTCGCATCCACCTCGTGACATTTCGACGAAAGCTTTATCGATCTTGCATGATTTAGTCACACTTCGTTTGATCCATCAAGGTCAATATCAGGAATCCTTACAGTTGGAAAAGGAGTTGGTCGGTAGTGGTAGTGGCAAAGATGAGGAACGTCAGAGAAGACGCGAAATGATTAGGGAATTCGTTGCTATTTTACCTGAAGCTCAAAGAAGGGTTTTACTGGCTGATAACGAGGTGGTTTCTTTACAACGGGATAGACAAAGGGAGAACGGTCATGTTAATGGGAATCAGAGTTTAGGTACAGAGAGCGTCAACGGAACTCACGAGGACGTGGAAATGGGATCGTCCTGGGTTGACGTACCAGTACCAGTGTCCTCGTCGACTCAACCTCTGTCTGCACCAACTCCTAAAAGACAATTCAATCCTTTACTTAACGGTTCAACTTCTGGTCCTGGACCATCGTCAACACCTTCAAGAGGTCATGCCCACAGTCCATTCGCTGGACCACCAAGATTTGCATCAACAAGGATAGACACATCACCTGCACCAACTGGATCACCACTTCGAATCCATTCGAGTAGTCCATTTGCCACACCCAAACACGCTTCTGGTAGTCGAGTTCAGAATATCACACTGAAACCTCCACCTAAAAGGATCATCAACGATGATCATCTGGAAGAGAGTCGTTCGGTTAGATCGAGTACACCGTTGGTTTCTCTCCCAACGGCTTCTGATCAACCATCAATCTCAACTGAAAAACGTGATGAGGTCGTTCAACCGTCATCATCTATCAGACGTTCGACTCGAAGAGCTGTTTCATCGACTAGTCAACATCTAAAAGAGTCATCTCCACCACCACCTCTACCAGTTCCAACAACTACACCTAAAAGAGTGAATCGAAATAAATCTCAATCAATCATCCCACCTATGCCAGGTGCCTTTGAACCCATCCCCGAACCGGAACCAGAAGTTGAAGAGAATGATACCAAAGTCAAATCAAAACCGGAAAGAAGTCGAATCACTCGATCAGCATCTAGAGCTATACTAGACGATCACGAGGATAACAAACGTAGTAAATCAAATTCTAATTTGAACACTCGTTCCGGTAGATCTAAAAGGGGAACCAGTGTTTTTAGTGAAGTCGACGAAAGTGGGTTGACGACTTCACTTCGAAGATCTACTAGACGATCGACAACTGTTGGACCTAGTGAACGTGGAAGTCCTACACCTAGTATTGGGACTGTTGGTGAGGGTGGAAGGAAAGGTAAAAGTAGAATTGGGAATGGGAATGAAGGGACGTTGACACCTAGAATCACTAGGAGTAGGAAATGAGCTGATCGTGGAGGTGGGGTATGGATTGATGTATGTCTTGGCATGATCGATACATCACATGTACCGCATTTACGCTGTGCTCGGTAACCATAACGACCAAAGTGAGGTGGGACATTGCATGATCATCAAAACGAAGCGAGCTAGCCGCATTTATCTTTTTACTTTTCATCAATCAATCAATCAATCAGATTTTGATTTTTGTGATGAATCAATCAGTCATGGAAAAGTTTAATCGCGCAACACCTCCCTCCTTCCAGTCACCATCACCATCACCATCAGTGTCACCATCAGCAATCACCGTTTTAAACCCTTGTAACTGTAACTAATTCCAGAGTAACGGTGTCAACGTTGTCAACAACGTTCTTTGATGATGATCTTATTCTTCTTTTTCTCTTCTAGTTCCATTTTCTTCTTACATACTAGATAAATCGCTTTATTACTTGGATTAAACCTCGTTCTAACGTTCAATCACCTACTTGGTCCTTGCAGATCAAATTCGAAATTCCATCTTACACATCCATATCCCCTCCCTATCCTCACACACACAGAAAAAAAAATCACTAAAATGCTTCTTTTCGATTTTAACAAATTCATGGGAGATCTTTGTAAGTTGACAATAAAAAAAAATAATTCGATAGCGGATCGGTGATACATTGAAGACAAAGACTTATAGCAGAAGATGGAACTGACTAAACTTTTAGCTTTACCTTCAACGAATCAGATTCGATCCCGTCATCAGGATTCGACAGATTCTGATGAAGACAACATTTCGATCATTCCTAGATTTTCACCTTCGTTGTCTTCTCCACTCGACACGGTTGTTAAACCTTGGTTAACGGTAGATCCAATATCTGCTTTCGAATCTAATCCTAAATTGAATGTCAACACCAACATCGAACCCTTTTCAACTACTTCTTTGATCCCGTCATATCTTTGTGATGGTATTCATAAAATTACTTTGGATGGTCCTGAACTGGGAAATGGATTGAATGGTGATAGCTATAGTGTTGAAATTCATCATGACCACGATAAGGTTATAAGTGAGTTTTAATTCATTCTTGATTCCATTTCATTTCTTCTTGTGTGTTGGTTGAGGGTTATGTCTTGGTTTTCCATTCTTACAATTCATCGTTTCTTTCAGATGAAAAAGATTGAAATGAAAAGTTTACTAGACTTTTAAACGATCGATCCATTCTCCATCGGAATAGATTGACCTTATTGTCGTCATTCTGGAAGTCACCATCACCTATTTTTCTTTCCCCATTTCACCCGAACCCTTAGATATCAATTTCAATCTGACGTACATATTCGGAACTCTGCTCAAGAGTTTACGAAGGGTATTACGAGAGAGCTATGCTTTCTCGATCAAATTCCTGTTCCTACTATGATGGACGAGGCGTTCAATTTCAATTTTTTTTTTACATGCGGTTTTGGGAGGTCTGGATTTAACGTCAGAACCGAATAACCTCATATGTACTGCGGTTCATTATCGGGTCAGTAGGGATCGACGTTGGGGTGGTACAATGTGAAAGAGTATTACGAAGAGGTTGATGATGATGGACCTCGGGAATCTCACGAGGCGAGACGAAGATTGTCATGAGGATTTGAAGTGGTTGGTTGGCAAGGCTGTGAGGTTGGTCAGTATGACCATATGTCCAGCCGAGAGACGGCTTCAAAAAGGGCTCGCGTGTGCAAGCCAAGCTCGTTGTTCTCTCTCTCAACCTTTCAGATCTTCGTGTAGATCACAATGTGGTTATTTTATAAATACTCGTCTATCTTTCTGCTGTCTAAACAAACTCTCTTGTCCGTTGTCTCATTCATAACTCTCACTAACGATTGTTGGGAATTTTCTTCGATATAGATAGCTTTAATTGGACGTCATCTCAATCAAGAGTGAATGGTTTAGGTCGTAGTCGTAGACATAGTAACGTTAAGACTATCACTAATAGTACCAGTGACAGTACCAGTACCAGTCACCACCACAGCAACACCCGGAAGGAGGAGGCAACCACCAATAAATGTAAGTAGGAAATCTCCCGATTCGGTAATTTTGGAATTTTTTCTCTTTAGGGTTTGTTCAGGGAACTATTACCAAATCAGGGACCCGGTTTCCGTTTCCGGTCAGAGTTACCCTTAATTTCTCCGATAAAAAGATATTGGTGATATTTCTTCCCATTTTCGTTTGTTTCTTGGTTGGATAATCTAATCAATGGTCATATTCTATTCTCTATCATCGACTGAATAGTCATCATTCATAATTAAAAGAATAGAAGCCATCTTCTATCTACCAACTATACCCTATACCCTCTCTCTACTTATCCCCAAATCAGGGTTAAGTAATGTAAAGAGAGAGGGTTTGGTTGGATTGGCTCTATTCGTTTGTGGCTGCTTTTGGACTAGTCCTGTTACTTCTAAATTTTAACATTCCCAATTCTAATTCTATTCTTCATTCAACTTGGAATTCTCTCTCCGTCCTCTCCTCTCCTACCTTGTCCACCTCCCACATTCATTTCTGTCATTCTGTTGATCATCATTTCGGCAAACGTTAATCTTTTTTTTCTTCCTCTTCTTTTTCCAAACTCCTCCATATTCATCTTAACTATCATCTACCATCATCTCCAAAAAGATAAATCTATGTTCCATTCGTCATCTTTATTCGTCTCTGGTCAGATTATCTTTTGATCGTTATCGATAACCCCCCGTCCTATCATCTCGTCATTTTGGTCTCAGATATCTCAAAACCCTGGTATTGTAATTATCGCTGACGCTGATCACCCGACCTTTCTTGTTCCTCATCGATCATCTCTTTCGGTGTCTCAATAAATCTCCTATCTGTTTCGGTGTTCTTTCTTGTCGTCTGGCTGGCCCACATCGCGACTGATTTGTAGGTAAGTAATGGATTTAAGAATTAACGGAAAGTCACTCAAAACTGAACCCTCTAGATATGTATCATTCTCCGCAAGGACTTTCACTTGCTCATTCACATTCACAACAACGTCTTTTCAATCCAAACACCCCTTCATCCTCGTCTTATCATCAATCGATATATCAACCTAGGACACCTATAATGGATGGATCTCAATATGGTATGGATCAAACATCACTTTCATTCTCACCTTCGACCCCTACCCCCAACCTATCAAGTCCGTATCCACAATCAACAAGTTCAGGATATATCCCACGGCAACCAATGTCACCCCACATCTCCCATCAACTTTCGAATCTCACAACGACAAATTCATCGTCACCCAGTGTACCTGTCTCAAACTCTAATACGTCAGGTGTAACCGTACTAGAGTTCTCACCGAACGATGGAAATCAAGGTACACAGATTGTTATCAAATGTGAAGTCAATTTTCCACCTTCTCCGCCGTCTTCCACAGTCGATGGTAATCAATCACAACCTTCTTCTTCGAGTGGCAAAGCGTTAAGATTGGTCTTCGGCACTAATCCTGTTCCAACTAAAGTTACAATCTTACCGGATCCAGGTAGAAGAGGTGGTCAAATTTGTCAATGTACCGCTTCAGCTCCTAGTTTCTCGAGTACAGGTTCGCACCAAGGTGGGAATAGTAGGATTGCTGTTTATATTCAAGCTCTGGCTGAAAATCATGCCATTGTCGAAACGACTTTTGCTGGGAATTTCAATTACGCCAACACGGCTAGGGGTGAGTTCGATACCGTTTTCATGGCTGACGCTTTAGGTTATTCGTTGAAGAGAGCAGGAGAGTCTTTAGAGAATCATCGACCTTCTCCAACTTTGCAACAACGTAGAATTCCTTCTGGTGGGACGTATGAATCACCGGATCAGTATGGGATGAAAGGTGGTTACACTCAAGGAGGACAATGGGGGACACCTTATGCCAACGCTACGGTTATGCAACCTCAGATTTCTCAATACACTCCCGAAGGTCCAGGACTACAACCTAGTTTAATGAGGACGACGCAACTTACACCAGGTCTACCTCAGCCTCCTCCTTTCGTTACGATGGGAACCAAAGCGAATTTAGAACTTCAGGGAGATTTGAAAACAATGTCGGTTGGATGGTGAGTTTAGTATCCAGTTCATCTTTAACCTCTCAGGTCGACTGAAGAGTGGCACAATCGAAGACGACTAGTTCAGTTTTGGAGAAGACAAGAAGGAACGGCGATTCACGCTGCGTTCAGACCAGTATCTCAAGAGAGTTACGTCCAAAACTCCATCGTCATCTCCTGTATCTTTAGAGAGGACAAGAACGAATGTTTCGTCACTTCAGTGGACGCTATTTATTTGTTGGAAGCTCTTGTCGGTGTGAGATTCACTGTAGAAGAGAAAAACAGGATAAGAAGGAATTTGGAAGGTTTCAGACCTATCACCGTCTCCAAGAATAAACCAGGTTCAGAAGATTTCTTCAAGTTGATCATGGGATTCCCAAGTCCTAAACCTAGGAATATAGAGAAAGATGTCAAAGTTTTCCCTTGGGATATATTCGGTCCAGCTTTGAAAAAGATTATTGGGAAATATGTAAGTCTACTGGAGTGGATCACTGCTGACTCTGTTAGTCGGCCAGTTATACGTTCGCTCAGAATGGAAACATGGCACCTCCACAGAATCCTATGCCGTCCCAAATGGCTTATGGAGTTCCACCACCTCTTCAACCATCAGCAATGGATTACGCTGTTACGCAGCAACAGCCACCTCCACCTGGACCTATTCCACATCCTACGTCCCATTCTTCGTCTGATTCGTCAACTTATGCGAACACCGCTTCAAGCTATAATCCCACAACGCCACAGCATCATCACCATTCCAACAGTGGTACGCAAGAATCACCGACGACTTATCGAAATCCATCCCTGAACTCGATCATCACAAGTACGAGCGGTAGCGGGTCCTACGATGAGAAACACGATTCGTTCGTAAACTTTTCACCTGGTCATGAAACTTATTCAAACCAATACAATTCAAATCAATACTCGAACACTAATAACAACAACAATAACGCTAACGCTAACAATTCAAATGATCCATTGGCTTCTCCAACGATTTCATCAGCTAGTTATGCAACTTTACCTGGTCAAATGGGATATCATCATGAACAACCTCATCAGTTACCACATGTTCACCAATCAATGCCTAGACAACCTAGTTCAAACGATTTAAGAGTAATGTATCCCGCTTTAGGTCATTAGAGGGGGGTAGTTGGTGGTTTGAGGACAGTTGATTTAATTGGATTTCATTCTTTATTTACCTTCTTCGTCTTTTCGTTTTTATCTTTAACTTTTCAATGTTATTTTATTTGAATTCTATTTTTCGTTTTTTTTTTGACCTTTTCAAAACCGCTTTGGGATTCTATTGAGTTTTTGATTTTTCGATCGGGCTGTTTTTGTTGTGTTTCCTGTTTTTAGTCTTCAATCTTTTACCCCGCATACAATCTTTTTACCCTTTCGATCATGCAATGATCGATCCGTAGATATTTGATCTTAGAATCAATTGTGTATATATGTATCATGTAATTTCGTTAGTGGGTCTATAAGCGATTGATGTAAGCCAAAGGATTCGTTCATTCTTGAGTGCCTTTCGGTTTTCCTCCTCACCGTCGCTTTTCTACTTTCCTCTCTAACGTTTAAATTGAGAGGTAAGAGCCAGGGGGCCGAGGGAACTAAACAACAAGGTTAACCACATTTTGTCTTCACCTAGATAAATGCATTGTTCAACATTGAAAATATCCTAATAAATCTAACAAAAAAAGATGGTTGGAATGACTAAAATGTCCATGCAAAAGTCATAATTCGTGGCTACCAGAGCGATCCCAGTTCTAAAACTAGAACAATATTTTGAATCCTAATCCCATAGCCATTGCTAGAACAGTTAATCCGCTTCCGAGATTGAGACGAGATGATGAACTTGATTTGGTTGATGAGGCCGCTGCTAGACCTACTGATGTTGATGAACTTGTGGTGGTGGTTGATGATCTGGAAGTTGATGAAGGTGTGGTGGAAGATGATGCTGAACGAGTGTCAGTCTATAACTCGAATCAACTGTGTTCACAACTCACATGAAGATGAAACTTGTGAAGAAACAACAACGACCGAACTCGAACTTGAACTCGAAGTCGCAACTAAACTAACCGAACTCGAAACCACACCACCATCAACAGCAGAGGACGAAGGGTCGACCGCCATTGACGAACTACTCGCTGACGATACACTGGAAGAAACTGCTGCTGAAGATGATACTGAAGTTAGACATGAACTATCATCGCTGGCACCGATTTTGAAATTCTGTTGATATCCAATGGCACCTGTCGAATCGGTGATTTGGAAGATCAAGTCTTGGTTGGCGGGTTGGTTGACTTCCCAGGAGAAGGTGTTTGGGTAGAGGTTGGGGATGGTTTCGATTGGTGTTATACCGATGTATTGACCACCTAGACCTATTAGGAGTGATACCGGGGCCTGAGGGGTTTTGTTAGCTCAACACTCAAATCAGAGATCTCTTCTTCACTCACCACTGCACCTGTCCAGCTGATCGTTGCTTGAGCACATTGAACTACGTCGTCCGCTGAGACTGTGATGTTACTGACTATACAACTTGTCAGTGGGATGGATAAGAAGAGGATTAAACGCGACATACTGTATGAACCTGCTAGGACTGCACCTTGTCTTTTAGCGTTGATGGAAATAGCATTGGATAAGGAGAGAGTCGCGAGTAGAGTGACAATGGTTGGTAAATTCAAGTTGGAGTTGTACATTGTTGACAATGAGAGTTTTTGGATTATAGATTGAATGAAAGAGTGGATGTTGATAAATGAGTGTGAGTGTGGTATTTAAGTTGGCTGTATGAAACGTACAAGTATCAAGTTGAATAAGACATTTTTTTCTCTTATTTCTTACTCTTTCTCGACGCCAAGGTGAAACGTAGGAACGTAGATCGCGAGTATTAGTTCAGGGTTCTTTGAGTCTTACTAAGGGCGCAAATAATGATGTAAGGGACAAAATTTGACTTACGAGGGCGCGTTTCGAGTGAAAAAGCGTGTTTTACTGATAGGAATGAATATTGAAATGGCTCGTCAGTTGGTCTAGACATTAGATTTGTATTCCCTGTTGAAATACTATAGCTAAGTCGCGGTATTCAATATTCTTTAGGTTAAGTACTTTCATGCAAAGGTCTCGTAGGTTCATGACGCAGGTAGTACGGAATACAATTAGGTAAAGTCAAGTCTGCCTCGTTTCCCCGCAAAACACAGCTTCGTGGCTAATTCAATTCTGCAAATTACTTGTAAGACGTTAAGCGCTAAGGTTCATAATTACCAGAGCTAGCCAGATTCTATCCATGGCTGTAAATGGTTCTAAGCAAAACCGACTCTTTTCTTCTTCACCTCTGGTTCTGGTCCTGGTCCTGGTCCTGATTCTGGTTTCTGCTCCGGTACGTAAGGTGTGGGATCTGGTTGAACCACTCTATCCAACAAAGACAGATCAACGTCAATAGCAGTCTCTGGAAAGCTGATACCTTCAATTACACCACCACCGTTTGAAATAGCAGTCCCAACGTCGAAAAGTAAAACACCTCTCTCAACAGCGTGTTTCAAATCCAAAGCGAATTCTTTAGCCTCCCTCAACAACTGCGGATCTTTATAAACCAAACCGGAAGTCTCGTTTTGAACCACCTTCTTCGCCAAACTGATGATCAAGTTTTCTAGATCTTTCGCGAAAATTGAAACATCTTCTGGTTGTTGGAGATAAACGTTTATGATTAATCTATTTTTCTTGAATGATTTCATTCGATTCAGAAGGTCGTGTTTTGGTGATAACAATAAATAAGCTGTTACACCTCTTTGATCGGGATTCGGTTTGCCATCATTGGGAACGAAAGGTAAATTCAATTTCTGGATCCCAGGATAATACTTTAAAGACATGAACGTCGTACCTCGATTCTCCATCGGTATATATCCACCGAAATTGATCATCGAAATACTGTTGTAAGCTTGTTGAACATTTGACATGGGTTCAGCCGGATCCCCTTCAAATTCTTTATCGACATCAGTGAAATCGTTCTGCCACAACTGTCCACACATTTCCGAAGCTATCGTCAACTGAATCTCGTTGAACTCGTTACCGTTCTCATCGACTATCTGAGGATCATAGAGGAATTGACGGGACCGATTGAAAACGACAGTCTGGGGCAATATCAACCCTAACGTTTTACCCACTAACACATCAGCCGATCCCGTTAGTCTTCGATGGATTCTTTCGTATTTTCGTGGTAGAACGTCAACACCGTTTTCTTCGTTGCAGACGTTGATGACTTTTGGTAGCATTGATAAATTAATCGAATGTTTACTGAACCGACTGACGTTTTTCTCGGTTTTCAACATTGATTGCTTCATCCCATGGACCGTATACCCTGGCCGAAAGATTAAACGTCGATAAGTGAAATTCGAGGAATAATCCGCACAATCCTTTTCAGATATCTTGTTTCCATCTCCATTTCCACCTTTCCTGTCGACAAAGATATATTGAATCAATCTGGTATAAATCGTTCGTAGAGCCAAAGCACCTTCGCGTAATCGGTTCACCCAAAGTAGTTCAGGATCGATACCTTCAGGTTCTGGTCCACCAAACATGAAAATCGTTAGATCCAATCTCCATTTCTCTCTACCGTCGTCATCAAGACCAGTCTCACGACCAACACTAACTCTCATGTTCAAACCACACAAATCGACTCCACTCAACGAATTGGCCCTCGTCATCGCCCAAGCTTGACCCATTTTCTCTAACCATTGAAGTAGTAAACCTCGTATATCTAGTTTACCCATCATATCAACTTTACCAACGTTGCAAGCTGCCATGACAGTTTTAAAATTCACCGAACGATAATGATCAACGAACCACCCCGTCGCTAAAGTATTTCCATCGATCCCTTTCTCGTCCTTTTTTGACAATCCACATCGACCAGTGAAACCGTCGTCTTCACCGAAAAATTGTCGATCCGCATCTTTCGCCTTCTTACCTCCATTTTTTTTACCAAACTCCTGTCGTTCTTTCATGAGATCCCCAACTTTTTTAATAAACTTTTCATCAAACAACGCCCCAATCTTTCCACAAGTCAAGGACATGATCATTGGGATCTGACCGAATCGATCATCCCAATTATCCTCCATAGCCTTTTTATAATCTTCATCCTCCCTTTGAAAACTACAATCGACTTGACATAATCGTTCAGCCAAATCCATTGATTTAATCAATTCTTCATGGTTCTGACCGAGATATTTTTTAAAAGTTTCCATGGTAGCTTTTGAATGATCGAAATGGATCGATTGCTTAGCTGCCCAATCTGGTTTAGGAGGTTTGGTTCGATGTGGATAAACCAAATCTGATTCATCAGTGATAGCAACGGTATCTCGATTCAACTTGAAATGTTTAGTGACGACGTCCGGAGTCGGTGAATGAAAAGGGTTCTTTTGATCCACCCAACTAATCCGATTATTCTTTTTCATGTTGGCTGTTGGCGGTAACATGCCATCAGAGGTATCAGCTCTGTTGCCTCGATTAGCAGGTTTTTCGATTCGGTTGGGATGTTTGAGATCAGGTTTGGCATGTAATGGAATAGGGGTTTGGACTCCAGCGAAATCTTCATGATATGGGTGAGTGATGTCCAGTCGATGCTTGTATATGGGTTCTTCCTTTTTGGGTTTCGGTTTGGGGTCAGGTTCAGAGGTAGAGGGAGTAGGTGGTGTCGATACCGGTGTTGTAGGTGTATTGGGGGTCGTTGGTGTCGTTGGTGTAGTCGGTGTACTGGGTGTTTCAGCAGTGGTTGGTGTCCGTGGAGTTTCCGCAGAAGGATGTCTAGATTTGTGTTTACCTTTGCCATCATCCTGACGTCGTCCATGTTCACGTCGATCCTTGTGACCATCTTTTTCCCTCTTTCCATCTTTACCCTTGGCCTTAGTTTCTCCTACCCCTTTATCCTTATCTTTCCCCTTCCGAATCCGTCCATCAAGTTCAAACTCGTCATCCTCGTAATCACCATCATACCCTCCCCCATCATCCCTACCACCACCCTTCTCACCAGAATTAGACCCCCTACGCCCAAAAAATCCATTCCCGTTTCCAGGTTTACCACTGTTCCGATTTCTTTTGAATATCAACGAAAGTAACAGGATGGCTATGACTAGTATAACGATGATCACCCCGAACGATGGTCTTGAGTTGAAATGAATTCTTCGCATTTCCAAGTTGGATTTGATATATTTTGGTTGAGGCTATTGATTTTAGGTCTTGAGTTTATATACGTGTTTTTCCAATTATGGTTGCCTTTGTCGTTCCATTCCTTGGTCAGTAAGGGGTAAGTAGATCAAAGGATATCAAACAAAGGGGTTTCAAAACAAAGTATAAGAGTAAGTCAACAACGTTTGCATGCAAAACGAATAGACGAGAGATAAGAGGGGAAATGAGAAAAACTCGATCAACAGATAAACAGAAAAAGATTGTTCCAATCTAGGAATCAAAAAGAAAGATATAAACTGCGCAGCTAGAAATGTCGTTTCCTGAGTTAAAAAAATGGGTAAAAAATCCGTTCGAATTTCGATTCTGGGTATAGATGCCACAGGCGGGGTAGGTAAACAGATTCAAAACTTGTTCTCCGTTCAACGGTTTTTGGTTTAAGCGGAGTTGATGTACTAAGACGGATTTAGTTTGATGTTGGGTTAAGGGTGATACACTTACCCATGATCCGAGAGCTGTGATTGATCCGTCTGGGTTCATCAATGCGTTATTTTGGTTGACACCTTGCATTTGTTCCATCATACCTAGGAGAGAGTTAGTTGAATGGTTTTAATCAGATAGAGAACTTACCGAATGGAGAGTATCGCTTGACATAATCTTGTTGGTCGAACCATGCAGCCATACTTTGATGAAGGTTCCAGGCTGAACTGGTCAGTAACATGTTCCAAGTAGTCAACTCACTATCACTGTCTGAACATTGTGCACCACCGTTAAAGTTTTGACAAGCGTACTCGGTGATCCAGATGTCGAGACCGGTTTGTTGATGGAAGTTTTCGACGTATGTCTGGAATCCTGAGACTGAAACATCGTACCAATGGATTGGAACGAAACTATCGTTTGATCAGTAAAATCCTTTCGAGAAGCTACGACAACTTACTCTGGTGTACAGTCAGCAGCAGAGTTACCGTAACTTTTACAATCTGCAATGATAGTCTGAACCCAAGTCAAACCATCAGGTGCAGAGGTTGTAGCGGCACCACCCAAGGCGATACCTTTAGCACGAAGTGGAACCATGTAGTTCATCCAATAAGAGACTGAATCAGAAGCAGCCATGTTACATTGAGAAGCTTCGTTTGGTTCGTTGAAGAATAAAGCGTTTTTAACGGTTGACGGCCAACTTGATTGTTGAGCCTGGAAATCACCAACTTGACCTGGACCCCAGAGCATTGGTACGAATTCTAAACCCAAGGAATCTCCTGAACCGACGTTGAATGGTGACCAGGTGTAGTACCAAGATGTTTTCTTTCCGATATAGTTACCAATGTAATCTGCTGAACCTGCTGCAGCCCAGTTTCCATTTGGCCAAGCGGCACCGAGTTTAGAACCAGAGTTTGTCCATCCACCACTTGCACTACCAGAGTATGATGATGTGGACGACGATGATCCTGATGAAGGAGAGGCTGCAGCACTTGAAGAAGCCGCTGCATACCAAGCGTTACCAGGGTTGGATGATGCGGCGGCATCAGTAGTCGTGGTGGTTGTGGTCACTGGAGCAACGTAAGCTGGTGAAGAGGTTGAGGTTGGTGCAGCAGATGACGATGAAGAAGACGACGATGTGATGGCACTAGCACGAAGTCTGCATTGTGAACCATCAGCTCGTTGAAGGATTTTACCCGCCGCGAAAGAGGTACGCTTCTTCTTTTGGGCACCTGAGAAACCTTCGACACGGTGACGAGTGGCTAGGTGACGGTGGTGTTCTGGGCTTCTAGCTGCTGGATTGTGGGCGACGGCGGTCTAGGTTTAATGTTAGAATTCATTTCATTTTTGAAGCGGGTGGGGATAGGGGTAAACAGGTACTGCGGAATTGGTTGCCAAGTAACGCTTGGAGGGAATAGGGGATGATAATTTGGAAGCCAACTTACTGGAATGCTCTCGATACCACCGAGAATACCTCCAAGCACAGCTAATGAAGGTAGAAGAGTAAACAGTTTGACGATAGAAATGGAAACCATGTTCAGTGATGAATTGATTGGCAACAGATGTTATGGTAAACGTTGAGTGATAAGGCTACAGTCGTCTAACTTGATTGTGAGATCGATGCAATCGAAAATCGCGTGTTTGAGTGGCGAGGATGAGTGTGAATGAAAGATGAAAAGGCGGTCAAAGATGAGGCTGGTTGATAGATGAGTTTGAGAATTAGTTGATCCTTTGATGAATTATTTGATGGTTGGGTTGAATGAAGTTATTGGACGCGAAGGAGTGTGTCAAGTAAGTGAGCGTGGTGTGGTATTGATATAACAGATATCGATGGGAGGTGGAATAAACGTCAAAGAAGGAATGAAATACGAGAATCAAGACGAAGAACAAGAAGTAATTAATAACCAGAAGATGAAGAAGAAAGAGAAGATCAAAGCGATGCTAACAGCTACAGCTAACAATAAACAATTGGCTTAGAGCGCGTTTCACCTAGACGCTTGGATCCTTGGAACCTTGGGTCCTTTCAGGGTGCTTATGTATAGGTGCGTTTTATGGTTAAAATGGTGTTTCAGGGTGTAAATAAGGGGGGTATGATTAAGGTTGTTGTCACCAAAATTAGAATTATTGACCAACTTAACATCTTCAACCGACAGTGATGCATCTATAACCCCTTTATGTCTATAACCACTAAACACCTCCTGTTACTCTCCACCATCATCCACATCATCCTCTTGATCTACGCCAACCATGTAGACTCAAATCCGCAAAAGTTCGGTGGTCTAAAATACACCGACATAGATTGGAACGTAGTTAGCGACGGAGCAAAGTTGATATTCAATTCGGATCCAGATGTTAGAGCGCAAGGATGGTTAGTTGAGAAATTGGGGTTAAGGATAGGAGAGTATGTCAACGACCATTCCCCATCTGACTCTCTAGTCCGTACAGAAGACCTACTTTCCGCTATACACCTCTGCTACCACTCATCTTGTCTCCAACCGTCATACACCCTTTCATCGGGAAATTGGTTCTAGTACCTATATCATTATCGATACCACTACTACTGCTATGGATTCCAGATAGTCCCAAGGGAAGCATACCCCAACCCTCCTCCTTCTGGTCAACTCATCTCATCTGGACCCTAAACCCATTCGTTCTAAATATAACAACCCGAGGATCACCTGAAGCAGTAATAGTTCTCTTCGTAGTAGCTTTCCAAACCTGTCTTCGAATAGCTTCATCAAATCCTAACAAACGAATTAGATTCGAATTGGTCGCAGCTCTGTTGTACGCTTTATCGATTTCTTGGAAACTGTATCCGATAATTTATTTTTCGGCAATTTGGTCAAGTCTCAGTAAGAGGTATGGAATGTTTGGTTGGGGGATATGGAGATTTGGAATGATGACTGCGTTTGGACTTGTTGGGGTCAATGGTTTACTTTGGTCCATGTAGGTCTGAGGTGGGTACAAAACTGACCAAGATAGATGGGGACAACCATTCCTACATCATACATATCTCCATCATCTAAGTCGTTTAGATCATCGACATAATTTCTCACCCTATTTCTATCCGATATATTTATCCTTGTTTACAACGTCTCCGAAAAACCTCTCTAAACCCGTACAAATCGCTTACACAATCCTTCGAAATCCATTAACCTCGTTCCTCCCTCAAACCCTATTCACTTTAATATCCGGATTCATCTTGACGCCAAAAACTGGATTATCATTTTCAATGTTCGTGCAAACAGTCGGGTTCGTGATATTCAACAAAGTTTGTACTTCACAAGTAAGTCCATGCAGTGATTGTCAATTCTGACTATCAAGTATTTTATTTGGTTCCTCCCTTTGATACCACCTGTCATCCCGCAATTGAATATATCGCGTAGCACGACTCTGACCATTTTGGGGGTATGGATAGTTAGTCAAGTGGTTTGGTTGGGAACTGCGTATCGTTTGGAGTTTTTGGCTGAAAATGTTTATTTCAGTTTATGGGTTGCTGGATTAGGTGTTTTCTTCTGTAGTGTTTGGGGATTAGGGAGAATTATTGATAGTTTCAAGGAAGAGGTAAAACAAATAGATAAGGTAATATAGATACAATCTTAAACAACATGTCCAACAAGATCTCAAATTAAATGTCCAAAACTATCGTACTTCTGACCAAGAAAAGATCATATTCTCTCTATCAAACTTGATAGGCTCTTGATTCCCCCCTGCCCCATTCAGTCCAACAACGTTATCACCATCTTCGATCCAAGCGAACAATTCCTCGACCTGATCAGGGAGGACCGCGTCAACAAATCGATATTTCGGTCTATGATTCGATACCCTCAAAATCCCATTCTCCTCCACCTCATCTTTCGAATCTAAATACAAATCGTCTAAACCAGATAAAGCGAAAACCGATGCCATAGTCTGTTCGAATCGGATGTTAGGAACAGCAAACATCATCTGTAAATAAGCTTTAACCATTCCGTCATTCTTCCAAATCTCGAATCGTGTCTCCATCGAACTATCCATGAAATTCACTACAGCCAAACCCGCGAAATGTCGTTTCAAAACCAACAATCCACCAAAAAGAATCGCTGGGTCGACTTGATGAACGTTGATGATCAGTTCATCTACTTTTACCCAGCCGAATATCATGGGTATGAGGATACCTAATCTTGATTCGCGACTTCCGGTGGTTTGGAAGAGATAATCGAAATCGTCTACGTCCTTTTCACATTTCGTAACCACTTTTCGGGGGTCGAAGATTGATAAGAAATCTTTCATTGGGTATGCACCGTTCATCTCGTGTCTATAGATGATTTCTTGAATCGGTGCTGTTAGATTCAGATTCTTGACCAAAGGGAATAAACCGTTTCCACCTGATTCAATCAGCTTCTTATCTGTTTCGACCACCGTATGGATAACATCGGAACTGATAGAATTGATCAAAGCAATTGAATTGGTTTTCTGGAACAACGAGATTTTTCTTTCTGATAAACCATAAAATACTTTCTCAGCGTTACGTGAAGAGATAGTTAGCGATTTGTACAAGAGAGGTGAGACGAGTTCATATATCGATTGAGAGGTTTGCGAGAGATTCGAAAGAGTTTGTCGTTCGGGTGGGATTTCTGTTGAAAGGAATGAAGCTGAGAGGGCGATGAGCTCGTTGGGTAGGATTGGGGTTTGAGGGGTGAGGGCTTCATTGGGAGTTGTTGGGTTTTTCTTGATTTGAACCATGTTTACACCAGAGACAGATTGGGTGGATGGATGTAGAATGACAAGGTTGATTGATTGCCGTAACGCGGGGTCATTTTACGTCACCAACTGCATTAAACGGAACTCGATTCAGAACATAGCCTCTGTTCACAATCGTAAAACTTGTAGACTTCTGCAGAATTCAGACAGAAGGAAGATTCTAATTTGGAGAAGGATGCACAATTGACGACCCCGATTCAAAAATCCTCATGAATGATGACCGGATGAGTATGTTCAATCAGTCTAGCGCTCGTGAAGAATGGAGTTGAGCTCAGGGAATATTCCTTATCTATAATCGATCGTTCCGAGATACTCACTGTAACATACTATGTAGGATCAATTTGATCTGGTTTATCTTTTCATTCTCAAAAACAAATGACAACGACTGAATATTTCACAAGACCAATCACGAAAGAAGACCTCTCTTCTATAATCCATGTAAGACAATAATGTTACAAAACTTACGTTTTTAGATATACAACGATCAAATCGAAACTTCATCAGCCATCTGGCGAGATAAACTCGTTACACTACAAGACCAAACCACCTGGTTAGAAACATTAGACAAAGCCCACGAACCTCATTTAGCACTTATCAGAAAAGCCGATGAGAAATGTGTAGGTTGGGCATGTCTTGGTCATTTTAGAGGAGCGATTGGACAAGGTTATAGACATACCAAAGAATTAAGTATCTACCTTTCAGAGGATGTTCGTGGGAAGGGTTTAGGTGGGTTTTTGTTGGAGGCTATATTGGAATTGGGGAGAACTTCAGATATCTGGGTTGTGGTTGGTAAGTCCATTGTCTCAGAGGGGAGGTATAGACTCAAAAACTGTCTTATCTAGGAGGATTATCAGAAACGTCTCTTGCAAGTAAAAAGTTGCTGGGGAAATTTGGTTTTGAGAAAACCGGTCACTTGCCCAGAGTTGGCTACAAGTTCGGGAAACGGTTAGATTTAGAATTTTGGCAATTGGATCTGAAGCCTGAGGATTGAGGGGTTAATATCATCTTCCATACATAAAGTAGATTTGAGTACCAATTGATTCTTTCACTAGATCTTAAATAAAGCAGTATATTTTCAAGCCTATTTATGTGGCGAATCGATAACCTTTAGGAACACCTTCCAAAGAACCAACATAAGGTTGCTCGTCTTCGTCCAATTTTCTCATCCTCTTATTCTCCCTGATCAAGATATATTTAATCGACAAAGAAGTCAAACAAGTACAGATGGAGAACACAGCAAGAGCTATACCACCGGACATGAATCTTGGTGATTCCGAATTCGGGAACATGTAGGGTGTGAAAAAATGTGAAGCGTTGGAAAGACCGTTGACGAGAGATAACGCTGCTCCACGTTTGATTCTGGGTCTTGGGATTGTTGATGTGACCCAAGCAAAACTGAGGTTGAACGCACAATAAGTCCCAACTGTCATGAGAAACATTGAAAAGTATCTGGGACCGATTGCTGAGAATGGGAGTGTAATAACCAAAATGTTTCCGATCGCGCTGAGGACCATGGGGATGGCAATGTGCCAAGCTCGTTCGTTAAATTTTGAAGATGAAACCGCGACACCGAGAGACGCAAAGAACGCGAAAAAGTATGGTGGTCCAGACAGAAGTAAGGTTTGGTTTGGTCCAAAGCCTAAGGAGGCTACGATGGAGGGGAAGAAGTAGGTGAAAGATTGAACACAGGAGATGAACATTTGTTGGAGAATAAGAATAATGATCTGTACAACAACGCTGTCAACCATCTTTCTTGAATCTAATGGAAGTAGACTCACCTTCCAATCTTTTAATACCAACTTCATGCCCTTTACCATAGATGTTTCACCACCCTCATCAGCTTCACCAGCCGCATCGCACGTAACGCGCCAAGCGGCCAAACGTCTCTCTTCTTCAGTCAACCATGTCGTCTTACTGGGCACGGAAGGAAGAACGAAGAACACGGCAGCTCCAACGGCAACTGTAACGGCTCCTTCGATGATGACTATCAGATTGGTCAGCGGTTTTCGAACAAGTGTGATAGATGTTGGCTTACATAACCATCTCCAGCCTGCCAGTCCCGCCTTTCCTTCGAGACCTGAAATGATAGCTGCAGCCAAAATAGAACCGAAACCTGTATGAATTTGTCAGTCAATGTCAACATAGTGACCCATAGTTACACACCATTTGACAAGCTGTTTCCCGAGTACATAATAGCAACTCTGATAGCGATTTCAGATCGGTTATAAAAACTACAACAAAATTGTATCAGTCTCCAGTGTGACTCGATTCTACTCACCTTGACAAGATCAACAAAGCTCCCGGGAAGAAAGGGGCTTCACAGACTCCTACGAATGTTCTTAGGACTGCCAAAGCACCATAAGAATAAACAAAGCCACAGCAAAGACTGACGATACCCCATGCCATTACCGCGCCTGAAAGAAAGACGGCGGCTGGCAATTTTGCGAGTATCAACCCAGCTGGGATTTGTGTCACAACGTAACCCAAGAAAGTGAAGACTACAATGTTGTTATAGTCGTTACCTTGCAGGTTAAGGTCGGTAGTCATTCCTGATACTTTTGCATTGCTATGGAGTGGAGTCAGCTTTGGATAGTCAAGTGAACTGCCACTTACGCGATATTGTTTCGATCCAATATATTCAGCTAGGTTTTTGAGTCAGTATATTCTTCGAGATATTAATGTAACTCACGATAAAAAGTAAGACCAAAATTGGTAAGACTCTCCAATCGATTTTACGGACCAGTTTCTTAGACATGATCAAAGTTTCTTCTACATCATGTCCGTCGAATCGTTCGAAATCAAACGGAACACTACTGGTAACAGTATCGTCGACCATCTCGATCTCCTCTTTGGAGTCTTTAGCCCATGGCTGGTTAGTAAGTGACATGTTTGTGAACGTCAATATGATATCTAACAGGTTGAAGTGACAGAGGATTAGTTTTGGAAGAAGAAATGAGACTTGAAGTGAGGTCAGCATTTATACGTCGAGAAAAGACTTGAGGCTCCGCCAAAGATCTTGCGGATCCACTTGAATCCTGTATCCACCTTACCCAACCCTTAACAAATTCAAGGGGGACCGTGAAGTTGCATTGACATGTAGATAAAATGTCGATTTCCCCATGGTTCTAATCGGAATTGAAATCATTTGCCAAGCTAGGTCTTGGAAAGCGATCCATCTGTCCCTGATTCCAGGTAGATCAGTATCCACTTCTAACGTCAGCCATCCACCTGCTGCCCTCGATTCATAGGACGACAACGCTGGTATCCATCTTGTGCATGAACACTGCTGAACTTTAGTGACCATGCCTGGAGGAGAGCCTATAAGTGGATTCAGTCAATGAAATGATGAGTTCCAATTTCCAATAACTCGGGAAATTCGATATATGTTTCTCAGACGATTTACACAAGTGATTTGTCTGATGGATAGGTTTACATCCACTACTCTCGACAACTGGCTTCTTTCTATATATTTTCATATGTCAGCTAGTGTAAATCTCAGAGGCAAAGGAAATTCAGTATTGACAAAATCTTCATGATTCCCAAATCGACCACAGCATTCACACGCAGGAAGATCTGACCTCACTCAGTTGAATCGCACTCAAAGTCTGCAATCAAGCTAAATGGATACATCGAACGGCTCTGCACTCTACAAAACTAATCAAAACCCCATATCCCTCACTCCCGATGTAAAATCTTGAACTGAACATGAGAGATGTTCATCCCAACCATCCCCTCGATCCCATGAGCAATATGGATATTCTCAGTGAACGCCGGACTCCCCCCAAAAGCCCGATTAGCCTCCAAACTAGTCCACCCAACCAAACAGAACAACACACACCCCTTGCTGTCCCCACCACGATGCGGGAAATCGTTCTCAACTCCCCAACCGACTGAAGATCCCAGATAATCTTTCGATTGGGTGAACGAAATCTGTATAAACTGGTTTAATTTCTTGATAGCGTTTTCTTTTAGTTCGTCTGTGATGTCTGATGAGAAATAGGCCATTAGGATTTCAGTTATTGGTGAGGAGGTTGGTGTTGGTGGGGAGGGGAGTTTGACGTGTTTGACGAATTCGGAGTGGGAGAGGATTAATGGGTACGGTTTAACGGCTTCCTTGGCGAATCTAACCTCTGTTAATAGAATTCATAGATACAACTTACCCTTGAGCAAATTCCTCGTGCTGTTCGACAGAATCCCAATCACACAACCCCCAAAGATTTGATGGATTCTCAATCTCCAAACCCCAATAGAAACTTGATGGTCCCCCTTCAGCTTTCATGATGGAGCCATAGATCCCGTTGAGAATTTGACCATCGGGGGAGGTATCGTTCATAACGTCTTTACCTGGTTTCACTACCATACACGAGATCTCTGTTATTGTCATTGTGGGTGGATGGTTGTTGAAGATAGGATGGGTTTGGGTTGAATGGCACAGCTTTGGTGGTGGGTTTGGTGGGTGGACATGACCGGTGGAGGTGTGGCGCCATATGGGTTGCGTTTCTGGGTAGTACTTGAATCGAAAACTTCTTTTGACATGAGATAATCCAGATGGCAGTTCCAATACATATAAGCTAAGTTAACCCACAATCCTTCAACTCGGACACTATCAATCAATTCTGACACACGCCGAGCCATCAAGGGTCAAGGGAATAATTATCTTCAAAGGTGGTGTACATTCTACTCACATGACACACGATCCGTTTACCAAGTAAACACTAAGCACGCCTTTCGTTGCCAATTCCCAAAGTCGTTGATTCCACAGACACGAACGGAGAACCAATCAATTCATTCTAGGATATTCCACTTAACTCTGAAAGAGCAACCCCCAACCCTCTCTCCATTGTTGAAAAAATTCCATGTGAATCAATTCAAGTCCCACAAGTTCCACATCGACATGGAAAAAACTAGAATAAATGAAAGAACAAAGGGATGAACAATGAGCGTCCTTCAAATCACCTGACACCTGACTTGGTGTGACAAGGGATAGGATACAATTGATTGATCCTTTGTAGGTGTGGAAAGTGCGAGGTGGTCTGTGGAATTTTGATTGCCTTCGCTTGGGGTCCAGTTGCGACGTATATATATCTTGGGTTTTTGGACGGTTTGTCTTTTCTTTCTTCATTCGACAATCAACTTTCAATTTATTTATTTAAATAAAACTTCAATTCAAAGTTCAACTTACACCCATACCTATACACACTTATAACAACAATGTCCGCCGAACAAGTTTCACAACCAGCTGCTGAGAGTAAGTCTTCACCTTTAGCTTTTCGTCCTTTGTTCTAACTGACATGTCATCTAGCTCCAGCCGCTCCAGCCCCCACCACCGAGCAACCCGCCGCTGAAACAGCCGCCGCCCCCGCCGAAGGAGAAAGTAAGTCGTCTAGTCCAACAACCAGTTCAGCACTAACACCACCATCAGCCCCAGCCGCTCCAGCAGCTTAGGCTCTTCACCCACCCAACCCTATCTCCAAGATAGCTTTTCTCTTTTTTTTCCAGTTTCGTATTCAGTTGAGTGATAAGTGAGGAGGAGGAACGTTGATGAGATCTTTGATGGAGCCTTGGTACTTTATAACCGTGTGGCCACGCGGTTTGGGTTCTTTATAGATTGAAACGTAGTGACCGGTCATTGATGTATTCGTTGTTAGTTCAATCAGTTCTAGGTTGTTAATACTTCAGTTCAGAATTAGCAGTTTGGCTAGTGGTGCAACGACTCGTAGTGGACTGCCGTTCAGAGTTTGAGAACTCGATATAATAGTTAAATGCTTGACATGCTTTTCCTATCTGTATCTAAAGACCATAGAGCTCTTCCTTGTTGGAGATACCTGTGTATGGAGTTAGTATGAATTACGATCAACAGTTGAACCCCAACGCGTCCAGCCTAGGCCTCCAACATCCAGTCCGCCAATGGTTTAAAGGCATCTGCCCCAGTCAAACCACTCCAATGAACGATCAAAAACAAACAGAAACCAAAACCAATCCCAACACTCACCCAACTCCTCGATCAAAGGTTTCAATTCGTTCAAATAATCTTGGTATTGACCTTTGTTCTCGACCTTCTCCTTGACACCTTCAAGGATTCTAACGGCGGTAGCGTAATCGTTAACTTTTCTAGCTGCTTTGAGAGCGGCGGTGATGACGGAAACGGTTGGTACGAGATCGTAAGCGAAACAGTTGTTTAATCCACGTTGGAGTTCGAAGAGGTCACCACAGGACGTGAAGAAGGTTTCGTATCTGCTGTTGAAGGATTCGAAGGATTCAGTTTCGTGAGCGTGGGCTCCTCCTGAGTTGAATCGGACTGATGGAAGGGTTAGTTGGGGGTTGATTGGAGGAGGGTCATTGGATATGTAATTTTTTTGATGATTTTTTTGATGGGACTGAGCTTGGACTTACCTGCGAAAGCGATTGGTTTGGCAGCTGCTAAACGAGCAGTGACGGGTCTTGAACGAATGACGGAACGGGAGATTGAGGAGAGCATTTCGTTAAGATGCTATTGGATGTGTTTTTGATTGAGAGAAAGAGAAATAAAAGAATAGGAGAGATAGATGAGATCCGGATGTTGTCGGGGGTGGACAGTAAACGGAAGGAATAGCATTTGGGATTAAATGTAATTAAATGCACATTAAATATTCATCACCCAATCGTGGCTGGTGCTTTTGTAGTGGCTACGAGTACAAGAATACAAGCTACATATCCTCCATACTCCATGCTGCATGTTCATACGCGTTACGAGCGTGGGTGTTTTGATATTGGAACGCTTTCTTCTCAAACCCATTGGACCTATCTTCGTCGTTGTCAGCTAAACTCCAATACGTAACCTACCAACACCATCCCATCGATAGCCTGGTAAAATGCCAAAACGATTCAACGGAGCTGCACCTTTGTATTTTGGTCTTTTGGGACCTTTCTTCTCTGATCGTCGCTAGAGGAGTCAGCGCTACCCAAAACACCACTCACAGTTAAGAACCCAGCGGCAGGATCGTTCCATCTTTCAACATCCCTCATTTCTCTGTTCATCGCCGCGTCGTCCGCACGTCTACATGTCAGTCAAGAAACCTAAGAATCACTCACCTGGCTACATCCTGTCTACTCATTTCTTCTTCCAACTTTGCCCTCTCCTCTAAAGCTTGACGCTGAGTGATACCTTTAGTCCATTCCTCTCTTTCCTTTTCTTTCCGTTTCTCAGCTTCTTCCCTCAACCTCTCCTCCTCCTTCAACGCGGCTACATCAACAACTCTTCCTGTAGCATCACGATGAACGGTGACCGTAGGATCTGGTGCTGAACCGTCTCTTTCCGGTGACGGCGACCGAGCTGTCTCTGCTGCTATCCTTTGTTGCTCTTCACGCATTTGCGCCGCTGTTCGTAATCCTCCTTTACGTTTGGTTATTTGCACTGGCGCAGGAGGTTCTTCTGCGTCAGGATCAGGTTTGATTTTAGGTGATGAAGGTCCAGCTTCGGCGTTGGTCGAAGGTAAAGGTAAGGAAGTTCCTCCAACACTTGACCATTGGGATTTAGATTTTTGAAACGTAGCGATATCCTTTCCGATCACTATGGGAGTTAGCATTAATGGTTGCAGGAGGATATCAACTCACCAGGAGCATCGTCATCCATAGCTTCGTCTTCTTCACGAAGTTTCCTTTGCCATTCATCGTCTTCATCACGGAGCTTTAATCCTGACGAACTACTCTCTCCGCGACCACTGGGATAATCTTCATTCTTGACTTTTTTCCTTCTTTTCTTTATCGTTGGATCTGTTGATCTGGCTAGGATGGCGTCTGCCTTGGGTCCTGACATGTAACTGAATGGTTGTTAGTGGGAGGTGTGTGTGAAGAGGATTGACTTACTTTGCTGCTAGGTATGCTTTGAGATCGCCCATTGTGTAGTATGGACAGACTTTCTCCTATACTGAATGTCGCTTTATGATATCGCTATGATATTCCTAAAGTATGGATAGAAATGTATTTTGTACTTGTAGATGTTACAAGTAACACCTTGACTTGTATTGTATCTGTCTGTCCCCAGTCGCCACTCGCATAAACCGGTGGCAAATGCCGAAAATACCGATTTGAATGGTAGGGTGGTGGTGGTTGAGCTGAGCTGGTTGACGCCTTCGCCTTCTCAAGTTTATTCAACTACAACATCTACATCTCACTTTTACTTCTCGTTCTCTTTTCGTTTCTCTTTCTCTCTCAGTCTCATCTCCATCTTCACATCCACTCTCACCACCCCTCTCCTCTCATCAACCCATTTCCCACCCCATCAAAACATATACCATCAATAATCAACCTATACCAAAAAGTTTCCCAAACATTCTATCTACATCAAATTTCAACATCCACATTCACCTTCGCATTCAATCATATATCTAGTACCTCCTCTCTCACCACATCACCATGCCTCTACCAGCACTTTACCCTTTACCAGCCAACCCCACCACCGGTCAAGCTCCAATCGGTACCATAGGTGGACGTGGAGTTTCTAGTGTACTTCCCCCGAACGCTGCTGGAGGTGGAGGTGTCAACAGAGAAGTTTTGAAGGGTTTACAAGACGTTGCATGGAGTGACGACGAGGTGGGTAACTGGCAATCACATTTTCATATGATTCGACGCTGTTTCGCTGAGAGAATATGCTGACTAAGCACAGGATGACCCGGATTGTTTACTATGTGTGGAACCTCTCGACCTTTCAGATTTAAATTTCAAGCCGTGCCAATGTGGTATACAGGTATGTCATATATTCGACAATGTACTGACGACAGATTTGTCAATTCTGTTACAACAAACTACTGCAAACAGACGCCAGATGTCCAGGATGTCGTCGGACGTATGACGCCAAAACAGTCGTCTTTCAACCCGTAGATTTTGAAGAGTGAGTCGCTGGCAGCTTTCCCACTGACTGTTTTTAGAGTCAAACGTGCAAAAGAAAAGAAAACTCGTAGGGCAAAAACGATAAAGCAGTTGGATTCTATGGGTAGAAGGCACTTGCTGGGTGTCAGGATCGTCATGAAGAACATGGTTTACGTCGTTGGCATGAAGCTACCAGCGCCAGGGGATGAGGTGAGTCATGCACTTGTACTAGCTAACTCTAGGCTATACCCATCCTCCGTTCGAATGAATATTTCGGTCAATACGGTAAAATTGCAAAACTTTATCTAAAAGACCGAACCGCGACGTCGTCCACATCTGTTCCAACGTTAACACCCGATAATCCCTCAACTTCCACTGGTATCTACATAGTATACGTTCGTCGTGAGGACGCTGCTAGGGCGATATCTTCTTTAGACGGTATTCAAGCACCGTCGGCCCCCCCTGGTCAGGTACTGAGAGCGTCATATGGAACCACGAGATATTGCGACTCTTTCCTCAGAAGTCAAAAATGTGACACGGTCAACTGTCATAATCTACATGAATGGGGAGGTGAAGGGGACTCGTTCACCAAGGACGACTTGGAGATTGCTTTGACTAGACCGCAGGAATACGACGCAAGACAGAAACAGGTGCAATCTCAGCCTCCTGCTCTAACTCAGAAAGCTGCTTGGCCTAAACCTATGGCGGAAGAAGTCATTGATTGTAGGTTAACAAATTTACAGCAACTAACTCCAGCTTCCGCTCTACCTCGAACTGCCAGTTGGGCCGTAAAACCGACTTCTTCACGAACAGCACCCCGTTCTACAACCCCGATTGGTTCCAGTCGACCCATCAAAATCACGTCTAACCTCGTACCCCTTGGCAAGAACAGTATCGCCTTCCCACTTCCATCTCCTTCGCCCATACCTGTAACGATCATCAAGGAGAAGGAAAAGAAACGCACGATAGCTGCAACGTCAATGTCCAGAGGGAGAAGTGGTAGTTCAACGCAAAGTACCACAGGGAGCAGTAACCAAGCATCACCGAAAAAGAAAGTCCTTACTCTCCCTCCTACACCTGCGAAAACGGTCGTGTCTCCTGATCCAGCTCCTGTGGTAGTCGAGGAACCAGCTCCAATCTCCCCACCCCCAGTCGTCGAAGATGTTACCCCGCCCACCGCTGGACCATCGGAACCCCCGGTTCGATACGAAGAATCATACCCAGTTCACTCTCCCTTCCCAGACTTTATCGATGTCTTTGCTTCACCAGGTCCAGACAACGACGCAAGCTTTGTCATGCACCTGGCGTTCGATGAAAAGGAGGTTCAAAAACACCTTTCATCGACTCGACACGTTCCGTTCTCACCTTTCGATAGGGTTTTGGAGGAGTTACCAGATCTAGGTGTTTCGGTGTCTCACGCACTGTCGTATCCACTTTTGGCAACCCGAGATCAAACCGTTTACATGGGCATCTTCGATCCGTTCTCCTCCAACCCTCAATCGGATTTAGATTTCGTTTCAGGTCCGGAAGAAACGAAACACGAAGACGTTCTGCTTCCAAGGACATCGTCTAGATTCGATTTCGCCAGGAGGCAATCGGTTTCCACTGGACGTGGTCAAAGCCCCTTCAACGCCAGGGTCCCAGTGGAAGAATTGAACAACGGTTGGTTGGGTCGTGGGACTCAACAATTTGAAGATTTACGTCATAACGAGAGAGCTGGACATTTGGCTCAGGTTTCTGCATATGTCGGTAGTCATGGGTCGTCGAATAACGAAGCTGGTTGGGCTGCTGGTGATTATTCTCCTTCATTTTCGAGACAGTACCAAGGGTACCCTGAGAGGCGGGAGTTGCATGAGAAGAGCAGAGAGCGGGAGGATTTTGATATCAGTGAGTTGCTTTTCATTGCTTTGCTAACAAGCAGCACCCATGTACAACTCTCAACCACTTTTCAATCAACAGCAACAGCAACCACCACACCAACGAATGCTGTTTTCACCTGATAACGCACCCATGCACCCTCACGAAGAGGGTTATCTATATAACCAATTCCCATCTCAACAAACACCACCACTAGCGTTAAACCAAACACCAGATCATCCATCTGCAAGAATGCTTCAACAGCTTCATCAACAACGTGCTGCATCACCATCTCCAATGAGTGCTTCACACGGTAAGCAAAATTCCAAATTTCCTCCACAACCACCCATTACATCCAATATCCTCACTCGCCATTTCTTGTCATGACAAGACGATGTCTCATACTTGTTCCTTTTTCTTCATCCTCCTCTATCCGAATAGCGTATCGACGATTCTGATGGACATACTCTCAACTTTTGTTTTTATAATTATCGGTTGGTCCCTTCCTTCACTTCCCTTATACCCAACTCTCGCTATACCCTTTACGTATCCTTGATACCGATCGAATAATACGATAACGTTTGTTTTACTTTATGCATTCGTTTTTTTCCATTTTTTGGTGAGTTACACGTCTGCATATTGATTTGTACTAACGATCGAGTTTAGTTAACAGGTACAGAAGCATTGCAAACTGAAACCCCCGCCGAAGCCATCGAAGCCGAATTCACCCCAGATAACACTGATATATCTTCCCTGTCAGATTTCCCAGCTTTAGCACCTCAATCATTCCCTTCGGCGATTGGAACGAAACCAGTGGCCAAGAAAAAGGTGAAAGAGAAAGTTGAGACTCGGGCTGTTGTACGACCAAAGGTCAAGGATGAGCCGGAGGAACGGCAGGTAGTTTCTCAAGATGTCGCTGCAGCTACACCAGCACCTGTGAAGACTGAACAGGCTGAATCGACTGTTCCCGCAGAGAGTGAGCCCATCAAGACGGAACCATTGGAAGACTCTACCGAACACGATCCCACCTTAGCTGTAACTCACGAAACGACACCACCCATTTCATCCACACCCTCCGCTCGTCGAGTTATCAGACTCGGTACCATAGGTAAGAAAGTCGATACGGAAGCTCAACCCACGGCTGTACTAGCTAGTATCGAAATGAAGAAGACAATATCAGCTACATCAACAACGTCTTCGAAGAATATCTCAACACCAATCAAACCCTCCGCCAATCCCCAACCTAAATCACGTCGTTCGTCCACAACATCCCAAACTCCCTTCACTTTCACCCCTGAACCCGAGACCGACACCAAAGCTGCTAAGAAAAAAAGAGAACCTGGTGGTAAATATGCTAAATTGGTTGAACCACCTCCTAAACCCGTTGAAGAACATGCCGGTTTCGCACCGAGAAAAAAGGAAAAGGCTTATAAACCGCCTGTGATCAAACCTGTGAAAAAGAAGGTTGTGGAGGAGAAACCCAAGGAGGAGGACGAAGTTGATTCGATGGTCGGTGGTTACTCGGAGCGTGAAGTAGATGTTGGAAAACGATTACCCTCTCCAGTTAAATCTCAACCTCAACCTCCACCCCAACCTGACCCCGAACCAGAACTTGAAGACGACGAGGAAGAGGACGAAGAAACGGAATCCGACGAACCGATAACCTTACCAGAACTGATCGCTCATATCACCGACACCGTCGACCCAAAAGCGCTCTCAGTGTTCTTCAAAGAATCTCAAAACCCCGATCCGACATCGAAAGAAACTAAACTGTACCAAGACGCCGTCAACTCTTTGAGATCAGCGTTAACGAATTTCAATTTACCACCGAGAAAGGGGAACGATATTCCTAGAACGGTGGCTAGTGAGATTCAAGGTTCAGGGGCTTGGAGTCATTTGGTTCAAGCTCTTGGAGCTGGTTTCATTCAGAGTAGGGAGATTTGGATGGATCCGGTTAAAGCTGCTGAGAAACGGGCTGTGGAACCTGATTATAGAAGGGCTGGGGAGTATCCTGCGTAGGTTTAGGCGGAGTGGTCAGAATACTGATGTTCCAATCATAGATATCATATGACCCAAATTGTTAATGATTGTGAGTATTGAATGAGAAGTCAGACTGATTGTTCTAGTATCCGAAGCCCTCAGTCGATCCAACTCTTTAGCTCAAACCAAAATCGTCGATAAATGGTTCACGAACGTGTCGATCAGAGAAAAGATGAAAACTGAATATCAAACTAAGGATATTGAAGAGTTGGAAAGAACTTTGAGAGCTGCTCAACAAGAGGAAATGGCTTTGAGTATGGAGTTGGGTTTGGTGGAAAGAGAGAATCTGGCTTTATGGGATGAAGCTAGGATGTGGGTTTAGTAGTTGCATGTGATGTTTCATGTATTGATGAATTATGATTTCTGAGCAATGACCACGCCGACGACTACACCCGCATCGTTCGAGAGACTAATCAAGAAATCGATCTTGGCGGGTTGACTGTCGATTAGATTCAAGAAAGGTCGTCCGTTCTGATGATAACCCAAATCAAACGATTTCCAGGTATATCGAGATTGATATCCAGCCAAAGATTTATATGCTGCTTCCTTGATTGTCCATCTGGTATCGTCAATCTGAGAGCAGGAGAATGAAGCAAGGAGCCTTACCTCGATGACAGAAATTTCACCTGATGAACGAACTGAGTGAGTCCTTTGAACTCGTCGTATTCCCTCTTTGTACAGATTCTTTTTGCGAGTGCAGAGGGATTTCTTCGGATTAAGAGGGATTCTAGACGGGTAAGGGAGAGGATATCGATTCCTATACCGATGATCATTTATGGGTTCATTTCTGGGTTGTGGAAGAGAAGGAAGGAAAGTCCTTAATCGTCCAAAAAACTCAAGCTAATTTGATTCCGTTCAGATGGAATCGTTTCGAATCACCTCCCTCCATCTTCAACTACGACAACAACATGGCTTTACCAAATTTACGCTGTAAGTATCCTCTCCCAGAAGAACGAGAAGTGAAGCTTACTCTGATCCCATAGCTATCTTCGCATCATCAAGAACTTCAGAAGAAGAACGTCAACTCTCAAGAACGACGTTTTATAAATTGTACGATCAAACCCCAACTCATAAAGCCTTTTATTGACGCATAGTAGCACCGCGTTCGTAGCTTCATGTCTCGTAATCTCACTATTGGCAGGCAGGAATTCAGGACGTGATTTTGGTGGTAAGACTGCTAGAGGTCTTGTTGGTGTTGTAGCGTCTGGTGGGAAGTTGGTCTAGGGAATTGGATTGATTCTCGGGGTGTATTCGACTATCAAATGATTGGTATGTCTTCATGATTTTCCATGAGAATCCGCTGATATTCTTTCAGGCAGTACATTCATTATTAAACGCTCGATCTAATCCCTCTTCAAGCCTCTGTACCCAGCCCCAATCCCACTTCCAGCCAACGTAGCTGCTGTCCAGATTATCAACGCGCCATATCCTTCAACACCATACGCTCCTATTGCACCTTTCAACCCACCTGATGCGTTGATTAAAGCGGTCGAAAGTGGACCTGAAGCTATGGAACCTAATCCGCGAGCGAAGGAGAAGAGGGCGTATAAAATTTGGGGGAGATGGGGGTCGTCCTCTAATCTCCATCAGTTCTTGTTCAAAGTAAAGACATACCTGCTATAACATTGATGAATCTAGGGAATAATGCTGTATAACTACAATGTCAGTTGATTCGATCAATTCACCCACCTTCCAGCAAAACTTCCAAACGCCAGTGCAAACCCAAGCAAACCCCCTGCATCAGTAGCCGCCCCCCAACCAGCTCCAACAGAGATGGTAGATACGATAGCCATTCCAACGATCAATTTCCTAGGTCCGATCTTATCACTGGCATAACCAATCAAAACTTGTCCTGGTACACGAGCTAAATTCATTAGGGCTATTGAGAGTGTCCCAATGGATTCAGGTAGTGAGAGGGCTGACGCGTATGCTGGGAGAAAGGTCAGTGGTTGTTGGGTGAATGGCAGGAATCGAACCTACCAGGTAGAAAAGTTGCGGGGATGAAGGCAGCTATTCCTTGGCTTACTACTCCTAACCACAATAACCAAAATCCTTTGTGTGAGATGAAAGACCAATTGATTTTTGGTGCTTTGGTAGATGATTTAGCTGGAAGCGGTAGCCGAGGGCGAATGAAGGGGATGAGACAAATGAGGATGATACCGTACGCGATAGCCTTTGGTTAGCTCTCGGAATTGAGTATGACTTACGATGGAGATTAGGGTTGTTTTAGGTCCCCATTTTTCAAGTAATGCTGAGGAGATCAATGGCATGACTAGACCGCCAGCACCTAAAATGATGAGATTGGGTCGTTGTGATCAACCTTACCAGTTCCAGAAAACATGACACCGGATGCTAAACCACGACGATATCTCCACCATTCGAACCTGAAAATTAGAGTTAGCAGAAGATGATTCAATCGGTACCCAACTTACATGTACGACGTGACAGGACAGTAAAGCATGGCTAAATAATATCAGTGAGAGCTGATTTACCCAACCTACTTCCTCCAACACCATACAAAGCTCCTTGAGTAACAATCAATTCGAAACCCTAAAACGTTAGCAAAGCTTTTCGAGATGGTAACTCACATTCCTGGCGAAAGCGGCTCCTAATAACCCAGAAAGCATTATGAGCAGTCCGATCCACATACTCAAAGGTCTGAGACGGGGATATGAGGCGAGTATTAGGGTACAAGGTGGAAGAAGTAGATACATCGCACCCTGGTTGTGAGTTTATGGATGTCTTTCTGGACTTACGTTAGCTATGGTGCCGACTAGTGGGAGTTGGGCTTTTGAATCTGGGAACAAAGTTTCGTATCGTGTCAAGAAAACTAGATTGTGTCAATAAGATTACGGTGAATCAATGATGACATACCACCGTAGGACGAAGCGAAACCTGATAAATTAGTCAAAGATCAAATGCCAATATCAGTACTCACCCCAAACTAAAGTCTATAACAACACCAAATTAGTATCCAAACCCCAATCCCCAAAATTTTATACTCACCTCAAGACCAGTAGCGCCTGCCAAGTACGTCCATGCTTCCCAGCCACCATCAACTCTAGGCAAAGCAGAAGTCAAACCAATCGATTCTCCATCTTCCATAACATCCATTCTCTCGAATGTAGATGGTGAATCGTCTCTACGAACGCTATCAGTTTTCTTAGCATCGTTCTCTGTATGTTCTGGTAGATCTATAGTTGGGAGCTTGGGTACTGTTGAACGAGAAGGACGAGTGGATTTTATGGTGGAGTTGGATCTTTCACGGGTTATCGGTGTGATTTGGGACATTGCGTATTAAGATCTTTGGGGAATCGAGCCAATTTCGTTTGGGTTTTGATTGTCTTTTATATGTCTACATTGTTTTTCAGATTTCCAAGATGAAAATCTAGATTTGCCAAAGATGATTGGAATATGCTAAAGAAAAACATTTATTTAGGCAGAGTTCATCCAAGATTTCCAATATCATTTCCAACGGAAGGGTTGTCTGCTCGTGTGAGGCATTTTCTGAAAATGCATTAATCTCTCTTCAACTTAAATCCAGCGACAGCCCCACTGGCAGCTAAAGTAGTAGCAGTCCAGATGATCAATGCACCATAACCCTCAACTCCGAATCCACCTTTCGCCCCGCGAAGTCCGGGCGAGTTCATCAGGACTGTCGATAATGGTCCTGAGATCATTGATCCCAATCCACGAGGGAGGGAGAAGATCGCGAACAGCAGTTGGGGCAGATGGGGGTCGTCCTCTGTTGATATATTAGAGTGGTATTGGGATGGAACTTACTTGCTACTATGTTTATGAACTGGGGGAACAGTGCTGTATAACTGTTGATGTGCAGTGTCAGAACCGAATCCTACGGTCATTATAACCCCGCTCACCTTCCCGCAAATGAACCAAAAGCCAAAGAGAAAGCTAAAACTCCCGCAGCATCAGTCGCCGCTCCCCAACCAGCAATAACGCTGATCGTAGAAACGCCAGCCATGGTCAGAATAGAAGTTCGAGGACCGAATTTGTCAGTGGCATAACCGATCAATAGCTGACCCCAAACCCTTGCTAAATTAACAAAAGCCAGTGATAAAGTTCCAATGGTGTCCGATAAAGATAACGCCGTGACGTATGCTAATTGTTAGGTTAGAAGTTTTCTGTTAACATACCAGGCAAGTAGATTAATGGCATGAAAGCTGCTAGTCCTTGAACGAACACTCCGAACCATAATAACCAAAATGATCTGTCGTATAGAAACGTCCAATCGAATTTTGGTGCAACGTATGCGTGCGCTGGTGGTAGAGGTAATCGAGGACGAATTAAAGGGATCAAACATGAGATGATGAGGAGGAACGTTACGCCCTATTCGTTCAGTTTCTGGATTGGGGTTGAAAGGAGTTGACTCACAAATGCTAGGAATGTCACTTGATGCCCAAATCTATCGAGTAGTGCTGCTGCGATCAAGGGCATCGCTACTCCACCTGCACCTATTTCCTTTAGTGATTGTCTCGATACCAAACTCACCTGTACCAGAGAACATCACCCCTGTAGCGAAACCTCTACGATATCTCCACCATTCGAAACTAGACTATTCAGTTGGAATCTTCATTCAAACTCACAGATAAGATGTCACAGGCGTGTAGAGGATCGCTGAGTGGAGTATTTTAGCTTGAGTTCTCATGGATGACAGAGTACTAACTGGCTCCAATAGGAAATAGCACTCCTTGAGTCAGAATCAATTGCGATGGCTGTAATCAGCATTTTTCCTTGAATTGACATACGTCTCTGGCAAAAGCGGAACCAACAAATCCAGCGATTGTAATAACCAACCCAACCCACATTGATGATGTCCTCAGACGCGGGTAGTACGAAAGGAACATGATGACAGGAAAGAGAAGTAGATACAGCAGACCCTTGGTTTTAGTCAGTAAACGTCGACTGTAGGATTCACAACTCACATTCCCAATCGTTCCAATTAAAGGCAGCTGTTGATTTGGATCGTCGAATTTAGCTTGATAGTAATTGATAAATACTGAGAGTGGTTAGTGATGTGGATAAGATGAAAGATTACCTCCGTAACAAGTGGGATACCCTGTTCGATCAGCCTAATATTGCATATGAACATACCCCATACCAAAGTCTAAGCTGTTGTGCATATCAGTCATAGTTCTCTGATTGAAAGTCTACACACCTCTAACCCAGTCGATGCTAACAAGTAACTCCACGCTCCCCAACCTCCATCCACAGGTGGTAAAGAAGTACCATGATTCAATGTTGTATCTTCCACATCCCCCTCTGCCACTTCAAGAGTCTGAAAGGTCGAGGGCGTAGCTGATGTTAAAGGCGATGTATCGATAGTCGTCATTGGACTGAAGGTGTTTTGTATTCTTCTTAGTCAATAGATAGACATATTCGGGCATACGTTTTAGCTGAGATTAAGGGCGTAATACGGTTAGTCACCATTCGACTCAATGCCACCATCGTTGCCTATATTGCCTTGTGACCTTACCATCTAATACTCTTACATCTCAATCTTCATATCAAAATGACAGAGGCGAAACCACCCCCCAACCCCCATATCCGAATAGCGATCCCAATCTTCCCCCAAGTCCTAGGTCTAGATTTCCTAGGACCCCTCGACGTCCTGAAAACCCTCTCCCCAGTCCGTCAAGGCAAGAACTATTCCATATCAACCTACGTCCTCGCCTCGACCCCTGACCCAGTAGAAATGACAGGAGGACTGAAAGTGGTTCCTGATATGACTTTCTCACGGGCTTTAGAGGTTGATCAGAGATGGGACGCTGTTTTGGTACCTGGGGGATTTGGGAGTCGACCTTGGGAAGAAGGCAATCGTGGGGCTAGAGATTTTTTGTTGAAGGTTGTCCCGGATTGTACTTATGTTCTTACTGGTAGGTCAGGTTCTTGGTGGTGGGTTGATGATTGTTAGTCTGTACTGGTTCTTGGTTACTCGCTTCAACTGGTTTACTTCGTGGTAAAAAAGCTACAACCAATAAAGCTGCTTTCAAATCTTGTGTCGTAAGTCCTAGAACTGTGTTCCCACTGATAGAATCAGGAGCACAACAAAGACAGCGGCGTTGAATGGATCCCCAAAGCCAGGTCAGTCACAATGTTACAAATGCACATCGACTGACATCAGATAGATGGGTGGTTGATGGTAAATACTGGACTAGTTCTGGTGTGACTGCAGGTATAGACATGGCAGCAGCTTTCCTTCGACATTTCGTTGGTCAACATTATGACTCTGATGATGCTGATGCTGTGACCAAACACTTGTTGGGTGTTTTGGAAGTTTCGTAAGTGACACTAACACTCAGATGTTAACGCGATCCGTAGCTCTGTTCAACAAGATGATGATCCTTGGGCAGAATATTATATGCTTGTTGGAGATAAAACATTGTAATCTTTATGTTGTATTCAAATTTTTCTCCTTCTCAGTCTCCGCTGCCGATTGCTCCATCCCCACCCACCCAACTTTATCTTCCAAAATCGACTTGGTCTTTTCTCTAGCTTTGACCAGACGTTCCAGTTTCCCTACATCCTCAACATCGTCGTATTTCCCTTTGAACAAGTCGATCGGTTTCGTATCGCCCGGATCGTCTATTGCGACTAAAGGTGAACCAGGGGGATTGATCGTGTCCCTCAGAGATTGAATGTCTCTGTCTAAATCTTCCAACGTCGTTCGTAAGGTTGTCAACGACACTAAGGTGTTGAGTTTCTTTAAAGAATGTTGTGCAGTTAAACCGATATGTGCGAAGCGTATTGGCTATGTGTTAAACAGTTCTCGAGAGGAATACTTACCCCTATCATGTCCCCACCATACCAACGACAACATATCGTAATCACATCAACTCCGTTAAACTCTTGCAGAATCCTTAAAATTCTATCCCCACCATACTTCTCATTGTCGTCATTAAAAGTTTCCAGAAGCTGCCCATCAGCTCATCAACCACACTAACCCACCTGATAATCCCCTTCACCCCCAGTCCCATCTTTACCATCCTTCAACGCAATACACCTAACAGCCCACATTCTATGATCAGGTTCCCTAACGCTCTCCTTCCCTTTCCTACGACCAGGAGCCCGTCCCTCCCCATCAGTAAAAGCACCTTCATTTTTGAGCAATAACTCATCACCAACTAACGTAGGTACGTCAATCTCTCGGACTACCCTTGCGACCTCTTTAGTGAGAGATTGGATAGATGTTATATGGGTTGGCGGGAGGAATTGAACGGTTATAGAAAGGAAGGTTGAGGTACTGGCGTGGAGTGGGGGGGAGTGTGCTAAGAGTCGAGGGGGTTCATCGGGATGGAGCCAGTTGTGTAGAGAAGGTGGTTGGGTTTTTGGTTTTTTGGGTGATGGAGGTGGACTTGAGGAGGATGGTCTTTTGGACATGGCGATGTCTGCTTCTCACTTTGGTTCAATGTGTGAAATGAACAGTAACCTGAACAGAATTCTCAACGTCATTCAAAGTTGAACGTCTACGCGTGCCTGAATTCACCAGCATTCACCATCTACTTCCCATTTCCCACTTCAACTCCTCACTTTGACATCCATCTCCTTCTTGTATCCTATCTAATATCAGCTAAATGTCAGCTCCATCAGGTATTAAAGTACCTCCTTCACTCACAACAGCTTTTTCAGAAGCTGTAACCAACGCAGATAACATCCGAGCGTTAGTGTTCATCATCGAAGGAGGTGGGTGATATTGAAATTCAAGCTCTAACTCTTAGAATCATTCAAACATCTAACCACTGTTAACGCCAAACAATCGTTCAAGAATGACATAGAGCTGCTACCTCCAACTTTACCCACCACCAAGACTCCAGCTAGTTTCGCTTATCGTTTGGACAGCAAGGAAGGTGGGAAATGGGAATGGATGATGGTTACTTTCGTACCAGACGATGCTGGCGTAGGTCTAGTTAGCCATGGTAAGCTGATAAATTAGGTTCGAGCGAAAATGCTTCAAGCGTCTTCAAGATCTGGTCTGTTGAAATCACTCGGTGCGAATAATTTCAAACACGATTGGTTCGCTACCTCTTTGGTAAGTCCAGGTAAAAATTGATCACTAACAATGAACAGAAAGATTTCACTCCTTCCGCTTTATCATCGCATCTAACCCATTTGACCTCACCCCCACCTCTATCAGCTTCTGAAGCTGCCTTGGCTGAAGTCAGAGCTGCTGAAGCGGAGGAGGCTAAACGCGCAGCCTTAGACTCTGAAACCGCGGTTCGACGAGCTAAAGCCATTACAGGTCTTCAAGGGAAGATGGGCTGGGGCGAAGGTGTGGATGCAGCTCTTAAAAAGGTTGCAGACAGATCTGATGAAGGTTGGATTGTCACATTGGTATGTTCACGTTCATGAATTTGTATTCACTCTTAGGAAATACCCGCATCCAACCCCGGAGGTCTTGCTCTCCTCACATCAGAATCCTGTACCCCCTCTCAACTCTCTTCCAAACTGCCTCCAAAATCACCATGCTACACGTTCTACTCCTTCCCAACTCCTAAACCATCTACACCTGCTTTTAAATCCCCGGCACCACAAGCTAGAAACACTTTCACTGGTTCGCAAGGTGGAGAGAGACCAGTTACTTCGCCTTCTTTTGCTACCGAAGGAAACGAGGAAGGTGAAATCAGTGCAGAACCTGAGACCACTTCGTCCGAAGAGACTCCCTCCAAAGGTCGAGTGGTCTTCATCTACACCTGTCCTTCATCCAGTCCTGTTAAATTCAGAATGGTTTATTCAAGTAGCGTTCGGGGTGTTCAACAAGATGCCAAAGATAAAGCTGGTGTAGAGATTGTTGCCAAGGTAAGATATCAACGTCATCTACAACTAACACGGACCAGCTCGAAACCTCAGATATATCAGACCTAACCGAATCATATCTCAAATCATCGATTCCAGCCAAACCGACTCATTCATCTTCACTACCAACAAACACAGCTGTTTTCGGAAGACCACGTCCGACCAACTTGCCTATCAGATCAGCTTCCCAAATCCCGTTACCTGCTTCAGGTCCTGCTACGCCTGTAGCCAAAGATGATGATGAGGATACGACTGAAAGAGTTCGACGAGCCTTTGATGCGTTTGGACCTAGAGTTGGCGGTGGGGCTGGGGCTGGGGGTGGATTTGCTAGACCTAAACCTGCTGGTAGAAGGTGACCAGGGAGTGATGGCTTGTGAGGTTGTAACTTGTCTTGATGGAATACTTTTTGTTTGTTTGATCGTGCTGCTTGCGGTTTCTAATGTAGAGAGTGTTGATCAAGAAATTGAAAGACCATGCATTCCTTTGTGCCACGTTGGAACGTGCCATAGAAAGTCGCATCCAGTCAATCAATCGATTTCATCTTATTCCATCTCCTTTCAAGCAATCTCATTCAGATACAACAACCATAAACACCATCAAACACCATCACACCTCTGATATCACTCTCCTCTCAGCATAAAACTCGATCAAACTGTCGTCAATCGTCGACATCTTTCGTAAGTCTCAAAACCAAAAAATCATCTAATCAAACCAAAGTCCAACCCCTTCTTCTAACCCGAGCAATCACGCTGTCGTTCTTGAATCCCTTTCGACGAGCCCAGGCTGAAAATACGTCTGGGGCTATCAACGTGCAAGTGAAATGGGGTAGGGAGAGGTGAGTCCTAGTGTGATATCAAGCTCTAATCATCTATAGATTCAACATCCCAATTCCAAATCCATCTTTAACACCTCTATCAACACTCCTCTCAACCCTATCTGCTCAAACCTCAATCCCCGTCTCCCAACTCAAACTGATCTTCAACGGTGCAGTCCTTAAAGATCCATCATTAACTCTCCCAGTTTACGGTATAACGGAAGGATCAGTTTTAGTCTTATTAGGTAAAAACGGTGATATCCCTGGAAATTCATCTTCACAACCCCAAGCACCTGTAGTAGTCAAGAAAAAGAACATCCAACCTCAGACGGAAGACGAGAACGTTCTTGTTGAATGGATAAATAAATTGGTTGGAAACTTGATCGATCCTTTACAACCCTCCATCAAGAATTTCATCTCCCAAACTGATCCCAACGCTACCAACAAACCCGCACAGTTGTCTTCATTCGCGGTCCTCCAGAAAGAACATGCCAGATTGAGTGAATTGCTGTTAAGAGGGTTATTGGATTTGGATGGGATTGAGATTCCTTCTCAATGGACTCAGGCTAGGTTGGCTAGGAAGGAGGGTGTGAAGACAGTACAAGGGGAATTGACAAAGGTTGATGATTCTTGGGGTGAGAGGAAGAAACTTGGTGCTTAGGTCGTTGTCTTCGTGTTATCTATTGCTTTGCTTTGACAAGTAGACAGATATAGAGTCTTTATGCAACGATACCCATTCTCAACTATGAACAATTGGTGCATACGTGTGGGTATATGGTTGAACTCTATCCAAAAGAAGAAATATAAAATCATTTCGCACTAGTCACGATTTAATACCTAGAGATGTGAATTGATGAGAATGTGAGATGAGGGATGGACACAAAAGGCATGTTGAGATGTTGCAGAAAGAAAATTTGAAACCCAAAGTAAAATTATGACCTTATAGTCAGACATCAGCTCGTCCTCTGGTATGGATAGATGCAAAGCTCACATTTTGTAAACCATCTTTCCCTTTGATTCTTCGTTACCGACTACTTCGTATGAAACTGAAATATCAAGATCACGGTTGTTTCGGGAGTTTGGAGCACATGTCAATCTACCCTTGATAACGTCCTTGTCCTGAAGAGGGTCAGTATAGAATGCCGTATCCAGTCCAACCAACTTACAGAGACAGTTAACGTGTCTGGGGTGTAAAAGACAGTTTGTTTCCAATGGGTGTACTAAAGTATATCAGTTACAATCCTCATCATCTCTAGCTTACCTTGGCTTGAGGACCAGTACTGAAGTTTATTGGTTTGTGACAACAAGAGAAAGAGATATCGAACCAACCCAAGAAAGCGTGAACGTCTGACGTCAGCTCAGGCTCAAGTGATCAACTCACAATCATTCCTCGTAGCCTTGAGTTCGAATGGGACATCAAAAGTCAAGTCCTCCTTTTTAACAGTCCTAATGTCGATATGTTTGATGGCGCAAGGTTGAGTAACGACCGAACGTAATTCAACACAATCCACCAATGGTTCACGAAGAGCAATGTCTTTGATACATGAGTAATCGAAACCGTAAACGTCATCCCAGAAATTTATCTTTTCATCTTTGTAATCTTGATCTTCGATTGCTGCCATGAAGATTGTTGCTTGGTCGGGGAAGAGGAGACCTCCTGGGGCCTAGCACGGAGTTAGCTGTTACCTCTAGAATGAAAGCTGAGCTTACGAGGTATTTGTCACGAGCGAGGAGAACGGTGTCAAGCATGGACTCGTAGAGTAAGAAATAACCCATCCACTAAGGGGTGTCAGAATTGATCCTGTTGAGCTATGACGAACTTACCTCAGAGATAATGATATCAACCTTGTCAACGGGAAGAACGACGTCTTCCAATTTACCCTTGATCAAGGTGATTTCTGAAGAAGGTGAGTATATTCTTTTACTCCAAAAGAGTCAACTCACTGTCAGAGAAACCGTTGGCATCGATGATCTTCTGAGCTTGATCCAAAATGTTTGACATGTCAATACCGATGACGAGTTTTGCGCCAGCTTTAGCCGCGAACATTGATAAGATACCAGTTCCACAGCCAACCTATAGACTTTCAGTTGACAGAACTAGACACAACTGATTCAACGTACATCGAGAACGACCTTGTCTTTGAAGAGATGGGGGTTTTGTTGGATGGCGTTACGGTAGGACAGGGTTCTGACTGTATCTTTCAACATCTCTTCGTGAATACCTTGGGGATTGTTAGCTACAGAGCTGTATTTTCAGACTTTATAGTAGCTTACCGAAATGAGCATAACTACAGGATCGCTGGATTAGTTCTGTACGCATTGCCGCCAAAGTTCAAACATACCTATCAGCGTAACTAAAAGTTGAAAAAGGATTCATCAGCCCTTGAACGGAAAACGAGGTATCATATATGGACGGAGCCATGAATTAAACCACACCAGAGACATTCAGACTCACTAATCTTTACTGGTCATTCCCTCAACAGGTAAACCTTGAGTTGCTGGAGGGTCCACGACCATTGAAGTTGACATTTTGGTGGGTGATTAAATTAGGTAGAAGGGGAATCGAGATAAGACTTGATGAAGGTTTAGATATCTCCTTCTGGATCTCTATTGTCTAGAATTGAAATGGAGATTTTTTCGAATTGTTGAATTGTATAACTGAATGAATTAAAATTCTCAAAAGCAGTTGAAAAGATTTCAGAATTGATTTAACTTGACGATGAAAACAATTTAATGACGTGTGCTTTGCTAATTACTTCGGTTGAGGATTTTCTACCCACTTGGTGAGATTTCTTCGAATCGACTTTCAATGTTCATCGTGATCAGATGCGAAATCAGTATTTGAGTGCTTTGTTGCTCAGTCTCTATCTTGTGTTCTCTTGGCAGTTTCAACAACGAAGCATACGAAAATCTCCTCAAAAACACAAAACCTTCGGCAAGTGCCACAACATTCCATCGCAAAGGCGAGTCTTTGACCTTCGTTCGACGAATCCTTTATTCTTACACTAGTTGATGAAGTGTTACTATCGTCTGATCAAGTCAAATCTGTAGATCTGGAAAAAGCGCCTTATAGCTCAGCGATCTAGATTTAATCCTCTCAAGCCGAAACTGGTTTTCAGCGTTAGTGGCAGATTTAATCAATTACTCAAACATTCATCTCCCACTACTTGAAACAAAACTGATCATCCTTCTACCACAACGAAATCTGGAGACCAAGCCAATCATTCACCCTCGTATTCTGACTTGATAAAAGAAGCACCAGCTGCATTTCCCTCGTATGAATCAGCCGACCATTCTGAAAAACCAAAATCAAACTCCCTCTTGATTTCTAGGTCTTCCTTTTTGCCGTCAGCCATATCTTCGTCGACCTTCTCTTCCTTTGAAACCACCGGTCTAATGTTCTCTGATTCGCTGAGTTGTGTGAATGAGACGGTTATCTCCTCGGACCCAGGTGGGATTTCCTCGACGTAGCTGGCAAGATAGCCGACTAATTCGTCTGAGACAAACCTTCTAACGACGACATTTGAAAGAGTCGAATGAGGTGAGCGAGCGTACATTTCCTGTTCAATCGTAATTTCAGGTGCTCTAAGAGTAGAAGAATAAAATTTCAAATCGATCGATTGATTGTTGATAGCCTTAAAAGAATCAGCATGAAGTTTCAGTCGATTTTCGAATGCCCAAAAGGTTTTAGCACATAGACTTTCTACAGAATCTCCCTCTGCCAATGTGACGCCACATAATGAGAATTCTTTATCATTTCCTGTGAAAGCTTGTCGGGGGGCGTTGATTTTGTCGAGGGATTCTGCAAAGAGCTTTACAGTGTTGTTATCTGAGGATAGTAGTTCAGGAGCGAGAACGGGATCAGTTTGGCGGAAAAACCCCGTAGTACCTTCTCTCTGATACAAACAGCACCTGTCACTGGGGACAAGTGAATTGTAGAACTTGGTTGAAAGTTTGATGACATGGTAAGATGTAACTCTTGATAGTATGTTGGAGGAAATGGGAGGGATAAAGCGAAAATCAGAACAAGGTAGAAATACTTTCTTGGAAGATACAGTACTTTGACGAACATAATTTTGAGTCCAGCTTGCTCGCTCCACCGAGACAAAGGTGATACTGTGCAGTTATCACAACGGATGTATCGGGTTATTGTAAAATGCTGTGGAGCGTGTGTTTCTCGATGTGCACAAGTATAGAAGCCTGTAGAAGACGACGTTTCGATGGCCACCTGCTTCTGCTGGTCTACATTAGGGATGCAAGCAACATCTTATCAGAGGGGTTGGGGTCCGGATCAAGGTGGATTTCCAGATAACATGTCGGCAGAGCCTGGCAAAACGAGCTCACAACTTATAGAACTGGTTCGACATTCGTTTGTGTCAGTTCTACCCTATCATCATTAATGTATCTCCTTTATTGTCGACCACACCTGTGTACAAATATTTTGTCAAATATGGTGCGAGGGAAAGTCGTTGTGCACCATGATACCCTTTCCAAAATGAACAGCGATCGCTTAACCTGCATCATTTCACCCTTCATCATCATATAACTTTCTAAGAAACTCTACTAGCCTTTGATATCTCTACACCTGACTCTTTTCTCATTTACGAAAACTCGTCTGGAAATTCAAACTCTTTTTTCCAACAATCAAAATGACTCTTGTTGAACTCATCCAACCGACTTTCTACTTCACACTTGAGCTCTCCAAAAGGACTTATTCTTTCGCTATTGAGGGTATTGCGAATGAATTGTGCACGATCTCCTGGAATTCAATGTTTCAGTGATGCGGTAATCGATTGAGTGAGAAACATCCTCCACTCCCCTTGTAACAACTGTGATGGATTGCCGAAACATGGAAGGGTATTGAATGGTCCAGAACTCAAATTCCTGTGAGTCCAAGGTGAGGGTTGTTTTCGCTTGAAACGTCAGAAAACTGTAGCAGCCTGTCAGAAATACCCGCAATCGTCATCGTTTCAATAGTAAACTCACTCAAAGAACTTCGATTTGATTTGGGACCGTTGGGGATTTGTTTTGGTTTCAGAAGGTTGGGGAGTATGATCTGCCATGACGAAAGTATTTTATATCGTGTGTGAGTTGAAAGTTTATGCTGGAGGAATAATCCAGTGAAGGACCGAGTCACACCAATCATATAGACTTACTTGACGTTGCCTTCTGTCGGAGCGCATTCTGGAAATACGTCAATGGAGGAGATATGAAATCTTTCCTTGGTGGCATCAAATCGCCACATCACACATGTCAATATGGAGTTTCGACCACTGCTTGATAGGAAGTTCATCGTGCATGCATAAACCGCTGCAACAACGTCGTGACAGTATCAAAGGAGATTTTCCATCATTTACATAATCACTTCACAAATATCTCTCTTCGGTGTTTACGCACCATCCCCATGAAACAAGCAAATCCCATCCTCTCCTTTCAACAAACCCTCATGAAACTCCTCCCGCATTTCACCATCCATGACAATCAAATTGCGAAGTTATTAGTCAAACATATGAGATGACTGATGTTAAACTCATTCAACCGACTTTCGACCAAGGTCTTGAGTGAGCCGTACTCACTCATCTGCCCACTCTTGAGGCTTTGTTGAATCCACTCCGCCCGATCCTTGAAACTTAGAGAGTTAGTGTTTCTGTTTGCGATCATCCTCTCCCAGCGATCTTTAACAACGATACTCTCGTTGAGATGGCGAGCACATCGCATGGTGCCCAGTTGGAACTGTAGCTTATCGAGGGAGATCGTAGTTATGGTTAAGTTGTACGTTCTATGATGAGATAAATAAAGAATCAAGTCGTCAGTAACTGTGATTTCTTGTGAAAATAAGACTCACGGGTCGAAGGTCGACTCGATATCGGACTGTTGAGCCGTCTGATATGACATAATTGAAAACGTATCAATGTATTTGAGTGTTGGTAAAGATATGTGAACCTGTGGAAATATTATGTAGGAAGAACAAATGAAGGGGAAGAATAACTTGACATAAGTATTAGTTATGTGCTTGTCCTTGTATGTCCTTTGCCTTCTTTCACTGGGAAGGCTTTCTTTGAAAGAAAATGAAAGGATATTTTCCTGACAGCAGTGTATTTCCTTTGAAATCGATGGAAGCCTATTTCGCCACACTCAAAGAGAAGTGGCACTGTACTCGTACACTCACTCCTACAGCGAGGTACTGTTAGTACATATGCTGCATGTTATACTGTAAGCTGTTGTATAATTATCTGAAGGAACAAAAAAGCTTCTCATGTTCCTAAACTCACTGTTGAATGTTCCAAAAAGGCCAACTATCCACATCGTCCTAGCGTGAGACTGGTTCCAAAGTCAAAAAATGTTCAGTATACTGTATGCTGTGAGCTCGGCACGGCCGTAACCGATTCGTCACCAGAAGAACAGCTCGGAATCGAATGATTGCTCCTAACTCCATCAGAGAATCATTACATGTTGCAATGAACCAACAAGCACCGAGGTGAGCTGTCCATCGAGCTTGGAGTCTAGAGACTGACATTAGGTAGATCCCTAACATTAAGTGAACAGCAGTTCATGAGGTTGCTCAATTTCGGAATGGTGAACTTCTTGCTGTTTACTGTACTTTGTGGTATTGACTACACATTTGAAGGTCGTCGCCCCCCCTCTGTTGACTGGGCTCTGTCAACCGTTGATCGTGGGTGATGTAATCACCGACCTTGGACAGAACATACCGACATCAACGACTGCTGCCCCGTTGGAACCTGGGACATTCCAAAAACCGAATGGTTTCCCTTCAGCTTTGAAGACAACTTATCACATCGGGAAAATGTATGGATCCAGGGTATTATATGGAGGTATGTTAAGTTGGGCCTGATTAAGAAATTGTCAACTGATTTTGAATAGGATGGCTGCTCAGTGCGTCTCACATTTTTGGAATCACTACAGCAGCCAACATTATCCAACGTATTCTCAGCCGAATTTTCCTGAAACCTGAAATGTCATTCACCAAAATTCAGACCTTGGCTTCCAGTTTGGCGACGATCATAGCATCCCCAATTCATTTCACTGAAACAGTCGATATATGGAATAGGATCAATTCTCCTAATCCATCTGTGTTCCCAGATTCTGTGCGACTCTCACTCCATCCGACACTTGTTGCAGTGACGATCATCGACGCAATAGCTCCAAACATCTTCAACCTTCTACGATACGGCTGGTATATCCCTTCACCGCATCTTAGTAATTCTGAATCACCATGGCCATGGGTAGTTCAACGTATTCTGAGTAGATTGACGGTTTTCCTTCTCACCAATCCTATTTCTGTTATACGTAGAAGATTAGAATTGGCAATATATCTTGAGAAGAGAAACGGGTCATCACCAGGAAAAGGAAAGAACAGCGATCTCACTACATTCAAACTTCTACCTACACTATTTCCTGGTGAATCTCAAGCATCCTGGTATGGTCTGTTGAAGAGCTTTTATCCGTCGTTTGACGTGGTTGTTCTACAGACAGTGTTGGAAATATTTGGAGGGTTGATGTATGATTTCTCAGCATGATGATGGACGTTGTAGTTTTACAGATTCATGTGGCCGTCGTGGTACCAATGTAAGAATACCACAAAATTATGAATCATCTGTAGCAGGGTTTAGGGCTTAATACATTTGCAAGATCAGTGCTGATCTCATCGAAACAGCTATTAGTGATAGACTTTAGTGCGCCATATTGCTCATCATTTGATCTTCAAGATATCCTTCGATCATTGTGTGAGGCTTCCAATAAGAGCACTGAGGTGTATGTATGCTTTCGGTCATCGTACAACCATCGTGCGTACAGTGGATCACTGGTCAACGCTCTCAATTTTCACATACAGTAATTGCTTTACAAATATCATTCTCTTAAAATCTCCATCCTCTCCTCCCGATACAGTCGAAATCGCTTCCTCCCTTTGTGACTAAGCTACCTAAACATCCTTTAATCCAACCCCTCTCATTTCAGTTCCAGAATCATGATGTGAAATTATCTTCGCAGCACTTATAATGACTCTTGTTGATCTCTTGCAAATGTTCCTCAACATACGTTTTGAGAGATCCATATACCTTCATCCTATCATTGTTTATGGATTCTTCTAACCATGCTAGACCATTTTTGGAATCCAGAGAATCAGTTCTGCGAAACGCAATCCAAGCATCACCTTTCTTCTCTTCACCTATTTGGATAACTTGGTGATAAAAATCGGGATATTTAACAGTGAACAACTGGAATTCTTGTTTTTCTAGCGGGAGCGTCGTTGTGGTTGTTGGGAAATCAAGACTTTAAGTCCAAGGAAGAAGCTTTGTCATCTACGGCTCGTCACGGAAGAAGTGAGAATTGAGAAAGACTCACAGCTCACATCTTGATTTGACTTTCGACTCTTGGGATGTTTGTTCTGACATAGCGGAAATTGTGTATCAGTAGAGAATAATTGTGAAACACTGGTGTGTAAGATAAACAGATTATCCAAATCGGAAGAATAGATTGAGAGAAAAAAGAACGAAGAGAAAAAAAAACTGCAATTGACACTAGTGCATGTGAATTCACACGTTTGTTCAAAGGATAACACTTTTCACCGTCAGTCCATATGTACATACGAGTACTGTGTCCTTTGATTGGGATGGAAGACATTTTCGCCACATTCAACGAACTGCAGGAATTCTTTAGGCTCATGAAGCTCCTCGATGGATGCTGAGGGTTATTATCAAAGAGCCAATTACCCTGTTATCGCCATTTAACACTGCACCTGCTATGGTTAGACAACAAACAACTCAAGAAGCCGGTATAAATCCGTCGCGGTAATCGTTGCTAGACTGTATTGACTTTGCATATTCATTGTTCTCGCATGTACTGTACAAACCCACTTTCACCTTGCCAGCGAAATTCTGTCCTCCTTGACTACTAATCCCTGTTCTGCAAAAACTGGAGGAAAGAAATTGAAATTATCGGTGAAGCATCGAAGATGACTGTCGTTGATTTCATCCAAGCGACTCTCGACTTGACTTCTAAGTGAACCAAACTTATCCATTTCCTCTTTTCTCAAAGATTCTCTGATCCAACTGATGCGATCTGCAGAGTTGAAAGACAAGGTTCCTCGAACGGCGATGTCTTCACCCTCCGTCTCGAAATTTTTGGTGGCTATAATGAACTGTCGGAATATATCAGCATGTTTCATGGTGAGAAGAACGAAAGTCCCTGAGTCGAACGAGATGGTGGTAAAAGTTGCCGTTGCTGTAGGTCTAGTTGCCCAACGGGTTTTATCAGTATTAGGACATTCAGCATTTGACCACGATAACCTACTGTATATGAAAAGTTGATTCCACTTTAGGTTGTTCGGACATTTAAAAATCGGTATGGGTCTAACAGCGATTATGTACTTATGAGTGAGGATAAATATATGAATGAAATTAAAAAAGAAGTTGGAAGAAGGAACTCAAGGACAGGTCGTATCTGTATAGACATTACTACGTCTTCTTGCGATCGTCGATATTTCCATTTTATGCCGATGGAAGAAGGAAACATCATATCATACCAAACGTCCTGCAAGGAGTGTCTTAGCAAGACCTTCGTCTTCTATGCATTTCTCCGGAAATCCAAGAAAGGATTGAGCAAATGTAACCCGAAATAATTGTCCCATGGAAGACATTTTCGCCACACCACGAACGCAATTGACTGTTTTTCGTTCATCATGTGCATAGTATGTGTTCATATACCCATCCCACCAATCACGATCCGATAAACTCCCAGATTGTGACTCCTGTTGATTGTCATCAAACAATTTCGTGTAAATGATATTGTTGGAACCAAAGTGTTGTGGAGGGGAAGAAAGAACCATGAATGTGTCCGACTCGTTGCCTTCGTTGACAAGTTTTCGTTGGAAACATGATGAAGGGACGCTATCGCATATCCTTTGTTATCGACATGGAAGACGTATCCGCCACAATCAAGCCAGGCTGTACCATAGGATTGTTAGCTCTAAGCACACTGAGGGTCGGTAGTCAAAAAGACAATGCATATTTTTGAGCGTCTCATTGATAGCTGCTGTGTGCGGGCATACTTACGTCAATGATTGGCGAACTATTCATTGTTGACCTGCTTTACATTACTGTAAACTAACTGAATACGAATACGTTCAACCTTCTCATTTTCAAACCCACTGAAACCCGACAAAACCTCCCAACAATTCCCCCCTTTCTCTGTCATCCCCACCCCGCTAAAACCCCTTACGACAAAATTTTCAGCATTGTACAGCAATCAAAATGTTGCTTACTGAACGCCGCCAAATTACTCTCGACAACAGGTTTGAGTGACTCGTACTCACTCATTTCTGCTTTATTGAGTGTCTCTTGAATCCATTGAGTACAACTCCGGAGATCGGGAGGAGTTTGCGGATTGAATTCTCGTTTGTTGATGAGAGTTCCTCTATTACCGTTGGTCTTAACTACTACAAATTGTTTGATTCTCATAAGGTTTTTTACGGTAATAAATTCAAACTCGTCTGTATCGGTCTTGAATGAGGTGAGCATTGATGGTTTCAAAAGACTGGAGGTAAGACAAAGTTGTTAGTTTTCGATCTAGAGTATACATATAGCATCGATACAGTATGAGCACTCACATATGATGATAAAAAGATGAGATCGTGCCTTGTTGAGAGGATTGTTCTGACATGGTTAGAGTGTTCTCTTGTATGTTTGAGCGAGTATAGTATTTGATGGAAGAAAGAAAAAGAAAAAGATTAATTCGTCAACTTGGAAGGGTATAACTACGAGAAATGAGGAAGGCTCATAGAAAATGCAAGAATAAATGCGCTTTTCAGCCTCCAAAAAAGTAACACTAACCTTCTCGGGATATGTCATTGTGTACAGTGAAGTGAAAGGAGGAGATATTTTACTGCCTGATACGTTGAATCCTTTGAAGTTGACTTTGAAAAGGGAAATATTCATTGTTCGCCTACTCTACATTACTGGAAACTAACTAAATACGAATATGCCAAACATCCTTTCAACCTTCTACCCATTTCCAAACTCAGTAAACCCGTCAAAACCTCCCACTAATTCCCCCTTTCTCTGTTATCTCCACCGCGCTGGAACCCCTTACAACAAAATGTTCATGTCTTTACAGAAATCGAAGTGATTCTTACTGAACTCCGCCAGATTACTCTCAACAGCTGTTTTGAGTGACTCGAACTGACTCATTTCTGCTTTATTGAGTGACTCTCGAATCCATCGTGCACAATTCTCGAGATCGGGAGAACCGAGCTTTTGTATATTCAATACTCGTTCGTCAATGAGAGTATCTACACCACTACCACGGAGCTGAGCCGTTAAACTTTGTTTGATATTAGTTCGATTTCCTGTGGTAAGAAAAAGAAACATGTCTCTATCAGTCTTGAGTGTGGTGGCACCTGTTGACGCAAAAGGACTTGATTGTAAAAACAAACTGGTCAGCCTTCCTATCACTATGTACGGTATTTACATATCCGTGATACAGTAAGATCCACTCACTTGTAAAAAAGCTTGGACTCAATTTTGGACTTTTGAGAGGTTTGTTCTGACATGGTTAGAGTGTTCTCTTGTATGTTTGAGCGTGTATAGGATTTGACGGAAGAAAGAAAAAGAAAAGATTAACTCGTTAACTAGGAAGAGTATAACAACGAGGGATGAGGAAGACTCATGGAAAATGCGAGAATATGTGTGCTTTTCAGCTTGTTGCCTTCTCAGGATATGTCATTGTGTTCAATGAAGAAAGGAGGAGATATCTTACTGGTTGACATGTTGAATCCTTTGAAGTTGACTTTGAAATGTCTTTTTTTTGTTTTCGCCACAACCTCAGATTCCTACTGTACTTGTACAGTACAAGTGCTGTAAAGTGAAGTATTCTTACCCCAGTTTCGTTGGATGGAAAAATACAGCACTCGAGCACTGCATTGATAACTTTCACTCATTGTTGAAACCTCATGGATCATAACATCGCATAAGACTACCTTACAATCTACAAAACTCCAACACTCCGCAACACCCCATCCGCAACTCTCAAAACCGAAACTTTTCACTTCACCCTCATTCTCCTGTCTCTTGGTCTGGATATCTACAGAAACTGAAATTGTTTCCACAGCATATGATATGACTATCGTTGATTTCATTCAAACGACTCTCAACAAGAGTTTTGAGTTGACCGAATCGACTCATCACCTCTTCGTTTGTGTTGAGAGACTCACGAATCCATTGAGCCCGATCCTTTGAGTTGAGAGATTTGGTTTCGCGCTTTTTGTAGAAGGAATCTTGAGGCCTGCCACCTTTCTCTAACATGAAGATCGTCTCGTAGAAACAAAAATGACCATGGTAAGTTATAAGTTGGAACCGTTGTGATTCGAGAGGGATGCTGGTTACAGTTTGCGGAATGGTGCCACTGTGATTGACTGTTAATCATCTACTGTATACCAATTGGACAGCTGTAACTACCATGAAAACAAAGAACTCACGGGCTAAACGTTGACTGTACTTTGGATTCTTGAGAAGTATTTTCTGACATTCTGCGTTGTGTTGATTGTTATCAAAGTATCGTTTAAAAATAGAAGAATTCCAGAAGAGAAAGAAAATAAGTGGCAAGCGAACCCTGTCATGGATGAGTTCGACTGTTTGCCTTCGTCGACAAGTCTGATGAAGGGAGGGTGGTAACTGCTGTCTCCACCATCCATATCCTTGGTCTACCCTGTGTATCAACATGGAGGACATTTCCGGCACAAGGTACCAGATCACCAAACCATCATTCCTCCGAATAATCTCGCCCCTTCCCCAGAGAAACATTCACCCTCCCCAACCTCCTCTCGAACAATTCCAAAATCTCCCCAAAATACTCTTCATCAACCCCACAAACCTGACTAGCACATTGAACAACAACCTCGAAATCCCTAGGCAGCGTACCAGTAACATCATCAGCGTCGAACGACTTGATCCGTTCTCCTGGCATCAACGGGAGTTTTTTGTTAGGTATCAGTTCTGAGATTTGGATTGGGGTTTTCGTTTTCGGATTGGTTTGGATCTCTTTCCATGATTCTTGGGGGGGTTTTGGGGGTTGGTCGGTTTTGGGTTGGAGGGGGAAAAGTTCGATTCCTGGGGTGTCAGTTGAGGTTGTCAAGTTTTATTTACCTTTTGTTGGTAGTTCTCTGTCATCCAGGAGGACTGTTTGACTTTTATTCAAGAATCGATCGATATCGTCTAATGGCATTGTGGCGAAGTTTCTAAGAGCGTTAGCAAATGCCACTTGATCTCACTCACTGTCTATCGAGATCTTTCTTGGAACCACGAAATACCCCTTCGTCAAGCCGACGACCAAGTTCTTCCAGAAATACTTTACGATCTGGCAGACCGATAGCGGGATCTGTGTTCACCAATACAGCCCTTATGAGTTAGCGGAGATATTATCGATAACCCACCTATCCTCTTCATCGAGACCGTAGATCATTTTCATAACCATAACCCAACAGACACAAACAGTTAATTCAGGCATTGAGACTTGCTGATAAGCTGTAGGTAGTTCCACTACCAATTTTTGTGAGAACTTTCGGGTTACAAGAGTGAATTGACTTTCAACCAGTGATAGGTTAAGATCAAGTAGAGCCATGAGGTTGAGTGTTTGGCTATAAGTAGTTGCTTACTGTCAGAAATGAAATCGAAAATCACTTACGACTGCCTCCTAGATCTTTTATCACCCTCCAAGCGATCGGTGGAAAATTAACATCAGGAACGGAAAGACCATACATTCTAACAAGTTTTCTGGCGAATTTTCGACATCCATCAAAGATGGTTATCGATTTCGGCGACCTCTATGGGATATTTAGTTCGATCGTACCAAAAGAAACGATGATTTCATACCCTAGGAGCCAGGGCTATGATTGTTTCTCGATTCATGTGCCCAACCATTTCGGCTGGTAAATGAGTTGAACGAGCAAAGTCCAAATAAGGAATCGAATTATCGTTGATCAAACTAGATGTTAGTTGTATTATCGAAATTTAGGACTCACTTCTCAAGATCGACAAATAAAAAAGGATATCTCAACATCCATAAACCAGTCGCCAGAGTGATAAGCGTATCTGAAACTTTCAAACGTTTCTTTTTCCACCATTTACTACCTATCACCGTTGGATCTCCTATCGTTCGTAATTCCCCTTCCTCTTTATCCGAGTCCGAACTCTCATTCGAAATTTCCTCTAAAATATCTGAATCCATCTCTGAATCAGAGTTGGAGTTCTCGTCGTCTTTCTGACTTGATTGACTGGTTTCTGAACCCTTATCATCATCATCATTCTCATCTTCTTTATCCTCTGGGGCAGGTGATTTATTTGATTGACCAGCGGCATCTGGAACGGCTGGAAGTGAATGTAGAGCTAATTGGTATGCCCATAAATCACGAACGATAATCTGCCAAGATCAGTGAGAATCCGATTGATGAACGTTCGGTAATCACCTCAAAAGTTTCAGGTAAAGCCCAAAGCTTGGTTAAAGCTTTAACTTGAACTCTGAGCAAAACCTGTATAGCCTGTAATTTCAATACCTCGGCGTCGTTCCCGTGGTAATCTAAGAGTCGTTAGATTGATACCAAATCATCTCAACTAAATGACTTACGATTTAAATTCCTTCGACCCTCCTCATTACGCCTATTAATCCTTGGAGCTCTTTTCAACGCCCTCTTTTGTAGAGAAAAACTTGACGCTTCAACAACTAGATTCTCTGATCGGAAACCCTAGTCTATTTTAGCTGTGATTTCACGCTGGTGTCTCTGGAGCTAACCTGTAAGACATGACCTTCTTCACAAACGGCACTTCCCGTTACGTTATCTTTTCTCCATTTCCTTGAGCCACATACTGGACATGCTCTAGGCATTGGTGGTGGTGGTGGTGTGGGGGGTGGTGTTGCTGTTGCTCACAAGATCACCGATGTATGTTGTTGTTGGTGCTGTTCGGTGGAGGCAACTAGTATAAACTATTTTAGGATTAAATCTAAATAATAACAATAAAATAATAATATTTCCAGATTCCTCCACTTTAATTTTCAGATTTTCATTGCTACGTTAATCACTACAACATACATACAAAATGGCTAAAATCAAGAGAAGAGGAGAATCAGGAGCGTAAGTGATCTACTCGTTCGTTTGACTGAAGCGAATTGCTCACACACCACTCTAGGGCCAAAAACTACATCACCAGAAATCAAGCTCTCAAAAAACTTCAAGTCACTCTAGCTGATTTCCGTCGACTATGTATTCTCAAGGGTGAGTCCCTTTTAGGTTATCAATACTAAACCTGTCATAGGTATCTATCCCAGAGAACCTCTTCACAAGAAAAGAGCCAACAAAGGTTCATCAGCTCCAGCAAGTTTCTACTACCAAAAAGATATCCAATATCTGCTCCATGAACCGTTGTTGAACAAGTTCAGAGAACACAAGACGTTTGCTAAAAAACTTGCTAGGGCTATGGGAAGGGGTGAATGGGCTTTGGCTAAAGGTTTAGAAGAGAGGAAACCGGTAACGACTTTGGATCATTTGGTTAAAGAGAGGTGTGCTTGGTGGTCGAGGATTTTGCTAACTCCAGGTACCCAACTTTTACACTTGCTTTACAGGATTTACAAGATCCTTTAAATCTCGTTCATCTGTTTTCCACTTTACCAACGGCTCCTATTCCAGGGAAGGAACTTGTTCCATCAGAAGTTATCGCTGAATGTAGTCGATTGATTTCAGAGTGGAAAGTGGGTTGTTGATTTGAACACTGCTGACAATAGGTATGGGCTATCAAAACCCACTCTTTACGAAAAGTTTTCTTAGGTATCAAAGGTGTTTACTACGAATGTGACGTTCCAGGTCACGGTGGCGAACTTGTAAAAGTTAGATGGTTGGAGGGTTTCGAATTTCAACAACATGTTCCTCACGATGTCGATTTCAGAATTTTGTTAACCTTCCTCGACCTTTATCGAACACTCATATCATTCTCGCTATACAAACTTTACACAGACGAGAATCTAGTTTATCCACCTCCACTCGATGTTGAACTTGATGAGCGTGGAGAAACAGTTGGTGCTTTCAGATTAATTGAAAAGAAATCTACAGAAGCTGCTGAAAGTTCTGAAAACGTTTCCAGAAAGGCTGTTAAACGTGCCATCAAAGGTATCATGGCTACGAGCGGAACTGAGGACATGGAGATGGACGAGGATGTGAACGAAACGACAGAAGAGACTGAGGAGGATTTCGTGGAACGACCAAGTAAAGTTGTTGAAGAAGATATCGCCCCTGCTCCACTTACGACTTACACCTCTCTTTTGGCATCATCATCAACCCCATCGACCTCAAAATCAATCTTCTCACCTTACACATTCTATCTCTCCCGAGAAACTTCATCGAGAACTTGGGAATTCGTAATCCGCGCAATGGGCGGTAAGGTCATCACCTCCCTCACAGCACCTACACCATCGACGTTATCGAATGCCGATTCAATCACCCATGTGATTGTTGATCGACCAATGACGAACGAACGTATGAGAGAGATCTCAGGTGATAGGAAATGGGTCTGGGTCCAACCCCAATGGGTAGCTGATTGTGTCAACAAACAAAAAGTACTTGGTTCAGACGGTTATGGTCCAGGTGAACTTTTACCTCCACATTTGAGTCCTTGGGATGGCGAGGGCGAAGTTTCAAGACCTTGGTTGGATGAACCTACTGTTGAAGGTGAAGACGAAGAAGTTGAGGATGACGATAACGAGGTCGACGAAGAAGTCAGTGAAGAGGAAGAGGACGAAGATGAGACCGAAGAAACGACTTATCCACCAGCCTTACTCGCTTCAGCTTTAGATCCAACCAACCCAACCTTACTCCATGCCGCGGAGTTGGAAGCAGAAACCAACGGAGTCTCACATACGACGTTCAGAACCCAATTGAAGGAAGCGACGAAATTACATAAAGCTCCCAAGAAACCTGTTGTAAAAGTTAAAACATCAGCTGCTGCGCCTGGTAAAATCCAAGATGACGATCTGAGAAAGATCATGATGTCGAACAAGAAAGCTAAACTGTATGAGAAGATGAAATACAGTAACAGGGAGAAATTGGAGGAGGTAAGTGATCTACGTCTAGGTTCAGGATTTTGAATCACTCGCTAACGCCTTGCCTTGTTGCAGAAAGAAAAACTCGAGGCTAAACGTCAAGCTATCGATAAGAGGAAAAGAAAGGAATCGAAATTCGCTACGATGGGTAAAGGTGGTCGGAAATTGTGATTGAGTCATAGGTGGACTATCGGATTGAGAACACCGATTGAAGGGGAATGTTGAATTTTATTCTTTTCCCGATTTGACAAGCTTCGGGTTATACTTCGTTTACATATGTTCTTGGCTAGGTTCTGTTCTGTATGCATGCTAGATACCATTTTTCGGTTGAATCTTGGATGTAAAGTGCCAAGTTGGCTGTGGGTTGGTGGTACGAAAATCTTAGGTGATCGGCCGTGTAGATTTACTGTGTGACTGCGGTTTATGTTGTGTTATCAGATAAGCTGAGTCAGAAAGGTTAACTTAATCTTAAGGATATATTCTTGGCTACTCGTCCTTATATCTCATTCTCATCGTTTAAACAAACGTTTATCACCCCAGAAACCAACCCACGAATCGGCCGATGAATCCTTGACGACCACGCTGTCACTTTCCCTTTCCCACTTTTTTATCTGATAAACCTTTGGCTAGGTAACTCGGATGGTGTTTGCCGTATGTCCCTGAGGTGGAGCGTAACAGGAGAGAAATTATCGACATTACTCATACATTTTATTTCGTCCGATTCATTTCGATGCTAAGAGGTTGAGCTCATTCTCATAAACACATCTATAAATACAACTATATATATCTATATACTCCACTCTTCTTCACTACTTCTCTTTCCCAACTTTCTTGTCTCAACCCTCTTGCAAACAACCATATCCCTTTGTCCAATCCAACCTAACCTACCCACCATGACCCCCGTACGAACAGTAGTAGTTCTAGGTGCATCCTACGGAGGAGCCCATGCCGCCAGATTACTCTCGTTATCACTACCATCAGGTTGGAGGGTAATAGTGATAGATCGAAATTCACATATGAATCGTAAGCACCCCCCATTTTCCCCATTCACTAACCCAGCAGACGTCTACGTTTTCCCGAGATACACGATTATACCCAAACATGCTCCCAAAGCCTATGTTCCCCTAAAAAATTTACTCAAACAACCACCACCAACTTCTACCACTACCACATCGAAACCACGACGAAATTCTTCTTCTTCGAAATTAAGAAATAAATCGAAAAATTTACCTACCCCACCTACGTCACCTTTGATTTCGCCTGTTAGATCGAATAAACAATTGACGATTCCAGAGGTTGACGAGAATGCGATCATCGACGAAGAGATTGAAGAAGATCATCATCTGTTTATACAAGGTACCATCACCTCCCTTCATAAAAACCATCTAACCTTAACTCGACCAACTAAATCCCAAAAATCATCAAGAAGAAATTCAGTTGACGCTGTTGTTGACGAAAGCAAATCAAAGGTGATCCCACACACGACGATCTTCGATGGACCTGAAGAAACGATTGAATTTGATTATTGCGTTTACGCGTTGGGAAGTGGGATGCCTGATCCGGTTAATGTTTGGTCGGAACATGCGAATATGCCTTGGGGGGTTGGTGGGGAGGAACATGAATTGGGTTTGGGGAGTAAGAAATCTGGTGTACTTTGGATGGAGAAACGGGCGGAGCAGTTGAAATGTGCTGAGAGGATTTTGATCGTTGGCGGTGGAGCTTTGGGTATTCGTGAGTTCTCTGTTACTCCCTGACACTGGTTGCTGACGATGGAGTTAGAATTCGCTACTGATCTCAAAGAAGTTTATCCTGAAAAACAAGTTACTTTGTTACATTCTCGTCAAAGGTTTATGCCAATTTATCCAATAGAGATGCATTTAGCTAGTAGGTCATGATATCGCTAAAGAGACCTCAGCTGACATCTTACCGATAGTCGTCGAAACACTCAAAGAACTTGGGGTCGAAGTAGTCCTTGGTGAAAGGGTGATGACCTGGCCAGAAGAACCTGAGAGATTAGATGGGAAACCTAAAATCCTGCTAACAGATAAAGGTCGTCAATTCGAAGCAGACCTTGTGGTGAGTCCGTTATCATCCTCAATGAAAGTCAACTCACCCGACAACAGCTCCCGTGTACCGGTCAAAAACCCCATGTATCCCTGCTAGCAAGTCTATCGCCTTCCTCAATATCCCCGAAAACATCCAGAATCCGTGTCCACCCAAGTCTCCAAATCAAATCCACCCGATCGCACGACAACCCACTCTCTTTATCGCAGTTCTCAGAAATGTCAATCAGATCTCCACCGACACCACCGAGGTCTGCTCATTCTTCTGAACCAGATTCGTTACACGACGAAGATGAGGTTGTTGATGGTGCATACAAACATATATTCGCTATTGGGGATTGTGCGGAGACTGGCGCTATTCAAGCTGGACATACGGCTTATTGGCAAGGTGAAGTTGCGGTTAGGAATATTTTGAGTTTGATAGATGTAGAAGAAGGTCGGAAGAAGGTTGGAAAATTGGAGTGGTATACTCCTAGTGCTCCTGCTATCAAAGTTACTTTGGGATTGGTAGGTTGTCTTCGTGTCTTGGGATATGGGTGTTTGACTGATCAAATTGTCTGTCAGAGAAAACAAGTCGTCTCTTCAGCTGAAGGTGTTAAAGTTTCTTACGACGGTGTTGAGGATTTACAGGCTATGGTTATGTGGTGAGTGATTTTTATTGGTATCGCTTCAGAGAGCTGACTTTGAAATTTAGGCCGACGTATCAGGCAGACGGACTTGATGTCAATGAGTAGGCGATTGGTCCCATTTGCACTATGGATTTTGGATTCAATGGGGTTGTGTTTGTTTGCTAGCATTGATGTTTATATATGGTTACTTATTTGTATTCTACTTTTGCATCTACATGGACATTGATCGCTGGGAGTCGAGTGAATTCCAATGGACGAGTGGAGTTGGCATACAAGTAACGCTAACGCTGACGTCAATTTGATTTTGCCACCTAGTCCATGTCTGCCATTAGAAGTTTACAGCCAACCTCTCCATTCAACAACCAACAACAATGACAACTCCACCCGCCCCAACGCCCAAATCACTAAAAGATCTCCCATCAGAATTGATAATAGACCAAATCCTACCCGAACTACCACTGAAAGATCTAAAAACAATCTCTGAAACCAGTAAATCGTTCAACGAACTAACCAACGACGAACATTTCTGGCGATTAAAAGTGTTGAAAGATTATCCTACCAGTTTTTCACAATTATCATTGAATTCAATCACCTCCTCACATAACACTAACGAACAAATTTCATCCGCAGGATGGTTCAAAAAAGTTTATATCGGTTTGAAAAACCCTAAAATCTATTTATGGGGTTCAACAGATAATTCACGTTTGGGGACGGCTAGTGATCCCAGACTTTCTTTGGGGGTTAGGAGGTTCGATAGGTTTATCGATGTTCCTTGTGAGATTAGTGGGAGTTTTGTTGGGGGTGGACAATACCAAGGGAGGACTTGGAATCAACATTTGCGAGATAGTTTGAGTGGGAACGGGGGTGGGACTGGGACTGGGACTGGGACTGGGACTGGAACTGGTGCTGGGAGCGGATTACCGGTTGGGATTGTGGAGCTTCAAGCTGGAGGTTGGAGTTTTACTGCTCGAGATTTGAATGGAGGGATTTGGGTTTGGGGTGGGTGTTTGAACTTCAGTTTTATCTTACTGACCAATACTTTAGGTCAGATCGATGGGGGTCGATATGGTCTCAACGCAACTTCTTGGTCTGACGTTCATTGTCAATGTCCAGAACCTACACTTATCCCTCTACCCTGTAAGATCGAAATTATAAGTTCAGGAAGGAAACATTTGTTATTGTTAGATTCTGATAATTTGATTTGGGAATTAACGTCATGGGGGAAGGTAGGGTCTCAAAATTATTGAGAATGATTTTACTAATTCCCTCTAGGCTTATCATCATACATCACAATGTTTGACTTCACCTTTACATCAAGGTATCTCCGAAATGTCAACTTCGAACCATATCATTCAGTTATCGACCGGTTGGTCTCATTCAGCCTGTCTCACTTCGACAGGTAAAATTCATTATTGGTTTCCGTTCTCTGAATCCTATAAATCCAACTTAACCGCTGAAGAAGAATTGAACGGTCCATTAGGAGTGAGAAAGGGAAACACAAATGAAGAAGACGATCATAGTCGAACACTGAGATGGGGCAAAGTCGGTGAAACAGTATCCACCCTCGATGGGATCCCAAAAAGATCTCCATGGGTTCAAGACAACGATAGACCCTTCGAATACAGTACGAAACGTAAAGAATTGGATGATGAATGGGATCAATGGAGTTCTAGACATGATTCAAAAATTTTGAATGATTTGGAGAAAGTCGTCAAGATCTCTAGTGGGATTGATTTCGTTTTGGCTTTAAAGGGGAACGGTGAAGTTTGGTTCGTCAATCTGAAAGAGGATTCGATTGGTGATTGGGAATTTGTAGGTTTGTCTGCTAAGATTCAAAGAAATCCCAGCTAAAACGACCACTAGTTACCGTTCTTCTCTTCACCAACGATAACCCACATCACAGCCCAATTCGAGACCATAACGACTTATTCTACCCCAACAAACCAACCCAACTCCACATCCAAAACAAATAAAATCCTCCACACCCGACTCCAATCCACCTCCCCAAATTTCGGTGAAACCCTCGAACCAGAACCGCTACCTGAACTAGTCAACGAGAACATTATTCAAATAGCTCTAGGCGATTATCATTATCTGGCGTTAACTTCCAAAGGGGAATTATGGGCTTGGGGACAAGGTGATCATGGACAATTGGGACTTGGGAGGGGGAGGGGACCTGCGAAAATTGATTTCGGTGGGAAATTCGTTTTTGCTGTTACAGCTGCTGGATGGCATAGTGGGGCTTTGGTTTTGGGTGGGAGGGATGAGATTCAGACTCAGACGAGTACTCAAACGAGTACTAGCGATGGTGACGGAGAGTCGAATTTGGATCATTCAACTCCAACGACAACGATACCGACTCCGACACCGGTACCCTTGTATGGTGGTGGGAGGGGTCAAGCGATTTTCAGAGTCGGTTTCGCTGGACGTGGTGGGTTCAGAGGTCACGGTCCAAGGGATTTCGAACAGGGTTAGAAAGTAGGTAGTTTTCTTGTAACTCCTGTAATTCAGTTCAGTTGTACAGTTAGTTGTCAATCTAGAATGTATCGATCATGTCCTAGAATCGCATATGTATATCGTACGGGTATTGATCTATTTTCGAGATTTCTTGATTGGCGCCATTTCATCCTCTGATTCCTCATCCTCCTCGTCCCCATCCTCATCAATCTCACCCATCCCATCCCAAACCCCCTCATCATCTTCATCATCATCATCACTCTCCCCCTCTTCATCTTCACCCTCAACAACCGCAACTCTACTTTTCCTCTCCACAACCTCATCCACCTCCTCTCCCCAACCTCTAAACACGAAATTCGATAATCCAACTCCACCAACCATCCCCACCACATCGCCTTTATCACCTCTCGTCCCCTTGTTCCCTTTATCCTCTACGTCCACCGGTGGGGGTGTCGTCGAATGAATTCGAAAAGTCGCGTCGGAGGAGATACTTGATAATCCTATTTTACTTTGTGGTGATGGTTGAGGAATGGAGAGGAGATGATGAACTGTTGAAGTTGATTTAGGGTAGCTATAAAGTAATTTACCGGTTCGGAGATCTATTGAACCTAGGAACGATGATCGATCTGAGAAAAACAGTTCACTGGGGTAATGAATTCAGTGAGGAGTTCGGGGTTATGAGGGGGTTTTGATTGGAACTCACTGTTCTACCCCTGGTTCGATGGATCCTATACCACCTTCACGGGCGAGTTTCCAATCGCTAACCGGTTTACGTTGTCGAGTATCGTATCTCCTTATCGTACCAGCTTTCGTCCCCGTTACGATTTGATTTGATTGGTTGGAGAGATACGACATGCAAAGATGATAAACAGGTTGACGAAGGGATAACGAATTGTTTGGTAGCTATTATTTCGGTCAGTAAGAAGGATTGAGTTGCTGATCGACGGGTTAACATACATTCTTCGCACGCCATATTTCACCTTTCTCAAGAACGTCTTTCTTCCTTTTGGTAGTGGTGATGGATTCAGTGGATTCATTGGTTTCAGAAAAAGTCCTTTCAACATCCCAAACTGAAATTTCAACTTCTTTACCTGCTACAGCGAATTCTGTCGATGTAGGGGAAGGGGATGAGAGTGTGAGTAACGGTGAAGGGACGTTTCTGGTTAGTGTACCGTTTCCAGTGTTTGGAAGTAATGTCAATAATCCTGAGGAGAGTGAGGCGATGGTTCCACTATACTGTTAGCTTTGGATAGATTTTTACGACGTACGTTTGGGTTTGAATCATTCCAGTCCATGTATCTCCCTTTCTAGATTTTATTTTATGTTGTGACAAGATTTCTGGGGGTGTAGGTGACGAAGTAGTTGATGATCCAATTGAAAGAGTTGAAATGTTGAATGAATCATCAGCAGTAACAAGCTGTAACTCATTAGTGACCTAACGTAAGGTGATGGCTCACTTTATCATCATCAATTAAAAGCATTCGCTTGACTAAACCCAACGATTGATGTTGACCATGTTTAACGGCTAGATGACGGACGATAGGTTCCCTCGATGGACCGGATTTCGGTTCTGCGAAAGATAAATCTACGAGGGTGTTGGGATGGAGTGATGGAGCGATGAACGACAGTGTTCTAGGCATTTTTGGAGATTATTTTTGATAGCTTGGAGATGATGTTTAATTTTGTAGCGTTGAAAACATTCTCAACTGAAAAATAAAAATTCGATATGTGGGGCTCCGGGTTGAAGACCTGAAATGGATGGTGAGTTGGCAACATCATCATCATCAACATCTCTCTTGTTCAACAACGACTTTAACACCAACAATGGCAAGAATAGATGGTTTGATAATATTAGATCCCAACGGGTGAGTCAAAATACACATACCACAGCAAAAGAACAATGATTAAACTGACAACCCCACCTACAGGAAACCACTCATAACTTCCCATTTCCCATCACATCCACCGTCCTACCCCTCAATCCATATCGACGCATTCAACCATTCCCTGAAGAAATCACAATCACAATCACAATCCGAATTAGATCCTATACTATGGGTCAACACTCTTTCTCGAGGTGGAGGGATCAACGGTGCTGCATTATGTCATGTCGAGAAAGAGGGTTTGAGATTTCTGGTACCAGTCAGTGAAGAGGGTTAGTAGTTTCATTTCAGATGAGATTTTTGAGAGTTGCGGAGTACTGATGATTCTTGGTTGGATAGTTAATCCATTGTTCGCTTTTTCTTTTTTACAATCTTTCATTGAAACTCTTGAAGATTATCTTGGTGAAATCACGGAAACCAGTTTGAAAGATAATTTCGATATCGTTTACATGGTAAATCCTTTCTGTCCACCTGGAGTGTGGTCATGCTGATTCAGGTATTTTTTAGCTTATTGAGGAAATGTTGGATGAGGGTCATCCTATGACTATGGAGACTAATATGTTGAAAGAGATCGTTTTACCTCCTACACTCATGAGGAAATTGTTGAACGTAGCCGGTGTTTCTGGGTACGTCCGAATGTCTCATGATAGATTGTTCATTGACTCTTTGATAGACTCCAAAACACACACACTTCCCCGTTCACTGCTCCTATACCATGGCGAAAACCTGGAATCAGACATTCGAATAATGAAATCTATTTTGATATCGAGGAAAGTCTTGATGCAATCGTTGATCGGTAGGGCGCTAGTTCACAACCTTGTACTAACTTTTCAGTCGAGGCAATGTACTATCGAGACAGGTTTGGGGAAGGATAAATTGTAATTCCAGATTATCAGGCAATCCAGATTTAGCTTTGAGTTTCAGTACTCCCAAAGTATTAACGAATTGTTCTTTCCATCCTTGTATACGGTAGGTCTTGGATTATATCAATCATTGACTCGTACAACAGCTACAACAAATGGAATAAAGATAAAATACTATCCTTCATCCCTCCAGACGGTAAATTCAAACTCCTAGAATACCAAGTCGATCAACAAATCATCGAATTCAAATCAATCCCAATCACACTAAAACCGAAGTTAAAAATCGAAGATCGAGGTGGTCAATTCTCATTCACGCTTTCGTCGAATTTACATTCACGTCATATCGAGGATATAGTTGTTTCATTGGATTTAGGGGAGAGTGTAACTGGAGTTAGTGCTACTGTCACGGGTGATCGACGGGATGTTAATGGGAATGGTATTGTTGTTATGACTGATGCTGGGAATGTTGGTGGTGGCAATTGGGAATTTGATCCGAATACTCATGTGAGTTGAGGCTAGTGGTGTAATCAGGATGACTGCTGATAGGGAACAGATATTGAAATGGACGATATCGTCTTTGACAGCTATGGAGAGACCACCGACGATAAGTGGATCATTTACGTCGATGTAAGTGGGGTATACTAAACTTGGGATGGGGGATACTGATAGTGGATGACAGAGACTCTCCACCGATACCTTCACCATCTATCAATCTCAACTATGTCATCAACAACTATTCTATATCTAACCTCTCGGTTAATCAACTTAAAGTGACTGGGGATGTTAATTATAAACCGTTTAAAGGGGTTAGACAATCTAGTAAATCAGGTAAATTAGAAGTTAGGTGGTAGGAGTTGATCGTACCTGTACTGTATTTGTACCTTTGATCAAAGGAGGTCCTTTGACACCGATGAATTAATTATAGCAAACGCTTTGACCTTGTTATGATATCCTTTGAGACACTGTGTTGTTTGCTTGACTAATGGATTCCCCTTTCTTGGATAGTTAGGTCGTAGGATAGGTCGTCCCTATAGATTACAGTAGATAAGGAATAATGACAACAAGTTGGCTCATTGCATAACATATCATACTATCCCATTCATAGATCATACTCATATCATAAATCATTGCATTGTATATCATCTCACTCAATCGTATCAGACATTCATCCAATATCTAATCTGATCCAATCTTCAACAACAATCCTATCTCAAGTTTATCTTCCGAAAAAGGAGATAATCAAGTGAAGATTGGGATTCAAACCAACGAATCCGATACCTTGAGTTCATTCAACCAAAACTGCATTCCACTGCATTCCATTTCAACCACGTATTCAATACTAAGTTTAAGTATACAAGTACACCAATTCAATCCGAAGATCGTCGCCCGTCGCCCATCAAGAGCGCCACCTTTTCGTTTCCGGACCGACTGTTGTCGTTGTCTCTTAGCGAGGGTTAGTTAGGGTATTACTTACAGTAAGTTAGGGCTACGAGGCAAGGGACAGCCTCACTCCTCCCCCATACTCCTCCATAATTAAAAATCTAATTTACACAGTCACAGTCAAAGTCACAAGCATTCGCATTCGCATTCGCAATTCGATCTCAACCTAACATTGTCATCATCTTCATTTGCAACTCATAATCCTGTCTTGAGTTGCTTTGCGGAACACAATCCAACCAACGCAAACGCAACCCATTCTCACGCGTTCGGATTTTCGGGTGAATCGTTCCATTCACCTATTAACTTTACTTTGCCTTTATCTACGTTTTCAGTGGTTATATCATTATCCCTCTGATTTATTGAGATACTTGGCCAATCTTACTCTGGTGAGTTAATCGTTCGATTTCATTTTTCGATTTCTGCTTCCCAATAATGACTAAAATTTTGGGATTCTAGATATATCTACCATCTTCAAACTCGAATCTCATCTCCTGTTCATATCTGATCATCTCCGATAAACGTGAGTGGATATTTCATTTTCTGGCTTGATCAATCCATTCCTCCTTCTCTTTTATTGTTATTATTGGAATCTTTGTTTCGCAATTCGTTTGTTCGTCGTTTCTGAAATATTTGATTGTCGTTCCTCGACTTGAATCATGGATAGTACTTTCCGTTTCGTTCCTGTTCCCACGATTGATAGGCGGGATCTGTGAATTATTCCAGAGGGGGTTGGTTATTCGTTTGAGACGAAAATTGATTGATGGAGAATCATTGTTTGTTGGATGTTCATGTTTATTTGGGTTGATCGGTGACGATCAGTGTGATTTGATGTTTGAAGGGGAAGTGGTGTTACGATAATTGTGCTATTGGAGTTGGAGTTGGGTTTCGAGGATGTCAATGGATCGACCTCCCAAATCATCCACTATCTTCCTCACCTCCATCTCCCTCTCACTGGCTCAGCTACACCCCCAAATCTCGTGTTCCCGAAAAGACCGGCGATATTTACGGATTCCACACACCATCACATTCACCTCGTGTCACGATCATCCACACAATGTGATGCTTGTCTGATAGGCTGTACACCTACGTGTTGGCTATCTTTAAAATTTAAAGCATCGCTTAATTGAAGTGTGTGTTGTGGTGTTGGATATAAAAGGTTGTGGTTGTTGGTGTTGCCACCGTTGTTAAGTTGATGATCATACTGTCTTACTTAGTGTATTTGTCAACAAGCAACAAGGTCCGTGCGTTACTTAGTTACACTTTCCTCTCTATCTATCTATCTCTTTATTCATCTCCTTCTATCTCTGTCTTCCATCCTTCTCTTCTTATCTCTTTCTTCACTCCAATCTCGTATACACGATCTCTCCTCTTCCCACCACCCACCTCATCGCATCTTTACATTGATGGTATGTTCATGAAGTGATAACTCATCAAAAACACAATTCTCTGAATCATACCCATACTCCTACTCTCATCATCCCATCCTTTCCTTTCACAAGTTTGTTGTCGTTATCTCGTCTCGTCGGTATTCTTTTCGGAGTTCAATTTGGACTTGATCTTCCCTTCATATTCTCCATGTTTCATTGAGTCCTCATTCCTACCTTCCCCTTCCTCCGTTCTCTGAAGACCGTTTTGTGAATATTTTCTGACAATTTGTTTTTTCTTCTTACACCACCTTTACATCAATCACCACACCCAAATGTCAAATCCAATCAACAGTCCAAACCACCCACTCAACAGACCGAAATTACCAGAATACTACTCAAACGAACAATTAAAATTCCCAAATTTCGCTCGAACATCAAGTCCGATCGTTCAACTTCAAACTTTTCCTAATCGATTTCATTCACGGTCACCTTCTTTACCTTCACCCTCACCTTTACCTATCTACCATCGACCCCGATATCATTTCGAGAGAAGATCTTCTGAACCTAGTTTATCTACTGGTATCACTTACGAGGTTCCACGATTACTTTTATCTAGAACCAAATCGAATCTTGTTCGTTCACCTTCATTTAGTCCTTGTTCACAACGACTTTCTTATAGGGAAATCGAAACTGAAATCGATTCTGATCAACAGAGTTCTCCTGGACATCTAAACGATAAATATCGTCGGAACAGTGTTACTTCACCTTTAATTGAACAGATCACTAACACCCCGACATCATCAGAATTCAACTGGATCGACTCATCACCTACTCTAGATCCGACTTTAGCTTTAAACAACTCTGTGACCAGATCTACGACTTGGTTACAATATCTCAAGTCTCATTCTACTCTTCATTCGACTCCTGTCTCTGATCGAAATTCAAGATCAACACCGAAACTTCAAACTAATTCTCAAACCGATATCGAACGTCTCATACATTATCTTAGTATCATGAGTGGACAAGTGCAGAAACGTAAAGTCGTAATCATGGGTGCCCCAAGTGTTGGTAGGTAACACTCCATTCTACACGTACCTTGCTGACAGAAATCAGGCAAAACATCCCTTACGCAGCAATACATCACTCCACCTTCTTATCAAGAACAGTATTACCCAACCATCGAGAGTACATCACATAAGAATATAACTTATAACGGTGTTAGTTACGATTGTGAAATCATCGATTCCGCTGGTCAGGTAGGTGATTCTTTGTAACAATTGGTTCACGACTAACACCTAACCAGGACGAATTCTCAATCTTCCCACCTAAATATTCAGTCGGTACACACGGTTACCTACTTGTCTACTCCATCGCTTCGCGTCCTTCCTTCGAAATGATTCAGATAGTACACGACAAGATTCTAGATTTCGCAAACGTACCCAACGTCCCCTGTGTGGTTGTTGGACAGAAATGTGATCTTGGTGGTGAAAGGTGAGTCTGGTGTTTTGATTAGGTGACTCTGGACTGATCGGTTTAGACGCGTGACGACAGAAGAAGGTGAAGCTCTGGCCAAGAAGTTGGGTGGAGCTTTTATTGAATCCAGTGCGAAAGATAATAAGAATGTTGGTAAGTCGGGATTGTTCCAAACTTCAGTTTTAACCAAAGCTTACACCCACCAGGTAAAGCCTTTGACGTCCTTCTCGGTGAAATGGAGAGGAAATACAATCCACCCACGGAAAAGAAGAAATCGTCTTGGTTCGGCTGGGGGTCCAAGTAGATCAATCAGGCTTTAGCCTTTTACGTATGATAGATTATCTCATTTGACCAATTGGAAAACACGAAATAATGGGATTAACTGGTTTATAACATTTATACTTTGGACAATCCGATTCATTTCGATCTTTCTTTTATTTAGTCTTTATTCTCATGTGTACTATTATTATTAGCTTTCTTCATTCATCCATATTTAATTCTCTTTCTCTCTCATTCTTAATTTTCTGATTATAGTTTTCTAGTTCTTTGATTCATATCGATTATAGATAATAGTCCACCCGGAGCATAGTCGGATTCGATTCGGTCCATTATTTTTATACCGGTAAATCAACCGGGAATGACGTTCACCCACCCCACAGAGAGCATACATTTACTCTGAAAACACTTTTCACTTTTCCCCCTTGTCTTTTCTTTTCAAACAACGTCAACAACAATGAGTTCAGTAACGTTCGATCCATCTGAGCATCCACACAGAAGATGTAAGTGAGCTGTCGAATGGAAGTCAAAAATAGCTCACCAAAGCTTTTTAGTCAATCCATTAAAAGGGGAACACGTTTTGGTATCCCCTCATCGAACCAAGAGACCATGGAAGGTGGGTCGTTAGTGTGTTGTACAGTGTTTGAACCGAAAACTGAACTCCCTCTTTCAACTAGGGTCAAACTGATCCCCCCGTCTTGAAAGAATTACCTCAACACGATAAAGAATGTTATCTCTGTCCAGGGAATGAACGAAGTGGAGGTTTCGTTAATCCAAAATACGAAACCACTTATGTAAGTTCCACTCCAAATCGTATAGAAAAGATAATGAACGGTGTGACTAGACGTTCCCAAACGATTTCCCAGCTTTATTACCAGATCCCCTCCCACTTCAAAACACCACGGAAACATCTTCAATGTTCATGGAAACCCCTGTTAGGGGTTCATGCAAGGTTATCTGTTTTCATCCGAGACATGATCTCACGCTTGCACGGATGGGACTTGGGGAGGTGGTTCATGTTGTGGAAGAATGGAGACGGGTTTATGAGGAGGAAGCTGGGTTTTTGAGAGGGACTGGAAGTGAGGAAGGTTATGTTCAGATTTTCGAGGTGGGTTCGGGGGGATTTTTATTTGGGGTTTTTGTTTGTTTGTTGACGGGTTGATTAGAATCGGGGGGCTATGATGGGTGCTAGTGCTCCTCATCCTCATGGTCAGGTTTGGTCTTTGTCTTAGTGGGTACATGCTGGTTCAGATTGACGATCTAGTCTAACACTTCTTTAGTGTTCCTGATGAACCGGCAACGGAACTTTCCAACATGGAGAAATACGCTTCTAAAGCTGAGAATTCTACCCACTTACTCCTTTCTTACGCTCAAGAAGAAGTCGAAAGAAAAGATCGGATAGTGGAATTAGATGAAAGTGGTTGGATCGCTGTTGTTCCATTCTGGGCAACTTGGCCTTTTGAAATTATGGGTAGGTTGTCTGTCTTAGCTCCAAAGATCGTGCTTTGCTGATGGTGATTTTAGTTCTACCGTATAAAAGACATATCCCGTCTTTGAGTCAATTGACGAAAGACGAAATTGAAGGTCTCGCAAGGATACTCAAAAAAGTTTTGGTCAGATACGACAACTTGTTCTCGTACGTTACTTGACTCACACTCGAGCTAAACCACGTCCAGATGCCCCTTCCCATATTCATTCGGATTACATCAATCGCCCCTGCCCCCATCTAACCCCAGTGAATCACCCGCTCAAATCCATTTCCACTTTTATCCACCTTTGTTACGTTCCGCTTCAGTCAGGAAGTTCTTGGTTGGGTTTGAAATGATGGGTGAAGCTCAGGTAGGTAGCTATTACTGCGGCAATTAGGTTTTTATTGATCGACTTTTTAGCGTGACTTGACTCCTGAACAGGCTGCTGGGAGACTTAGGGATTTGAGCGATGTTCATTATCTTGATAAAGAGTAGGATACGGTTATAGGGTTGATGCAGCTTTTGTCTTATTTCGCAGATACATATGTATCATGACACAAAACTCATATCTAAGAACCAAAACACAAAGTAAAATCTAGCACTGCTCCTCACACTCCCCGCTCCAAATGATCCAAAAACCCTTGACTAAACCGAACACACTGTTGATAACAAATCTCGAATCCAGAATTCCCACCATAATACGGGTCAAAGATCACTTCCCCTCCAACTCGATTCGAATCAATAGCGAACGAACCGAACAATGATATTTTGGATGATGAACTCGAGGGTTGTCGGTTTATTAATGTTTGAAGACTGTACGTGGGGGTTAGGCAGAGGGATGGATGAGCGGGATATGGATATGACATACTTTGATTCATCCATTGCTAAGATATATTGGAATTCTTTGAAATCGGAGGAGGTGACTCTTCGGGCTTTACATGAAATTGGAATTTTATGCTGTAATCCAGAATTTACTTTGGTCAGAGATCTATCCCACATAGAGTAAAGGAGAGTGAATACCTTGTTCAAAGTAGCGACAGTTCTATATACATTTTACGTTAGTCTTTTGATCATTTGCAACACTGAGACTCACCTGTCATCTGCATCGTCGCCTTCGTGGTATGCCCCAGTCCCTGCTGAATCCACTTTGATCTTGTATTTTTGAGTTAGGGAGGGTCGATTTTGGATTTGATGTTTGAGAACGGCTTCTGCCATTGGTGATCGACTATGTATTTCGAGAATCAGAATCTGATCGGTAGATCCTGTGATGGGCTTACCAGATACTGAAAAAGAAATTGATTTCTTGTTCAGTAACGTACTTTTGTAGGTTTCGAACCACTTACTTGCTGAGATTGGTCAGTTTTTATTCTCTCGAGAGATGGACTTACCCTAGACAAACCATTAACACGTTTATCCTTTGGGGTTCTGAGGTCATTCTTTTGGTTGGTTTGTTGTTGGAATGGGTCAGTAAGACTGTGAACGATCAGAATCAAGAGTTGGTCTAGTTTCTTGAATGAATATAGTTATCAAAGACAGGGGATTGGTTGGAGAATGATGGAATTCAAAATTAATCTTTGTTGTCATTTCGTTCGATGATATGATAATCGCGTGTTCAATTCAATGTCTCCCCAAAACATACTACATCTCATCCACATTTCTACCCACTACGATACATCTCAAACATGTACTTGAACACGTAGGACCACCACCTTAGTCCTAGAACAATCTAGAAAACTCCTTAATCTCAGCCAACGAGAATTCCTTTCAAGCTGTCACTCCTTTACGGTCCATCTTCTTACCTTTGTCTATTCAAGCGGAGTCCAGGTTTGGGCGGGATACAAAGAGCTCGACGTTTCGCTTGGTCTCTTTATTCTTCCACAAGCTATTCTGTTAGTTTACGATTATATTCGAATATAAATACCAAGATGGAAAGAGATTTAGAACGTTTAAGTGATGTTGTCAAGGTATGTTTAGAACTATTGGTTTGCAACACTTCACTGACGAAAATAGCTCTCACCCCATGTCACTCGAGTCTTGGGACAAAATCCTGGTCTTATGACTCTACAAGGAACCAACTCTTACATCCTCCAACCTCCATCCAACACCACAGCCCCACTCATACTCATAGACACCTCCTCCCCACACACAGCTCAACAATACGTTGATCTCCTCTTCACCCATCTCCACCATCTCGGTCTCCAATCCGGAATCCGTGAAACCCACTTCGAATCACCAGCAGTCAAACGTGGTCTCGAGTTTTACCCCGAAGACAAAATCGAAGAATACAAGAGAAACCTTGTGATCGACAGAAAATATGATCCTCAACTTGAAAACATTTATTTAACAGAGTACGGACCTGGTAGTCAATGGTCTGAAGGTTTCGGTAAAGATCGTAAATTACCTGTGGTCGAGCATATCATCGTTACACACAGACATTTAGATCATGTAGGTGCTCTACCACTTTTGTTAAAGACTCTCAAGAAACATGGTTGTCCACCACCTAAACTTTGGAAACTACCTTCACCAGATGAAACCGTTCTTCAAACCTCTGAACGTGATAGGTTAACGACCGACGCTGCCCTTTGGCATTCACTCCCCGAAGGTTGTTATCAAGGTTTAAACCCTTTCCAACCTTTTCATCCTATCATGCCCGGGTTGATGATTTCAATCATCGATCCGGTTTACAGACATTTGTTGAAATACGATAAAGACGGTAAACCACGTTGGAACGAGGTTCCAGAGATCGCTAGGGTTTCGGTTAGATGTTTGAAAACTCCTGGTCATACTGCTGACAGTATCAGTTTGGTCATGTGTGAAGGTGAAAAGGGGGTTTTCACTGGTGATACCGTTTTGGGTCAGGGTACGACTGTTTTCACAGATTTATCAGCGTGTGAGTCGGGGTTTGTTGGTTAATTGGTGATTACTGACAGTGAACCAGATATGACTTCGCTCAAGACGTTGCTTTCTCTCAAACCTAACGTCATCTATCCAGCTCATGGTCCTGCTTTCACCGATCCAGCGAAATGCGAAGCTGTTATCAAACAATACCTTCAACATCGACAAGAAAGAGAAGATCAAATTATGAGTATCCTCTCAAATCTTTCCAAAGAACCAGGAAATCTAGGCAACAAGTTGAAAGATCTATCCGATAAACTCGATATCGAAAAAGAGAAGAAGGGTGAACCGAGAAAAGGTGGTCTTGGATATCAGAAAGTTGGTGGTGGGGAGGAAGAGCTTGTCAAAGGTCGAGGTAAACCTATTGGAGTTTGGAGTAGAGGTTTAGGTGATAGTGTAGATTATAAATTCGGTTTGGAGACTGCAAGTTCAACCAAGGAAGGTGAAGAATCAGAAAAATCAGAATCCAACGATGGGTATCTATCAGAAGATTTCGCGATAGAAGGCCCACCAAGTCAAAGAGGTGGTAAAGTCACTAAAAAACGTCCAACCTATAAAAAACATTTAGACGAGGAAACGATCGAAAAGAAGATCAAGGATTATCAAGTTTTCTCTAAAATCGATCAAGAATTTTCTAAAGCTATCACCATCCCGTTACTCTGTAGATTGATTTATCAGACTAACGATGAAAAGATCATTTTCGCTGCTGGTAAATCTTGTTTAGCTCATTTGGAGAAATTGGAGAAAGATGGTAAAGTTGTCAAGAAGGTTGTTAGATTACCTGAGATCTTGGAGGGTGTTGTTGGTGAAATCAAAGAGTGTGAGGGGTGGGAGGCGATTTAAAGTCAAGTTAGGAGATGAGATTTGTAGTTTTAGTAGATGGTTTAACGTAAAGTCATGCATGTTCTTGTACGAGTACACTGTACACTATCAAACAACCATTTCAATTATGATCATGATTACTATCACGATCACTTTCTACCACCCAATCTTCCAGCTAGTTCAGCTCTGAAAAGATCTTCACGACTTTTAGCTTCTAATCCACTTTGACTTCTGAGTTCGTTGATCACGTCTTTGGTTTTGCCGAAATAAACTGATGAGAGGAGGTTACGCATTTTGATCCTGTTGCAAGTTAGCTTGAAATCAGATCGATTACTTACTCCATGTCTTCGACCATTCTTCCGACGTTGGGGATATGTCCAGCAGATGTTGTTAATGGATAATCGACCTCGGCCTGGAGGGTATTTCATATCAACTCTGAACCTGAAAACAATAATTAAATTTCAACCCACCTGCCTGGTCATACTTCCACTTAAAATAACACTTCCATCACCATCAACCGTTTCAACACCTTTAATCTCTGCTTTCGCTTTGGTTTTAGTTTCTAGAACCAACATCACCGTAGATGTCAATTTATATTTGGCAGATCGACCTCTTTCATGACATTCGAAGACGTGTAATGAATCCCATGAACCTGATGGTGGCGAAGGTGAATTTGGATTGATCTCAGGTGTCAAAGCTAAGAGTCAGCTTCCCGCTACCACTGTCAACCTACTTTTCTTTAATAAAACCACACCGGCAAAACTCATTTCATTGTTTCCGACATCATCATCCAAATCCCATAGATAAACACTACTAACCCCACCCTCGAAATACATTTCTCGATAGGTATCAAAAGCAGTGTTAAGTGAGATCTCAAGTTCACGAAGTTTAGGTGAAGGTGATGGACCGGATGTTGATTCTGGTAAATAATTATTTGACCAGGGTGACCTTCAAGATGGTCAGTATCTAATAGACGACAAAGAGGACATACCTGAAACTATCTCCATCACGATTGTAATCGCATCCCAAGAATTCTTTCCCGCTGCTGGGATCAGTCAAGACTTTCAACGGTTGATCGACGTTTCCTAGGAGATCGTCGGCGTATTCTGGGGCTATGTCACAGAGGGCATTGACGTTCTCTTCGACTTTTGTTGGTGGGAGTCGTCGAAGGAGATCAAGCAGGGATTCGAATTCTGTGAGGGTGAGCTGGGATTGATGTTATAAGATATCTTCGACAACTCACGATCTTGTTCTGCCATTATAGTCTAGTCTTGATTGAATCTCGTTACGCTATCGTTGTGGTCGTCGTCGCTATCACTGTCGTTGTTATCGTTATCGTTCCTTGTTAAAGCACTGTGTCAATGACGACGGTATTGTTAGTACACGTCATTTTACCGAGTTGAAACGTTTTTAGAGTTGACTTTTTTCCGATAATGGTTTAAACATTGTACATCTATCTCGACACAACTGTAAAAACACAACTCAAAAGCTGCTAGTCAGCATGTCCAAAAACCGTCCCCTGAAGAGCATCCTGCAATCGTTTTATTCCCCCGAATCAGGATCGATAAAGAGAAATTCAGTCCGATTCCCAATTCGCGGAACTCCCCTTTTACGTTCTTCGAAATCAACTACTCCAAGGAATATATCGTATTGGAAACATTCATATGAACCTCTAGCATCAGATCCCAGTCCACAGATACCGTATGTACCGCCCATACCGTCAACACCACCTAAACAACAACAACAAGCACAATCAAGTGTCCAAAGTGGCGCTCATTTAATCGATCATGGGGAAGCTGGTGTTGAGATTGATGAAACCCCTTCAAATGAACCTCAGGTTGGGAATGAAGATGGTAAAAGACGGGAGAGGAAGGAGAGGTATCTTGATAGTTTGATGGATAAAGCGGGGGAATTGAGTTTGAGATGTGAGTGGTGAATTCTGACCTGGTACTTATTCCTAGGTTCAATCTTGGATGCAGAAGGGAATTGGACAGCTGAAGAGGGAAGATATAAAAAAGCTGAACTATGTAAAGAACACGATCTCGATGTAAGTCCCATCCTTCTGACATCAAACTCACAAGCCAGCCTCGAGATCTACGTAAACTCGATTCCTTATCGCCTAATCTCGTTCCATTAATCCTAACTCGCAGAACATGTATTCTCATATCGATGCTACACATTCGTGCACTCATCAAACCGGATAGGGTTATCATTTTCGATACGGCCGGAACTCAGGAATCAGAGGTTCAGAGGAGGTTTAAATCGCATTTGGAAAAGAATATCAGGGCTGGGTTGAACGCTAGAGCTGATGCTGAGGAGGGAAGTGAGGAAGAAGTTGGCTTGGGTTATGAGCATCGGTATGTTACTCTTCGTCAACTTGACTCAAATTGACTGTTTGTAGTGCACTCGAATCGATCCTCGTTTCAACCGCTAACGCTCTTGAAGAGGAGATGACGTGGACTAGACGATTGGTTAATGACCTTTTGGCTGATTTGGAGGATGACATTAATAGAGATAATTTGAAGAGGCTTTTACATTATTCACGAAGGATAGTGGGATTTCAGAGTAGAGCGAGATATGTGAAACGGGCTGTGGAGGAGGTATTGGAGTCAGGTGAGCCTCAGCTTTATAACTATTTTCATACCTGACCCATACGTTCAGATGAGGATTTGTCGGCAATGTATGTTACTGCTCGATTGCAGGGGAAACCTAGAGGTTTACATGATCACGAACAACTGGAGTTGTTGCTGGAAAGTTTTACGAAACAAGTAGAAGAAATCGTTAGTGAAGTGGATACCACCGTTGTAAGTTCAGCTTCTGGTGGGCGAGACACTGTAACTGACTCTCTTTAGATGAACATGCAATCTACTCAGGAAATTGCCGAGCTCATGTTGGATTCTGGACGCAACGCTTTGTTGGCTTTGGATATCAAGGTTTCGATGGCTACCTTGGGTATTGGAAGTGGTGCTCTAGTCGCAGGATTGTTCGGAATGAATGTAGGTTTTACATTACAAGTCAAACCCTAACCCAACAGTTATCGACTCAACTCGAACAATCACCTTATGCTTTTATAATCGTCACAACCACGGCCTCACTCCTCGGTTTCATCATCTTCTTGGGTGGAATGAAAGTATTGCGTCGTGTTAGAAGAGTAGCGCTCTCTGGAAGAGGTCCTCAATCATTAGGACAATACATGACCAGTCATCTCTGGGATCCTACCAAAGCCGTCTTCTATCCTAATCAACATATGGCCGCCGTCGCCGCAAAGAAATTACGACTGGAACAAAAAACAGCTCGAATGCAAGCTAGAACCAATGCGTCGGCCACTGCAAAATCGCAAGCTAGAAGGACTATATGGGATATTATACGTCGAAAGAGGACTGATTACCCTACGATTCACATTGATGTTACGAGAACTGGATTGGGTGGACCGATGTGGTTAGATCGGGCGGACGCTGCTAGGGCTCTGGACGCTTTGCGATGTAAGGAATTGGAAGGACGGGAAGATGGTTCGTGGGATAAGGAGACGCATTGGGAGAGAGCTGATTGGAAATGGGGTAGGGGTGGGAAGAAATGGGCAAAGGATTAGATTTTACCAGGTCGTTATGGCTTTATAATAATCGTTGTTGTTTTTGGATCTTTTGTAGACCTCTTTTATATCTAGATTAATCATCTTGTAGCTATTAGTTTATGATAATTGATGACCACTCGTCAATTTTGTTTAACATTCCGTGAGTAGAGATCTATTCAGTAGAAAATGAACTGTCAGAAGACCTCTTTGTGTCAAAAGGAGTGAGTAAAGGGCTTGCAGTTCGGCAGAAGATACTGTACGATACCAGTACAAGTGGCAGAAATCTGCATTCAAGATGCCAAAGAAAGTAATTCATCTATCTATTTCATGCCTAGTGAAAAGTTGTAGCAAGCACACTTTCAGACTCTAGATTAATTTCCGATCTACTTTCCATGACTTTTCAACCTCCTCGTAGATAGATCTAATGTCATCAATCATAGTATGAGTTGTAATCCTGAACCACCCTTCTTGCCTGTTCACTTCTATCTCATAAGCATCTAACTCTTCTTTCCAATGAGCCATCGAAGATGTCAGCGCCCTATCTACAGTTCCGTCACTTTCATCCACAGGTTCATTTGACGCTCTGAAATGATCTTCGAACTCTTTACTTAGCCGTTCTGAAAACGTTTGGATATTACTACGTTTCGAGTCGAGCTGTTCTCGATGGGAAGGTGAGTATCGTTTTGTTTGGTGTACGGTGAACAGTCGTTGTTGACGATTTGACAGAGTGAGATACGTATCCTTCATCAAGTTGTGTCTTGAGGTGATAAAATCACTGTCTAAAAACATATTGAGATATTTAACGTCTGACTTCTGTATATGATAGGTGTTAGGGTGACAGACGGTAATTCAGTTTCGTAATATATATATCGAGATAGGGAAACAATCTGAATCTCTTGGCTTGTCATTGAAATGGTTGATACCACTGGCGATATTTCGCAGTTTGAAAACTCTCGACTCTTACGATTATGAAAAGAGTTACAACTTGAAATATTTCCGAATGAAATGATCGGGAAATACTGTATCTATGGTCTCTTTATGACAATTTGAGAGCGGGGTATCAAATACATTTAAGCCTGAAAGGAAGGCGATAAACTGTCGTTAGTCCTGTGTCACAGTAGGCTTTTACAAGCAATGTGTATCTTTACCTTGGTCATTGCACTCATAGTAATTCACGATCTGATTCATTCGCCCTAGCAGTGGAATATAGCTTATCTACAATATGTACGAGTACAACACGTTTATGAATCATTCTCATCTCCCGACTCTGACATCGAACCTTTCTCAAACTTAGACTTGATCTTTTTAGTCAACAAGCTAATGTTGCTTGTGGGTTCTTTGTACAATTCCTCCCCATAATTGACCAGAATACCACGCCAACTAGACATACCGCTTAACCAATAGCAGCATCCAAAAGGATCGTTTGACTCAGGTGATAGAAACTCTTCCTTCTCGCGCTCGGTCATCGCAAATTTCCTTTCGATTTCGACTCTTGCTTCACCTAAGGTCTTTTTGACACTCCAATTATGATGTTTGAGTGTCTCTTTATCTGAGAAAAGAAGGTCTTGGAGGGTTTTGAGATCTTTCGAAATTTGAAGGTGATGTTCAATCTCATCTTGCGTCAGTGCCCGTCGGAATTCGAAACGGGTGCTTTCGGTGAGGCTTTTGAACTCGTCTTGTTTGGACATCTTGTAGGTAGGCGTTGATAGAGAAAATTCATTCTTTCTGAATAAGTATAGTGGGAAAGAAATAAAGACAAAATGGGAAATACGAGGTAATGAAATAGTCTGCTTTATTCAGTCTTTGGAAGGCAATTATCCTTCTCAACATTTAACGAGTCAATGTAACAAAGGTATTACAATGGATCTCCAATAATGCACTTACACTCGTTTTAAATGAAAAAGACAAGAATGAAAAAGGAAGGAAGAAACAAAAGAAAGCATGATCATTGACTTCGTGGCATTCATTGTCTCACTCTGATCACTTATCGCTTTAGTGCCAATGCGTCGGCAATTCTCTTTCAAAAGTGAAAATTCTAATAAGACTCTTAGAGCGGTAATACAATCTGGTAACAGTCTGTAAGGTGGTCGTTGATGAGGCTGGAGCAAATCAATGATCAAGGACGAATATCTTCTCGAAGATTCAAGATACTGCCAAATACCAACCGCAACAACTCGTCCGGTTTGGTCGGTGGATTTATCCGAAAATACAAATAATCGCTTAGGATTTGTATTTCTCGTTGTTAATCTGTTATTTTTGACTTGTAGATTCATACAAATAACTCAATCCATATTCAATCCATAAGATTTCCATTGGCTGGTAGCTCCATTCCAACTCCATCCAGTGCTTTCCAGACTACTAGGGTCAAGGTTCTCATTAATCGTCCCACCAGTCGTTGTCCAATGGATTTCTCTGGAAAGAGGGATATAAATTTCAAACACTCTCTTGATTCTTTTGTGCATAGCCGTAGAATGGTGATTACCGTGTGATATCATTCATAATTTCATCGATCTCGTAACTATATTACCCTATGCTTAATTCAATATGGGTTCGGTAAATCACAACTCAATATCAATAAAATCGAATCTCAACAGTGTCAACAACCTACAACGAACCACCCCTATTATCCCATCTTTACATCCTCAACCCCCACCTAAATCTCAGAGCAACTATTTAATATCCAACACAAGAACACTGGAAGAATATACCCGACGTTTGACTGAGAACGATAAATTGACTCAGAGACCAGTCAATTTTACGCAGTCGACAACAATGAACAACAACACCTCTTTCGATTCGCGTAAACGACCCATATCAAATGTAATCGAAGATAAGACATGGATCAGTGAATCAGACGCCGACGCTGAGGAAAGTGATAAAAGGGGTAAAGAGAAGAGAACGAAAAGGAAGGTTGGAAAAGCTTGCCTGTATTGTCGGAGAAGGTGGGTTCTTATCTAATCATTCGGTCTATTCTTAACTGACCTCTGGGACTAGTCATATGGTCTGCGAAGGTGGGAGACCTTGTGAGAGATGGTGAGTTGACTTTCCTTGCTGGAATCTTTCTTGGAGATACTATCCCCAGTCGTGTGAGACTGTGTTGTTGGGGAGTGACAAGCTGAAACAAGTGCAGTATCAAACGGGAAATCGGCCATTTATGTAAAAACGTTTCACCACCTCTACTGCCATCTGCGCATCATACGAAATCGGATAGCAAGAACGGAGTAAAATCAAACAGGAAAAATGAATCATCGAAAGAAGAGCTGCGTCAAAGTAGCACAATTTCACCTTCACAACCGTCAATTCCGATACTCTCTATGGATGGCGATTCAACCAATTTAATCAACCAAGGGTTCCCATCTTCTTCGTCAAATCCTCAACTTTCTTCATCCCTGTACACAAACAACAACAATTTCTCACCTGCCTGGCCTTTGCTTCCGGATACCGCCGGTCCAGTGACTTATGGAGATGGAAGTGGGATGAATGATTCGAATAACAAATGGGGAGATCTAGGTGCTTTGGGTAGCTTGAATATGAATAATTGGGGTGGTTCAGGAGATGACGCCGAGTTTGGGATTTTATCGTGAGTCGGATTAACTTGTAATGATTTGTCTGACCCAATTTCGTAGGGATTTCTTGAAGTCGTTAAAGGTACCATCGTTACCTGGTGGATTCGTTGATGTCCTGTCACAAGTGGTCAATCCAGCGACTAATACGGATCTGCAACCTCAAGCTGTAGTCGAAGAGGTGCCGGAAATCAAACCTTCAGAATCAGCTTTACTAGCTGCAGCACTCGACAAAGGCAAAGGAAAAGAAGTCGTTGGGTCAGAACTCAGTGGTGTATCAAGAATGTAAGTAATGATTCTCATTGGATGTTCTAATACTACGCAGGGACAAGTATCTCCTAGCTGCTGCAGATCAACCCAGTGGACCTCGAGCTTCGCGCTTAGCCCAGGTTATCAAAGCAAAATACGATGCTGGCTTACTGAGACCATACGACTATATCAAAGGTTATGAGAGAATGAACAAGTGGATGGAGAGTGGTAGAGCTGCACCGAAAGGAGACACGAGTCGCGCTGGGTCAGCTGCGAACAGTCCTACAAAACCTGGCAGTAGGTTGAATAAATTAGGAATGACTTGTGAGTCATTTGGTTGGTTTGATTATATGCGCTAATCCATGACTAGCTTTGACAACTTCCACGCCAGCATACGGCTCTAGTATATCACCCGAGTCTCGTCGAAGGATCTTGGCTGCTTTAGCTGGGTTCCGACCGAAATTCAGGCAGATTGCCAGGACCTTGACGGATGTTGATTTGGTTTTTGTTGAGGAAGCTATGGAAAGGCTTATGTTGGAATATGACAGGGCTTTAGCTTGTGAGTTTCGGTGGAGATGGGGTCATTATTCTGACACCTCTTAGCCATTCACACCCCATCCTGCATCTGGCGTCGAACGGGAGAAATTCAAAAGGCCAACCAAGAATTCGCCAAACTAACAGGAATACCAGCGTCAATGTTCCGAAATGGACAATTGTGTGTCTACGAATTGATGAACGAAGATAGCGCAGTTAGATATTGGGAAGGATACGGTAAAATAGCGTTTGATTCAGGTCAACGATCAATTCTCACCACTTGTACATTGAAGATTCCTGTCAGTCTAACTAGACGAAGTAATTGGGGAACTTTTACTCCTGCTCATGGAGCCTCTTCGAATTCCGGTGCACCCGTACCGGAATTGAATTTACCTGGTTCAATTTTAGATGGTGATACGAATGACGGGTCGATGGTTAGGACAGAGGAGTATAGAGAGATCAAATGCTGTTTCAGTGTTACCATTCGTCGTGATGCGTGAGTTGGCTTTGCGTTGGTGATCTTCAAAAACTGATTGAGTGGTAGCTGGGGTGTACCCGTTGCTATAATGGGACAATGGATAGTGAGTCATTAGTGCGGTAGTGCGATTGATACTGATATGATGATTTCCCAGCCAATGTGATCTACTCAAGTACTATGGGGTTTTTATTTTTTCGAGTCTGTTTTTGTGGGAAGCAAATTAGCATACATAGCATATCAGTAAAATAAATTGAATCAAAGATCTGAATACAATACAGCACCCCCTCAAAATGTAAATTTGTTGCCAAACTTTCGCCACCAACAGCCAAGAGTACTCCTACAATGGGATCATAAGACCAAAGATCTCCTTCCTTCATTAACACAATCTAAGTTCAAGCATTATATCTACATACCTCTTCTTGGTCATCCATTAACTTCAACAGCAGATATCTCATCTATAGCACCATCGTCTCGTGTCTCGGGGGAGATTGACACCCAACATTAAGCAATTTCTGCATTTTTCAACCTGAATTCAATCGTTTGGTTATACCCATCGCGAGGTCAAACGTAATGACCCGGTGAGTCTCCATCCTATCATCAAAGGCTGAAAGATGATATAATTGGACGCTGAGCATATACTGATAACTTACTATCCAGCGATCCACCTTCCCTCCTAAGCTCGTCAGAGCTTCGTGACATCTCCCTTGAACCGTCTTCAGTCCGTTCAGCCAAAATAACAATAGTTCATCCTCAACTCAGAGATCTAATCTTGCCGTTAGAGCGTGGACGAGTATTGTATCCTAAAGGAAGCTCAATAGAGGAGACTCGATGGTTACCACCACTTGATTATTATGAGGATTTTGTGGAGCCTGAAATTCACAAGGGATCCGTAAGTCCTCTTACATCTCGATTTAGAATGGTTTTACTGAAGCGTAACAATGTTTAGATCACTGGTGCAACTCGACCTTTTGCTAAATTGACTTTTACACCTAATTGTCTTACCGCTAGGTAAGTCAAGTTCACACTTTCTGTCAAAACGGTCAAGTTTAACAACTGAAACTCAATAAGTCGATCGATCCTTGCTTGCGGTGGCCAACATGGTGAATTGTACATGACAACACTCCCCCCTTCATATAAACGTTCGAAAAGTGACGAGCCTTATATAAAACCCTTCACCTTATCGGTCACTCTACCGTCGAGATCTATCAATAATTCTTTATTGATTTTACCAGCCTGGCCGGATGAATGGAGACGAAGAGAGGTCGAGAAGAAGATTGGGTTTATTGGACGTCGAGACCCTGACTCTAGTTATGGAGAAAACGCTGGTGGAGAAGGATATGATGGTGAAAGGATACACGAATCGTTCTTGGAGAAAGAGGAGGACGAGTATGAAGAAAATGTAGAGGATGAGGCTTATGAACACGGAGGTCATGATGAAGCGATGTATGAAGAGGAAGAGGAAGAAGATGACGATCAAGATGACAATGAAGAAGATGCGGATGCAGACATGATGGATGTGGATGAGGAAGATGATGATGAGGACGAGGAGGACGAGGATGAAGACGAGGACGAAGTTGAAGAAGAGGAATATGCTGGGAGTCCAGTCTCCTCAGTAGCAACTTATCCCAATACAGTCGCTTTCCGTCATGCTCCAAGGATCCCACATCTCAGTCCGACCAGATCAACGACGGATACAGTAATCACCGCCCGCAGATCCAGCTTCTCACCACTAGATCGACCACACTTGATGGATACAAGTGCAAATCGTCGTCAATCAATGTCGTCGTCTATTCCTGATCGAAGACTGAATCAACCTCCCATACAATACGTGACATCCAGAACGATACCAATTCCTCCAGCAGTCGACAATACGCCGCAACCTAGATCTGTAATCAGAGCTGGTCGTGAGAGTCTCGACGGTTCTTCCCCACGAACTAGACGATCTAGTAGCAGTAGAAAAGCTCGGAGACGTTTGGATGAACCGCGACTGTTGATATCAAACAACGACCAATCTATCAAGATGTTCTCGCTTCGAAGGGTTGAGAGTACTTCCACAATATCAACCAGCGAAAATTATGAAACGCGATTTTCGTCCTCGAGAATGGCCGATATATCATCGTCATCCACAGCTAGACCTCGTAATCCATCATATCAACAACCGCCTATACCGGTCTTACCACCACCTCGATTCGGGTCAAGTTTCGGTTGGGACTCTGTAGGAATGAATGAAGGTATCAACGCCAACGTGAATCACGATTCATCGTCAATTTCTCATCCATCCTCGAGTCAAGGTGTCGGTCGACTACCACGTAGACCATCCTCCAGTATCTTCGGTGACAACATAGGAAGCTCAGGACGAATGGGATCTGGAAGAGAACCGAGTCATCCTCCTCATCTCCCTGGAAGCATCGAATCGTACATCGATCATAACGGTGTTCAGGCAGACTTCGAAAGGCGAAGAAGAGATTTTCAAAGATTAGTGGGGTTAAGTGTCAACGTGCCACCGCGGGACACTACTTCTACACTGTCTAGTTTTGAATCTGAAGAGAGAAAATTGATCAAAGCTGGTGGAGCCCAGTTTAAATTGGCTGTCAATCATTGTACGTACTGAGGTGAATTGTAGACCACCAGCTGACGTCCATCAGCTTCTTTATCACCTGATTTGAAGACGATGGTAACTGTTGGAGATTCCACCGATGTTTTCTTACATGAGGTTATTGACGGTGGACGAGATTTCAGACGGATCGCGGTTTACACTGGTACGTGCTTCGTTGTGACTCGTCGGGCTTTGCTGAAATGGGATCAATGTAGCTGCCACCGACTATGGATTCTCAACTTCTTGGTCTAAAGATGGACGAAATTTTGCTGTAGCCAGTCAAGGTGAGTTTTGTCGTCGATCGCTTGAATTCGATATTGACACTTTAGTAGATGGTCAAGTAACGGTGTGGGATCACCGGTAAGACTAGTTTTCTTGTCCATTTGATTCCGACTAAATTGTGATAGCTCTTCACGACCGTTGGCAATTTTCTTCACTTCATTAACACCGTCCTCTCCTCCATCGTTCACTTCTGATCTATCAAGCCGACGACATACGTCGTCATCCTCTACTTCTTCGCAACCATGGGAAACACCTGACGCAGAAGGATATCCGGTGCTAGTGGATCCCGTGACTGGTGATGCTCGTTTAGCAAGTAGCACGTCAGGAAGAGAAGCTGCGAGAGTCGTCAAATTCAGTCCAGAGGGGAGTGACAGAGATTTAATGGTGTTCTCAGAGGTAAATCAATCATTCATGAAAAGGTATAAAATCTAATCCAAACCCATAAGGAAAACACAAACATCCACATGATAGACGCTAAAACATTCAACACCCACGTCATACTCCCCGTTCCAACCTCTTCATCTAATGAATCATCATTCTCCAACTCAAGTTCATCGAGACGGGGTAGGAGTGGAGTAGAAGGTGGGACATGGGGTATCGCTGGTGTCGCTTTTGCTCCAGGTGGAGATTGGCTTTATTCGGGTACTGAAAAAAGCGTTGTTGAATGGGATTTAAGAAGATACGGGGGTGGTGAAATGGGAACTTGGTCAATGGCTTGAGAATGTCAAGGAAAGGTTTCGTACTTGGGTTGTGATTTTCTTTTGTCTTTCAGTCTTAACAGTTGAGAAATGTTGTGTTTTGTTGTATCGAAATCTGTCTCTTGTAATCATGGATTTATCCTTGTTTGTAGCTCCCTTGGAGAACCAATTATGTGAAAAGTATACATGACCAGTACAAACCTCTACCACATCTACATCCTCCTGAAAACGTTCTTACTAGCGCTTCTCTCAATATTCCTCCTCTTCGTCCTACCACCTCCAAGATCATCACCGTCATTCCCACCAGAATCTTTCTCCAAACCAGCACCAAATCTCTCAACGTTTTTGTCGGATCTCGAGGATCTCGAAAATCTCGAGGTACCACCTGAATACTCATCATCCCCTTCGTCAGGTTTAGATTTAGATGATGATTGCGGAATGAACGACATTTCCATCCCGCCATCCATCGCTCTACGCATAGCCAAAACGCCTTCCGGTTTTTCGTTCGATTTGCCGTTAGTCTTTTGTTGTTGTTTATTGGTAGATGAGGATAATCTTTGACCGAAAGTTGAGGATCTCCCTTTATACGTCGTATCGTCCCGTCCTCCCACCAATAATTTCGGTTGATGTGGTTGTTTGTTACTACCGATTCTAGACAATGATTTACCCTTTGAAGGTCTTTCGGAAGGTTTGTAATTTCTTGGATCGTATTGTAACAAATCACCGTCATCCGATTCATCAGACTCCACATCATCATCACCTTCTTCCTCTTCAACATCTTCTGACGATTCACCCAGCCCGTCGGACGATGATTTTTCAGATTCATCCTCTTCTTCCTCAACGGCTGTTTTCCTTCGAGCGTTGTTGTTTGCAGTAGCAGGATTGAGCATAGCGAATTCTCGACTCTCCTCGTCAACCTCAAAGTCAGGGTTCTCCCAAAGATCCTTGAATCTAGGATCAGACAGTAGTGTATCTCTGTTCTTCCTATTTTCTGTGGGTTGATCTTCCTCATCCTCATCCTCATCTTCATCTTCAACACCAAGACGAGCTTTCCTTTTCTTCTCCATTGCCTCCTCACGTTCTTCCGCACGTCGTAAGCGCTCGGCAAGACCTTTGTTGACTTTAGGTTGTTCTTTCTTAGCTCTGATTCTCGATTCCGCTTTAGCGGCCATTCTTTCAGATAACACCTTTTCACGATGTTCAGCGTATGACGTTGGGTTGGCGAGTAATCTTGCAGTAGAGTAGAGTTTGAGTGAGAGGAAGTAACCATGCATATATGGTTTGAGTGTAGGTGTACCAATAAGATGAGTGAGGCCGAGTCTATGTCAAGTTAGTAAACATTTAAACCAAAGCAAAGCTACGTACGTGTCCAATTCGTCCTTGTCGACAAACTTGAAATCGCTGTACGCTCCCTTGCCAGCACCACCTTGCACGTCATCTGCAAGTTCTTCCGTGACGCTGTCCAAGAAACTCGCCCATTTCGGTGCAGGTCCGATTTCAGGGATGTAGTACGAGGACAGAGCTGCAGCTTCACAAGCTGCAAAGATTAATCCAGAGTTGGGGACTGGATGAAGATGGTGTAGTGAGGAAGGTGGATGAAGGGAAACATGATTCGTGTCAGGCTGTTCTTGTCAGTGTTTGTTGCATGCGCTTCACTCACCTCGTCTTTGCCCCAGATCTTGATGACCTTGGAATCTGCACTGACAACACGGCCAGTATCCTCCTGAGTACCGCCTCCTCGAAGCCACTCCACAGACTTCACGGGTTCTCCATAACCTTGATCTTTGACAGCGAACGGTGTGGGACTTCTCAAATCGTACAACAGAGTATGACCAGACGATGTTCCTATCGCCATCGACAACCCGTCAGTGGGATGAGATGAGAGAGCTGATATGGACAGTTTCGGTAAAGGTTGAGTGATGAGAGAATCTGGATTGAAAGATTGTGCCGGTAACAAAGTTGAGGCTGGTAACGTTAGACGAGTTAACGCTGAACGTGATCTTGGATCCCAAAATTCAACAACTCCTCCACCACCGTCTAATCCAAAACTCCACAGCCCGTGCCTCTTGTTGACATCGACGACATTAACACCCTCAACTTCGTCTTCACGCCCGTTACCCCATTTCTGTGCTACCTTCAACGAAGTCATGTATCTCCCTTCTTCCAGATTAAATCGAAAAACATCCGTACCAGTACTTCCAACCAACGCATCCGCTGAAGGGGAATGATAACCTAGACTCCGCCCGTATGTTGGTAAACGTAGAGAATGATGGAGACCGCCTTGAGTATGTAATGCGAGAGATCGATCTCTTTGTAGATGCAGCGTTTTCGTCCAATCCGATGATAATATCTAGAGGAGTCAGTTTTGCAATCACAAACAGTACTGTGTACTCACCACAAAATCAACATTCTCGGCATCAGTGACTCTCTCAAACTTGACTGTCAACTGTTCCAAATCCCAAACTTTCATCATAGGTTTATAACTACCAGTTCCAACGGCGAATAAACCATCGTCAGTGGTCTTGATCTTAATAGCTGATTCTGGGAAAGCGAAATCTTGAATCAACTCAAGCTGACCAAGTTGATGTTGAGTTTTTGTTCTTTTCTTATGATTAGATCCAGCTGCCCTCTTCGGTCTTGTTTTGATGGTTAACCATGATGGGAGTGAACTTGATGATGTTGAGGATGGACCGTTGACTGTGTAGACTTTTGGAAAGGCCGACATGGCGAATAAATTTGATCTCAAGGAGGTTGGTATGTCGTTCCAGGATCTGTGATATGTATCCCCTTCTCTAGTTATCCACTTGTGTGTCCTCTTGTTACAAGACAATCAAAATTTCTTGAAATAGTTGAAAAAGTTATACAGGAAGCTGAAAATCTTGAAAACATAAAAACTGAAATAATAACGGAGATTAAACAATCTCCGTGGTGGAGGTACTTTTCTCTCAAGAGTCATCTTTCTCGTTCTTCAACTCTTCATTTTCACCATTCACCATGTCAAACAGGATACCAATGTCGTTCGCAAGACTATTATCAAGGTATCAAACACCACTAAAATCAATTTGCTTCGATTCAACTCCTTTCCGCCAATTTTCAGCTCGGTCTGCCGCCCCAAACTTGCCTCTTTCGAGATCGCCTCTAATATCCAAACCTCGTATCCCGTTTCCAACAACACCAGTATCATCCCTGCCCAAATTCTCGTTCTCCCAGATAACAACTCAACAAACTCGAGAAGCTTTTCGTCGTGCGTTTACGACATCACGAAATACTTCCATTAGACAGACTTATTTCCCCAAAGGATCGGGCTATGGAGGGAATGGTAGTCCACGAGGACGGTCTAATTGGTGGTACAGACTTCGAAGACGTATAGATAATGTTCCAGAGATGACTATTGTGAGTTTGATGATGGTTGGAAGGTCGATTTGATCCATTTCAAGAGATTTCGTTGTCATCAGTTATTACTTCCTGCTGACGAAGCGTAGATTTATGGATTGATTGCGTTAAATGTCGGGGTATACTTGCTATGGCAATATGCGATCGAGAGCTTGGTAAGTATTCATTTTAATATCAATCGTAAAACTGTGATTGACAATAAGTGATAGAGGCGTTTCCGAGATCCATCCCTTTATGTATTTTTATCCAACAACTTCATCCTGACCGAAGCGAATATCATGGCCGGTAGAGTGTGAGTTATTGGAATAGAAGGCGAATAACTGATTTTCTTCCAGGTGGACACTCCTCACAGCATGTTTTTCTCAATCTACAGGATCACACATCTTCGTCAACTGTCTAGGTCTATTTTTTGTTGCTCCAGGAGCAGCCAGTGTTTTAGGGTCATCAGCCTTCTTAGGGTTATATCTAGCGGGTCAGTTAATTGATCGTCCGATTGGAAAATGAATAACTGATATTTACATCTATAAGGTGGTCTGTTCTCTTCACTCACTTCGTTAGTCTGGCGAAGAATTAGTGGGGATAGAAGAAGTGGCAGTGAAGGTGCCTCTGGTGCCATATACGCAACTCTGTGTAAGTCCCATATATTGAACACTCGCAATCAACTGACGAATCCTTCTAGCCTTCTTCGCTGCCATGAGACCCAACACAACATTCTTGTTATTCTTCGTAATCCCAATGCCAGCCTGGGCAATGGTAACTGGTATATTTGCTGTAAGTCAAGTAGTTGACTGAGGATCCATTATACTGACCTTGCTCCGCAGTGGGATTTATTCGGATCTATTGCTAGACCAGGATCTGGAACTGATTCACCAGGTCATATGGGAGGAATCATAGCTGGATTAGCTGCTGCTATGATGTTACGACGCAGAGGGCCTGGAGCAATCTGGGGAAATGGTCCACGATGGAGGTAGAGATCTAACTGAAATGATTCTCGGCAATGCATTTAACCCTCGTTGTACAAGTTGACTACAAGATGATCACTGCTCCACACAATCTACATGCTCAATCCGTCTCTGGCTAGTAGAGCCATCATCGCCGTTGTCACATCATCTTGACCAGTCATATCAACAGCATGAGGTGATTCAATAAGTTCCGAGAGTTGAGCGTCAAGAAGACGTCTAGAAACGTCAATACAAGAAACCCCCATAAACTTACCTTAATTGAGAACACAAAACCCCAATTCTAGTCCCAGCACGTAATTTCAAATGACCTTCCGAACCAATCATGATGCCCCCAACAAAATGATTGATACTGATAACACCACCGAACAGCAGTAGCCCAAACAATGGGATTTCAGTTGCGTCCCGAAGGAAAACTTTTGATGTTTCAGCTTTGGAGAAATAAGTTAGGAAACCTGATTTGAAGCCTGATTCGTTGAAGAGTATCGATGAAGGATGAAGAAAGACTCTTCCTGATTGATCGAAAAGTTTGACTTCTTTCGCTTCGTGCTACAATGAATTCAGAGGTTAGTGGATTAGTAACCCAAGAGGCCGTCCCTAGGACGGCCGGTTGTTTGATGACACATCCAACTTACATCCTTCTGTACAGTCCCTTGTTGAACCCTTTCAAACATTGCAGAAGGCATAGAAATTCTAACGATCCTAGGATAAAGTCCACCGACAATAACACTTTTAACCAAATTATCTTGATTGGAATTAACGCTGAATTTCTTCAACTCGCTCGATCCCATCCCTATAAATCCAATCTGATTCAAAGCCGAGATGAAATCTTGTCGTAAAGTGGTAATATCCCTGACAGTCGTTGCACTAATGAAATTCTGTTCGCAGAATTGTCTGGATTCTCCTCTTGATTTGATGGCGGTGCATGCATCGTAGGCTTTGACGTCGGTCAGTAGATCTGATCTAGCCCAGGCAAATGATTCTCTTGCTCTGCGAGATATCAGTTTTGCGGTAAATTTATGACTCACTTTTTGCTCTCATCTCTTTTCTCGAGTGGAGAAGTGAAGAGTGGTTTAGAAGACAAGAGAGCTGCAATAGTGAGAACTAGAATGTCTCAGTAATTTCTCGGAAATGTCATCAGGGCAACTCACTAGGATCAAGGCATTTGAAGATAGTGCCCAAAACCAGCATTTTCGAAAGGCGTAAATCAACTGGGATCATACTCATCTGCCGATGTCAGTCTCACTCGGCTCAAGGAAACTCACATGTCTTCCCAAAGCAGTCAATCTACTTTTATGATCTTCCCCCTCGACGGCGCCAAGATCCTGAAGAGTTTTCCAAGCAGCATCAATAGCGTCCATCTTTGGTGGATCGATTGCTTTCCTGTACATCGCGTCAACGGCAAATCGAAACGATGATTTAAAGCGACACCTACCCCAAGAACTCTTTGACATCGGTATCCTCGTTCATAGCTTTAACTTGTAAGAAAAGCGATTCAAGTGGCGTTCTCAAAATTTCTGGTATTGGGAATCGAGGCATACTGTTGTTCTCCGTTCGACGAGTGTAAAGTTTATAACACTAATTCCCATCAGCCTAATCGCTAACCGAAAACCCACCTGTCCAGGTTGAGTACGTCCAGCACGACCTCTTCTCTGTCGACCAGACGCTCTACTCGTCCAACATTCGACCAACTTCTGCATCCCACTATCAGCATCAAATTGGGTCTCCTTAACTCGTCCCCCATCCACGACATAGACTACATCTGGAATAGTAACAGAAGTTTCGGCAACGTTGGTCGCAACTACAATTTTCCTTCTTGGGTAAGTTGATAGGAATACACGTTTTTGTTCTGAACTTGATAGATTCGCATGAAGAGGTAGGATATCTACTGAACCTAAATTCGTTGACTGGAGTTCTTGAATACATTGACGGATTTCCATTACACCAGGCAAGAAAATTAGAATAGCCCCTGCTGAGGTTTTGGCGGTGGTGGTGATATATTTCACTGTACTTGCTACCAAGCCATAATCTATTCTATCATTTGCGGAGATGATTTCTAAAGATCGAAGGGAGTCGGCATCGAGATCAAGTTGCTCGTAATCTTTCCTGATTGCTGTCTTCTGTTCCTCGGTTTGACGAGGTCCAAATCGAGATGCTTGCGGCTTGTAGTTGAGGTGTGGGACGACATCTTCCAGATAGCTAAGGGCAATCAGAAGGAGATTCAAACAACGACCTACTGATCAGTAACAGGATGTGTGAATCCTGGTATAGTGAGACTTGGACAACCGTTGAAGTATTCTATATCGGTTAAAATATGCCATTCCCAACGAAGACTCACTGATGAATATCTGCTCTAAACAAAGGGTCAGCGTTGTCCTCACAACAACCACCAGGAACATGGATTCGAGTTTCCCATCATTGGTTCTCGCTGCTCTCTCCGAGGATTTACGAAACTATCAAAACAGACTCACCATTAATAGTAGCAGACATGAGAATCACCTAAAGCATCAGTTCCAAACCACCATACCACCCACCTTGATATTCTTATTTCGTTCCAGTAAATCCCTCAACAAACAAATCAACAAATCCGTATCAACCCCCCGTTCATGAGCCTCATCAACGACAACATGACTAACCCCGAGTAAATCACTGTCCCCACTCCCAAGTCGACGAAGTACCACACCGGTAGTACAAAACAATAATTTCGTATCGTTAGAAGCTCTACGTTCACCTCTAATAGCGTAGCCAACGGTTTCCGGTTTTTTGTCCACATCTTCCATACGTTCTTGGGCGACTCTGGAGGCGACTCCCATCGCTGCTACTCGTCTTGGTTGAGTTACTATAATGTTGGTAGATGCTCCTCTGCCGTTTTCGATCTCGTGATCTAGAATGAATTGAGGGAGTTGAGTACTACGAGGTCAGCTTGGCTAAAACGACGTTTATTACCTTTTCCCGCAACCTGTCTTTAACACTATCAGCAAAGTCTTTTGACTGCCATTCACTCACCTCTCCAACCACAACCATGACCCGATTAGTCTCCAACAACGAAGTGATGTTCCCCCTCTCCTTCCAAGCAGGTAATTTCATCCTGTCCTCCAGAACACTCTTATATCCCGGAGTCTCAAACATAGTTTTCTGAACTTTCCTCGCAGCCTCATGATCAGCTTCACTGAAGAATCTCCGCTTTATCGATTCCTTCATCCGCCTAGCCCCCTTGTTCTTAGCAACCACCTGTTCAGGAATAATATCTTCGACCTTTGGCACGAGAAATTTCGTAACCTGCCCAACGTCAGGTGGATTAGCTACCACGTCGTCGATAGTCGTTTCTAGATATTCGACCATACTCAAAACTGCACCCCCTGAACCAGATTCTAGAACGGATCTCAAATCGTGTCGATCAGGATCCCTAAATTGTCGAAGTAGTTGAGCATGAAGATGTAACCTAATATACGAAGGTAAAGTTTTCGAAGTAAGATAGAATGATGGAGGATGAAATGGATATTGAGGTGACGGGTATGGTGAGTTGGAATCCAAAAGTATATGCAACGATAGGTCGTCATTCGTCGATTCTGATTGAACATGAACCGAATATTCAGTCGATGAAATGACTGTATACCTATCGCCTAAAACGGCTTCCAAAGCCATCAACTCTTCTTGTCGATTAATCTCCCTCTCTTGAACCGCCATCTCATCCCCCGAAAACCCATTTCCATATTCCGTAAAACCCCAACCATCCTGATCGACCTCCCAACCACATAACCTTCTTCCCAAAAGGTCCAAAGCAGTTGATTCAGTATCGTCAACCTCTAAAACCGTTTCAACGGCTTTCCTGGGGAAACCAGCTTTCTTAACTAATTTATCAACTAACCATCCCTTGACCAAAGCTGTTTTCCCGCCGTTGGAAATCGACGCTCCCGTGATGAAATCTGCTGAAGACGCTGAAGGTCTGTAGCGAGGTGGTAAATCGTCTTCAGGTAGATGTAGGAGTAACCATTCAATTGCTGCTTCGAGTGGGGAGAGGATTGATAAGGCTAAAACGAGTGGATCGGATGTTGATGAAGATGAAGAATGGAGTCTGGCGTTAGCAGCTGAAAGTGCTGAAAGTGCAGAGTTGATGTGAGAAGGTCGAAATTTTAGATTAACAAGTTGAGTGTTGAGCGTGGTAAGATCTAACGAAGGTGTATTGACTCCTGAAGGACGAGTTGAGGTGGTAGCTGAAGTTTCTCTTGTAGCTTCGAGTACAGCAGATGGGAAACGTTGCATCATCTAAGCCAAATTCAGACTCAACAATCAAGAAAAAAAACCACTTACCTTCCTAACAGTACCCTCAACAGTTTCTCTTAAACCAGGAGCCATCCTGACTTCAGGAGCTCGTTCCCATTCATAACCCCCACCACCAGTATTCCCAACCCTAGAACTGCCCTCACCATTTTGAACATTCGTAATCTCCTTCTCCTTCTCTTTCCTTTTAGCTTGTCTCGTCTCAACCTCCTTCTTAGCTGCAAAAGGATCAGGTGAATATTCCCATTGTTGATGGTCCGCCGAAGCAGCTTTCTCAGCAGTCAACGTAGTCCAATAAGGTCGAATTGAGGGTGGTAAAGTCAAAGCCATTGGGAGATGGGAATTGAACTAAAAATCAAGTGTTCAATGGAATTCCTTTTCACGATTAGATGGACCTACTCGAAATAAAGCATAGGTAGCAGCATAATGTTTAGCCTCTATCGCAGTCCCAATCTCAAGTGGTGTATGAGGTCTCAAAACCACACTATCCAATTCATAGATATTCTTACTAACCCGTTTCTTGAGCGTCACACTTCCAGTAAAAGTTTCAGGATTGGATCCACGATTAGGTCTCTACCGAAACAACATCTTCAACTCTGAAATCAAACGTAAAATAAAACGATTTACTTACAGAATCAACAATAGGCCGTTCCCAACCCATCTTCTGACATTTCTCGTTCAAAATCTGTATAGGCGTTTTATAGCCAACTGGAAATAAAGGTGGTGGACGAGGTGGTCCTTCTGGGATCGGCGTTCCATCTTTGTCTTTACCTTTGGGTTGAGATTGGATAGTCGGTTTAGATGAGTTACCAGCGTTCCCTGATCTGACGACGTTAGCTGGACGTCGTTTTGGTGCCATCAGGTCGTGTTTAGAGATATAGTTGTTTACCAAGAACGAAATTAAAAGTTTGAAATGTAGAGACTAGCCGAAATTTATTTTCGGCTTCGAAGGCTGGCTTCGATGACAACAAGATATGCTTTACATAGCAATACGGTACGAATTACAATAAATATATCTACCAAAAAAAGTCCAACGAACCACCCCTACTCCAGAACATCAGACAAAGAAACCAAATTGTTACCTTCATAACTGAAAGGTCCCAAGTCGTCAACACCGTCATGATGATCATCTCCCTGCTGATCATGCTCATGCTCATGATCAAGCTCTTCACCGTTGGTCTCCGTTCTAGCCTTTTTCTCATCATGACCAACACCGTCATTCTTTCTTTTCTTAGTTCTTTTAGTCGAACCGTTAATCTCCTCATCTACCTCCTCTTCGTACAAACTCCCCAAAACACCTGTCTCATCGATTTCAGCCAATGTCGTAGGTCCAGAATCAACATCGACGTCGACTCCAACGAGTGAAGGATCGAGTACACCACCTAAATCATCGTGTACTGGAAGCATCAACTCATGTTGTTGCTGATGATGATGATGGCCTAATCCTAAATCAGTCCCATTGGGATCATAAGGATCAGTTGGATCCTGTTGATTTAAATCCCTGACTAAACCAGCCAACCCAGCTAGACCAGCTAAACCACCTGGTAAACCCAATGTAGGATCGTTTTCGTTTTCCATCAAATTCGATGATTCATGATCGATACCCTCGTCCAAATGAGTGATAGGTTCGTTGATGTCATAAATCCCTGATGCGAGAGCAGCAGCGTTTCTCTGAGCTCGTTCTCTCATTTCTTTAGTTCTTCTTCCAGGACCACGACGTCGAACCGATTCGTCGTACGAACATGTCAAATGACGTTTAGCACAATGAGCGCAAGATGGTCTGATACCATCGCATCTGATCCAAGTGGTCAGTTATCTCCACGAAACCTTATAGGATTGACTCACTTCAACTTTCTACCACGACAGAAATGACAAGCAAGCACCAATTTCTTCGAAGTAGGAGGTAACGGAGGATATTGACCATTGTTCTGACCATCGTCTCCACCTCCTGACCCAGATCCAGAACCCGAACCAGCACCATCCCCACCACCCGGATAACCACCTCCTAACCCACCGTCATCACCTCCATAACCTTCATGACCACCGTCACCGTTCCCATTCCCATCGCCCATTGAACCACCCCCAGCCTCCCAGCTATGGTACGAATCACCACCCTGATCACCAGATCCGTTACTGGCGGTGGTTGTCACCCTGTAATCACCTGCAGGTAATTGAGGGAACGATTCGGTGGGTACACCGTTTTCGTGGAATGAAGGAATGTTCATCCCTGAATTAGGGATTTGTAAAAGCGGTGATGAGTTGGTATCATCACTGTTCAGATTAATATCGCCGTTGATGGACGATTCGAAAGAGTATCTATGTCTCATAGAAAGAACAGGTGAATAACTGGGACCAGGTTCAGTTTTGACACCATTGTTATCCCATGACAATCCTCCATTGTGACCAGGATGACCGTGCGCAAATCTGTTCACAGACGGAGTTGAACCAGGTTCTGAGAAAGAGGGTGAAGTGTCGTAAGCGACTACAGGAGTTTGCAAACGATGATTGGTGTCCACAACAGGATTATTCATTTTCGGTGTTACTGGGATAGACACCTGACCTGAATTGCTAGAGCTGACTGAAGAAGATAAACCGGGAGTTGTGACTTCGTTAGGAAGTTTCTGGTAAGACTGAGTACCGTAAGATGGAACACCATATGATTCAGATGTAGTAGTGTTCCAAGGATACCCACTTGAGTTCTGAGAACGATAAGTGGGTGACAAAGTTAAACCTTCAGTAGCTGGACCGTGAAAGACTGTTGCTGAAGTAGGTAGACTCCAGCCAGGAGGAGGACCAGATAGAACCACAGGGGATGACACGACTGGTGGAGCTCGCATGGCAGAGGTAGGAGGTGGGTACATGGGATGGAAATTGGTGCTGGCGGCAAGATCACCAAAGGCGTTACCTTGAGGATATCGAGATAAACGATTGACGTCAGTTGATGTCGCTTCTCGATTCACGTTTTGATAAGGATTGAAAGTCGTCTCGTTATCAGAACTTGACCAATGGCCAGAAGCCGTCAACTGATAATTCGAGGTATACGGATAAGTAGGTCCAGTCGTTCCCAAATCTGAACCAGACTGAACAGGGTTTTGAGACGATTGATAACCACGATTCGATTCAAATCCAGAACCCGCTTGTTTAACCTGTGAGACCCTCGCGTGAAATTCGTTGTTCATCATGATTTTCGTTTGCTGGAGTCGCATCATAGTTTGATAAGCTTCTTTATCAAGATCTTGCGATTTGAGTTTGAAAATGTTATATTCAGCAGCTAGTTTGGCGTCGAGAAGTTGTTGGAATCTGGAATTCGTACGTGAAGTCGTGACTGGTGGTCGGAGGGAGGTATCTACTCCCATTGATTGGGCTTGAGCTTATAGCGTTTGATCAATATCATGGAATGTTGATATAGAGAAGAAAAGACATACCGATTCCCACATCATAGATGTTCATCTCGTTACCAAACGAAGGTACAGAAGATGTCAAATAAGCATCAGGTTGTATTTTGATGTTGACATTCGAAACTGGATCGTACTGGAAGGACGTGTTGTTGATTTGTTCGCCGTTGTTCACGTCGTTCGTAGGTCTAGTTGAAGACCAATACATCTGGGGTGTTGTCATGGTGATTCCTCGAAATCTCTCTTAAACGAGCAAGTCCAAGTCTTGATATCGATGATGTTGTTGTTATTGATGGTTTTGATGCCGTGAGAAAAAGAGATCCCGTTAAGTTGAGTGGTTGGGGGGTGAGTTTTGTTGAAATGTGGAGTGATAACTCGCTGAGCTGAGAAGAAGAGTGTTTGTGAGGCTCACCTTTCAAGTGATCTGTATGAGGTGAAGAGGGTACTTGTTGAATGTTGATTGTGGAATGTTGAATGTAAGTAAACTAAGTAAGATGGAAGAAGGGCGACGATGTTTGTTTGGTGGTGAGACGGCCTAGTTTTTGACGTGGTACAGTGAATCAACCAATCAGAAGCCGAGTTTGTGGTCTTTCTCACTACTCGTATACATTCATACATTTCGTTAGATACTGCTAATGATACTATCATTTTATCCATAGCTAACAGAAGCTATGCTAATCATACCCAGCTATAACTAACAACCATATACCCCAGGCCAATCACGAGCCATACAGACTAAAACTCAAACAAAAACTAACCACCAAAAATCATAAAACTAACTACTCGAAATCTGAAAAAGGCTACATCCACACAGTTTTTTATACTTTTTCCTGTTTCTGTTTCTCTTCCTTTCTCTGAAAACAATGCTCATCGTCGTGTTTTATTTTTATTTTATTCGGTTGTTCCCTATGCAGAAGCGGTTGCTGCGGCACCAACTGATGATTGAGCAGACTAATTTATGTCAGCTCGTGTTCGATGTTGTATCGACAAAACTCACCAAATCAGGGGTGATTCTCTTGCTTCTCTTCGATTGATAATCCTTGATTGCAGCGGTGATAGCGTCCTCAGCCAACATCGAGCAATGAACTAAAAGAAAAGATTGATATCAGACGTCTAACCCAAAACTTTCAAAGGGAGATATGACGAACGTTTAACTGGTGGTAGACAGAGTTCCTTGGCGATATCGGTGTTCTTGACAGCTCCAGCTTGTTCAAGTGTCATACCCTTAACTCTCTCAGTCATGTATGAAGAAGAAGCGATGGCCGAACCACATCCAAAAGTCTTGAATTTGACTTCAGAGATGATACCTAGAGACAGTGTTAGTTAAACCCTTTGATGTCAAAAAGAGAGGATTTACCATTATCATCGACTCTGATTTGGAGTTTCATGACACTGAAAATTATTATCAATACATGAAAAAATGGGAAAGAAAAGTGTCGAAATCGGTTATGGGAAATAATAACTCACTCTCCACAAGCTAAACCAATGCGTTAATAACAATATAAAAATTATGACAGAAACAACATACCTGGTGCACCAACTAAACCAGTTCCAACATCAACATCGTTCTTAGGTAAGTTACCGACCTAAAAGAAAGAAGTCAGAAAACAATTTCATCTAAATTGAAAATAGATCGAGTCGGGAATGAAAAGAAGGGTCCCCAAAAAAAAGAGAGAAATTTTAAAACGAACATTTCTTGGATTTTCATAATGGTCGATAACCTGTTCAATAGGTTGTCAGTATATCCTGTAACTGAATTCGATCGAATGATGAATTATAAAACTGACCTTCTCGTGATAACCTCTCTTCGCCACTTGGAAACCAGAGATTAGAGGTCTTGCAACAACTCTTCCAGCTGTTGGTCTAACGAAAGAAGATGAAGCTATTGAAGCGGTACGTAAAGCTGATCTCATCATTGTGGTTGTGGTTGGGATGTGTAGTTGTGTTGTTGTATTAAACTACTTATTGTTGTTGAATAGAAGTGACTTGTAGTTTGTTGGTGATAAATTTAATTGTTGCTTAGTAGCATTAGCTTACGCAGATGAGCGGCTCATATCTGATAAGTGGAGTGTTTTCGGTGTTTTCGGGTTTAATTAAAGTGTGGCACAAATACGTCACTGTGTGTGGCGATCATGTACAAATGCAAGTACAAGTAGCTTTGAAACGGAAATCAAACGAAGCATTGCTTCCAGCTGAAATAGAAAGTACGGCCAAAGCTCAAGACCATTAACAAGAGTAAGTAATGTACATAAAGGACTCATTCGTCTTCACAATAACAGCAGAAATGGTTTGTATACACATTCGACAGTTCACATTATTCAACCATGTTTCAAGCAGTACCAATCCAAGTGAGATTCTAGAAAGTGCAAGATTAGTCTTCGATCGTCCTCTGAAAGTCAAAACTTACCTCAGGATACGGACAATAACGCCAAAATCCTGCATACCGTGGACCCCAAAGGAACTAACGTACCCTTTATCAGCACAAACACCCTTTCCTTCCCGTTCCTGTAAAAGAGCAAAACTCAAAACTCACCGGTATCAACAACCTCCTAACAGGGAACGGAACTGGGATTTGAATTTTACAAATCGACATAGGCATTGAAGCTTGATCAACCGGTATCAGCTCAGCAATGTCCTAACAATTGATTAAAAACTTCAAAAACCTACCATAAGCACTGCACAAGAACCAAGCCGGATCATAACTCTGTAAATGTTTCTCAACCATCAAATCGATAACCTTCAAATTCTTCTCTCCAACTTCCTCAATAAACCCAGAATCCAAAGTTTTGACTTCATCAACCAGATGATCGAGTAAACCGGGAACATAAGTTTTCATATATCTTCGTAAACCTTCTGGATCAAATGGTTTAGTGACGTCCAATCCAGAAATTTCTTTTACGTTTAATGATAAAACTTCTGGTGGGGGGATGGGGACAGGTGAGAGTTTTGGTTTTGGAATAAGGTTCTCTCGAGTTTGACGGAGATAGAGCCAGGTGACTTCTAGAGCTTGATGGAATACTGCATGTTGTTCTACGTTTATTGCCATCGTTCCCTAAAACATGGTTTCAGTTTTTTTACTGAAGAAGATTGAAGGGGAACATACAGTTTGAGCAGCTTTTTCGAGAGCAGGGAAAACTTCAGTTTCTGGGTTATATGTTAATCTCATTTCTCGGATTAGCGAAAGTTCCGGAACTCACCTTCGAAATGATGATGAGCCCAAATCTGATATAAAGCGATTTCAGCGAATCCAAGGAAATTATCAATGTCGTCGTGTTCAACTGCGAATTCTGCAAACTGTGTAATCGTGGAATACGTCAGTTGATATTTATGAAAAGAATGATGGAGACCCTTCAACTTACTAGATATATTCTACCAAACAAATCTCCAAGGAATTTATGAACCCCTGCCATTTGATCACTACTCCATGTCATCAATCACTTGTCAAATTCTGTTGATGATACCAGACTTACCCCCAAGCGACTTGCCAAGCACCAGTTTTACTCATATCAGCATGTTCATCAAGATACCTAAAGGACCCATCAATGCGTTTCCCCACACGATCATGCTGTTTGAGAGCTACGAGGACGGAACCCACTTGAAAACATTAATTCCGTGTTCGTTGGTAAAAGGGTTATCTGGTGTTGGGGTTGGGAGAGGATGAGCTGACATGCCTCAAACAGAAAAATATGATAAAATCAATATGTTACTCGTTGAAACGTTTCCCACACTGTTACCAAGTATCAACAAACATATACCTGAGTTACATGCACCAGTCAGTACTTGTCCGACGGATACACTTGAAGAGAATAATCTCGGGGCGTCATACAGGCACATACAGTACACAATCCTTCGTCCTCATCCTGCCAATGAGACCATAAGTCAATTGTCATGAATTTCTTGGCAGAGATGACATTACGTTATTACTGTACGACATAACTTCGGAAAGAAACTTTTCTAGGTAGTACCAGCAAAAGTAAGATTCTATTTCACCGTGCTTTAGACTACGATTACCCATCAACTACTTACGCTATACCAGTGCAAATCGAATTCTGGAGTGATACAAATTCAGCGCCACTTTATATTTTATTGAATGTACTCGTACTGTACCAGCACAGTATATACTATTAGAATTTGAGGTGACATTTGCGTGTAGGTGACGAGAAGGAGTCGATATCTTCAAAGGAAATAGAATTCGAATGATCAACTACTCATCCAGTCAAGACCGAGTATTTCATCGTTCGCGTGTCCAAGACGTACCCAATAACAGTTAAATCAGACACAGGCAGGACCACATCACACCGTACATCATAACCCCATCCCAAGCAATTTATCACCCTTACAACCCCAAGCCACACAATAATGACTAAGAACCAATTTCAATTCCTCAACTTCATCCAACATTTCCAATTTCGATATCCTAACTACGTCAGCCGTTGTGAAACATGAAAACCAAAAACAAGGAAACCTACCGTTGAAGTTCGATTGATGGGATCACGTTCTCACGTATTTCCCATAGTGATTTGGATCCTGCTTGAGAGAAGATCCCGGAACCTAATTCTTCGGCTAGGAATCTTTGGGCTTGGGATTGGGGTGTTGGGAAGGGTGATGAGCCTGGTAGACTTAGATGTCTTGACTGTGATTTAATTTTAGTATTTGATACCAGAGTTGTTTTACTTGACTCACTGCGAGATTACGTTTCATCACTCGACCAAAAGCGTCTCTAATTCTGGACTCAATATTTATACCTCCACCTGAATCCGGAAGTACTCACTCCAGTCCACACATCTCATAAACCAATCCAACACAATGATCAAACCTCTCGCCGAACCATTGTATAACCCGCTTAGATTCCTCGGGTTGCATATAACAGAATACGCATTCCGCCAAGAAAAGCGTAGGAAGTGAAACATCCAGTAAAGGTAATAAATCACTATCCAATGGACTGTTCGTGGGAGACGAAGATTGTCGAAGATCAATCGGTAGCAGTGTATACAGATCTGACGAAAGTTGAGTTCCACCTTTAGAAATTACATGAGGTTTCTCCAGATCTTTGCGGGATGGTGATGTAGATTCTGGATCCGCTTGGGAAGCATTTGGAACCTGATTTGTGTTTCTGCTTTTAGACTTTTTTATTAGATGCTGTGATAGTTTTGATGATCTGACTATTCTTTGAGCTTTTGGTGAAGTCAAATGAGGGAAATCAAGTTCCACATAATGATGTAAATCCGGTACGTCGTTACTCGACTGAAACACACAAATCAGTAAAATCTTACCTATCAGAATCAAGCAAAAGAATCTCACCATCAACCTCCAGAATCTAGTATCACTACCCGCACCAAGACTGACGATCTGTTTCCCACCCCTAGATAAAAACTGATCAACAAGTTGATCAATAGCAAAAGTTCTATGATGGGTTCCGACGTTTATTAAAGGGGGTTTCCGATTCGTGTTCGAATAAGAATAAGAATTGGGTCCTGGACCTGCTGATGCCATTGAGATATTTGGTTTGTAGAGTAACGAGACGTATGGATCTGATAGATAATTTAAATTCACCGCTGATCTAATGGATTTTTTTTCAAATTGGTTATGGAATCGGTGTGAAAGAGGTTTACTTACAGCCTTGATGCAGCTGCATCATCATCTGTTGATCTGATTGCGTCGTCTGGTGTTATTACAAGAGATCTTTGCTTTGGTGGTAACATTTTTTGTTTTGTCTTCTGGTGGTATTCCCAGTTGAAGTTGGAATGAAAGGTTCAAACAAAAACAACGAGGAGCGGAGCCCCAGGATGATCTCGGCTGACTATAAGCCGATAGCTTTATGAAACACTCATTGGTCTCTGTTACTTCGTACAATGACGGTCATCTAAATTCCCTTTTTCCACCTTTCACCGACAGCTGCATATGTCTGTCAGTCTTAGCCTGATGAAAAAGATCGACTGCGATTCGGATATATAGGAGATAAACGGAGTTGAAAAGGAGTTTTTGTTCAATCTGATAAATGAAACTTTAGTCACGATCAAATCAATCAATCAAAGCACTCCATCAATCAATCACAATTTCGCCTAGAGCAAAAGTCAAGACAATGAAATTATCTACGAACGTTTACAACAGACTCAGTATAGCACATGACGACTGTCTACATCTGCGGACTTAATTGAAATCACTCACAAAACATATTTAACGTACGGTATACGGTCCGACTTGTCGAAGTGTTTAAAACAGCCGCCACGGTCAAGAGTGGAGTTGTGTATCAAATAGAGTTGTGACCCAATCCAATCAACTAGATGTGAACACAACACACATTCAATCCATCAGAATGACCTGACCTGACCTCGCTTAACGAGTCGCAATTTGAACGGCGATCAACATTTCGTCAGCCAGGAGGCAGCGAGGACTCGCCTCGAGGCTAAAGGACCGTTTCCGTTTCGTTCAAAGGAATTCAAGAACAAAAAGATAACTGGATGATACGATACGTTACTTCAAGCTTTCACTTGACTGCGACTTACCTCTTTAGTGTTTAAACCGATATTCTTACTTATTCCAGTATATCACTTACCTTTTTCGGGTGTGGTCTCTTCGGACTAAAACATTCATCACCATTAACACTAGATGTGGAGCTACCATTCATCCCTCAAGGGGTAGGAATATTGTCACAGGGCTATGTCTTTTGTGTATCAGACAGTATTGTCTACAGTACCTCTACCTCTGATCTGCTACCGGCGGTACTGTATGGACTCGTACTCGTCCATCGAATACCGATTTATCTGGAATTCAAGTAGTCGATTCGGAATGGAAAGTTTACCGCCCCCCTACCTCACCTCCTTAGCCTCATGTTTTTGATTGCCTCATCTCACTTACTTGTCAACACTGACAAACCACAACTAACAAATTCACTAACTTAACTATTTGATATTCATCATTCCATTTCCACCTCTTCATTTTCTTCCCCACCATCTTTTTCTTGCCACTCATGCTTTTTTTATACATCAACACTAATCAATCAAGTCTTCACTACTTTGTCAACAACTACTCACACGTAGATTACCTTTCCATCATTTGCCACCACTCTGTTTGCTGACATCGACACCAACATCAACGCTAACAAACTATATCACCATCGAGTAATTATATAAGATAATTACACAGCTTCCTGTTCCCTCACCTCAATCGATCACAACATCTCCTGGTTCACTTACACAAAGGTAGTCCTTCCTTTCTCAAAGATATATTTCCTAAAAAACCAACCCCTCAACCCCTTATATCTCATCCCCACCAGCGATCCCCCTCAAAGATCAAAAGCGGTTGACAAGTATATTTCAAGAGATATATCGAAACAGGAAATAAAAACTATTGGGAAAGTATAAGAAATTCTTAAAAGTTGAATACCAAATCCAGAGTGGGTCTTCTTTTCTTTCTCTTCCTATTCTTCACCTGATTGATTTTTCACCTTCGTCACTGGATCTTTTTCCATTTATTAAGCATATATAATCCTTTCATCTCCACATTGTCATCCAAACGTTCAGTCGTCTTGACAAATCGACATTCCTTCTTTGTTATCCCCTCAATCCCTTTCTCTTAGTTCTCATTATAGTTGTACTTGTTGAATCCATCGGTCACTAATCTGAACCACTATCACAGGAAACGATCACGTCCCTTTTGTTGCTCCCGAGAACCAGAGACGTCATCCACACACTCCAACCTTTTTGCGATACCTTTAAACCGGTTGAAGAAGTCAATCAACACCTTCTGAGAAGTAAGTGACGTCGTGTGTGCTACCCATTCTTGATCCTTATTGATGTCAACCATCCCTTGATAGATCATTCAATCGCATCATTGACTCCGACAAACCATACCCATACTCATCTACCAAAAATGTTGAAGAGAACACCTACATGGGCTGTCGACGGTCCAATCATCAACAAAAATCTACCAACCTTCAAATCAGAACCCCAAGACCCCTACGTCTCACCAGAAGAATCACCTATCGAAGATTCAAACGAATTGTCAGACCACAACGATCCATTCCACTGTAAACCTTTCAAACAGTTCAAACCGCAACCCAAGAATTTCCCGAGAGGTTATCCTTTCCCACCGCCACCACAAGGATACTATGAAACTCGACCTCTCAACAGAGATTCAACCGTACCACCTACAACTTGTGATTACGAAAACGAAAACGAGAATGAAAACGGTATAATCTTACCTATAGGTGGTGATTTCCCTCGTCAAATTAATCGTCTTCAACCAGATGATCCTTTTTGGTATAACCCTCATATAAGGAATTCAGGTTTGGGTGTTCAAACTCATTCTCATTCTAGAGGTGGTGGAGGGGGAACAAAGGGTAGACCGAAAGTTAAACCTCCGAAAAGAGTCGAAGGGAAACAAGCTACTTTTTTGACAAAACTTTATTCGTAAGTCTCTTCATTAATTGCAAAAATGTAATCTAATTTCATCTGTAGCATTCTGTAAGTGTGTCGTTACATGTATGTAAACGTGGATACTAACTTAAACAAAGCTCGCAAGAGGATTATCATCATGTAAGCTCAGCTTCGTTGAACCCGATTTTAGCTTACACCTGTTCAGATTATGCGATGGGACGACTCAGGTCAAGTCATTATCATCGAACGACCTGGAGAATTGGCAGAGAAAGTTTTACCACTGGTGTACCGACAAACCAGGTTCGCCAGTTTCTCGAGACAGTTGAATGTAAGTGGCATATTGAGTAAAAGGGTATAGTCTAACGATTGAATAGATCTACGGCTGGATGCGTAAAGTCAGCCTTCGTCACACGGAACGAGGTGTCGTCGATCCAGACGCTAGCACATGGTGTAAGTGAAAGCAGACCACTCCGATTCAAACTTACACGCACCAGCACACCCCAATCTTCATCGAGATTCAACTCGAGAGGAGATAGCAGGGTTCAAACGTAGAGTCCCACCTCGACCTTCCCAATCTCGAAAAGGAGCTATTCAGAACGATGAACTTCTCTCACAAACTTCAGAATCTGAAAACAGTCCGGCGGCCTCACCACCAGACGCTTATCAACCACTGTTCGATGATGTCAAAGACAGTCTCCGTAACAACATCGGAGAAAGTTCACCTGATTCCCTTGATCTAGAACTTGATGCTGAGGAAGGGATCGATAAACAAGGTTACCCTTTGGAGAGATTACCGCTTTACGCCAATTCAGTCTTCAGTTTGCCACCTCCAAAACTTACCAAACTTGATCGTGAATCAGATTCACCCGATGAATTTGGGGATCAATCAAAACCAATCCCGATTCCTAAGACGGCGCCAGCTCAAACGATTGGTTTCTTTCCAGACAACAAGATTCAAGTTAAACAAGGTCACAAACGTACCAGAAGCGTTCAGAATGAACCGCCAACGGCGACGTTCACGCCGTCTTCACCTTTGGCTGGCGAACCAATGACATTTGATGATATCACTCATTCGAACGTTAAATCAAAGGATTCAATGAAGTTACCCGAAAGCGATCAAAGTGGACCATGGGTTAGAAGAGGTTACACAGATATCTCGAATCATTTCTATCTCCCTAATCAAACCCAACATCATCTTCAATATCATCATCAAAATCAAGCTATTTCTTTACCAAACGGTTTCGGTGAACATTTCTTACACAACCTATCTTTACCATCTTTACAAACTGGGTTCCAAGTTCAAGTCCCTTCACAAATCTCACCAGGTTCTTCTTATCCATTCACTGGTTTAAGTGACGATTCGAATCCCAATTCAAGCGGTTTTCAATCTCAATCTCAATTACAGTCTCACCCGCCTACCACTGTTTCACCTGGAATATATCAATCTGGGTTCTCACCTAAATCCATAGATCGAAATCAATTCCTTAATCAACAATCAAACTATTTTAAATCCAACCATCGTCATCACAACCACCACGATCATCGTCATTCATACTCCCATTCACATTCTCATTCACATCCGCATCCATATCCATTGTTCTCCGGTATCAACCCGAAATCGAGATCAAACTCTTTCAGTGGTCCAACAGGGATAGTTGGAATCGGTTTGATCAACGGTGGGAATCAATCTAACGGTATATCAAAGAATGAAAGAAGATCTTCGATAGGTAAATCACCTTATTCACCACGTATGAAGCCGATCGGTGAGAACATCGTATCGTCATCGATGAATCATCTGCCCAACCAAAATCAAATGGGATTCGATTCATTCTTCAAATCGCCACCACCTTTATCATTCAAAATCCCTCACGATCACCAACACGATCAAGGTACCAGAACCAAAGATAAAATCCATGAAATCGATATGGACACTGATAAAATCCAAGACCATCCGATGGATATCGATGGTCGACAGGATGTACATGGATTATCTAACGAGAACAAAGGTGGCAATGAGATTAACGATTTACCGAGTACGGGTTTGAGAGATGATAGTATCCATCAACATCCTTTTATTAGTATTTTGAATGATAGTCGTCATCATGGTGATGACGAGGATGATGGGAATGGGAATGGTTTAGGTATGGAGATTGAAGTTTCTGGTTCTAGTTGACGAGCGACAGTTTTGATTTCCTTTCTTTATTCATACATGTCTCTCTGTGATTATCTCTCTAACTATATCGTTCTTTCTATTCTTGCTTCATCTCCTTACCTCTTTGTTCACCGTACATGATCTATCTTGATACCCCTGAAATCAGCTTAAATTTATTTTTCAGTCCTTGAATTTACTTTATTTGTATAATATAACCTATATTTTAGTCCTTTTATTACAGTAGTGATGTATTTTCAATCTATATCTAACCTGTTTCGTTAGCTTTACATCCATGATAACGAGTACAAACGGATGATGACCTAGGTCACAACTTAAGTGAATCCATATGCCTATGATACTGTACGTACGAGTACAAAAGATACAAACCATTCAAATAACTCGAAGAATACTAAAAAATATACTTGTACAGCGCACCTAAATCCAAGGTTCTCATGCACCCGTCTCCTCAACCTCCAAACTCTTCCTAACAACCTCCAAAAAAATCGATTGATCATTAGCCACAAAACTGCCTGGTTGAATATGATCCAACAATCGTTTCCTATCGTTAACCTCTAAACTTTCTAATCCAAGATTCTTGAGTGCTAAAACGATATATGATCTGAGAGTTGTCGTCAGTGAAAGTGGCTACAATTGATTGGTAGCTCGACTTACAGAACGGTAGTCTCTTTTATATTCAGATCAACAGCCATTTTTGGAATCTCGTTACCTTGTTTAAACAATTCGAAAGCTCGACTTTGGGAGGGTGTCGGTTGTTTCTTATACACTTTGGTTACTGATTCCGTATTCAAACCATTAACATTCGGATTCAAAGGTGTTATCACAGAACCACCTAAATCTGTCGAACAAGATCGTAAATCAATTTCAGTTTCAGCGATTTCCGAAAGATATTTCAAATGTCTGAAAATCATATACGAAGCGTAGACATCATCAGCGGCGTCTAAAACGTCAAATCGATCAACACCAAACTTTTGATGAAACTGAAGAGTAGATTCCAAACCTACACTGAATCTGTTCCTCTGTTAGTTTTTGACTCCAATCACTACGTCTAACCTCCCCTTTGAAAAGATCGCAACCAAGATACCATTGACAGAGTTTCGCCATTGATATTAAAGTGTTTCCGGGTCCCGTACTGATTGGATCAATCTTACGTGCTAGTTGTGATAATTCTAATAATGATTTGGGTGATGATTCAGGTGGGAAGAGGTTTGGGAAATCTCTCGTTAGTTTCGAGCCGTCACCTGGGAAGTAAGAGCAAATCGTCAGTAAACGACTTCACTTGTTGTATCAAGCTATACAATGAGTTAATAAAGTTGTTACTTACCTCTAACGTTGACACCGACTTTATAGATCTTTGGATCATTCACGAGATCAACGAGACATTGAGGCGGTTCTAAGAAAAGCAGCAGGAAATCAGGATCCGTAAAAATCGGTAAAACAGCACCCAAAACACTCACCAACCATCCCATTCAAATGAACAAGAATAATCAAGTTCTCATCACAAATCTGAATCAAGGCAGTTTTCAATTCCTTGAACTCCCATTTCTTGCCATTGAAAACCCCTCCAACAGGGACACTTTTCGTTTTCCCATCTTTATCAATCTGTTTTTTCCAACCTGCCGTTGGCCATTCCATGTCGAAACCTATTACCTCTGATTTCAAACATGAGATCAGATCTTTTATTTCATCTTTGTTGGTTGTGTAGACTACTTTTGGAGGTTGCGTGGTAGTGCGTTTGAACATTGGTTTGTAAGTTTTGTAGTTAAACAATGGATATTGTTCTAAGGTTTTAGCTGCTTGAGTCGTATTTCTGTATATTGAGGATTTGCTCATCGATGATTTTGAAGGTCTCTCCGATTCAATCTCCAAAGTTTCGATTCTTTCAACAACTTCTTCCAGATCAATCTCGACTTCATTCCCACGGTCATCGACAAACCTCCCAGAATCTCTTTCTTGGCTATCATCAAAAATCGAAATGTCACCTTGCGAATCACCATTCGTAGTCGTACTCGTGGCCGTTGTACCAGATTCCGAAGTCGAACTATAATGAGCGACCATCCTGGGTCGTTGAGAACTAGGTAAACTCTTAGCTCTCACTGTGATGTTGACGTCTTGAGAACCAGCGAAGAAAGGATGTAATCTTGTGAATTTAGGGGGTGTATTTGCCGTCCGTGGGATTGGGGAGGAATAAGTTGGTACACCCCTTGGTCTGGGTAGTTGTTTCTTCGGAGAGGGAGAGGGGGAGGATGACGAGATGGATATTGGACTTGATGAAGAACCTGAATTTCTGTTTGGTGTTGTTGGTGTCTGTGTGCGTGGGCTCCTTTTATCACTTGTAAGTATGAATCATCATCATGGAGAGAAAGAACTGACCTGATATCATCACTGAAGACCACTCTGGATCCAGTCCAAACCCCAACTGATTTCGCTACTTCGACATCAAGATCTATGACTGTACGTGCTAATTTCATTCTCGATCCCTCTGACATGTTAACATTGGATGGGAAAGAGGATTGGACGGATTCGTGATCACTACGAGATTTGTTATATGGATAGGTTATTGTTGTTTGATAAGATGACGATGCTAAGAATCTAAGAAGTTGAAGATGTGGAGATGAACTTTTAATTCCAACGGAAATTGGGATTGACATTGGCATTTAATGGACGACAAGGCAATGGCTAGAGTAAGCAGTCAAGACAGACATCAAAACATGATTATGGGTATGAGTAGAATAAGTATGAACTGGGAATAACGGTATGACTGTAAGTCATCAAGCGAAGATGAACGCCCAATGCACAACCCCCAAATCGAAACACAAGGAGATAATCAATGCCATTTTCCTTTCCATATCGATTCCGTTCCATGACCCAACGTTACCTCCTCTGAACCTGTTGAACCCTCTTATCACCTTTCTCCATCCTAGCTCTCAATTTCGCCTGTTTCCTCGATTCACCTTTCTCCTCCTCAACAGGAACTTCACCCACTGGAGCAGTCGACGATCGTTTAGGACCAAATAGGGATGGTAAGAACATCCCCAAGATTGGTCGAATCAAATTGAAAAGTTTGTAGATCCCGAACCCTGGGATCTGGATTATCGTATTGACGTTAGCTGGGTTTTACATTTGAAATGGGATGTCAATGACTTACTAGAATGGATAACCACCAAACCCAATTCCCAAAAATCGCACTTCCAAGCGTACAAATCCAAGTCATATAAATCCTAGACACCCAAGAATCAGGACCAACTCAATGGAAGAAAGGAGTAAATATAACGACCCACAAATCCCAACCAAATTCAATGACACCCTTCCCACCCAAATCCTCACCTGATCTAACTACACCACCGGAGATATCACGTTTAGGTGAACCGATCAACAAGAACCATCTCCAGATGACTATGGTCGTCGTTGTCAATGAGAATTGGATGAATAGGACTATGAATCTTGGGATGAACGATCTGGATGTTATTTTTGATAGGATGAATCGGAGGATGATTGATAACAACTACAGAGTGTTGTTTGGGTTAGTTTTGTTTTGAACTCTTCTCGTGTCGGATATTCGTGTTGTAGGCTCATCGATAGTAATGTTGGATTACAGTGACACGAATACAAGGTGCATTTGAACTTACGTTGACATATATCAAACCATTTTGAAGGTTTTTCAAGGAATTTTCATTCGTCGAAGCTATGCGTTTTGACGAAGCGTTGGCCTACAAAAACAAATAAGTTTCAGTGTTATATACAATGTGAGCGATGGAGACATTGCCTATCATTGAAACATACCATAGTGTCTTTCAAGGATGAATGTAGATGTAAACAACTTCAATTATTTGAGGGTTGTTGTTGGTTGTTGACAAAATGCATCTGACATGGTGGCACTTGTAATCGTAACGTAAATCATACATTACATTATTAACCTCTACTCGATTCAACTCAACAATATGTACGACAATACTATACACAAAATCAAACAAGAACAACGGTATTGAGCTGTATACAAACGAAATCAACCAGGAAAGGAACTACTAAACCTCTCATGTAGGTGATATCAACTTATCCACCGAGTCAGTCATCCCGCCTACCACCCCTCAATATCTCTAGTGACACTGGAAAATTCACCGAAAGGATTTTTCTCCTTCTCATAGATATTACTAGTACTACCAACCTCAGCCACTGAATCCGGTGAAAGGGTTTGAGTTAATTCTTTAGGTGTCAACATTCCAGGTGTCGTAGCTCCAGTGGTAACACTAGGTGATCCAGCGTGTGCATGAATGATATCCTACCATCAAACTTCAGCAGTGTGTTTAAGGCAATCAGACAGAAACTCACGGCTTCATCTTTACTACCGAAATCCATACTTTTACTATCTCTCATCGTCCTGAAATTGATCGCATCGATTCCGTTAGATTCAGCAGGTATAATCGGTGGTGTCATGTTTCGTAATAATCCCCAATTGATGGTTGCGAACCATTTATGTTGTTTCACTTCCGATGCTCCTGATGACGACCCCAATCTTTTGTGTTCATCTTTGATCAACAGTTTCCGAATGGCTGATTTACATAAACTAATCGAAACGCATCAGTATCTTTCGTTGATAGCGTTGGTGAATGACCTACCTGGTGACAGGGGTAGAATCTGGGAAACTTGGTTCATGTTTGAGGACATTCGCAAAGGTAGCATTCCTGTTGGACCCTTTGAAAGGAGTAGTAGCGAACTGATAAAGGTGAGTACGAGTATTGTACCAACATGAACCTAGCTCACAATCATTTCATAAACAAGAATACCCAGAGTCCACCAATCAACCGCAGAAGTATGTCCACAACCTTTGATAACCTCAGGTGCGATATACTCTTCAGTACCAACAAATGAATTAGTACGGAAATCAGCGATACAACTTCTAGTATCGACTAGCATGACCTGAAACAAACGATCAGTATCCGAATTAACAAAAGATCAAATCGACCTACCCCATTCTGTCCACTTTGTTTGATTCCCGCAGGTGCTCCACCTGGTTCACCTGATTGTTTCGATAAATCGAAATCTGACAACATGATATGTCCAGATTGATGTAAAAGAATATCTAAAACCTGATCAGTCACGTCATCCGAAACTGAACAAAAAAAGACGAACTCTCAGGTTTCAAATCCCTATAAATATAACCATTAAGATGAAGATATTCCAAAGCCGCTATAACCTCAGCCGCATAGAATCTTGCATGTTCTTCCGCCAAACATTTCCCAGGTCTCGTTTGTAACGCTCGGAAGAATTCTCCTCCCATACAATACTTTTTTTCGTTGTCAGTCCTGGTCGCGGAATAGGACTTACGTCTAAAACGAAGAACAGGTAGTCTTGAGATTGGAACGAATGGAATAAAGTAACGATGAATGGATGGTTTGAAGTAGCTAGAATTTCTTGCTCGGCAAGAGCTCTTTTGATCTTGTTTCTCTTGATCATTTCTTTTTTGGACAATACTGTCGAAACTAAATCAGTATTCACCCTCATTGACACACTAATGACTCACCCTTCATCGCAAACAACTTATCAGATTTCTTTTCCCTAACAAGATAAACCTTTCCGACATCTCCTTTACCCAATAACTTAATTTTTTGGAATGAAGAAGGTGAGACCTCGACTGATCTAGTTTTGATTGAATTACTTGAATAGGTTCTTCTGAAGACTTGCTTATGATGTGAATCTTTACCAGGTGTTCCACCACCTGGAACCAGACTTAACGAAGATGAACCGTCAACAGCTGCTTTATGTAAATTAACGTTGGACGTTGAGTGAGCTCTTGATTGTCTAGTTGTAGTTGTGGTGGTCAAACTTGGTGGCGTTGCTGGATTCAAGGTCGAAGTGGTTCTTGGTCTGTTATAACGATTCTGTGAAGGACTCGAATCCATCGGTGAAGCTGGAGAATAACTCTTTGAAGCACTATCAGGTGGAGAAGACGTCAAATCCACCTCGGCAGTAGGTTGAATGACCACCACAGGAGAAGGGACCTCTTTCGAAGGAAGTGGTGGAACCTCAGGAGCATTGGCGAAAATTGCTTGCGAAAACAATGCTTTCGTGTTTGGCGCAGAAACGACTCTCCGTAGAAACCTAACAGCGACTGATCCCTTTTCTGTCGATTTGACATTTTCATCTTTAGGTGAAATGGATGGGAATCGACTTGAAGAATTTGAAGGTCCTCGTTTTGAACGGGCAGGTGTTTTAGGTGATGATATTGACGGAGAATGAGGATTGGAAGAGATACTTGAAGACCCAACTGATTTCTTTCGATTACTAGGATTGGTAGATGGGGAAGAAGCTGAACCGTTGATCTTACTGAGACCTTTATATTTCTCGGATCGTTTACTTGATTTACTTCCATCATCACCGAAAACTGTACTTGACGATGGTGAAGAAAAGAATCGACCTTTGAAATTTGACAGACCAAGACCGGGAGATCGTTGACCGGTAGTGTCTAAATGTTGTGAACTATGAATGGCCGTGTTTGGTGAAGTCGAAGTCCCTGTTGTAGAAGATTGCCGAGTTTGCGAATGAGATGAAGAGGATGATCTGTCGGTATGTGAAGAAGCAATCGATGAATGGGGTCTTGAACGATCAGCTGAATTTCTGGATGATGACAGAGGTTGTGTTTCGATACCAGAAACTTTCTCAACGTTATCTGTGAAATGATCATCTACGATGAAAGGTGATCTGTCCATTTCTGGTAAAACAGGTGTACCCATACCGATATTCGAATGAGAAGAAGGATAAGGTTCCGTATAAGATCGATAAGACATTTGTCTCTGTGGATAAGTGAAACCATTTTGTGAAGGACTTGATAAAGACGGTGAATCAAGATCGATTTGAAGATTGGGCGAATAAATCTCGTTGTCACCGTTTGATATTGATATTGGAGTCCTGGGTTCTTTACCTTTCCCTATCGTACCGTTTTTACCAATCTTGAAAACGTTCTTCCATCTTGAACTGGTTCCTGAACTGGGTCCAGGTCCAGGTGAAGGTAACGGTGACCCATTTGATGAAGGGATATAGTGACCATCAGAAATTGAGGAGGAGGTAGAAGCTGATAGTTGAGGTTGAGCGAATGTAGATACAGGTGGAAGGGGCGAAGCAAGGGATGACATTGTGGTTTCGAGTGTGGGTTGGATGAGTGGAAGTTGAATTTCTAATCTGGTTACTAATCTGTTTTGTCGGATTGATGATGCTGACAATCCCAATCTTTTTTTCTCGTCAAGCAGTTATCCCCAGAACAATTATCTAGGTTATATCAAGTCTCTATACAAAGATGACAAACATTTCAATAAAGATGTTCTAAATTCCATAAAACAGTCCTCCTTCACACACCGCTTTCAACGCGACGCGCTATCAAGCAGGTATTGTAATGTTGAGTGAACCTTTCGCTGATGTTCTTTCGACGATATCGATAGAATTTAGACTGATACCTTTGACTGAAGATGTGATAAATCCAATCTTGAGATAGATTCGTACTTCGTATCCAGACGTCGAATGTCACTGTCTCCTGTTGCTGTCACTCGAAAGCGGAAAGAGGAAGAGTGGAGGTTGATTAACAATCAATCCGAATTTAGGTGGATAGCTGAATTCGTTTTTTGACTGTTTCCGCTGAACGCTTAGGCAGTTGAGAGGACCTGTGGGGGGTGGGATTGGGAGATCTAAAAGAGGTTGAGAAGAGATTAATGGTTATATGAACGTTGAGATTTCTTTGGGTCTTACTCTCAGTTGGTAACCTATACTCTAGTGACACCAGGTGAGACAAGGGTAATTTAAAATGACGTGTACTTTTATATCAGCAATGATCTGCTCTACTTATTACAAATACAGTATCCACTGGCAAGGCGTAATGAAGAGGTTGAAAGAAACGATGTAAATAAGATCATATTTCCCTCTTCACTGTCACTAAAAAATTGGAATCAATTGAGATGTCGGTTAACCATTGAATATACAGTATCTGCGTGTCTTGATACTTGTAATTTGTCCTCTGCCACACTGCTATTTGACCTGTACCAAGTCAGACGTACTCGTGCAGTGTGCAGTGACTTGCAAATTGTGCTCAAAGTTTAGATATTTCTCAGCCTCTACCCATTACTAAGACTCTTACAGTGCTTATATTATACACGCAGGTCAAAAGCAGAGTAATCAAATCGCAATCTACTGAATGCATGTCTTATATATATATTCCTTCACAACGATTACAGTAAACGGCCCCTTCCCCATCCATGTCCTCCGTCGATCATTTCTCCATCCTAGCAAACAACACATTTAGAATCATCATCCTTCTCAACTTCATTCAATACTTCGTTCGGGTCTCTGACAGAGATGACCCATGATTTATCCCATGTGGGCCACCCACGTTTGCTCGGACCGGTCTCTCGGATTCTGAAGTACTCCGCAGCGTTCTCCATCGTGACGGTGGAGATATCGACTGGGAGATAATATGCGGTGAGCTCACGAGCCGATTTGGAGTGGAACTGAACAGTTTTATCTCCGCAGTATGTTTTGATTGTTTGAAGGTAATCGATCATCAATGACTGAAGTTTGGCTTCGACCCCACCCTCACCTATGTCGTCTGAGCTATAACACCTGCCTTGGGGTTTATCAGCATCTTTCCAATCGTAATGGACGGTTCCATGAGTGAATCGATCGGTCTCATCTTCTTTGAAACAAGCATTTTGATACTCGCTTCCGTACTGTCGACTCTGCCCCTCGTTGAATATAAGCCAGATACTTGGCCCAAAACGGACCGTCGACCTTTCGGTTTCCGAATACTCCGGGAGCTTCCATTGTTTTCTTTTACCCATAGTGAACGGTGAGGTGTGATGCGATCTGGGGAAAAAAAAGTTTTGATTGTTGGAAAACAGTGCGAAAAAAGTAGTAAAAGAAAATAGAGAAATGCGAGAGAGAGACAGTCTTTCTTATCCGCCAATAGTAAACTGAAGAGTTAATATCAGAAGGCCAACTTGGAGTGGTGAGATGAAAGGATAGGGACTTTTGGCGAAACAATTTAAAGTCAGATCCCAAATTCATTTGTGCATATATTCAAATTGTCACTAGAAGGACTTTGTGGAGCGTTACCACAGAAGACCAAAAGATCAGATTAGTCGTAAGTATGTTAAATCGTCCTCGGAGACACTACTTCCTGGTCGAAATATCGATATTTGACGCAACGACCGAAGCTACAAGACCATTTTGAGCAGGATCAAAGTGGACCGAATTTCAAAGGCTTGAAGACGAACACGTTAAGTCAATTTCGAATCAGGATTTAGATATCTTTCAGGATTGTTCTCAAGGGAAGAGAAGAAGACGTCGTAGAGCAACAAAAGGTTGAGTGTCGTCGTACGAGTAAAAAGCCACTTTACTCGTTTTGATGTGACGAATGCATTCGTCAGCAAGGCAAGTTCGAGACATTTGGTGTGCTTGTATTCTGGTATATTGATACCTCGTACTTTACCTAGTTCTGCATTGCCTTTCTTTGCCACTCTTGACCTGGGAACTACAGTAACTTGGTCAACGTAATATGAATATGCTTGTCGTATTTGCGTGTTATGTTCTCACGCCAGTCGTCGCACTCACGAGTCTCAATAACGTCCTTAATAACGACCTGGCTCTGGAGCCACGCCAGCGGACCTGAAGATCTTTGAGCATTCAGGGAGACTGTTACTTAAGGCGCAGCACATCCTCCATCCCTCCCCGCTCAAAGGTCAACTTAGAGTAATTCAACTACTGTCAAACAACAAATGAAAAAGAAGACTTCTGCCAAGCAAGTGCGATCTACGGGATGACTTTCATCGATAAATCAATTCCAATCGACTCTAAGAGAATAAGTTACGATTGACAAGGAGGGAAAAAGGAGAAATTGAATACAAATTTGGTACCTTGGTACCCGAGCAAATAAGTTGTTTGTCAATACTTGTATCCTTAAGTGACCCTTGTATGTCATGTCTGTTGAGTAACTAGGTGCTTTTAAAGTTTTCTTGTTTGGGTGTGAAATTCCAGCGTAACTCAATCCATTGACATACCGAGGTTCAGAACCTGTATTTATCCTTATTCTTACTTAACTTTTAGTTTATTATTATTACTATTTTATTACGACGTTAACTTATTAGGTACTTTACATCACAACGCGTATACAGAAAGTGCTCACTTGACCACTTCAACCATGTCAACATAGGTATATACATATTATTTATTCTTTGTATATATCTTGTATATAGATATTTCTGATATCGCGCTAGGGGACTTTCTCTCACCTTCCCCCGTCTCGTCTGATTTCACCCAGACCCACCAAATATCACTTTGACTCTCACTCATTTAAATTTTCGCGCTAAACGTTGGAGCCCTTTTTCCCTCCTGTGCGCTTTACCTTTACTTTACTTTCTCACTCTAGTTTCACTTGCTTCCTCACCTACTCGTTCTTTAACTCTATTGTCTATACTCAGCGTTCCTTTTCTTTTCTCATCCATATATAGTCACTTCTATTACTCTACATATTCTATAATCAATCATATAATCGTTTGTCAAATCATCCAATCCGACTTCCCCCCTTATTGCTAATACTCATCGCCTTCGCCACTCCACTAACCTCAACCTCAACTCCTTTGTCAATACAACGAAACGCCTGGTCCAAATCTAAACGACAACACACCTTTGTCAACAAAACAACCTTGACATTAGATCTAATCAGTGTCCAATACCAATTTAATCAATTACACTTCACCTTAATCCAACCCCCAAAACCCATATGTACGTCTCCTTAACAACACCACAAACTCCGAAGTGTAATTCAGTTCCTTCGAGTCCACGTACCAATTCAACACCAATACCAAGATTAAGTATGCCAACCATAACTATACCCTTCACCTCGAAAGAGTCAGGTTTCGATTTCGATTTACCTGGATCATCGAATAATCGTGGAACTGCCAGACGAGTTTCTTATAATATCAAAAACAGAGCTCATCGACATGCGTTACCTCTGACGATTGTTGGAGTAATTTGTTTCTTTTTATTCGTGTTCACCTCGATAGGTAGAAGTCCTGGTAGTACAGGGTTTGACAATGGATCTAAATTGAGACAATATTCGAGAGGTGAGTTAGGAAATTGTTGGCATCGTTTATTGAGTACCGTAACTAAAACCCCTTCCCAGAAGTGACGTCTAAAAGCAATGCGAATCCCTCGGGCAGAAACAGATTCCAACCGGATAGAGATCACAACGTCAACAACAACGGTCTAAGTGTCCTAATCGCCGACGAGGACGAATTAATAGCAGAAGACGATTTGTTCTGGGAAACCTACACTGAATCAATTCCATTGACTGAAGAAGAGAAATTAGCGGAGGAACAAGTAGCAGCTAGAAGACAAGATGTCATCGAAGAAGATCGTAAACATTCTCTGAAAGCTTTGGTTTGGTGGTTGGTCGAAGGTGGATTGATACCTGAAGATTGGGATGTCCCTTCACAAGCTTATCTCAAAAAGATGGGTGGGAGGGGGATGGAAAGATTGTTGGAAGCTATTGGTTCTGGTGCAGATTTCGAGGAAGGTTGGGCAGATTACGCTAAGAAATTATATAGAGTCGCTATCTTTTCAAAGGTATGTCAGGATTCATCTCTTTTGTTTCTAGTCGTTGAACTAATATCCACCTTTTTCAGACTTATTGTCCATATTCAATGAACGTAAAAGACATTCTTGAAACCTACTCAATAACACCCGATCCACTAGTGATAGAATTAGATCAAAGATGTAAGTCAACTCCCACCCCCATAAAATCCTAACAGTCTAACCACCAAAAATCTGTTGTAGCCGACTACATGAAAATCCAACAACTACTAGAAAACCTAACAGGTCGAAGAACGGTACCAAACGTTTTAATAGATTTCGAATCCTTAGGTGGATCAGATGAAATCACTCTCTTACATGCCGAAGGTGGTTTATCAAAGTTACTGGAAGAGAAAGATCTTTTACCGAGAAGACGTAGAGGTGTAGTTAGAGTTCCACCCAAGATACTTTAAAACCAGGGTTAAAATCAGATTCTTTGATTGTTCTTTCATGATTGTTTTAGGGTTTGTTAGCAGGAATTTTTGTATCACCACCTCCGTTCTTTTAACCAAAAAAAAATCAACTTTCGTCTACCCCTTTCAGAGGATCTTTGGCTACTCAAAGCTCACTTTTTCATTAACTATACCAATTCGAATTACTTGAATCACCTTCTTAATCCCCCATTTACTTATCGTTTTCTCGTCTCATCATCAGGTGAAAACTTTTATGGTCTTTGTACTTGTACTTGTAGATCAACATGGAAATCAAAACATTGAATTTGGAATTGTTCTCAAGTGTTAGATTGCACACGGCACTCTTTACACTGTGAGAAGTCTTGACATGTGTCTTTATAAAAATTGCATTACAGATACGAAACGGATGATCCTGGGAAATCGGAAGGGTATCGAAACTAGTATATAGATAAAAATTTCCAAACCCAGGGAAAAGTCGAAGACAAAGTCAGAAACGAAGATGAACCAAAAAGAAACACATCAATACAAACCACACACCACCTAAACGCCGACTCTATTAACGACCTTCTTCTGACTAGAGAACCTAACAACCTCCCGTTTCTCCAGTACATACAAACATCTCTCCAAAGCATGTTGACTGTAACCCTGGTTACCAACGAAATCCCTAACAAGAGATTGATAACTCGTACTCCAACCAATCGGTAATCTCCTCTTCAGCTCTTTCTCGATCTTCTCAATCTCTTCGTTCAACTCCGTTCTGGTCATCCCATCAACTTGACCAGCTGACACGGCGTCCATAGTTGAATATTTGAATAATCGAATGGCTTCGTCAACGTGATGAGGTTGGACTGTTGTTCCTAATGTTATTTTGGCTAGGGATTCGGAGATTCGGATGATAGCTTCGAGTTGACTGGGGTGGTTGGTTATGGTTAGTATTTGAATTGGACATAATAGACGTGTAAGACTTACCGAACTGTGATTGGAATCGAACTACGTTCATCATTATCTCTTTCAACTTGTTGAACTTGTTTACGAAGTCCGACGAAATGACTACTAAGCATCTCAGCAGCTTCAGAAGATAATCTTGGTGCACATCGTCTAAAGTATTTGGTTAACATATTATTCGTTATTTGGTTCAAGTGGCGCCACATACGATTTGCAGTATGAGACGTAACGTTTCATTTTCTCGATATCGATCTCACCAACGACTTCGTTCTCGTTCTGTCTGTTCATATGAATGTTCATGACGTGTTTAGCGATAGTCTAAATCAAGGAGTCAATCCTGCATCTCTCTCTCATATCTGTCGAAAAGTAAACTTACTCTATCTCTCAATTCGTTATGTTCATCCTTGACTATAAAGATCATATCGAATCTTGACAAGATAGTAGTTTGGAAATCGATGTTCTAATTACAATGGTCAACATGGGTGGTCTCCACATCACTAGTTCAACAACCCACCTCTCCAGGAGATTTCATATCATCATAACGACCAAACACAGGATTGGCAGCTGCCAAAACACTAGTTCTTGAATTCAAAATAGTCGTAATTCCAGCTTTAGCGATAGAGATGGTTTGTTGTTCCATAGCTTCATGAATAGCTACTCTGTCTTCGTCTCTCATTTTATCAAACTCATCGATGCAGACTACACCACCGTCTGCCAAGACCATTGCGCCACCTTCCAAAAAGAATTCACGCTGTAATTTTCAAGGTTTTTGGTTAGTCCATACTTCTGGAACTACCGTGCTGAACTTACAGTGATTGGATCACGTTGAACGGAAGCTGTTAAACCAGCTGCTGAAGAACCTTTCCCTGAGGTGTAGACGGAAACAGGTGATACCTAATGAATGTTAAAGAGATTCCTTCGCTTTTGTATGTATTAATTACCTTTTCGACGAATTTAAGTAATTGAGATTTAGCAGTACCAGGATCTCCAAGTAACAAAACGTTGATATCACCACGTAATCTCATTCCATCAGGTAAGATCTTTTTACTACCACCCATAAGTAAACAAGTGATAGCCTTTTTGATATCTAAACCATATCGTTAGGAAGATACCCAGCGTTGAAGTATAGGGGGACATACCAAGATTACCGAAAATACTTGGGGCAACACTACCAGCGAATCTTTCGAATAAACCTTCACTTCTTGCTAATTGTTGGAAATCCTCTTCTTCCTCTGGTGAGAAAGCTTTAGATCCAGGTGAAGATGATAACGAAGTATCTAATTCGATACCTAAGACGCGTAGATAGGGTTGACGTAAAGCTGGAGCTCCAGAGTTGTTTTTCTAGATGGAAATCAGTTCATGTTTTGTAATATTCACGTCTCCACTTACACCCTTTGATGGAGCGAAGGTTGAGTAGATACCTGTTGCGATGATTCTTGATCCAGGGACGACTTTTCCCGTGAGGTATCTAAACGTAAGGGGTAGATTTAGTCATTGCGTTCACACATGCGGTCGACTGTACGACTAACCTTTCAGCCTGCATGACCATATGTCTAGGAAGTTCACCAACAGGAACCATATCAGGAGCCTCCTGTAACTTTATAGTCTGCTGATCAACGAATCGACAACGATCATGCAAAATATTATATGGATCAAGTGGACAATCTTTAGTTTGACCTTCAGGAGCTGGACTACAATCATACCATCAGTATCAATCGAAATGTAGAAAAAAGACTTGAAGTCGACCTACGCATCACATCTCCTTGGTAAACCAGATTTATCGCCTCCCATCCCACCGTTGACTTTTACAGTCTTGACTGAACGACAACCTTTGCACTGTAGATGAAGTTCGGTCGCTCTTGAGGAAAGTTGACTGGCGTTGATGACGATACCAGGAAGTCTGACTAACGTGGTAAGTGTGTTCGCCTAATAATCAATAGTCAGTTGAAGGGACAGTCATCCTGTTGAGACCCCAACTCACAGTGAGTTCTCTGAATTGAAGCATATTCATTCCACTTCGAATAGTAACCTGAACCTCAGGTATAGATTCCACAGCACTACTTGAACCCCCATTAGAATCAAGTGTAGGATGAAGCAACAACCTCGCGAATCTCAGTAAAGCCGATTCGAGCTATCCCCAGGAGTCAACATTAGAACCAAGAAAGAATGACAAATTGAGAAAAAAAACTAACCAGAGGAATCATCTCTCCAGGTTGTTCTTGAACCTTCTGAGCCAATTCATCGTTGTAAACCCCCAAATCCCGAAGATCGACATCAAGAGTATGATGATTAAGCAACAACGAAGATCTCAATCGATCCCGATAGATGAATTCACCACCTACACGAAATCCACTTAGGAATTCGAAAAACAATCTTTCGGTTTCTGAAGGTGAATCAGGTAGGTTTTCACCTTGGAGGACGTGGACTGAATAAACTCTGTTTTGGTCGAAGCCGGACTGTTTGGGTAGGGTGAGTTTGGGTAGGAGGTGGATTGAAGGGTTGACTTACCATTGTTATACTCTCGTTGTTGGTGTTTGGAGTGTTGAGATAAGAATGTTATTGTCAAAAGAAAAGAATTGTTCAATGCATGTATGGAAATGAAATGATATACTCAGGTTCAATAATCGACGCGTTATTTAAGGCACCTCCCATACACTCTATACATTTCATCAATCGCGACGCGTTTTACCCATTGCCTGCCAGTAAATTAACTCATCTAGAGAAGGTATATAATGGGTAGTAGATGGATGTATATGTATCAGACGGAACAATGCTTAGCGATAACAGACTGTAGATTGGGAATCTCAAGCAAATCCCTTCCCATCCGGTTAGTCGTAAAATTGCATAGCATAACCAGTTCAACTCGCCCTCTCCATAACAGTATCTCATTCATGAAAAACATCCCCTCCCAAACCTAGCCCATCTACTCAGAAAGTCTCTTCGTCATCTGGATGTGAATCCTCAAGAGTTAATCCACCGATATCTTCAACACCATTTTCAGGAGCCTGCCAAAGGACAAATTAGTGTTTTGTTCGAAGAAGCGCCGCAATCAATGACATACCTCGAATCCGTCCTATATAATATCGAGGCGTATAGTGATATAACGATATGCGTTCAAACATCATTGTCAATAGTCCATGACCAAATCAATGTAATAAGATAGAAAGAGAAGAACGCCAAACGATCAGTCCTTCGTCGCAGCCATCAAATGTCCACACTTACCTCCGTGCTATATAAGATCTCCTGAATCTTTGCCAAAACAGCTTTCTCAGACTCATCAACAGCCTCTTCTCCAGTTCTATCTTGAACGATTAGTTCGATTTTACGAAGTTCTAAAAGCGGGATCGTTAGCACCCCAACATGAATTCCTGTGTTTAGGGATCGCAGACTCACTATCGAAATAGAAATCTCTCTCCTTCTCTAAACCCTCACAGTGGATTTGCATATCTTGAACTTGAGCAGTTAAAGATGCCAACTGAGCTGTTGAAGCGGCAGATGCAGCTCGAGGAGCGGCTGCAGGTGCACGTGAGACTGTACGGGCTGTTGTTGGAGCTCTAGAACTTGAGGGGGCAGCTTGGACTTGTCCACCACTATAAACGATTGTCAGTGGATTGGATTTTTTGGCGAAGAGACGGAGAGAATGGACACTTACGCTCGTCCAGCTGCGTCGTACCCATCACCACGACTGTTGGAATCCCAGAATTTCTTCATCCATTGCAAGAATTCAAGGTTATCTTGCATTTTACATCTACGCTATTAGCGTGGTATCTGTTTGTTGACTGGGGATAATTAAACTCACTTGACCAACTTGTCAACCGGTATGGGCTAGACACAACAGATGATCAGTAAGGTTTTAACATCGATGAGATTCGGTACTTACCTTGTCGATTTGATGAGTCTTGAAAGCTTTTTGAAGGATCTTGAAATTATCAAGATATTCGTATTCCATTCTAGCGTTGTATTTGACTTTGGACATTGGTAAGTCGTCTAAACCATCAAGTTAGTATTGTCGCAACACATGGATTTTGATATTGATCATCTAACGGTGGATGAAAGGAATGACATGTGACTGAAAGACATCTTTCCGAACTTACTGTAAATTGAGTCCATAACCTATTCAACATTATCAGTCTAATTTCGAATGGTATATCTATTGGAATGCAACTACTGCTACTGACCTGACAATACACTGAACCAGTACCGCATTGTTCTAATTTAGTTATCTGTTGAGGAGCAAGGAGGTCGTTCAACCAAGCTAAAAGTTCTCCACGAGCTTTGGGGCGTGAACGTCAGTCGATTTTCAAACAGTATCCAGATCGGATTGGATTGGGGATAATGCAGCAGAGTGATACGAAGTTGACTTACATTCACCAACGTAGACGGACATGTTTGATTTGATCTAAGGTGATGATTATTGGGTAAGTGGCTTGTGCGTGAGAGATATGATATGAGCTTTTGCTATATGACTGGTATTGTTGATATCCTCAGTGGTGGTAGTACTTTGGGACAGGTATAAGATATGTTTTCAAATAGAAATCAATAAACAAGTAAATATCAAAAAGCAAGAAGATGTTGATCGAATTCCTTGAAAGAAAGTCAAGGCGCGAGACGCGTGGCAACCAACTAAATTCCTCCACTGATCCTAGTAGACAACCAATAAACTATGCATCATCAACCCATCCACAGCATAAGTACAGCAACCGAAACCATAATATCTATTCCATCCTACCCCCCATCCTCATCTGCCTCTACTTCTTCCCTTCGTCTTCCTTGAAATTCAATGAAATTCCATTAACGCAATGACGTTCGTCAACAGGGTTAGGGAATCCTTCACCTTTGAAAACATGTCCCAAGTGACCACCGCTGTATCGAATATTAGCTTAAAACACATGAAAAGAGTAACAGATGGACTTGCCAATTAGCACAAACGATTTCAGTTCTAGTCATGAACATGGATTTATCTTCGTGTCTGATAACAGCTCCTGGGATCGTATCGTAGAAAGCTGGCCATCCGCATCCGGAATTACTACGATTTGTAAGTGAGGTAGATCATCACTACGACGAAGCTCTGGCTTACAATTTGGTTTTTGAGGTGTAGAGTGGTGCATCGCATGCTGCACAAGCTGGAATGAGGGTGATCAGCGAAAAGATTTCTGACTTTCCATCTCGATCGACTTGGGACTCACTGTAAACACCTTCGTCGTTCTTCTTATCGAATGGATGTGAACCAGGTCTTTCAGTTCCTTTCTCACGAAGAACACGGAACTGTGGAATATATCAGTTTATATTCTCATTTCTTTACAGAATCGAATGTGGTGTTAAAACAAATAGATACCCACCTGCTCTTTACTAAGTTCCGCTCTCCACTCGTTATCACTCTTTTGAACTTTGAAATCACCCATTTTACCTTCTTCTTTGTTACTGGCTGAAGAGGAGAATAAAGCGAACGGTAAAGATAAACCTGATAATCTACCTATGGTGGAAGTTGGGATTATATTTGATTGGTACTTGTAAGTTGATTTAGTAGTGGCGATGAATTGTCTTGTTAGAGATGGTGAGATAAATGGCATCAAGAGGATCAATATTGGTAGTATATATAGTAATCTTATCGTTGGACTCTTTGTCAGCATACGTGGATGACGGACACGGACACAGTGTAGATAGATGATCTTCTCACCTCTAGATGTTTCGATGGAACGTTTCAATCACCGCCGTTGATGACTGTATGTTTTATGCATGACGTACGTAGATCGAAGCTTCTGTACGTTTGCGCCCGCTTGTTCTACACGTGACTTTTTGGGTTAAAGTTCGGAGTTGGCCACTGTGGAGGACCGCCCAGAAAGCCCAGACAAGCTTGCATCCTTTGTTTGCCACCGAGAAAGTAGAAATGGAGTAAGCAATTCAATGTTCGATCGTGCTCCCACTGGTAGTGAGGCATACTACAACCACAGCAGTTTCGACTCCACCTCTGTACCAGTACTAAAATAGATTTCTCTCCTTTATCGTGACATACCATCTAATGTCTATCATAGCTCACGATTGAGTATCAGCAGATCCACATCTCATCTCAATGAAGAGATAAAGCGGATAAGCAAAAACCATTCAAAGATCAAGAAACAAAAACCAACACCATGAAAGCATTCTTTAAAACGCGACGATCAGCTTCGTATTCCCAAGGATCATCTTCCACATCTACCACCACCCCAACCGCCCCACCAACATCACTACCCAATTCAGCGTCAACTTCCATACCGATCCCCATCCCATCCAGAGGACCCATCGAAATCGAACCACCAAACTATACCCTCTCCTCCCCATCCACTGAAACCCCCATCCCATCCTACGATTTCGCACTCAGCATCTCGCCCCCATCAGCTTCGTTGGATTCACGTCGACGAGCGTCGACCTCGGTATTTGGAACTAGTACTGAAGGGGTTCGAGATTATTTTGGGACGTCGCCTAGGGGTCGACATGAGGGTTTTGGATTGGATGGATTAGAAGGTTCAGCGTCTGAAGATGACGATGATCCATTGGTACCACGTCAAGTATCATCTCGACCAATGCCTACACCCAATCTTGTCCCACTACGTCGAAATACATTAGCCGTTCTACCAGCCATAGAAATCCATCCTCCGACATTTAACCAACCAACCGAAAATTCAAATACCAACGTTGCAGCGTTGAATCTTTTACCGATCGAAGCTCCACCACCACCAGTTAACGCTCTACCAGCTTATTCAGCTTCACTAGCAAGAGATGAATTGAGGTTAATCTCGACAGTCCATTTATCAGAGAATCATCCGGCAGCAGCGTTCTTTAACGCTGTATCGACTGAATCGGCGAATGAACGGTTGGAAGCTCAAAGACGGGGGAATGGGAATGTGAACGTGAACGGGAATGATGGGACGGATCAATCGTGGGGTATCACGACTGGAGGTAAAAGATTGAAGATGACGTTAAGGAATGGTGCTGAACGGATGAACGCTAATGGGACAGGTCCTGTTTTTCTGAGAGTTAACAGAGGTGGGGTTATTGATGGAACGATTGAGATTGGGAAGGGTGAGGGTGGGATTGGATTGGAGATTTCGGTAAGTGCTCGATAGGGGTTTTTTGACTGATTTGAATAGATCAGTGGGTCCGTGAATACCAGGTAGGCTCTGTTTGTTCAAGATCAATTGGCTGTTTGCTTACTGTTTGTTAGTTACTATGCAAGAGGACAGTACACACTTCTTGACACTATGCCTATCATTCGTCAAAGAACCGTTCTGTTTCCAGAACCAACTCCGGAAACATCAGCAGCTACAACGGATTCACCAGCTTCGTCCTCAACAAATTCAATGCCAGTGAACACCGTTCCATCAGGATCAGGCGAAGCAGGTACAAGTACATCCTCAACATCGGGAGCGCCACTTGAACCAACAGTCTCGGCTACTCCTCGACCTATGACGACGGGTAAAGATCCACAACCGCTTTTACAACAGGGTGATACGTTTGAGTTTTCGTTGACGATGCCGAAATCACATTGGAGGGATGATAACATCGATTTACCACCTTCATGTGCTATTTTGCAGGTTGGGATGCAAGCTTCGGTGGAATATTGTTTGAGAGTTAAATTGAGTCGAAGTAGATGGCGTTTGAACGAGACGTAAGTGTATGTGAGATGAGATAGGACTAATTGATATAGCATCACGATACCGATCATTTACGAACCCAGGGCATATGTCAATCCACGTCGATTGAGGATCTTGACATTCAACGACGCCATGAATCCAGGTTGGCGAACGATCTTACTGAAAGGTGGTAAACCACTCAAAGAGAATCCGAACCCCACCTCAATTTCGTCAGGTGTAGAAGCCTCACTCCTCCTCCCAACCCCACCAATCCTATTCGTAACCCACGGAACTCCCCCACCACCAATCCCTTTCCACTTACATTTCCATTCAGATCTACCGCTACCTCTCGCGACGTTCTCTGATCCGAGGAAATGTAGTTTCGTAGTTAGACTGATGAGAGTTGCTATCATGCGGATTGGACAGGATAAGGAGATTCGTCGGATTGAGATACCGACTAAAGTTGAGGTTTGGGGTGAGGACGGGAATAAAATTAGTTTGGGTGAGGAGACGGCGACGAGGTTGGAGGGTGAAACTGGAAGAACTGTTTCGGTGGCGACACCAGCGGTTACCACTGTCAATCCTGGTTCTAATGGAACGGCTTCGGTTGTTACACCCAATGGGAGTGCTACTGGGACCGCGAATGGGAATTCGAGTGAGAACACTACGGCTACGGCATCGAGAGGTAGAAGGGGAAGTAACGATCGAAGACCGTCGTTCAGTCTACGTAGACGTTCAACCGACCAATCCCAACCTGTAATCACTTCACCACCCCAACCAACAGTCGAACCTATAACTGAAGAACCAGAAACCATCACCCCACCGCCACCCCCACCGCCTGTACCTGCACCAGCAGCAATAAATGATTCAGAACAAGAAACAGTCCATATCAATTTATCATCTTCGGACGTGCATCTCCAAGGGAATTTACAGATTGTCAAATCGGTCGGTGGACCTGATATGAGTCGTCGTTTGGTTCAGAGTTTCAACGCCCCAGAGGTATCTGTGACTTATGTTTTGGAGGTGGGGATCCAACCGAAAAAGGGAGCTGTTAAGGAAACGTGAGTGAAGGCGTTCGTTGTTCGATAGGGACTGATTTATGTTTTATCTTGGGACGCAGGTTCGGACATGTATGGGGAGGAGGCATTATTGAGGTTGTTTTAGGTCATCGTTCTTGAGCTACAGCTACGGTTCATGAGGGTTTAAGCGTTTGTTGTATCATTGGGCAAGGAAGATGGAAGTTTGTGTTTTTTGACGTGTTACTTTTTGGGCTTTACTCTTTTCCTTGTTTTTTACATGTTTCACGAGATTTTAAAGTTATGGATAGTCAGGTTGTCAGATATAGGTCAAAATGGAATTGAAGTTGTATCTCAACGACTTAGATATAGGTAGTTTAGTTTACATGTATGCGCATGAAGCGCGGGATGAGGAAGTAGCCACAACCGTGATAATCGGATCAACTAGGAATGATTAACGCCGATACCTGTGCCACAAGGATTTATGCTTTGTATACCAAGATGAATTCCCGATAATCCCGAACGCTCACTCTTTCTGAAGTAATTTGATGAATGTTGGGATAGACGTTTTATTCAACCTTTCATCAAATAATCAAAATGGCTTCTTCAACTGGTAAGTCTTGGATGTCTGGTGTCTTTGTCATAGAGTAATCTTGTGGGGCGAGTGTATGATAGGAGTGAATTAGGATTTTAAGACTGGACGTTGGATTTGACGTTGGGAAGATACTCATTCCGGTCGTCATTTCGAATTACGGATGGAGGACGATGGAGATACTCTATCGATATAGCTTTTCAATTATCAAGGTCAACAGAGATGCGATATTCGAATGGGATCGTTTGGTGTATTGGAGCTCAAGTCGATAAAAATGGAAATATGAATGGAAGAACAACAAAACAACATCGTCAAGCAATTTTCGTTGACCACCAAAGATCTGATATACGCCTGTCACTCCATCAAGGAAACGACATCAGGATAGACGGGAGATTTGTTGTTCGGGAATTTCTATTATTCGACTATACATACCCTAAACGTCAAGCTTTGTACTGACACAGACAAACTTTTTAGGCCTCGCATCCGACCGTAGAAAGTCTCGTAAGGCTCACTTCAATGCCTCATCCGGTGTCAAGAGGACGATCATGTCTTCTTCTTTGAGCAAGGATCTCAGATCTAAGCACTCTGTAAGTTTCATTTCGCTTCAGATGAGGGAATACGGTTTATAGGATGTTGTGGAAGGATGTGACATGGGATTCGTACTGACTTCACTCTTTAGACCAAATCCCTCCCAATCAGAAAAGATGATGAGGTCTTGATCGTCCGTGGAAAATACAAGGGACGAGAGGGTAAAGTCACCCAAGTGAGTCTGACATGGGCAGAAGGTTTGGGCTAGATACTTGACCTGAGTGTCAAGTCATTTAACCTCTCCTTCTGTTCCACATCACTCATATTAGACATCCAACTAACCCCTACTCAGGTCTACAGAAAGAAATGGGTCATCCACGTCGAGAGAGTTCACGTCGAGAAATCAAACGCCGCCACTGTCCCAGTCGGTATTCACCCATCCAACGTTGTCATCACATCACTCAAACTTGATTCAGACAGAAAAGCCATCCTCGAACGTAAAGGTTCAAAGGGTGCCAGCAAGACTGAGAAGAAAGAGGAAGGTGACGTCGAGATGGTCGAGTAAACGGATCGCTTTCGCTCGATTCGATTGGTTTTTATTCTTCCCTTTTGATACTGATGAGGGGGTTGGAGATGGAGATGTATTTCATTTTTTCGATGGGTTCTGGTGCAATGTGGTGTGGTGTGGTTAGGTTGTTGCATTTTATTGACTGTTGCATTCGCTTTGAAGCTCTGGACATATGCTTTCTTACGTTAAGCCAGTAATAGCATTGATTAGCAGTATGTACCTCGTTTTTGTGCCACGTACTCCGTTATAAATCCGGACTTAAGCAGTAGGGGGAGATTAAGGTTACAAAGTGTTAGCAGTAGCAGAGTATCAATATTTGTCTCACTATCACTAATAGACATAATCTTATTATACATCTGCATTCATTCAATTAACATATCATCCACATCGACTCCTACACCCACTCATGGTACACCATACAGTCGAATCAATTCACTCTTTATCTTTATCGTTACCACTTTGATCTTTCATATCTTGTCTTCCTTCCTTACCCTTCGCTTACTTTTCGATAAAGAAAAACATATACACACACCAACAAAAAGCCTTCTTGGGACGATACCGATAAATCTTCTTTTCATTTACTTGTCAAGTCATCTTTGTTATTTTTTGGTGGTCATCATCTATCTAAATTAGAGGTATTCAATCAATTTGTATCGATAAATATCAGTTGTCTTTTTTTTCACCCATTGCCCATTATCAATCATCAAAATACTCAACATGTCTGATCAAGTTGTAAAAGAATCATCAACTCCAACAAAAGATCTTAACGGAAACGAAGAAGAATGGTTATCTTCACCAATGTATAAAAATCTTTCTGACAGAATCGAAAAAACCGAATCTACACTTGTAAAATTATCCAATGAAGTCAATCAACTCAGTTCAATCGTTAAATCATCTTTGTTAACGCAACCAACCAACAAACTACAAATCCCATCAAATACCACCACTACGTCCACATCAACCGTCTTCTCTCCATTCGATTCACCAACTCAATCAGGTAATTCACCTTTCGTTCAGCCAACAACGACTGAACCTTCGACTTCACCGGTGAATTCTGGGATTGGGAATGAACATCCAGGTATCGCAGCTTTAACCCAACAGATTGCAGCGCTTTCAACGAGTGTCGCTCAACTTCAACGACTACAACAATCTCAATCTCATCTTACTCGACAACCCTCTTCGAGCAGTGCGTCGAACGGAACCATAGGTGATAGACAATCACAGATACCCAGACATCTCACTATCCAAGGTCCTGATGGTCAACATCTTTCATCTGGACCGTTGACTGGACCTTCAGGTTCGGGTTTGTTGAGTCCTATAGGGGGTCCTAACACTACCAATGGGAATGGAAATGGGAACGGTACTAATGGAAACGGAAATCATAACTACAACTCCGCTAGACCAAACATCGGCAGAAGTTTTACCACCAACGACGACAAATGGGGTTCACATGGACGAGTTGGTAACAACAGTGTTCTACCTATCTCGATAAATGGAATTGGTAACTCACCTTTCAACAGTAGTGTTAACGGCGGGAGGGAATGGCCATCACCTGGTCCAACTGGTTTGTTGACTCCTTCAGGAAGTGGGAATGGTGCACTTGGTGCTAGTAATGGTCCGATCGGTGCTGCTGCTCCAGGTGCCGGTATCGTCGTTACTAAATGGGAGCATTTAAATTTGAAAGTAGAGTTGTTAAGATCAATCGTTAAATATGGGTAGGTTAAGTTTCTTTGTGTTGTTCAAAGCTGAGTCTGACTCGTTCCGTTAGTATCGGACCACCCAACAAGATTCAAGCTAGAGTTTTACCTTTCATGTTGAAAGGATCAGATATTATCGCTCAAGCTCCACCTACTCAGGAAAGAATCATTTCATAGTGAGGTATACGGGTTTGACTGTGACTGACCCTTTAGTGTTATACCAGCTTTACAACTTTGTTTATCGTTACCTCAACCACAAGGTCAATATCGTGGTCCAGCGGTTATCATTGTTACGACGACAGTGGATCAGGCTACGCAGTGTCATAAATGTAAGTTTCCGTTTGACTTTGTTAAATCAAACTAACTCCCTGCAGTGGTTCGAAACGTTGGTCAACCTTTAGGTATACGTTCAGGTTTAGCTGCTGGGGCAGCAGGTTCAACTAATCTGACCAATGAAATTGCTGCCATGCAAAGGGACGCTATCCATTTACTCATCGGTACACCAGCAAAAGTCAACGAAGTCATGACATCCAGAGGCGGTCTAGCAGGTAGTGAAGTAAGATTATTGATTCTTGATGAAGTCGATCAATTGATTGTGGGTCCCAATCAAAGTACAGCGCTGATGACAGGCTCGAAATCTATATGAAAACGTTCTCAGTGTAGCCAAACTCTTACCCGCACCTAGACGAAACGGTACAAATGGAAGCCTAACTCCTGGAGGTCCAATTACACCTTCCATCCCTTATTCTCCAGGTGCTTTGGCTGGTGTAACTAGTCCATATGATGTTGGCCAACAATCACCTTTCAATCCTGCTAGTAAAACCCCTTTCCCTGGTCAGCCTGCTTCTAGATTCGGTTCGACTGCTAACGGTACCGCTCCAACTTCTATTATTGAACGTCAAACTTGTTTATTGTATGTGGTTTTAAAAGGCAATGAAAACGTGCTGACACCCTTAGTTCCAACACCATCCCCACGGATGTCATCAATTTCTCACAATCTCTTCAAGTCAGAGATCCAGTCCGTGTCCTAGTTCGTCGAGAGGGTGGGACAAACTCTCAAGAATCAGTCTCATCAATTACACCCGGTATAAATCTTAAACACACCTATGTCTATCTCACAATAACTGGTTCAGCTCGATCTGAAAATGTACCTCAGCAAAATCCAGATAACGGACCTGGGACGATTGGATCTGGACGAACGACAGCCAACGGAGGTGGATTAAGTGAAGAAGCGACTCGAGCTAAAGAATTCAAATTAGACACTTTGGTGAAAATGTTGGACGATTATCCTCTCTGGCAAGCTATTATCCACGTTGGAACCTATTCAATGCTAGAAGCAGTAGTCTACAAACTGCAAAGTCGTAACTGGGAAACCTTATATCTAGCAGCAGACATGGCCCCACCTCAGAAGAAAGCTATCCTACAACAGTGGCGTGTAGGTTCCCAAAATTCTTCATCTGGAACTGGACCTCGTTTCCTTGTGGTATTCGATATCAACGTTAAACCACCTGATGTCCCTTGGTCACCTCTAGTTATTAATTTCGATTTACCAAGAAGTGTAGAAGGTTATGCGGCTAGGGCGGCTGCTGCTATGCCACCTAACAACCGACAGGTTCATCAGAACGGGAATCCGGTTAATGGGGTTATTGTTAGTTTCGTACAAGCGGCTGGTGGGGATGTTGAGATGTTACGATCAACGGAATGCGCTTATCGTTTCAAGGTATGTAGATTCCTTTCTGACAATTATGTCATTCACTGATAAAGCATTTACTTTAGTCGGCGGAAATCCCTTCAGTCTTCCACGATTTGTTTCAACACTAGTGAGATGGGTATAGGATGGGAAGGGGAGAAGGAAATCTTTTAAATTTTGGGATTAGGAATTGAACGGAATCTTCATGGTCATGTTTCGGAAGTACGAGTATACTTTGTTAAATTAGTTCTGATTGCATTGTCATTATCTGGGTTTTGGCTTAGTTGTGAGGGATGTTGTGAATTGGGGTTATAGTGAGATAAAATGTCATGATTGTATCTTGGAAGGAAGAGGGTTTACGTAACTTGATTTCCGGTTAGGTTGTTTACAAAATCAGAATCAGATTTAAGCGTGTAGTCCATTTCATGCACCTCTACATTTCCATATCCCAACATTGATCAAAAAGAATAATGGATACATAGAGATATAGTAACAATGGAAGCGCCAGAATGTTTCCCTTTCCCATATCCCCAGCCTTACGATATTCAGCTATCGTTGATGAAAACCGTCTTTAAAGCGATTGAGGACAATAAAATTGGAATAGTGAGAATTTCCTCTTTTCTCTGACATTAGCTTTCATGAATACTGGAATGAAGGGAATTAGTCTTGATTGATCACATTAGAGGTGACGTTGAAAATTCCAGGGATATATCCATAGGGAGAAGTGGATTGCCGTCTGAGAGAATGATCTGAATTTAACAACAATCATACGATTACTTACACTACCCCAAAACAGGTCGAATCACCGACTGGAACTGGGAAATCTTTAACGCTGTTGACATCAACTTTAACTTGGCTGAGGAAACATCAATCTCGAGTGAATGAGGAATCTGAAACCTCTCTTAGGGAAAGGTTACAAGCGGAAGACCCAGATGGTAGGTTGAAATTGTCTGCAAAATACTCAGAATGCTCATACCTCTAGATCCGCCATGGGTCATTCAACATGCTGTAAAGAAACATTTATCAGAACTCAAAGCTGTTCAGGAAGAACGACAATCTCGATTATCGGCTGCCAGAGAACGAGAGAGGAAAATGAGGTTGAACAGTGGTATAGGAGCTTTTCGGGGTGGTAAGGAGAGTAAACGGAGTAAGATCGAGGATAACGATGTTGGGGACGGAGTAGAAGAGGATGAAGATTTCTTACCGGAAGATAAAGAAAGAGTGGATGATTCTAATGGATATCTTTCTGCTGAGGTTAGGGAGTTGATGGCCAAGTGAGTTTTCCAATGGTACCCTGATTGATGATAGATATGAGGCTACCAAACCGAAAGCTTTCGTGGAAGAGGAGAAAGAGGAGGACGTGCCAAAGGTGATCACCCCTTTCGTCCTATAGACTAATACAACGTAGATCTACTACACCTCCAGAACCCATACTCAACTTCGTCAATTGACGTCTGAACTACTCAAAACGACGTTCTCCAAGGAAGAGGATTCCGTACCTCCAATCAGCATGGTTCCTCTGGGTTCTCGTAAACAGCTCTGCATCAATGACAAAGTCAGAGCCTTGTCGAAAGGAGGTGATGAACGTATGAACGAAGCTTGTTTGGATATGCAGAAATCAGGTATGACATTTTGATTGTACCAAACTAACGAGAAGGGAAGAAGCGTTGTGAATTCCTTCCAACGAAGGCTGATGACCATCTGATGGTGGAGGCGAGGGATAACGTTTTGGTAGGTTATTCTCAATGCTCGCTTTAACTCTCTAGGCATCCGTCAAAGACATTGAAGATATAGTTGCTTTGGGCAAGAAATCTTGTGTTTGCCCATATTACTCTACTCGACGTGCTGTTAAACAAGCTCAGGTAGGTTGCAGATTTAAACCTCGCTGATTGAAGCTTGTAACTTTACCGTATAATCTACTACTTCAGAAAAACGCTAGAGAGGCTTTGGATATTGATCTGACAAACCAAATCGTCGTGATTGATGAAGCTCACAGTGGGTCTAAGTGTTCAACCAAAACTTACCCCAGATCTTATCGATACACTGTTGTCAATCCATTCCACTACTCTGAGCTCCTCACAGCTGTCATTAGCCGTTTCTCAACTTCAACAGTACCATGATAGATTCAAAAATCGCTTGAAGCCTGTTCACGGTTTATGGATCAAACAAACATTATCAGTTTTGCAAGGTTTCCTCAAAATCTGCGAAACACACAAAGGAAAGACTGAACTCCTGCAAGCTAATGCTCTTATGACGAAAGTAGGGGGATCAGGAGATCAAGTCAATCTACTAGAGTTGGTCGCTTATCTCAAAGAAAGTAAACTTGCAAGAAAAGTTAGTGGATTTTCTGAAATGTTGGAGAACAAGAAGGAAGTTCGTACGACTTCAGCTCGACATGCTTCGATAGCGTCTTTCCATTTGGTCGAGGCTTTTTTGTTGTCATTGACCGACGCTAGGGATGATGGTCGTGTCATTCTGTCATCAACGGAGAGCGGAAGTTCATTGAAGTATATTTTATTGAATCCAGCAGAACGATTCAAGGAGGTCGTTGAACAGGCTAGAAGTGTGATCCTTGCTGGGGGCACTATGGAACCGGTACGGTTATATTCACGAACAGTGCTTACAATAGATCACCGATTTTCTGCATCAATTATTCCCTCATATCCCCTCTGATCGAATATCGACGTTATCCTGCGCCCACGTCATCCCCAAATCTAATCTTCTCACACAAGTTGTCAGTAGAGGTCCAAGAAAGATTGATTTTGAGTTTAAATTCAATAACAGGGGAGATGAAGCTTTGGTATGTCATTGACTTGTCTGTGCTGACGATCAGTTGGGTGAACTTGGGGCGGTTATTCAATCGATAATAGGATTGGTCCCAGATGGAGTGGTTGTTTTTTTACCTTCTTATGCTTTTCTGGATTCTGTGAAAACTGCGTGGACAAAATCAGGCGTCCTCCAGAGGATGAGCGAAAAGAAGCAGGTAGGGTGTATCCTGAAATCGATTGCTGATTCAACTACTAGATCTTTTACGAACCACAGACTTCTGGAGACGTCGAAACTACTCTCAGAGATTATGCTATATCAATAGGTAAACGAGAAGGGAAACAAACTGGCGCGTTGCTCTTTGCGGTAGTAGGAGGGAAACTGTCAGAAGGTGCGTTCGTGACCTGTACCAAAACTGATTGTCAGGAATCAACTTTTCAGATAACCTGGGAAGATGCGTTATAATGGTTGGATTACCATTTGCCAATGTCGGTTCGGTGGAGTTGCAGGAACGTATGAAGTATGTTGAAAGTTTGCCTGGAGCTGGGAAAGACGCTTCGAGGGAGTTGTACGAGGTAAGCCGGGCTATGCTGAGTTAAGGACTAACGATAGAATCTTTGTATGAGAGCTGTTAATCAGTCAATCGGTGAGATTCATATGACCCTTATTCAACATATCTTTGATCAGTATTGACATCACTCCAGGTCGTGCTATCAGACATGCCAACGATTACGCTTGTATTCTATTGATCGATAAACGTTATTCTACTCCTAGGATTCGTAACAAACTACCTAAATGGATAGGAGAGGACGTTCAGGTCCCACAGGATTATGGTGGGGTCGCTAAAGGTGTTGCGGGGTTTTTTAGGGAGAAGAGGGAAAGATTGGGTTCAGGTTTGGTGACGTGATCTTTCTCGTAGATCTGGATCTTGTAGTTTTATTTTGCATACGCATCGCGTAGAAGATAGAAGATAATGAAACTGTACAGTACAAGACTGTCTTGCAGGGCAGTTACCACTAGCATTTCAATCTGAACTTCAACCAGTGCAGGGTGATTTTGATTAGTGGCACTTCGTGTGATGAAAGGGAAAATGCATATGAATCGTTATATAAAATGGGGATATCCGTATCAAGATGATCTTGTATCCATCTATGAGCCTCTAATTCGGAGCAGCGAACTTTGACTTGGCACGAATCTGCGCACCAAGACGATAGAAGATGAATGGAAGTGGCACTGTCAACACCATGAGTCCACCCAGTAAACATGTGCCACCAACTGCACCAAGTCTTGCATACATCTGTTGACCGAATCTGGAGGTGTATTTCATCAGTTTTTGATCGATTTACGAGCTGTTGAACACGTACAAAGGAAAACCACTTGCGAAAGCACTTCTGACGAACGAGTTAGAAGCCAAGGCAGATGCAGCTACTGGTCGGTAGGCGTCGACGCTAAGGAGTTCATCAGCTTTTGAAACAAAAAAAAAAAAAAACTATAATCTAAGACTTACAGATATGTGAAAGTACTTGTGAAACTGAAGACCATTCCTGCGCCGAAGAAAGATGAACCCAAAATAGGAATGATCCAAGGGACGTTGGTGAAGCTTGTCAACCCGAAAAGAAGTAATCCGACAGGTGAACAGACGGCCCCGTAGAAACCCATGATAAGTCTAGTTTCGGGTGGTGCTTTACCGCCATGTTCTGCTGCTATTCTTCTGTAATTGGCATTGAAGAATGGTTGACAGGCTACGGCGGTCACTTGTCCTAGACCTATACCGAGGAACGCTAAACCTGTTTGTTCGACGGAACTACAGTCAATTCGTTAGTTTTGGCGGTATGAGCTGTTAGATTCACTCACAATCCATATTGGGTCCTGAAGACGTATGGGATTCCACCAAAACTTAAATACAAGATACCGAGGATGACAGCTGACCACAGGTTCAATAACAAGACCATGAGCTGAGTGGTGAGGAGGACTGGATTTATGTCAGTACTGATGTTTGGCACTTTAGGTATGACTCACCGAAAGGAGTTTTGACACTTTTCGTCAATGCCTGTGTAAAACTTCTGTTAAGCTTTTCAACGGGCGCTTGCCATCTGAGTTCACCAGTGGTTTTGCGTATCCTGATATCAAGTGTTAGTCAAGCATGCATTGAGCTTGAGATTCAATCTTTACTCACTGGATGGCCCGTTTACGAAGTAACTCTGTGTTATAAGTTTCTGGAACGAAAAGAACCATGAGAATCATCATGACAGCCGCCCAAATAATGATAACGTAGAAAGTCCATCGCCAATATACATTTTGATTGATGAAACCTGAGAAGAGAGGTCCCATGACAGGACCAATGAATGGTGCAGCTGAAAATACCAACATCGGTCTATAAAGAGGTAAGACGTCAATCACGAATGAAAGAAGGAAGACTTACGTTCCAACTTTATGATTCTCAAAAACATCCGAAATAGCACCTCCTGAGACTGAGAGGAAAGCTGATCCAGCGAAACCAGTAACAAATCTGAAAATGAGATGAACAGAGATATGATTGGCGAAAGCGACTGGGAAGTTGAAGACTGATTGAAACGCGTAAGCAGAATATCAAAATTTTTGACCAAAACACGACTCACGAAGGAAAGAGGCGAAACCATACCACAGGACACCTTTTCTTCCAGTAAATTCAGAAATGGGACCAAGAACAACTTTTGAATAGTCAGTCGCAGTCAACAGATCCTAATGAATCGAACGTACGAGGACCAACACCCAAACCAGCAACGAACAAGGACACACTCAGAATGCAAACTTCTTGACTGACCCCCAATTCCTCCTCTATTCCAGGATATGTATCGGCTGCCATACTAGAACAACAGGTTACACAAGCACAAGATATTCCTAACACCATCGTCATGACCCATTTCTTCCATTCTGGAGTGTTGAGTGGATTTCCCGGATCATCAGGTCCATCCCAGCTAACAGTCCAATCTTGAACTTTCTCCTCGGGCACAGATGAAGACTGATTCGTTAGTCATACTGTGGCGAGTTTACAACTTACCTCAGCCTCTGTTTCTGGTCGAGCTTGTTTTTCGATATCAGGCGCAGCCAAGGATTTAGATCCTTCCGGTATAGGCAATGAGGTTTGTGAAGGTATAGCAGTAGTCGACGACATTGGCGTTGATGTAGATGACATTTCAGAATCAAGATGATACTCAAATCAATGAGACTCTTCTGAAGGTAGTGAGATCGATGATCAAGAAAGACAATTGCTCGAAGCTCCCCAGACCTGTATATATAATTTTCTGTTTTGACAGATCGAAAAGTAAAAACAAAATTCAGCGGGGCCGCTACGGCCGTTACCTGAATATCGGAAATCTTGGTACGGAAGTTCCCAGCTGCTCCAAGGCAAATTCGATCACGGTAAATACGGACTGTTTCTACGTGGTTGTTTTTTAGAGTTGCAGATACATGTGGATGCTCGAGTCTCAGCTCTGGGGAGCATGTGAAGTTGACTTCAGAGAGAAATCAGGAGAGAACAGACGCCCCCAATGATCAGCGGCGGCAGATCCGTACCGTCATCCCGCCACTGTTTTTGTAATTTGTGGGGTTCGGATCCGAAGTCACAAGCACGGTGGAAAGTACTTATTGGCAGTGCCAAAGATTGATGATGTAGTCTTTGTAATCATGCAGATACTGTATAGTCAATGACACCTTGGTCATCAGCTTCTACAGTAGCTCCATCAGGGGGACCACACGGTATCATACATTATTGGAATTCATCGAAGGTTTAAAAACATTCCATGATCACCATTCTACCAAACTGACTAGACTCAAGCCGCTCTTATCTACCCTTCAACCTCAATTGACCTGATCTTTAACAACACGTTAACCAACATCCTTCTACTCAACGAAAGCCGAAATTGAAGCCCATCAGCGTGAAGAAGAAGTCACCAACTCCAAAAGAGTGAATCTTCCTTCTAATATTTCCCATCTCTCGAAGTCATACTTTTCTTGCTCCTCCTTTGTGAACTTCGAGTCTAGAGCCTGTTAGGCTTGAACCTTCTCCTTCTCTAACGTACTTTCAGCAATTTGAGACTTCGCAAAGTAAAGTAGAGACGAAATCGAATCTTGATTATTTGCCTGGTGCTCCAAGGCTATGTCGGTCTCGAGTTTCTTTTTAAGAGCCTGTATTATACTATTATTGTAATCAACCTGAGCAGTTGTGAATTCTGAAGGGGTATTAGGTGGCTTCGTAGTGCGATTTGTTTTTTCCCCCTCCATACGGATCTTGTAGGAAGGAGTTGCACCATCGCTAGAGAGAGGGTACAGGTAATACCCGTCTGTTTCCCACTGGATCGGAAATCTATACTTTGCGCCACAGTGAAGTTTGGCGTTGAGAGGTTCGTCTTGACCAGATGTAAACGAAAAAACCTCGAACCAATACTTGTTCATGGCGGGTTGCGTATCTTTAGAGTAACGTCTGAGCTTGAGAGTTTGCTCGACTGATTCTGTATCATTGGATTGAGTAAATTCTGACATATCGAAATTTTGTTCGAGAATAACGCAAGTAGACAGTTGATGGTTTGTAGTGGGGAAAGAAGAGAAAAAAGCTAGCCTATCGTACTGTACTGTACTGTACTCTCTACGACAAGAAGGCGAAGGCGAATTACATGACATCACAATCATCCTTTTATCCAAAATGTTACAGTATCCATCGGTGCAAAACTGTTTTCCCGAAATTGGACTATGTTTGAAGGAGAAGAAGATGGAAGGAGAAAACTGTGCTATCTCTGAAGAAAGATACAATATTCGGACTCATTATTGCATTTCGTGTATGATTACAATAATGACGTCAACTAAGAAAACCAACTTTTATCCCTCCCTTCACTAACCTGACTCGCCTAATACTGTACATCCTTTCTCTGATTGAAAACCGAGGCAAATCAGCCTGAAGTAGAAGTCTCCAAGTCGATGACGGTGAATTTCCCTACCATTTCGGAGTAAGCGACCTCCTCGTACTTCTCTTGCTCCTCCTTTGAGAACTGTGAGTCGAGAATCCTCTTGGCTTCTTCATCAGCGCTTAAGACGTGGCTGGCTGCGAAAAGACCAAGCTGGCCAGCCTCTTCGGCCCCTTTCTCACGAGCCGCCCAATACGCCTTCTTGGCTTCTTTGAAAGCTGTTGGAACAGTGGGCGGGTAATCATGATAGATTCGATCTTTCGCATCGGCTTGAATCTTGTAGGAGGGAGCTGTACCATCACTTGAGAGAGGGGTGAGAAATTTCATACCGTTTTCTTCGCTCAATTCGAATGTTGTATCAACTTGAACTTTGGATTTGAGGTTTTCGTCGTCACCAAGGGTGTACGAGCAAAGCTCGAGTGGGATGACGGTAGGTTCTTGCCCTTCATCGTCGGAGTCGTTTACTGGACAGATTTGGAAGGTGAGAGTCTGTGTGGTAGTGGTATCGTCGATCTTGGTGATTTGCGTCATACTGGACAATTTGCTGATATGCTGATTTGTTGATTTGTTAATTTGTTAATCTGTTGCGGCTTATTGGATGGTTGTTGGGAGTGGAAAAGAAAGATAGAACGCGGTGCCATATAACTTCCTCGCTCCACCTACCTCCAGAAGGCCAAAATAAATGAAATGTCACCGCAGTTTAGATATCCTTTGATCAAAATAAGCCGAAACTGTCAAAATGTTTTTCATTTATAACGATGACGATTTCCTCCTAGAAGGAGAAGAAGATAGAAGGAGAAGGCGTTTTAAGGAGAAGTCGTTCTGTTTCCAGGCATAATATCCAAGGTTAATTTATTGGTCTTTACACGGTTTTCATTTATTTTATCGATACACATTACAACTCTCCTTTGTTCGGGAAATATCAAATGCATTTTCTCGACATTATGACTTTCTAGCTTGGAACAGAAGTTTAAGGAAAGTATTTGTGAGGGGCAGCTTCAGTTTTGGATGCGAACACAATAGCTCATTCATCAAAATTCATCCTTTCTTCAATACTGACTCGATTTATCAGAAAATTTGGAATCCCGAATCCTTCCCCTTCATCTACCATTCATGTTTCCTAAACAAACTAACCACCATTATTTTCTCCTGACCGAGACCTATTGTACCCCCCTATTGGCGCTTGAAGTTGCCAACTAGATACCCATGATTGATCAGAGGGTATTTGGCTTGAATGTCGGGACTAACACTAGCATTAAGCACACGCTCGGCGCTTTCGATAATATCCTGACGTCGATCATAAGCTTCGGAACTTTTACGACCGTAGGCGATCAATAATAGTGGGTCTCCAGTCGACTCATATGCCTTCCAATTATTTTCATTCGCCTCTTTCTCCGCCGCATATGCTTCGACGACAATTGAATCAAACGTTTCCTTGACGTTTTTATAGCGTTCGAACTCTTCACCTTGATAACTCTCTGGATATTCCGGGGAAAGTTCGATTTCTTCCGCGGAATAGACCTTGAAGGAAGGTGAAGTTTGGTCTCCCGGGTAATCAGAAAGATCTGTTCCATCGGTGAGTCGAAGTTTTTTACCAATAGGAAAAGCGGAACTGAGAGGGTGGTTTTAGGGAGTGAATGAGACGACTTCGATTTTGAGATTACTCATCACATGGGGATCATCATCATCATCGATATGAATCAGTTTGAATTTGAGAGCTTGAGTGGTATTCGTTGAAGCATCTGAAGCTTCTGTAGAGGTTGCTGGGGCTGGCTTGGACGGGTGAAGGTGAAGTTTATTTCTCATTCTTCGAAACATATTGCTTGATCTACTGTCTTCGGACATCTTGAATAACAAAAACGATATTTGGAGGATTTGATTGTGGTTGTAATAGTTAAGAAAAAGAAAACAATTGCCATATCTATGTACGATATAGTCTCCTTGTCAAGAAGGCCGACGCAAATCAAATATTATCAAGTCACAGTCATCCTTTGATCCAGAAATATTTAAAATCGTTATCAACTTATCAATCTATTTTACCGATGTCGGACTGTGATCGAGGAGAAGAAGATGGAAGGATAAGGCGTTTGAAGGAGAAATCTTTCTGTTTTCAGGGAGGACATCAAAGGTGGATTGATCAATTTTTCGTATATTTTATGCGACAAAGCCTTCTCACGCTAGAAGGGGACGCCGTTTGCCTAGCAATATAGTGATTTTTCATCTATTTTCTTTCCGATAGTGGACGCAAATGAAGGCATCGGGAAAATGGTGAAGAACGAAAAAAGCGTTCTCTCTCCTAGTGGCAGGAATTCTTTTGCCACTCTTAGGTCAAAGATGGAGTTGGTGCATGTACTCGTAAATTACTACTGTAGAGAATACTGAATGCTACCGAGATGCATTCATTGTCGCATCCAGTCTAACAGTTCACCTGATGTGTTCAAGGAAAAAAACTTCAAACCTCAACAACAACTTTCCCAACAGCTCTACTAGATTCCAATTTCTCAAAAGCAGATCTAGCTTCCTAACCGGCAATTGAAGATCAGTTAAACCTCATTTTCAGAGAACGACTTGGAAAACTGACCGTGAATTTCCAAACCGAATCGATTCTAACCTGTTTAGAGAATTCCAAGAATTCAGGTATAGTATCCAGAAACTCTTTTGACGCTTGGAGATGAGTTACTTTATATCTTGGATTGGCTAGGAGATTTTTGAACGGTAGCCACCAATAATCGTTCAGTGTTCCTCTGAATGTCCTAATTGCTTGCGAGGGAAAGTAGTACTAGAACAGATTAGGATGAGTGACTTAGATTTGTGATACTTTGGGGTTGACTTACATTCGTGATTGGCCCACCCATTGCATCTCTATTGATTTCTGAAAGTGTCAGATGAAATTCAAAATGATGACCTACTATCTCCCACGATCGTCACATAAAGACCCAAATGAGGAGAAGACTTGTCGTTCAAAATCAAATGGTCTAATCTTGGAATAAGTTCCGTCCCTCCTACACAATCAAGAACTACTGCAAAAGGTGCGTAAGCCGACATCAAGGCTTTTTCAGGAACATATTCAGCTGTATAATCGATAACCTAAACCATCAATCAACAACCAATCAACTCATTTCAGATGAATTCTTACCTCATCAGCACCGATCGATTTGACGAATTCAATATTCTTAGCCGAACAAGTAGTTACGACTTTCAACCCCATTTTCTTGGCCAATTGAATAGCAACAGATCCTGTTCCACTACTTCCACCTAAGATCAATACGCTTCTTTTCCCAGTCTCTTCAGGTTTGGGTGTAAAAGGTAATTTCCCATCAATGACCAACGCAGTATAAACTGTTAAATAGACTAGAGGGAGGGCAGCAGCTTCGTTGAATGTCAAGTTCTTTGGTTTTTTGGTGAATGTTGATTTGGAGGGGAGGAGAAGATGGGTTTGGAGTGTACCATCGTCTTTTCGTTTTGATCAGTGTACATACGTGAAAACTTTTGAGAATGGGCTTACTATCGAAAGCTACTCTGATACCGAAAACCTCGTCACCGACTTTCCATTCACTATTCTTCCCCACTGAATGAATTATTCCACTGAAATCACGACTGGGAACATGGAGTTCATGTATGGGTGTAGCACCCATGAATCTAAGTAGTCTATCACTAGACTGCGCTCTGTTATTATTCATCAGCCTTCGTAGTAAGATTAGATAGAAAGTCAACATACACCTGCTCATCGACTGGGTTCAACGCAACCGCCTTGATCTCAACAAGTACCTCGTCATCCCCCGGAATAGGGATATCCACAGGTTGAAGTTGTAAAGTAGTCGATAAACGACCTCGGGTAAACGACCTCGGGTGTTGTATCTCCATGCTTGACCTTGAGGTGCCATTTGGTTCAAATTGTAATTGATAACAATTGCTTGGTGGTTTATCAATCATAATGGTGGAGTGTATCCTTCAGGTGGAGGTCAGGATATATCATTTAGTCTAATGCCGCAAATCTCCGTATGTTTTGGACCAACCACTTCAACTGTGAATTGCGGCAATAGACTTTTTCTACAGAAATAGTTCACATCCTTTCTATCACTCTAATGCCGACAGCGTGTATATGTAAAGAAGGGGGATGCATCGTGATAAATGTAACACTAAAATACTGATAAACCCTAATGTGAAATGCAAAATGACTCATTGACTCTGTCCCATCGAAGAACCTTGCAAGATGATCTAGAACTCAGTCTCTTTAAATGCTAATTGAGGAGGTGGGACATCGGTAGTCGACGGTGTCTTCTCTGCAGCAGCTTTTCTGTCCAGTTTCGATTCGATATATGTATCCATCTAATCGAGAGTTAGTATCGATAGCTGAATCCAAGTCATCCACTCACCTCATCAGCGATGGCGAAAGGTCTTCTTCCTAGTAACAATCTCATGTCTTCTCGTGTGATAACCTCTTTCTCCAACAACAAAGCGGCAACTTTCTCAACTTCAGCTTTTTTACTGGTCAAAAGTTCGGTCGTCCTTCTATGAGCGTCGTTGACCATTTTATGAACAGCTTTATCGAGAGCTTCCGCCGTTTTTTCACTGAACGGTTTCTGAAATCCTTCACCCTGTTGATCTCTATTTCCATACGATATAGGTCCGATATCAGGATTCATACCGTAGTTTGCACAAACTTCGAAAGCCATTTTCGTAATTTTCTGTAAGTCGTCTTGAGCACCTGTCGTTATCGAACCGAAGAAGATTTCTTCAGAAACTCGTCCACCGAGCGTCATACACATTCTATCGATTAATTGTTCAGTTGAAAACAAGAATCTTTCTTTGGGTAGATATTGGGCGTAACCGAGAGCACCGACTCCTCTTGGAATAATCGATACCTTGAGTAAAGGATCGGCGTGTTCCAAGAACCATCCACAAACTGCGTGTCCAGCTTCGTGATAAGCCACCGTACGTTTCTCTTCCTTGCCCAAAACTCTTGACTTCCTCTCCAAACCAGCAATAACACGTTCGATAGCTCCATCGAAATCAGCTTCGTTCACTGAATCCCCACCACGTCTAGCAGCACGTAATGCACCTTCATTACAGACGTTGGCGATATCAGCACCAGAGAATCCTGGAGTTAAGAGTGCTAGTTTTTCTGAGATGATTTCAAAGTCGATTTCAGGGGCCAAGGTGATAGGACCAAGATGAACTTTGAAGATTTGTCTTCTACCCGAGATATCAGGATTATCAATGGCGATATGACGATCGAATCTACCAGGTCTCATCAAAGCGGGATCAAGCACATCTGCTCTATTCGTACCCGCCAAAACAACGACATGTTCTTTGGTGCCGAAACCATCCATTTCGACAAGCAACTGATTCAGTGTCGATTCACGTTCATCGTTTCCACCGAATTGACCGCCTTTTCCACGAGCTTTACCGATCGCATCAATCTCATCGACAAAGATGATACAGGGTGCGTGTTTTTTAGCGTTGGCGAATAGATCCCTCACACGGGATGGACCGACACCAACGAACATCTCCACGAATTCTGAACCAGACACCGATAAGAAAGGAACTTGAGCTTCTCCAGCGGTAGCTTTAGCTAACAGCGTTTTACCGGTACCAGGAGGACCTGACAAGATTGCTCCTCGAGGTATTTTGGCTCCAAGCTTTTCGTATTTTGCAGGTTCTTTCAAGAATTTGACGAATTCCATGATTTCCTACTTGTCAGTGGTCTTCAATGTTTAATACTCACCTCCTTAGCTTCGTCCATACCAGCAACATCACGGAAACGAACAGCAACCTCCTCTTCTTGATTGAACATCTTGGCTTTGCTCTTTCCTACACCGAAAATTCCTCCTCCTGGCCCACCACCACCCATAGCTGATCCACCACGACGTGCCATCCAAAGTAACAGACCAGCAATTAGCAGCGTAGGAGCGAAATGCATGATGGTCTGGAAAGTCGATATTTCCTCTCGATATGATACAGGAACTCGTTCAGCTGCCGGTATACCTAATTCATCTTGAGTAGATATGAGGAGTGATTCGAAGGCTTCCAATGAACCGATGGTGAAAGTGTAAGGAGCTGGACCGTGATTAGGCGATGGTAATGAGTTGTCGGAAGGAGATGAAGGTGATATGGGGTTGTGTAGGTGAACTCTGACTTTTGTCCTGTTGATTACTTCGAGTGAAGAGACTAGTCCCCGAGCAAGTAAGGAGTTACGGCTAACAATAAGCACGTTTCGAAAACAATGTGACCTACAATTCCTGCCAAGTAATTTCACGAGATCGTTGATCATCGGGTTGGAAAGCGCTATACAGCGTATACGAACTAGAGATCAGCTTCCGTACCAAGACATGAACTCACCTGACGATCATGAGCAAAAGTTGATTCGTTGTGAAATTGATATTCTTTGGACCCCCTGGGCCACCTGGACCACCACCAGCGTTTCCACCCGATCCACCACCTCCACCACCTGTAGCGACTTTTTGGCCGCTCAACTTCGGTCTCCGATCTTTCCAACTGCTTTCACCTCCTTCATTCTCAGCAGGGGTTTTAGGTGGTGAGGGTTCGGAAGGAGCTTCGGTTCCAGGTGGTTTGGGTGCGACTGTCGTTCCTTCTTTAGGTGATTTACCGCCGAATAAGGATTCTAAACCTGATGGTGGAGGTGTGTTTTGATTGGGTGTAGGAGTTGCGTACGATCTGAATGTTAATGGTAGTGATGATGATAGTTTTGGGTATCTGTTTGTTCTACTGACTCTTGCTAGACGACTTAGTGAAGTAAGACGTAGAGACATTTGGTATGAAGATCGGAATCTAAAGAAAGAAAAGAAAGAAACCAAGTGAGAGAATAAAGAATCGATCGTAGATTATCGAAGAAATTGAGGAGGAACCAGTTGGCCGAACAATACGCAAGCGGTGGCGATTGCCACAGTTCGGTGAATAGCGGTAATACAGGTACATCAGTGTACCCCATGTTACCCCGCAGTGTATTACACGTCTATGGCTGTTAATTTCTTGCTATATTCCACTCCATTATACTGCTACGTCCATACTCCAAGCAATGCGTTTATTCGTATCACTGTTGTTGATAGCATCAACAGCTCTCGCAGTCAAACAAGAAGATTTCAAACAATGCTCACAGACATCCTTCTGTCGTAGATTACGTTCGATAGCCACTCGTCAACAAGAATCAAACTTTGATTCACCATATTCACTCTCCTCACCCGTCACCAACGGTCAAGAAGGATCATGGCTTTGGCCAATAAGTTCAAGTTTATATCCCGAAATCAAATTTCAACTTCGTGTAGATATCCTGGAAAATGATATCGCACGTATAAGGGTAGATGAGATCGATTCTAAAACACCTTGGAAACGATATAACGAAACTGCTAAATGGGCTTTGTTGGATGCTGAACCTTCGACTGTTCACGCGGATTTGGTATCAAGTTCGACAATAGATGAAATTACTTACGGAGACATCACGTTATCCATTCAGAGATCACCTTTTAAGATTACTCAGTCACGAGCAGGAGTAGCGGAAATTGTGTTCAACGATAGGAATCTGTTTCATATGGAACATTTCCGGGAACGTAGAGCTGATATAGAAGAACAAGTGGTTGAACAATCTTGGTTCGAAACTAGTGATAAAGATGAATTCGAGGAAAGCTGGAAACAATGGAGAGATAGTAAACCCAAAGGTAGGCTACACTGGGAGGTGCATCGCTAACAGTAAGGGCCTGAGGGTTTGAGCATCGACATCACCTTCCCAACCGTTTATCACGTCTTTGGTCTTCCAGAACACGCTTCCCCACTTTCTCTACCTGACACCACGGGTTCCAACGCGTATTACACAGAACCATATCGACTGTTCAACGTGGACATCTTCGAATATCTAGCTGATTCACCTATGGCAATGTACGGTGCTATTCCTTTACTCCACGCTCATTCCAAAAAATCATCAGTCGGTGTTTTGAATCTAGTAGGGTCAGAAACTTGGGTAGACGTAGAACATGAAAAGGGGGTCAGAACACATTGGGTATCTGAAAGTGGAATTCTTGATCTCCTTTTCTTGCCTGGACCGAGACCACAGGATTTGTTCAGTCAATATACATCACTGACTGGTCCTACACCACTCCCACCCCAATGGGCTACTGCTTATCATCAATGTCGTTGGAACTATGTCGATGAAGTTGATGTCCTCACCGTTGACCGTCGATTTGACGAGGCGGATATTCCCTTGGACGTAACGTGGTTAGATATCGAATACGCAGAAGAGCATAGGTATTTCGATTGGGACGCCAAGTTCTTCCCTGATCCTGTGAAAATGCAGAACGCTGTTGGAGCCAAAGGGCGAAAGGTGGGTAACACGGATAAACAGTCGAAGACAGTAATGACAAATTACAGATGGTAGCGATCGTTGATCCACATATCAAAAGAACAGATTCTTTCAGAGTTTATTCAGACTCTAAAGATCTGGACGTACTGATCAAAAAAGCTGATGGTTCAAACTTTGAAGGTTGGTGTTGGACAGGTAGTAGTGTCTGGGTAGATTTCTTTAATCCAACCAGTTGGACCTGGTGGACCAAGATGTTTGATTTCAGCGTTTGGAAGGATTCCACTCCATTCCTGTTCATTTGGAATGATATGAATGAGGTAGGTAAAGTCGAACCCCTCATTTAACTGACCATATCAGCCTTCCGTTTTCGATGGTCCCGAAATTTCAATGCCTAGAGATAACCTCCATGCTGGAGGTTGGGAACATCGTGATCTTCATAATATCAATGGAATGATGTTCGTAAGTACCGTGGTTTCGATTCCAGCTGAATGAGATAGCACAACCAAACTCAAGCCGCTTTGATTGCTCGTGAAGCACCGGCCAAAAGACCTTTCGTCCTTTCTAGATCTTTCTTCGTAGGATCACATCGATATGGAGCTATTTGGACCGGTGACAACATGGGAACATGGGGTAGGTGATAGTTGAAGCAGTGACTGATGATCAGATCATCTTGCTGGTGAAACTGCTATGCTTCTTTCAAATAATATTGCTGGGATGACATTTGCCGGAGGTAAGTGGGAGCTCGGTCGATGAGATCATTACTGACAGCTGCACAGCGGATGTCGGTGGATTCTTTGGTAACCCTTCAACAGAACTTTTGGTCCGTTGGTATCAAGCAGGAGCGTTTATGCCATTCTTCAGAGCTCATGCGCATATCGACACCAAACGCCGTGAACCTTATTTATACGATGAACCTATCCGTGGATATATTAGAGATATCATTCGATTGAGATACCAACTTCTTCCTGTTTGGTATAACTCATTCCACGAAGCTAGTATTGATGGAACTCCACTTATGAGGTAGGTTTTGTAGGAAGTATCAAAGCTGATGATAGACCTCAATACGTTATTCATCCCGAGGACGAACAAGGATTCGCTATTGACGATCAATACTACATCGGAAGTTCTGGTCTATTGATAAAACCAGTGGTTCAAGAAGGTGCAACGGAGACTTCAGTATACATATCAGATGCTCAACCGTACTACGATTATTTCACTCATCAAGCCTACACTGGAAAGGCAGGTCGAACGGTGAAAATGTCCACACCATTAGATAAATTCCCATTACTCATTCGTGGAGGATCGATCATCCCAACTAGAGAAAGAGTTCGTCGATCATCTACGTTAATGTGGAAAGATCCTTTCACTCTAACGATCGCCCTTGATAAATCACAATCAGCGATAGGCGATCTCTACCTCGACGACGGTGATGGATACGGTTATGTGAATGGCGAATTCGTACATCGATCGTTTGAATTCAAAAACCATAAATTGGTATCAGAGAATATTGGGGGTGTTGAGGATAACGCTTTTGCGAATACCATCTCTGAAGTTAGGGTGGAAAGGGTTGTTGTCTTAGGTCTGAAACTTAAAGCGGTAAAGAAAGTTACGGTTGCTGGTTCATCTGTAGATTTCAGTTATGTCAAGGGGGAGTTGGTTATCAAGAACCCCGGTGTGAAGGTTGTTAGTAGATGGGAAATAGTGATTGCTGGAATGTAGCTTAGGAAATGCATTTAATGAGATTATTTGATATTTGTAACTTTCCTTGTCTATTTGGCGTCTGGTCGAGAGAAGTCTTTTAACCTAATCTGATACCTAGAACGAAACCAGCTAAGAAACTTGCTCTTTCTATAGGATTGTTAGCAACATGTTCGAACTAAAATACGAAACGGAAACATACGTTGGAAATTCGCTGTTAGGAAATCGACAATCAAGGCATAGACACCCCCGACTGTAGGAGGTTTAACCCCGTCCGAAGATTTCGTACCAAAAACCGAATCGTATTTGGATGAAAACTTTGACCAATCGACTTTAATATAAGAAGTGGACGATAAATACTAAAAATCCAATGAATATCCATTTGACATAAACGATTTGAAGAAAAGAACTCAAACTGACCTGGAGAAGAACGAACAAACCACCCAAAAAGAAGGCAAGAGCTTTCAAACCTTTCTTAACGAAGACTCCTGAACAGATCCCGCAGACCGCTCCGAAACCTAATTGATAGACTGAAAGAATACTTTCTGGTGGATTACCATCACCGACGCTAGGTGTACGTTTGGGAGTTGCTATCACGGGTGATTCACATTTGATAGGTTGTTTGGTGTAGTTGTACGTGGATAGGGTTAGTCCTAGACCTAGGGCTATCAATGATTTCGTTGGGATACCGGACGATCGGGGGAGGGGGACTGTTCGAGTGAGAGTTAGGGAGTTTTGGAAAGGGGTTCTGGCTGAGTGGAAGAATCTTAGTGGACGAAGGGGTTGGGAGGTGTTGAGGAGACGGGGGAGGATGGTTGTTTTGAATGACATCTTTGGTTTTGGATTAGACGTGTTGGTGAATGTTAAGTTGAGATGAGATGGTGGTGGTTTGGCTGATTCTTCCTATGACGTTGTCCTTTGAACGGAGTTATAAGTATCTCCGTCAAGTCATCAAAAAAAGTTGGATTTTTTGTTGACAAATCCATTTTCTGATCCTTCAAATCCAACAATACACACGAAATGTCAATCGAATGGTCATTGATCAGAGGTACATTACCAACCCCAGTCGACGAATCAAACTCGAGGTTAACGGAGCTGACCATCAAAGTTGTTGAAGCTGATTTCAAATCGGTGTTGCTTTCATCTGAAGCTCTAGAGATTTTCAAACGTCATCCAACGATATTTCATTCTTCTGAATCTGATCTGCCGGCACCTCAATCGAAGGATGAACAGGTACTGAGATTGATACTAGCTGTTGCTCTTTTACATTCTTTCGTTCAGATTAATTGGACTGGACCTGATGTTGGTTTCACCATTGATGATTTGGCGACTATCAATCAGGACGACGTCTTACCTTGGTTAACACTACGAGGTGAACCTGCTTATCATCTTACGAACTCTCCATCATTATTTCTAGGTTCTTCACGATTGTTCAACTCTTTATCTTTATCATCACCAGTTCAACCATTAGAAACTCTTCCTTGGTGGTTACTAAGAACACATCTAGTCCATCAATCCCTACTTGACGAAAACGTAGAAATAGATCCTGAAATCATCACCTCCCTCCGAAAAATTTCAGTTTCACCAAACGATCTCCCATGTTTACATCTAGAGATTGGTTTACTACAGAACAGTCTGGGACATGATAGGACAGCTACTCAAGAATTTCATGCTGCAGCCAAAGCTTCCGGATTGGAATTCGAACTTACTGGAGCTTTAGGTAAAAAAACGAAATTCCAGGTTGACGCTTTGAGTCAATTGGTTTTACTCGCTGAATCGAAACGAGTTGATGAAGTTTCCACCGAGTCGACTTCGAGTTCCGTTTTACCAGAAACTTTGGCTCTTAACGATGATACTTTACTGGAAGAAACTGAATTCACACCTGGTGAAACCTCTGTTGGTAAACTATCACATCTTGATCCAGCAAATCAACCACCTTTACATCCTATCGATCAAGCTTTATTACTTTCCCTATGTCTCGCTCAACATAACAACACCCCTTCATCTGGTTTAACCGCTTCTCAAATGTTACCTTTCATAAACAGAGTTATCAGTCATCCGAGAAATTGGTCAATCCATACAACAGCTTTACTACTTCGATCAAGATTAGAATCGACACGTTCGAGAACGGTCGAAAGATCGACACTTCAATTATCAGCTTTGATCGAACAAATGCCAACCTCCGATTCGGAGCCTAAAGAAAGATTACTCTATTTCCATCAATTGCCTTTACCGTCTAAATGGGAGATGGAACGAGAATTAGCTAAACGTTATCTTACACTTGGAGTTGTTAGGTCTGCATTGGATATCTTCTCAAGACTTGAAATGTGGGAAGACGCAGTTCAATGTCTACAACGTATGGAACGTGAGGAAGAAGCCAGAACTATCGTTCAAGATTTACTCGCCGGTCGTAAACTCGAATCAGAGTTCGTTCCAGCTATCTCTAAAGCTTCTGAGAAGAGGAAAGAGAAGTTGACTTCAGGTCGGGAAGCTAAATTATGGTGTCTCCTAGGTGATCTAGCGTTAGGTTCTAACAGCATTCCAGAAGCTGTTGGTCATTACACGAAAGCTTGGGAGGTTTCTAATAAAACTTCGTCGAGAGCTATGAGATCTTTGGGATCTATCCATGTCGCTGCTAAAGAATTTGAAAAGGCGATACCATGTTTCAAATCCGCTTTGGAAATCAATCCACTATACGGCAGAACTTGGTTCACACTCGGGGTGTGTTACGTTAAACTTGAAAGATGGATGGAAGCTCGTGACACATTCAGAAGACAGGTTGCGATTGAGGAAGATGATTCAGAAGGATGGAACAACCTAGCAGCAGTTTATCTTCAACTTGATAACAAATCTTTCGACAACAAGTTGTTAGCTTGGAGAGCATTGAAACAAGGATTGAAATCTGCTCACGATTCTTGGAGGATGTGGCAGAACTACATGATAGTTTCCATTGACGTTGGTGAACTATCAGAAGCTGCCAGAGCTCTCACTCGAGTGATTGAAGAATTATCAGGAACAGAGATAGGGGAGAACAATGTTGATTTCGATGTTCTGGATAAATTAGTTGACAGCGTTACGAGGGATGATTGGAACGACGGTCAACCGGATCAACCGCCTACAACCTCCAACGAGGGTTTCGGACTTTTACCGATAGTAGAAAGATTATTCGATATCACGATCTTACCTCGTATAAGCGATTCATCGAGGATATGGATGACACATGCGAGATTACTACGTTGGAAGAAAGATTGGAAAGGGGCTATGGAAGATTATCTACGGGCTTATAGGGTAGGAGTGATTGATGATGAGAACGTTGAGAGGGATTTAGGTCGATGGAAGGAAGCTGTCAGGGAGGTTGAGGAGTTGGTTGATGTTCTTAGTGTTTTGGGACCAGCTGCTAAATCTCAAGAAGAGAGTGTGACTGGGACGATCCAGAAGAAAGGTGATTGGAGATTTCAGGCTAGGGGGATCGTTAGGAATTTCATGGGTAGGACTAAGGATTCGTGAGTTGTCTCTTCTTTTCATTGGGAATTTGGGAAGGATGTTGATTGGGTGTTTTAGATTTGAGGATCAACCTGAATGGAATAAATTGCAGGAGATTTTGGATGAATTGAGAACTACTAGTTAACGGGTTGTCGTTGAGGGGGTTATAGTTTTTTGTATAGATCGACACCTGCATCCTCTTAAACGAGTTATATCTGTCCATTGTCGTTTATAAGATTCAAGGTATATATCCAATACATCCCTGGGTATAGGATACAACAAAGATGCTGCCAATGCGAATCTGAATCTATCACCGTCCACTGAACTCAATTGTCTGTCTTCCCAACCTCTATCTCCTTCTACTAGGTCTACCAGATTTACGTTTAGCTTGAGCTGTACCTTGTCGATTGAGACCTTTGGATTTAGGTCTTGGAGTCATACCCTTGGCTGTTCGCCATTGTTCACGTCGAGTATCTCTTGAACCTGACGTCGAGATTTTTTTGGGTTCAGCTGGAGGAAAGCTTCTGTCAACATTCGGCCATCGAGTAATTTTCTATTGACTAAACTTACATTCAAGTTCAACATCCTCCTTAACATCCCCAGATTCACCTTCATCTTCAACAACCATTTCATCCTCTTTAACTTTCGAATCTTCTTTACTACCTCCTTCACCATTTTTGGTTAATCTATCACTGACCCTCTGTAATCTGGCAGCATCAGTTACAGCGTAATGTGAATCATTTCTCTTCTTTCTTCTAGCTGCTAGTTTGGCTTTTGAACGGAGTGATTTAGCCATCGTGTGGGTTTACTGGGTGGTTGTTGAATGACTCAAGAGACAGATTGAAAATAATCTACATTTCTTCAGTCGGATAAAAGTGAAATAATTACGATAAAATAATTATTTAGGCTGGGCCCCGGACGCGCGTTGTAAGCGTTTACTGTGGTGTATGGTGTTGAAGGTGATCATCTCTCTCTCTCTATCTCTTCATACACAATGTCTCGTTCTTCTTATGATAGGTATGTCAACCTCTCCTCAATGTAATCAGAACAACGCTCATCGTATCCCAGATATCTCACTGTCTTCTCACCAGAGGGAAGGGTAAGTTTAACTGTTCCTCTTCGTTCAAACTCCCAACTGATCCCTTTCAACTAGTTATATCAAGTCGGTATGTCATCTGAATATCATTAGTATGATTGAGAGTAACCATCTAATCCATTCACAGAATACGCTTTCAAAGCAATTTCAGGCGCTGGAGTTACAGCTATAGCAGTTAGAGGTAAAGATACAGCCGTTGTCATAACGCAACGTAAAGTTCCCGTAGGTTTTGATTATTGTATCACTCCCTAGAACACCTACTGAATCTTTCTTTAGGATAAATTACTTGATCCAGAAACTATCACTCATCTCTTCCAAATTACACCAACGATCGGATGTGTCATGACGGGATTGATCGGTATGTCAGCTACCGAACATTTGTCTCTCAGAACGCTGATCAAAATTTCAGCGGACGCTCGTGCTCAAGTTCAAAGAACGCGGTCAGAAGCTGCTTCTTTCCGTTATAAATTCGGATACGAGATCACTCCAGACGCTCGTGAGTCCCTCATCAAATTCCCGATATACCCAATAAACCAACTAACTTGAAAAGTCGCTAAACGAATGGCAAACATCAATCAAGTCTACACCCAACGAGCTGGAATGAGACCATTAGGTATATGTAGGTATCAACCAGACGATTACAGAAACTGATGAAATAGCTATGATACTTATTGGTCCTGATGATGAACGTGGACCTCAAATATTTAAACTTGATCCAGCAGGTTATTTCGTTGGTTTCAAGGCAACGGCAGCTGGTCAAAAACAAACTGAAGCGACTAATTTCGTATGTCCTCTTCTTACTATTACTTAGGTGATCGAAGCTAATGATAAAACAGTTGGAGAAAAAATGGAAAACGTTGGAAACTGCTAAAACAGTGTTGGATAGAGCGGGTGTAATTGAGGTAAATGATTAGCTTGCTAAATTGACAATCACTCGTGAAGCTAATAACTCCATCAGGTCGCGATTGAATGTCTTTCATCGGTTTGCGCAACGGATTTCAAAGCTACTGAGATCGAGATTGGTATCTCATCAACCTCGCCTGAAGAACCTAATCCAGAAGGTGGACTAGGTGGTAACGGAGCATTCAGACAAATGGGTGAAGAAGAACGTGGAGAATGGTTAGTTAGAGTAGGTGAGAAGGATTAGATGTAATGCAAGTTTGTTTTTTCGCAGTGAACAATGAAGTTCTCATCATTATGTTACATCGTTACGTCGTTATCTAAGTAAAATTACATGGCCATGATCAATGTCCAACCAGCGACCAATCCACTCCACCCATCTAAACCTCTAGCGAAATACAGTGCAATAAAAACTCCCACCATTCCACGAGCGATATTTTTATTCAATTGTTGACCACTCAGACCGAATGAATTGGCTAATCTCTGTTTCCTGATCAGGAGTCTACCGATGGTGTGTTCAAGTCTACCCCGAAAGGTTAATTAACAGTTTTTGTATGTATTCAGGACTCACGTTAGAACCTTGAACAACCTGTTGCTTAGCGTCGTATATTGCTCTACGGCGGTTTGGCCATCTCTCGGGGATTGGGTTTTGAGCTCTGTTGAAGAAACTCCATACACTGTATCATTGGTTTTATACGTGTTCGAAAGATTCTCAGGAGTCGCTCGATAACTATCTTCACCTAACAAGGCTTGTATTATAAGATCTGAAGTAGAAGTATGAGCATCAGTGTTTATTGTAGAATTCAGATGTGGTCAAAGAAGACTTTACCTTGATTGGAATCTTTGTTTGCGCTGACCAGATCGGCTCTATTCATTTTTAATAACATTCTGGTTTTCTGGTTGAATTGGGACCTTACCTGATATTCAATAGACTGTATCTAGGTAGTATACTTCTATACAGTCCCAAAACCGCATTCCCATGAGCCAATTCTTCAGGAGATTCACCTAAACCATTGTCCACACTCGTCAATACCAACTCAAATCACAATCCAAGAAAAAATATAAAAGAAAACATACCGTTCAAAGACAGAAACACAACTCTTTTCTTCCTACCCCCAAAATCCCTTCTCCAATAATACAAACAAATTTTCGTAGCCATGATGAAACCCTTGACATCGTCTAGTAAAAGTATAACCGTGTCAACATGGTTATAACGATTCACGGCGCCCTGCCAAACTGTCAGATAAGAATCGTAAGTTGAATCCAGGGCGTAGGGGGTGTTTTGTCTTGATTCTTTGAGAGTGGTTAGAGGTTGGGTATGGCCGTAGATCACTTGGGCACTTGATTTAGGTTGGTTAGCTTTTATCGGGTTGGTGGGGATTTGGACTTACCCTTGATTAACTGCTTTTTGGATAGTCGTTTCTGCTAGTGCACCACCACCTGGGATTTTAGTTGGGACCAGGAGGGGTTACTTACCTAGTAGTAGTGTTACTGGACGATCTACCTCCATGGTGGATGACTGTGCTTGATCTCCGGTCGTTGTAAATGGTTGGTTGTTATGGTTAGTCACAGTGATAGTCAAAGTAGCGAATGGAATTCAAATTCGAGGCACAACGCTTAGTGGCATCACATAGCTGTCTTGACACCGGTTGAGTACAGTGCTCGTAGATTGAAGTGCTAACACAGCATTCATCCAGCTTGACTGCTTAACACCTCAGGGAAGGAAACAGCAGATCAATCATGATAAAATACGAGCCAGAAGCTAAGCAAATTCATTCAAATTCAGACGGTCAGAAGACCCAAAAAAATAATTCCAAACTACAACCAACATCATCCCTCCAAACTCTACATCCTCTCAAGTTTTGGACATTTCAGAAACATTATTGCAACACCACACTCAAGCCTGCTTCTCGTCACCATCCACCTTGTCAAGGTATATCTCATGAGTCTCAGCTCTGAATTCAGCTTTTCTTCTCAGGTCAGCGACGGCATCAGGTCCATCGCAGAGGACAGCTGATTCTTCGGCTGTCGACATTTTGGTCAGTCTTGGTCTTGTGCTGTATCTAGTGACTTACGAGTTAAACCTTTGATCTCGGGGAAATAAAAGTAGATGATCGGAAGGTAGATGATTAGAAGTGCGAAATAGACGAAATAATATTTCCAAGCAATAGCAGTCAAGGCGATTGGGTTGGCGTACTGTGTTAAAGATCAGAGTTGAAGTCTTCATTTTGAGGGAATCTCACTTACTTGATTGAAAAATGACATGGCATAGTTGATCAACAGAGAAATACAGTTTCCTTGAGATCTCAAGTTGATAGGTAAAAGTGGAAGCATGTATGAGTAGTATAGTGCAGAATACGATAGATGGTAGGCGACACCGAAGACGTAAACGAACGCAATGACCATTTTACCAGCTGCTTGATTTCCGTTTTGCGCGTACAAAGCAGAGCCAGCTGTGATCAATGCGAAACTATGTTTTGTCAGTCAAGAGCTTTTCAGAGAAGTCCAGACCGAAACTCACCAGATACCCATTACGACAGTGGTACTCAACCAAATCCAACGTCTTGAGAAATTCTTAAGATAAGCAGCAAAAGGTATACAACACACCACACTGGCCAAAGCTAATCCCGCAGTGACAGCTAATTTGGGTGCTGCTTGAGTAACACCGATACTGTTCAGGATACTCGATAAATAGTTTCCGACTAGTGATCCACCACTCCATTGTGACATTACAGCTATGGCTACGACCAAACCTAATCTTTTACGATTACCTGGCGTTTTGAACCAATCTGAAAGACTTGATTTTCCAGCTTCAGTGATTTGTTTCTGTCCTTCGATAATTCTACACCAATCATTCAGTCAATGTTTAAATGCGTTAGGGAAGAAATTTGTACTCACTCTGCCAACTCTATCATAACCAATTCGTCGTCCATATCACCGTTTGCATGGTACTTTGCAAGGATCGCATGGGCCTCATCAACTCTACCTTTCGTCACTAGCCAACGTGGGGATTCGGGGATGAACCAGATGAGACATAATTGGACGACAGCAGCTAACATTTGTAGCAGTGTCATGAGTCTCCAATTCCAACTCATACTGTTGTTCCAATATACACAACCGAGCAGACCCAGGGTAACTATGAACAGCAGTTCTGTTAGTTCTTTCAATTACTGCTTTAAGCGATATGTTATACGTACCAATAGTTGCACCGAGGGATGTCATGATGTTGAAAGCAGAAGCGAATCCAGTTGATTGTCTTGGATGAGCGATCTCAAGGATATCTTGTCAAGTCAATAAAGCTTTCAATGGATCTACCTCCGAACACGACACTCACGAGAAGAATTGCAAAGGTTTGGGAAAGCAGCACCGAAACCAACTAAAAGTCGACCACCGAAAAAAGCCCATGGACTTGTATAAACAACAGCACAAACTATAGCACCAATAATGATGAAGACGCAACCAAAAGCTGCTGGATATTTACGACCGATTTTATCAGAGAAATAGGCTGCTGGAAGCATCCCAATGATATCTAGATTGAATTTGCTTTGTCAACGAACGTCGTAAACTGGAGTGGAGTGACTTACAACCGATTGATATTCCACCTACCATCAACCCCCTGGTTGAAGCGTCAGGATTACCCAGATCAGTGAGGAAATTTGGGATAGATTGGGCACCGTTGATAAGACTCGAGTCGTAGCCCTGGATATAGGTTCCAGTGAGGAGTACACAACATCTCCAGAACAATCCACGGAGACCTTTATCGGACCACCAATTTTTATGAGTGTTGTTTCTGACACCCTCACCAGTGGTTAAATCTTTGATTACGGGCATGATGTTGAGGTAATGTTTCCAGAGTAAGGTTTCCTTATGATGGGGAAGAACTTAATCTTAAGTCTAGTGGACTTCGATTCTATTTGTACCTCCTTCTCGATCGTCTGGGGAAACAAGATAAGCATGTACGGCACCAGCGGAACGGATCTCTTGTATGATAACAAGGTTGGACCGCTCAGTGGACCTGTAATGGGATTTACTAAGTACCAAGAAGTTGCAAAGTGGATCTTTTAGACTTAAGATAAGCAGAAACAATCTCGAAACCCACTCGACCGGTAGCTCGACCGTTTCGGCAACAGTATCGGAACCAATCAAAACTGTTTTGGTTGATTTGAAAAGAAGCACAGAGATCATAGTTACAACAGGTAAACCCTCAAAGATTAACACTCAAAATTCATTGAAAAGTAGCATCTCAGAAGACATAATCACCAACCCAAAATGTCAATCACAACAACCACGCAACAGGAAATCGAAACCACGCCCGTCATCCTCAAATTAAGAGGTGAAACGAAATCTGATCCAAAGTTTATTCAAGAACTGAAATCTCAAGGGTTCACGATTGTCAAAAACGTGATCTCACCAGCGAAATCAAATGAGTACTGTGAGAGTGCTTATGAATGGCTTGAGAGTATGGGAACTGGTTTTAAGAGGGATGATAGATCTACCTGGAAGAAGGATTCACTTCCGCCACATACTTTCGGTGGGATGTATACTGTGTGAGTTGGGACGTTTTTGAGCAATAGTTTGTTCTGCTGATATTTTGAAAGATCTGGTGTAGCTCATGAACAGTTCGTGAGTCTTACTCTCATCACTTTGGACAGCAGATTTGACCAGGGGTAGTTATGGGATCTTCGAGCTGAACCGGGAGTTTTGTCAGCGTTTTCTGAAATTTGGAACACTGACAAGTTGCTCGCCTCATTCGGTGAGTTTCAGGTTGTAAAACATATACTATGGACCGAACTAACACAGCAACTCAAAAGATGGTATCAACATGGCAGTACCCGCTAATCAAGAAGAACTAGAGAATGGCGCTGGAAAGCCTTGGCCACATGTATGTGGTTGAACAACATCTTCGACTCTTAAATGTTATCAGCTAATGTTTAGGTTGATCAATCACCTTTGAAAAGGGATTTACAATGTATACAGGGTATCTTGAATCTGGTGAGATAAATCTCCAACAGAAAGTTCCGCTGTTGACTACTGACCATCAAACAAGCTTCCCAATGGAGATGACGATGGTGGATTGATGGTTCTCGTCGGATCAAACACTTTGTATTCACAATTTTTCGATGAGCACGATAACGAAAAGGTCAGTCCTAGATCTAATAGGTTATTTTTACTTTAGAATTGAACTCAAATTGTCCTAGCCTGATGGCGGCTGGTCTTCGAAAGATGTTTACCTTCACACCGAATCTCAATTGCAATGGTTTTTAGACAAAGGATGTTATTGGAGAAAATTGAATGCGAATCCTGGTGATTTACTTTTATGGGACAGTAGGTAAGTGTTTTTGAAAACATTTAAATCAGATTTCACCTCACACGATCACTCTAGATGTATCCACTACGGTGCTAGAGCGACTGGCACACAAAATAGGATCGCTGCTTGTAAGTATAAAGTCTAAGAGTTTTGATACGATTAAAATCTGAGATTGACACCCTCATTTATAATGATAGACATTTGTTACAAACCAGCAAACTTGATTACCACTGAAGATTTAGCATTGAAACAAAAGACGTTTGAAGAAAGTAAAGGAACTGTAGGTCCTGCAGTTTCTTGTTAATATAGTCCACAACGCCTGATTCAATATATCATAGAGTCATGACCCAATCTCATTCGCTGTTAACAGAGTTCGACCAGAACATGGGAGTTATCGGTCTGCACCATTGCAAAGAGCTGTTCTTACGGATACTCAAAAGCGTCTAGCAGGAATTTTAGCTTATGATTGAGAATAGCTTGACTACAGTATTGGATAGTCGATTGGTAGATATGTGTACAATATTGAATGCATAACAACGTCGTTCTATCATATTTTTACTATGTCCTGCCTTATGAATCCAATAGATCGTAAATCAAACTCTCAATCTTCTTTCGTGCTTCAATGAAAGCTGGTACTCTTGGAGCGATGAGTAGTTGCGAGGAGAAGACGACCTTTACAATTCCGTTTCAGCTAAATTCAACCAGAAACCATTACATTGACTGTAACTCACTGCAATCCCGGTTTCAGGATCTATCCAATACAAAGGACCAGAAACACCACCAAAAAAGATACTACCATGTTTACGACCATAACCACCCCAAGGTCTTTTGTCCATCGGTAGGTAAATCGCAGTAGCAGTCGTCCAATTCAATTCACCTGGTTCACAGGATTTATTATCAATATCGTTAGTCATCAACATCCCTGGTACTACTTTTGCAATATTCGCCAAACCGGTTTCTGGTAGCGTGGGATTGAACAATGACACCAGTGATTGTTTGGAGAGTATTGCGTTTGTCGGCCATTCAGAAAGATCTTCATAAAGTTGACTATGTAGCTTCAATATGTGTTGAAGTAACTTTGCGTAATCTGAAGTCGTTGAATAAACTCCCCCACCTCCAGCAGGATATTCTATTTCTTCCATTCTGAAGTGAAGAGGTGATGAGTGAAATTTCCCGCTCATGCTGCACAAAAAACTCACTTTCTAGGAAGTTTCAAAGAATCCACTTGATCTGTCAATTCCTCATATACCCCCGTCTCCGAATTATAATATCTAATAGGAGCAACTTTATCCACCCATTTTTCATCGTCGAAAGGTAAGAAAGAAGTATGTCTCATCCCCAGCGGACCAAATACAAAAGTTTGAACGTATTCTTCAAAATCTCTCGGTAAATCACTTAAAGGTAAATCTGGCCAAATCAACGAGAGCCATCTAAGAATTCCAGGAATCAATTGATGAAGTACGGTTTGAGTGTAAGAGATACAACACTGACTCTGCAGAATTCCCATATTGCCATTCGATACCAAGCTGTTCGACGATGGGTGTACTAATTAAATTAACTTTTTGACAACTGTTAACGAAACCTCCACCTATTTTCGGTATAGATTTCCAAAGTTTAACACCGCCAGAACCTTCATGTCCGAATCCACTGGTTTGATTCAGAAGCATGAGTAAAGTAACCTCTCGTAACGCTTCTTCAAAAATTGGTTCATTGTTTGAATCGTATCCACGGAAAACTTTTGATGTGGCTCTGGATAGATCTTTGTTGTATTTCCCTAACGGCGTGTGTAGGTTTAGTATCCCGCGATCGACAAGTTGTAAATAAGCTATCACAAATAGGCTTTGTCAGTAGTAGACTGGTAACCATTGGATGTGATACTCACCGATAGCAGTTATCAGCTTAGAAGTGCTGGAGAACCATAGAGTGTCATCAGAGACCAAAGCGCGAGTATGATCCAGTGGATCAAAATACCCATGATCTCCATGGAACAGCATTTGGTTTTCGGTCACTACGGTCAAAGACGCACAGGGTAGTGCAGGTACGAGATCTTTCAGAGCAGCATGCAGCTCTTCTTGACTGGCTAACGATAGTGTTGGAGTCATTTTGTTGATTCAGATCAGTGGTTCGACGTAAGATTGTGTCCCAAGGATACGATGGACAGAAGTTGTTCACGGCTACAACCGGATTTCGAAACTCAACCGTTCAAGCACGGTCGAGATTCGGGAAGGCTTCTGAGATCTTACAATTGACCAACTCTGTTCATTAGGACGTGGGATCAATTCGAACGCGACTCAGTAGTAACACGACAATATCAATGTATTTGATTCCATTTATGAAGTAGCAATGACGAAACTATAGCCACCAATAGGATCCAAAGCCTTTGGATCCGTCATACAACAGCGTCTCAAAACTAAACATTACCTAAATCTCATGCACTGATACAAAATCATTTCCCCTTGTCAAAGCAGCAAACAAAGTTTGGAAATCGCCATCAAAAATCCCCGGAAACAAAGTTTCCCGTTGTTCGTGCACCAGATCATCATCATTCAATTTAGTACGAGTGCCGATATCAATTGAGGCTAAAGCACGTTCAATTGCGGTGATTCCACTTTTGGCTATCGGAGTCTGACCACATTTCTGGAGAATATCAATAACGTCTTGAATCGCTTGACGAAGTTGTTGACGGGTGCTTTGGTCTTTATCGCCTTTGACGTATTCTACCGTGAAGATCGCGCCTGCTATCACGGCGTTTGAGACTAAACTCCTAATATCATGATATACCTCAGTACGAAATTGTTTTGTAGATCTAGTTAACTTACCATAATCTAGTCGGAACCGATGGTGGGGTTTCTTTTAATCTTTTCGTCAAATCATATGCAGATTCTAGACAAATCTGTTTCGTGCCTATGTGTAAGTTTTCTTCGCTACCTAACAAACACGAAGGGGACGACGTACGAATCTCGAAGAAGCATATGTATCATCATTGAAAGCTTTCAAAAAACAATTCCGATGTAAAACGATCCGACAAGACGAGATACTGTTGGCTAACAAATGTCTTGCCCAGTGTTCGTATGAGAATGTGTTCTTTGCTGTACCCTTGATCGGAGCGTCTGATTTGAATTGAGGAAAGTCACTCCATATCTCTTCTATCAACGCGTCGCATTCTAGAATTAGGGCGTAATGATCTTCGTTATGTTCACGACGGAATGAGTTGGTTACGAAATGGCGATAAACCCTTGAGAGTCGTATCATGAAACAAAAACTTGTATTTACTGTCAGTTATCGTCGTTGATTGTCTTACTTAACATGGAACAACTCACTGAGTAACATTCGTTGTCTCCGACCATGGTTTGGATGGTCCAGGATGATCAGACATCAATTCCGAATCGTCGACATTCATAGGTAAAACAGTTACCGATACAGGATAAAGTAAAGCTGATCTATCAGTTTGAGCAGTTAGGAAACTAAAAAGCAAATCATGTCAGTTTCAGATGAATAGACGTTCAAACAAGTTACCTTTCAGCTATACATAAAGCTCCCCAAATCCTTCTACCGATTTCACGCTTTTCAATCCCAGGTCTAAGACCTTCAGTCACTGGCTCCGGACCAAGAAGATGTAAGTTGACTTCTTGACCTAGAGCCAAACCTGTATGAAGTAAGGATCGAACACGATCAGACGCTCTGTTTTCTGTCAATCAATATTCCTTGGCGGACTGTACGTTTTCTTCACCTACCCAACGATATGACCGATCTACATCGGTAAATTAGTTAATCTATCCTAAATTGTCAGATGAAAACTTACCATGGGTAGAACGCATATGGTTTGTAAAACTCGTAAACTCGGATTTACAGTGTAGTCGGCACGATAAAGTGAGGCCATTGACGCATCGAACCATCGTTTAGGAAGCTGAGCAATATCCTGCATGGTGAAACCGTTCTCCAACTTCATCTGTGTGTCCAACACATGCAGCGAGGACTGTACGAGTATGGGTCAAAAACTTGATCATTCACGATTAAAATGTGTTACTTACAGCTATCAGAGCAAAATCTACTCCAACAATGTTTGTCAGTCTTGGATAACTAATGGATTTAGTACGAAAAGACTGACACAAAGCTAACCAATCCCATGAAGCCGTTCTTCTCCCTTGATAGAGATCTTCTAACCATAACCGATGCTCCTCTAATATCTTCTCACCAACGAAAACAGGATGAACAAACGATAGATAAGTGATATGTGATTGAACCAGGAAATGAGATTGTTGAACAGGTATCAAATCGTAAATATCGTCATCTGACAGTTGTTGTCTGGTATGATTCCCCGTTTTCGGCTCAGGTTCTAAATCAACCTAGTAAGATTATCAGCTAAAGGTACGTTATCGTTATCATTAGGATTAAGATTTACAGATTGATCGATCGGATCAAAAGTCTTTACTGGAAGTTGATGAATTTCCCTCGAAATACGTAAAAACTTGTACCAATCAGTTTCATTCTTATCATTCTCCTTTGATTGGGATTGGGATAGTTCATGTGTTCCCCGTTCATCTTTGACATTGTTGTTGTTACGAATAGGTGCTAAACCAGCTTGAGAAATCGCTAGTTGTCTACGAAGATTCCAGTTTTCAAGTCGTAGCTGTTCAATGTTCATCTCTGTCGTTGGAGTTTGAATCGATGAGCCACCTATCAGGACTCCTCTGACTAGACTTTGTCTGTTGGAATTGTCTGATCAATATTGTGCTGTTCCTATTATTCAATTTCCCATGACTTACGCTTGATAACAATCGTAGCCACGACCATTTCGACGACAATTACTGCAGGGGAATTTTCGATCACATTTTGCCTGTAAATACCAAAAATTGTTAATATGAGTCCGACCGATACATCAATATAAACGGATACGATCTGATGCAAGAAATGCGTAGATTCAGAGAGCATGACTCACTTTTAATCGGTAACAATGTTCACAACTATTGGTTCTTGTCAGTAACACTTCGAATGACTGGATGGATTTGATACCTTTTGATAGCCCTTTGACGATTCCTTAATTGCTGACTGCCTTGACCCGATTCATTTCTGTCGCTACTCGACGCTCTAGCTCTAGCTTTAGGCGCTACTGGCATCTCGAGTCATGCATAGTATATGTCATTGTGAAATAAAGCTTGGAATCAATTCACCGATAACGGAAACAATTTCTCGGACATCCTTAAATCTCCGTTTCTTCCCTAAAACTCGAATTTTGGAACGATCACCAACATCTTTAACTTTCTAAATCACCAAAAAAATGGTTCCCTCAACTGTGAAATCTCTTTTAGTAAGTCGCAATGGATATTATCAGACTGACATCGATAGTCTACACCTTGTTCGTCAAGACAAGCGATGTTTTTAGCGAGACAAATTCGTCCTAGATCTTGTTTTCGACCTGTCATTCGGAATGCTTCGACTTCGACTCCAAGTCATCCCAATCCCGTTCCCCTGGATAAAGCATATCGATCAATGGATTTGAGTAGGGGGAAATTGTATGCTGAAAGATCGAAACGAAATAGATCGGTTTTGCTTTATTCAGGAGGAGTAGTGAGTGATGGAAAAAAAATAATGCAATCATCGGATAAAATCGCTGATCAGTCCTACCTACAAAGGTGATGTTGGCATTAGGAGTGACCTACGCCGCAGTCCCGTTATACAGAGCGTTCTGTTCAGCAACAGGATTCTCAGGAACTCCAATAACGGATCCCGCAAGATTCTCACCTGACAGATTGTACACTACTCCAGAAACTGAAAATCGGAAACGGATAACGGTACATTTCGAAGCGACTTCAGCTGATACTTTACCTTGGAAATTTGAACCTCAACAAAGAAGCGTTAGGGTTTTACCTGGTGAAACTGCTTTGGCGTTTTATACGGCTAAAAATAATAGTTCGCATGATTTGATTGGGATCGCGACTTATAACATGACACCTGCTAAGGTGGGTTGTCTTTTTTTCGACATCAAGATATGATACTGATAAACCCCTTTGCTTGTTCCAGGTCGCTCCTTATTTCGCTAAAGTTGAATGCTTCTGTTTTGAGGAACAGAAGATTAGGGCAGGTGAAGAAGTCGATTTACCAGTTTTCTTCTTCATCGATAGAGATATATGTGATGATCCTCAATTAGATGGATTAGATGATGTAGTGTTGAGTTATACGTTCTTCAAGTGAGTGGAGTGTGGAGTAGAGTTGAGAATGATTATAACTAACAACCACCCCAGAGCTAGAAGGAATGAACGTGGCCATTTAGAACCTGATGCACCTGAAGACGTTATAATTAAATCACAAGGGTTTGAAGGATACGAATTAGCCAAGAGATAGAAGTTAAACAGCCAAGACTTTGATTTTGTTTTATTTATATTCCGTCTAGTCCTTCTACCAAAACGCATTCTCTTATAAATCTCTTGGAAACATCTTGGCATTTCAAGATCTCTGCTGTAAATTGCATTCTAATTCATCCCCCCATTTAAAGTACTACCCTTTCTCGCAGCACGTTACCTGAACCAGTGTTCTTTTTTTAAACCCTTTCAACTATTTATATATCAAGTGACTATTATTAACTATCCATTCGACTATTCCTATTCCTTCACTTTTTCAATCTCTTCTTACAGTCTTACAGTCTTCATTATCATCTTACAATGGGTAGAAAGAAGATCGAAATACGTCCTCTCACCGTGAGTAATTCTCTTCCATACTCATCTAACATCGTACATAGGATGAACGGAATCGGAACGTAACTTTCTTAAAGGTGAATCATCAGTTTCCGCACTTTTTGCTGTGCTCTCTAGTCCTATTCGATTGTCAACTAACCAATTCACTTCACCCTTGCACAGAGAAAAGCCGGATTAATGAAGAAAGCATGGGAACTATCAGTTCTATGTGCAGCAGACGTTTCCATCATCATTTTCAACGCTGCGGGTAAAGCCTATGAATTCTCAAGTAAGGAACTAGACGAAGAGATCGATAGATATCAAGATGTATGTTTAGGATCTTTTTTGTTCTTTTGGTGATTCTGTTATGAAGGGAAACTGACCCGCCCCACTTGACTGCGCAGTATGAAGGTATGATCGAACGACGACGTGCACCTGAATTTGAAGCTATGGCTTTGGCGGATGAGGACGACGAAGATGATGAAGATGATATCAGACCTGTCAAGGGAAAGAATGGTGTTGTCATCAATAACAACAACGGTATCCCACCTGTATCAAAGTCTCTGAAGGGTAAAGAAGTGTTTAAATCGAAAATGAAATCGAAAGGTAAAAATCGTGATGATGGAGGTGGAGATAGGAAACCGTCGTTTATCGATGGTATACTTTCAGACAGATCTTCTTCAGAGTTGTCAGATAATCTACAAACCAATCGATCTAATTCACCGAAACCATCGGCTGGATTGAAATACGCGTTCGATCTACACTATCAAAGAGATTCATTGGGTGGAGGTTCTTTGAACAACTCAAATCCAAGTTCTAATCAATATCAATCACAATTCTACTCTACTCCCGTTCCACCTAATTACCCGCCTATCGCTCAGCCGACTTTACATACACCTGGATGGACTCAACGTCGACAAAGTCATTATTCGAATGAAACCCCTTCTTCATCTTATGATTATCCAACTCCATTTGGATTATCACAGATCCAACCACAACCTTCTGTACCACAACTGTCGACTCAGCAACAGCAGCCAGCGTTGTTACCTAACAACATAACATGGGACTCTAACTTATTAGCTCGATACGCTGAATTCCAATTGCAACAGAATCATCAGAGACAACAACGAGCTCTACTTGAAAGACAACGTCAACAACTTGCTGAACTAGGTGTACCAGTCGAAGATAAATCTCTGCTAGACGAATTATTCGGTAATCTACCTACGAATTCTGGTTCAATGAATTATGAATCGAATCAGAGTCAGAGACCATCAATCGATGAGAACGTTACCACCTCGGGATCGGGGGTAGGCAACGATTTCATCTGGCCGTCGTTCGGTTCGAACACGAACACGAACCCGAATTCAAACGCGAATTCGACATCGTCGAATGGGTTGGGGATGTTGAACAATCTGGTACCGACTTCCTCACGTTCTGGCGGGGATAGCAATTTCCTTGGGATAGAGGAGGACAGGTATTCGTCTTTGCCGACTCCGTTGACTTCGGGGACTGGGAGACATTCGCATGAAGGTAAGAGGGAGAGGGAAAGGGACAGGGATCGTGAGCGCGATAGGGAGAGGGATAGGGATAGAGATAGGGACAGGGAGAGGGATAGGGAGAGGAGTGATAAGAAGATTAGAGTTTAGGGTGTGGGTTTTATTTTTGATTCATCTAGATGCTTTTGGGGTTTACAGTTGCTGTGATACTCGGATATTAATTTACTTTGGATTATACTCTAGGCTTGTATAGGTATAACATGACAGTTTGTATGTAAAAAGAAAGAAATATGTAATGTCTTGCCCTATTCGTGCTATTCACGATTCCTTCTATATACAGATCACAACTTAAAGGATGAACAACAGATCTTCGTCTTCACTATCCTCATCATCCTCGTCATCAGGAGCCTAGAGATCAATTCTCAATCCCAATCAAAGTCAGAGAATCGAAAGCTCACCTCATCAACCTCCATCCCATCTAACCCATCCCCATCCCCACTCTCCTGACTAGTCCCACTCCCAACACTCAACCTCAACAAAGCTTTCTTCAATTTCAACTGTCTAACCACTTTTTTGTTATTCACCATAGGTCGAACTTGGGTTTGGGTGTGGGATTGAACCAAAGATTGTCGTTCTGATTCGGTAATGAGGAAATTGAGGGGGAGACCACCGTAGATATCTGTTGGGGGTGAACGTTTTCTTTTCCCCCTTGAGAGTTTTTCTTTTTGGATTAGGAGGTCCAACAAGGTCTGGATCTGGGTTTGGGTTAGGTAACTAGGTGGATACTGTATTCTTGGGGAGGACTTACGGGATTTGATTTTGTTTGGGTGGGATTGGGTTTGGAGTTAAGGTTGGAGTTCGTTAATTCATTAGAGGTCGATAAGTTAGCATAGGGTTTTGAGGTGGTCGGATGATTTCGTTTGGAGGATGTAGAGTCGCCGGTGGGATTTGGATTTTGGTGATTCTGGACGAGGGGAGGGTTAGGGATTTGGTTTGGTGGGTTTGACATCTGGGGGTTATTGTAGGTTTCTCTTGAAGAAATGGATATGAATAGAGGTAACTTATGGATTAATACATATGACATGTATGAATTAAAGGAATGATTTCTGTGTCCTTCTGGAATTTCCTTTCATCATCCACTCACTCACACACTGTGTTTTGCCACACAAAAGGCGCACGCTCATAGTGATGTTTCGTAATAAACTCAAACCCGGTTGATGTTTTACTTTGAACTTTGTTTTGTATTTCCTTTCTCTGTCATCTATACATTGGCCTGTTCTATTGTACTGCTCGTTGATGCTGCCGCTGTTGATCATCCATAGAACGATGTCAAAGTGAAGTTCAAGTGGTATACATTTTGACCAATCTAGATGACCCGCCACTGTGCCTCTTCGGTTATAGTGTTAAACTGAATGATGAACGCGTGAATCATCAATCCACACTCACCAATCCAACACCAACACCACCCCCACCATGCCACCACGTATAAGTATACGTGATCAGATAGCAGCCAAAAGAGCAGAAACTAGAGGTACAGCTTCCCCAGCGAGGGGTGGGAGTGGGAACCCCAACGGCCCCTCAACTCCAATAAGATCTGCTTTCCCACCAAAAGAGGATTTAGATGATCTAACCATCCCTGGTCAAATCCAAAAAGCCATTTCAAGCGGTAAGTCCCATTCCCATCCTCACCATTTAGATCCAGTGATTAACCAAACACCCAAGGTAAACTCGATTTCACATCTTTCAACCTATCTTCCATCCCCTCAACGACATACACCAAACTCCTCGGCATCCCTCTCTCAGAATTATCCAATCCACCCCCACCACCAGTTAAAATCAACCATCAACTGCAACAAGTTACTTTGACTCCTGGTAAAGGATTTGGATTTGGATCTGGTTCGGTCGATGATCAAGATAAAGAATCTGTTTTTGGGAAGGTCGGGAGGAAAGAGAGGGAAGAGGTTTGGATCGAACCTGAAGAACTTGTTAGTTTCAAATCTGTTGATTGTGGATTACAGAGGATGGATTTGGAATTTGGAGCTTTTGGGGGGTTGAAATTGGTTAATGTGAGGTTTTCAGTTTAATTGACTGTATCGTGTTTCTCAGAATTGATCTTGAATCTAGCTTAAAGGGAATTCACTTTCGTCGTTACCGGATAGTTTTGCTGATTTACTCAGATTAACTTCATTGGATCTTTCGTGTGTATTTTACGATATTGGATTTATGAATGATCACTGACATGTCACAAGACACAATTCATTCACGACCATTCCACCTGCTGTACTCCTGCTACCAGTACTCCAACAACTCGATCTATCAAACAACGTCATCTCCTCGCTAGATTTCTCCTCTCCCATCCAACCATCAGACGATGGATTAGCGTACGGTGCAGGATTCTTATCAACCAGTTTCACAAGAGCTGAAACTCAATCACGGTCAATTTGGCCCAAACTTTCTACGTTGAATCTTTCTTCTAACAGGATCACCAATGATGGTTTGAAATTTAGTACATCGTTGCCTTTGACCTCGTTGAATTTGGAGAGTAACGATTTGACCGGTCAGCTGGATTTGAATTCTGCTGGAATTGATGACAAGAGGATGGCAGCTTTGATAAATCTCAATTTGGGTTTTAATTCTGGTTTAATCGGTTATGAAGGGGTTTTGGCTAAGGGGTGTAAAGTCGACACTACTGGTTGTGGGATACGAGATGTTTCGACAGCTTCTACAACTCAATCAACGACATCTTCAACACCTGTTGTCAAACCACCACTTGCTTCTGGTGTAATCGCCAATCCATCTCCAACAACTACCATCACATATCATACATGTCCAGCAGCGACTTTTGATTCGGAACCTCTAGCGTTGGAATTCGATTTATATCTACCCCCGAAACCTGGAAATCACCCTTTAGTAATCTGGTGGCATGGTGGAGGTTTACTTCAAGGGAACAAAGAAAATCTACCACCTCATTTCAGACGTTTACCTAATCATTCATTTAGGAATGATACCAATGTTGCCGTCATCTCGCCAAATTACAGATTATCACCTCAAGCACCTATAATGGATATCTTGTCTGACGTAACATCTGTCGTCAATTATGTTAAACTCAAATTGAACGATAGATTGAATAAAGAATTCAACGGTCACTCGATTGATATCAGTAGAATCTGTTTATCTGGTGGATCGGCTGGTGGATATTTGGCTTTGATCGCTGGAATCTGTTTACCCAAGAAATTCAATGATGAAATCGTAGGTGGTTATCGTGGGGAGGAAGGGATTAAATGTATCGCACCGTTTTATCCTATAACCGATCTGACGGATAGATTTTGGTCAACCGAGACGAATCCTGTACCATGGTTGAAAACATCGTACGTTTATGAATGCTATTGAGTGTTGAACGACGCTAATCGAATGCTATAGGATCTCTCACGCAGCTGCTAAACCTCATTTAGATAGGAAAGCAGCTCCAATCGCCTCGGCGATTTCTGGTGGTCCAAGATCAATCCTCTATCCTTATATGTTGCAACATTCCTTATTCCCTTCTTTACTGTTTCAAAACCAAAAATCCTTAGGTCAAGGTTTAGATTCTTATCGACCCAATCCAGAAACCCTGTCTATACCGAATAGATTATGTTTGATACAGTCAGAAATCCGTTTACCTTGTTATCTGATTTATGGAGATCAGGATACGGCAGTTAATCCGTTTGAAAAGACTGTTGGTGAATTACGAAGGGTTTTGGGGGAAGGGTTGGTTGTTGAGGTTAGACATGGTGAGGGACATGCTTTCGACGAAGATGAGAATGAGGAATGCGTTGCATTTAGAGATTGGATTGGTAGGACTTTGTTATAACTTCAATACTACGAACACAATTAATTAACTAAACCTTGCCGTACATTTACGCGGACGTAAGGCGGTGAAATGACGATCTTGATTTTTAACTTTTATCCTCGGCCGATCGTTTGCTAATCAAGTGGTCAAACCAGAGGTCGACTGCGTGTTGGACTGCGTGGATTGCAAAATGGGATGAGCATTCGTTGTAGCAATCACTGTACGAACAGTGATGCTGAATATCATTGAAGATAGTGGTGATTGAGTAGGAATCCGAGGGTTGATCTCTGTCTGATCTGAAGTCTCGGTCATTGCTTAGTAACGTTAAATTGTTTCGTCTCAAATGAACCCTGAGAACTAGAACCATCAGTGTGCAAGTACAATAGATTCTCTTGCCACCATACCTTGTCAACATTCAACTATGAGTCATAACCATAACCATCTTACCATGCCTACGTCTCCATTTTAATCGACTCATTATAAGTATAAAGTATATACAAACATTATCAGTCAGCATTTATTGGTAACAACAACAGAACAACAGAACAATAAACAACTCCAACTCCAACTCCACTTTATATACTGTATGCCCGAAGGCCCCCGTCATTGTAATCAATCTCATATCATAACACTATCACTCTTCGGTCATACACAACAGAACGACGACACATACAGCAACAACATACAGTAACAGTGCCATCGACTTAAACTCCCTTTGTCGACGTCTACCTACCCCCTATCCTTCAACTTCAACTTTACCTTCCATTCTCAACTGTCATGTATAGGAACAACAATTTACTTTAACATCTCAAATTCATTCAGTCGACATCTCAATAGAAACAATAGATTTCCCATCCATCTCAGGTCTTTTGGTTTACCTTAAATCCACATGACCAATTATAGATCCTCATCTACATCATCATCATCATCATCATCCTTTCCATTCACTTTCACTTTTTTGCTTTTAGTTCTATTTCTGAACCACGCAACGGTCTCAGTTTCAGCAGGTCCTATACCTTGGTTCCCAAGACGTCCAACCTACACACCTCCCCATAGCATCTTTTCAACAATCTCAAACAGAACATTCAAAGCTTTACCACCAATGTCCAATCCCAATCGACCAATCCTACATTCCCTACCTGGTTTCGTTAAACCAGGTGGTGATCTAAACGTTGACCTCACTTCAACAGGTATAGATCAAACTTCACTCGTCGCAGATAACACCACTCATCCAGATCAACCAACTTCAGGTCATTCAAGGAAATTACCAGCGATAACTAAAGTCGACACTGAAACCGGAAGTTTTCACGATGAACTAGGTAACATTAGATTATTCCGTGGAATGTCGATTTCATATAAAGTCGGTCCTTATCATCCAAATCTAACAGCCTACGATCCAATGCTATCATTCGCAGAGGACGACATGTTGTTATTCGATAAATTAAATCTCAACATTGTTAGATTAGGTATCTCATGGGCTGCCGTTCAACCTTCAAAAGGACCTGACGGATTCGATCAACTCTACCTAACCAAAATCAAAAATCTAGTTGAGAAATGTGAGAAATACGGATTATACGTATTGGTGGAATGTCATCAAGATCTGTTCGCAGAGAAATTCATGGGTGACGGCGCACCTGCATGGGCTATCACTAAAGATTGGTCAACTCTACCTTTCCCTATGCCGATGCATGGAATCAAACGGGCGACTTATGACACGAACGCTCATCCTGATTCGGCGCCTACTAATATGGCTTATTCGGATGATTGGGGGATTCATTATGGATCTGACGCGGTTACTAGGGCGTTTTGGGGGTTGTATACTGATTCTGGAGGGGTTCAGCAGGAGTTTGTTAGGTTTTGGGGTAAATTGGCTGAAACTTTTACTGGGATGAGTAACGTTATTGGTTATGGTGGGTTTTGGTTTTTTCGTTCAAAAATCGTATAATACTAATTTGTTTTACAGAGATCATCAATGAACCATTCATAGCAGCCAGATCAACACTTCATCTACCATTATCAACTCTAACGAGATCGAACACCGAGACATCATATCTTCAACCAATGTACGACAGAGTCGAAGCTGCCATTCGTAAACATGACGATAGAGCTTTAATATTCTATGAACCAGTTTGTGGTTCAGGCGGTTATCTCGGTGATGGATTCACCAAGACTCCTGGGGATCGACCTGAGAAAGCTGTTTTCAGTTTCCACTCTTATGGTCCTAATGCCGTTGATCGGTTGACTATGACGGACGCCGTTGTTAAAGGTATCTCTCAGGCTAAGAGATTGGGTGGGGCTTCTATGGTAGGTCGTTTGGATTGGAGGTTGGGATTGACATTGACGCTGACTTGTTTAGTTGACTGAATTCGATGTTGAAGCTACTAAAGGTCAAAGACATTTGTTAAAGGTTATGGATCTATTCGATGAAAACAGATTATCCTGGATGTAAGTTATCGTTATTATTTTATACTCTTGATTCAAATACTGACCTACACTTTAGCGGATGGCAATACAAACAATTCATCAGAGTAGCAGGTTCTCCATCCCACGGCTCAGTGATAGATCCAAGAACAGGATGGTACCGACCTGGAATGTGTAAACTCTTCTCTCGACCATTCCCATCTTCCGTCACTGGAACTCTGAAAACCTTCAATTTCAACTGGACGACATCCGAACTAACCGTTAAAATCGAATCACCGAAAGAAATCAACAAACAAGGAGAAATAGTTATTTCAGTGACGGAAGAAGATGATTGGGGTTGGGACGGGGAATGGCGTTTGCTGTTTGTGAAAAACGATGTTGGGGAACGAGTGGGAGCTGTTAGGGTGGCTACTGAGAAAGAATTGGATGTGGACGGAGAGAACGTTAGATGGTGGGTTGAGAACGGTTGGGTTGTTGGTAGTAAACTTTTGAAAGTTAGGTTGGGGAGTAAATGGAAGGGAGAGGCTGAGGTGGTGTTGGGTATGAGAGGTGGGATGGGGGCTAGAAGTATATCTGAAGAGAGTTTGATTAGACAGAAGGAATATGAGAATTGAGAGAGGGGTTGGTGGTCGGTTTTGCTTTTTGTTTTTTTTTTTTGGGTTGGAATCACTTGTAACTTTCTTGATTTGATATATCATATAGATTTTTATACTCATTTACTCAAGTAATCATCCATATATCATGTAGCTTATCGTTTATGACCAACCTGGTCTTATACTTGTATTTACTCATCGCCTCTGCCACTTGATTAGAAATAATTACCACAAGTAGTAATTAAATGACACGTCGCGGTTCCTCCCTCTGTGTCTCAGTGCACCGTACTAATGCTTGTATTTTCACTCTACTCTCACTCTATACTTATTCTTATCCTTATTCCTATACCCTCCTCACGCTACTTCTCTTCTCTAGATCTTCTTTTCATTCAACAACTCACTCTCAAAGGTGAATTGAATCATCCCAAAGTTCCAAGTCTGGCCATTCCATTAGGCTGTAGCTAGGTAGGTTTAAATTAATCCTAAAGTATCACAAAGATTAAAACTCGTTGTTCAGTGATCAGTGTATGCCTAGACGATCTAAATCATCTACGTCTGTTACTTCAGCGTCCACTCCTTCATCATCCACAACTACTACTCGTACTTCAACTCCAGTCTTTTCAAGTAACTCAACAAGTTCTTCTTTCGATCATCTTGCCACTGCGTTAAGATTACGTCCAGGTGCTAGTACAGCATCTAAAAAACAGAAACAGAAACAGAAACCACTAAAACAAAACTCGAAACCAACCAAAATGTTCTCAGCAAGGAAATATTCACCGTTACCAGGTGGAAACAATAATTCTTCACATCGGAAACGCGCTGGTGGGGGGATGGCGGTTTGGAAAAAATACGCAGCTATCAGTGGAGTTGTATTGATTTTGATTGGGTTGGGGTATACTTCCTTCCCTAGATCTAGGAATGAGGTTGAGGTTGATCAATGGACTGAAGAGAGTGAGTTGAGGTGTTGATTTGGGTTGTGGATTTGGTGCTGATGAACTCGCTTTCGCTAGACACTTACACCCCCAACCTCGATGGTCATCTTGGTGATATCGACGAAACTGATTATTCCTCTCCTCCGTTCCGACCTGTTGATTCCGATATCGCTGCTCCAAACGCTGAGAACAACCATGACGAGATCGACGAGGAGGACGAGGAATTACATATTCTTCCTATCGACACTACCAAACCTTCAACTTCTGGTTCAAGTTCAGGCTCGAAACAGGACGAAGATCTTATCGATTTAGACGAAGAAATCCCAAGTGCTGGTAACAAGGGACCGACATCTTTCGAAACTGATCCAGACGCTTCTACAACGACGTTCTGCGCGACACCTTATTCAAACAGTAAACCCATTGTTCAATATGCGTTGACCATCGATGCCGGGTCAACCGGATCTAGAATCCATGTCTACAAATTCCACAATTGTGGTCCATCACCTCAATTGGAATACGAAACTTTCTCAATGCTCAAACCAGGTCTTTCAGCTTATGCTCGTGATCCAACCGCAGCTGCTGCTTCGTTGGATCCATTACTTGAAGAAGCTAGACGTGTTGTTCCAAGGGAATTATGGCATTGTACACCTGTTGAAGTCAAGGCTACTGCAGGTCTACGTTTACTTGGGACTTCAGAATCCGAAGCTATTTTGGACGAAGTTAGAAACAGACTTGAAACGAATTTCGAATTCTCTGTCAACGGCGAACGAGCTGTTGAAATCATGGACGGGAAAGATGAAGGTGTTTACGCTTGGATCACCGCTAACTATTTGTTGAACAAAATCGGTGAAGGTTCAAAAACCGATTCGACATTGGCCGTAATGGATTTAGGCGGTGCATCGACACAAATAGTCTTTGAACCTAAATTCCCTGCTGACAGTAAACAAAGTTTATTAGATGGTGAACATAAATATCATTTAAACTTCGGTGGGAAAGATTTCGTCTTGTATCAACATTCTTATTTAGGTTATGGATTGATGAGAGCTAGAAGAAGTGTTCATAATCTGGTAGCTTTCACTTGGAGTTTCGGTAAAGGTGACGTCGATTGGGATTCTTTAGGTTCACATGTCGAAGTTCCAAATCCTTGTTTGGCCGAGGGAACTGTTAAACGTGTTGAACTTGATCCACCTGGAAGGAACCCCGTTAACGTTACCATGATTGGTGCTGGTGGTGGTTTCGCTGCTTGTAACCGTGTCGTTGAATTGGTCATGGCCAAGGATGCGTGAGTAATGGCGGGTAAATAGACAAAGATCATTACTGACACCTTTTTGCAGTATCTGTGAAGTCAAACCATGTTCTTTCAACGGTGTCTACCAACCATCCTTACTAGATACATTCCCAACCGGGAAACTCCTAGCCCTATCCTATTTCACCGACCGAATCAAACCCCTCCTCCCAGCCCCAACTTCAACAAGACCATTCTCAGATTCCCAACTCTCAATCTCCGAACTCTCCTCAATGGCCAGAGACGTTTGTTCAGGTCCAACAGCCTGGCAAAGACGTTGGGGTAGAAACAAGGAAGCCATGGATGAATTGGAAGATCGACCTGAATACTGTTTGGATTTGACTTTTATGAACGCCCTGTTGGGGTTGGGATATGAGTTGGGTCCTAAACGTAAGCTGATGGTTGAGAAGAAATTGAAGGGAGTCGAATTGGGTTGGGCTTTGGGTGCTGGGTTGGCGTTGGTTCAGAACGCTGAATTGACTTGCACGGCGTAGGTATATACGTTCTTTTAGATAGACATGGTTTTCGTTTTTCGTTTTTCGTTTTTGCTCTGCTGTTTTGCTTTGGATATTGTTTGTTCATGTTTATTCACTCTTACCCGTCTATATATCACATCCACATCTTTATATAAATTCCTCTTCACTACATGCTACATGCTACAGTACATCCTACAGTGTAGAGCATAGGACTACATTCTGATGTGGCACTTACAGCTTTGTTTTGAAACGCATTGACCACCCCCGTCCTCCCCTGACGATCAAAGCGCTACTTCTTGACAACACAACAATTAGAGGGAGAAGACATCTATTTCTATCTTCAACATACACTCACAATGACTATATCAATCCTAAGACGTAAAGGAGATCCTTCATCTCCACCATCCCAACCCCAACCCACCTCTCAACCAACCATAAGACCTTCACTCTCTTTACCAGATCTAACCACCCCTTTACTAGATCCAGCATCATGGGAAGAACTCCAATCACTCCCTCAAAATACCAACCCCACCACACCAACACCAAAGAATCGAGGTAGAGCACCCTCACTAGTCGGTACCAACACCAACACTAATGGGACAACTACCGATTCACCAAGTAGAATCATGTTTCATCGTCCGTTCACTCCTTGGCAGGTAGTGAACAATCATTCAACCTTCAAAAAAGAATCTATTAACAACAGCGGTAATGGTAATTCATTCACACCGAATCATCCTTTCGCATTCGGTTATTCATCTCAAGATAAATCGTCTCCACCTCATCAACATTCAAGGGATAGTACGGCTACTACCGCCACTGGGTTCATGTCTTTACGACGGGGTAGGGCTAGAGGTAAAAATAAGATTTTGAGTAAATTCAACGTTGCTGTGGTTGGTGGTAAGAACGTTGGGAAATCTAGGTCAGCTAGCAACAATCGTTGATTTAGGCTTAGCTGATATGTTGACGTATGATCTTTCAGTTTCGTTAAACTCATTTCTGATTCACTTGAACAGAGTTCAAACCACCTTGGTCATAGTAAAGAATTAACGACTGTTACCCAAAATGAAAATTTAACACCTGCATCACCGACCGTCCCAGGTCCACCGGTCCCAATCTCCCTCTCTGCCAGTAGCCCCACAACAACCAAAGAATTCAGTTCCACCACCACCTCCCCCTCAACCCAACCTACAACCAAAATCTCATCGTCATTGATAACGATCAACGAACCTTCCTACGATAGATCGATACTTCGTTTAATCGATACGCCCGGTTTGGAGCTGGGTATGGATGAAGTCTCGGTTAGATCTCGTGAGAGGGGTTTGGCAGCTTTGATTAGGATGTTGGAAGAAAGATTTGGGGAGATGTTGAAAGAGGAATCTAGGATTATTCGTCGTGGTCCAAAAGCCGATGACGATTTGATTCATCTTGGTAAGTGTAAAAAGAACGAGCTTTTGGTGCAGTGGCTGATGCTATTTATTCAGTTATTTATCTTATTGATGCTAGAGAGGTGTTACGACCTCGTTCCGTTGGATTGAGCCCGATCGTCGATTGGTCAACTGAGGGCTTGTTTGATGATGTCCCTAAAGAGGTTCAGCAAGACACCGACGTCAATGAACGTAAAGCTAGAATTTCTTCCACTGAAATCGAAATTGTCAGCTTTTCGGACCTCGTTCACGAGTCAAGCTGACCTATCAACAGATTCGTAAACTCTCCACGAGAGCTAACGTCCTTCCCATAATCACTTTCATCGATGCCTTGACAATCTCAGAACTGGAAGAAGTGAAAACGGCTGTCCGAAGAGATTTAGCCGCAGCCCAGGGAGAAGGTAAGATCGATGGTGAAGGACGTGGATTCGGTGTGTTCTACGATATAGACGGTGAGGACGAGGAGGAGGATGAGAATGACCAGGAGGTGAGTATATCAACGAAGCTAGAGATGAGGATCGACGTTGACACCAATCAGACCGAGGAAATGGATATCGATCAAAGACCTCCAACCCCGAATTCCATCTCTCAAACCGACAAAATCTCACATTTACCATTCGGGATTTTCTCCCCTGAACCCCAACTTCAAGATTTCACTAGAATCTATCAATGGGGTCAAGCGGATGTTCTTGATCCCGAACAAAGTAATTTCATGTTATTGAGAGACGCGATTTTGGGTAGTCATACTAAAGTAAGTCTTTCTTTGTTAGGATTGATAGATATTGATTTAGGTTTAGGTTTTGAAGAATACGACGAGAGAGGTTTTGTATGAACGATTTAGGACTGAGAGATTGTTGGCTAAGCAGGCGGCTGGTCGATGTAAGTTGGGGACCATGAAGAATGCTGACTGGTTAGCTCTTTCTAAAGAACGTGAAAAGATAGTTAAAGAGATTCAGCAGGTCTGAGGTTTTTGGTATATTCTTCGTTTTTTCGTTATTTTCTTGTTATATTTGAGGAAGGAAATATCTGTGATTGTGAGATAGTTTTGAGCGGATTATCTAGAATAGTCGAATTTTATTCCTAGTTTTGTTTTTTTCGTTGTATATTTCTGATTCTTGTTTGCTTTCTTTGTCTGATCTTCCTTGTAGATAGAAATACATCAAGTTATACATGGTAGATATCATTTTATTCATCTGGGAAATCACCTATAACAGATGTTAGTTTGAAATCAAATCTCGAAGCGTTCCAACTAACCTTCATCCATATCCTTGGGCATCTGAATATAACGTCAGCAATGATATCAAGGTCTGTATGAATCGAAACTCACCTTTGGCTCCTCGTCTTCACCATATTGCATCATGTTATCTATATGACTTAGTACGGTGTTTATCGAGTCTTCTGATGTAACGTCGAGTGGAAGGAAGGAAACTAAATTCTGATCTTCTATCTGAGAGAGGTTAGTTGTGAGCTTGTGATTCACTCACTAATGACACAACTGCTTGATTCAAAGCATGGAATTTAGGATTCGTCTGTGCGTTAATATCGTCCGCCAACAAAGAAGAATCCGGATCAAGATATCTACCATTCCAATCAGTCCAATCAATCGAAAAAACAGAGACTGAGAACCCCTGAACCCACCTCCCAACCTCTCTCCCAAGTCTACCTTTCTTATCCTTAACCAAATCCATCTTACTCATCAAACAAATCATACTGATCCCCAAAGCCATCATACAACTCAAAGCGCTCATCACGCCAGCGAAGAATTTCGATTTGTCTTGCATGAATTGGGATTCTACTAGGTAAACTGCTGATGTCCTGTAGTTGAGACTTGTTTGGAGGAAGGAAGCTAATCTTGGTAAGAGGGGGATATGGGTGTAAAGTTCGATTTGACCTGGACAGTCGATGATCAGGTAATCTTCTTCGTAAGGACCTAATTCATCTTCTAGCCAGTCGAGGTTATTTAACAAATATCTATTAGGATTGATTCAGTTAAGTCATACCCTACTCGAATCACAGATAACCCACTCGAAACAATAGATCAATCCACCGTTAGGTCCGAATTCTAATTCCTCCATGACATCCTCAAGATTGATGAGTTCTCGAATATCAACCGCAGGTGCGTATTCGAATTTATCAGCAGCTGGATCTAGATTGACCAAGTGGACTCGTCTGTTGGAAGCTTGAGCATGGGTTAGGAGATTGGAACAGAAGGTTGATTTACCAGCTCCTGCTGGTCCTGTTACGAAGACTGCGTATCGCATCTTGATACTGGGTTAGATGATGGTTTTAGATGTAGAAGTATAAGTTGACGAAGGAGTAGAACAATGTTTCTGAAATTTATTTTTGTTGTTGTGGCAAAATTTGACTGACTTCGTTGCTGGTCCATTTACTCTGTAAAGGTGCTTTAGGCGGCTTCTCATGTTAGGACTCATTGCGCACTTCTCGTTTACAACAGGTACAATCCAAATAACCTTAGGATGCATATTATAATAATCTAATCCAACTCAAGAAAAGGTTTCCAACCCTCTCCAATTCCAACCTAACCTTCAAGATCCTTTTGACTTCCACAACATGAAGCGAAGAATCCACCGGATTTCTTCTTTGGTACAGGTGCAGTTGCTGGTTTAGGAGTGGCATCGGCTACTGGAGCAGATGCAGTAGCGGGGGCAACAGCGGCTGGTGCTTCTGGTACGACTTTCTCGACGTTATCGGGGGTAGATGTTGCGGCGGTGGTTGGTTCCGTGACTGCGTAACCTATTCCATTTGTCAGCTTTTAATGTTGACAGGGAGAAGGGGAATGGATGGACGAACCGGCTTCCTTTTCAGTTTCTTGGGTTGGAACCTCTCTAGCAGCGGATTCAGCTGGTGCAACGACGGCGACGGATCTGAACTCAGTGGGTCAGTGTTTGAACTAAAGTAGGTCTGCAGGTGATGGGGATGGGATCGAGACAAGGAGATTGCCAACTTTCTGCTTCCTTCTGTTTCTTTTCTGTTTCTTTTCTCAATTTAAATGCATAAATATTGATTTTAGTTGGCTATCTCCTTGCCTCACCGAAAATACAACATTTTCTCTTCCAACAACTCGAATTTCGACGTGTATTTGTCTTGAAATGACATCTCTAGAGTGGGGTTCTATACTCACTGCTTTCCTTTGAGGAAGGTACCGACAATGTTACCGAAGTACTGTTGACCACGTTGATTAGTATTTTGATATTAGAGAGCAGGGTTAAGAGATGACATACCTTTCCTTGTTGTTCAGCAACTTGGAGTTCGATCTCAGTAGCGGATCTTTCACCTTTACCACCGGCGATGGTTGAAGCACCGTATGGGGTCATACCGTTAACGGTTGAGATGTCGAACATGCCTGGGTTTTGGAAACCGAATGGAACGTAGATCACTAGATGGATGATATGGTTAGATTGAACATCTGCAAGTGCGATGGTGGAAATTGGTACTTACAACCTTGATGAGCAAAGAATGGGAAGGAGGTGATGAAAGTAGCTTCTTGTCCACCGTGTTGACCAGCGGTTGAAACGAACATGGTAACCTAAACCAGTTGATTCAGTTTCAACATATCAGATAAACGAGTGCTGGTACTTACGAATTTACCGACTAAAGCACCTGAAGCCCAGAGACCACCGGTTTTATCGAAGAAAGCAGAGACTTGAGCTGGAAGACGACCGTATCTGGTTGGTGCACCGAAAACGATACCGTCTGCCTCCTTCAAGTCATCTGGAGTGAGGAGTGGGTATTTGGGTTTGAGGGAACCACCAGCGTACATCTTCTCGAGGACTTCAGCTGGGAGGGTTTCTTCACTAAAAGCGGTGCCATGTCAGAACGTGGTTTGATAATGAGGACGAGACTTACATGAAGTATGGTTTGGCAATGGCACCAGAGGCTTCGACACCTTTGATAACCTCTTCAGCGAGGGCACCGATGTGTCCGTAGGTGGAGTAGAAAGCGACAACGATAATTGGTTGAGTCCTTGATAAGAATGTTAGCGAACCGTTCCAAAAACGTTTTTCAAACCCCGAGTGACCTACATTTTGAATTTATTTAGTTCTAGAGAGACCAAAGATGAGATGTCAATATTGATGCCACTTGATAAGTTATAGCTTCTACTTACATCAGAGAAGAGAAATGGAAATGAACAACGAACAGAAACAAAAACAGAAATTAGATTGGGTATTGAGGGGGGACGTCTCTGTTCGCAACAGGTTCTATATATACCCATTTTCGAAATGCCCCTAGTGAGTTAAATCAATGTAATCGATGGGATCTCTTGGTCAGCGATGGAAGCCAGCCACGTGTAGGAATTCATGAATTTTAACTGAATGGGGAAAAAAACTCACTTCGATTAAGGGACGTTTGGATTACTTAAGGATTCACATTGATTTAGTAAGAAAACCCATTGTTGATGTTTTCCCGATCGGGTTGTATGTTCTCACCTCTGATTAATTGTTTTCTGCGAGTTGGTTTAAATCTCGCTTTCACCAGGTTGGTGGCGACGTGGACGTGACTACGGGGAATCCGCATTCAAGAATAGTCCTCAGCTTTATGAGATAATCATAATGTTGCTTCGCATACGTTGCATAATGATTCAAGTTTTTCTTCACTAGCACGAAGGAAAGACTAAGACGGGGAAGTCCAAACTAGTCTGTCACCTTGTACGTAAACGGACAATGAATGATTTGAGTTGTCCTTATTCATGAGTTGTAATGATTGAATATGAGCCACTATTGTACACAGAATAAATCTACCTTATGGCGATTTAAGATTTACAATGCCCTGTGACTTAATTCCTCAAGCAATCCAAATTCGTACAGTCACATCTCCTTGCTTGATTGTAGTCATAACAATTTATCAAATGAGACCGACTATTTAGAGCATTTCGTTTCTCCAATATCGGTATAATGCATTTTTTAGACTCTCGGAAGCAATTACATGGAGCAGGAAGATGAAACCGGACTTCTTGATCGAAAACTTGTCGAGAAGAAGTCAGCAAAAACATTGACCCGACTGTCCTCCCTTACCTTTTGGAGAACTAATTTGGAGAAGGAAAGAGGACACGCTGTTCTGTCTGCAAGCTGATCCTCCATGTGAGATATGGAGTGCTTTTCGTCTGAATCAGTCTAAGTTGTCGATCTCGGCTGACACATCCATGGTGGCATTTGGAGACATTTAACCGTAGAATTGATTTTTTGTGGCAAAAGTCTTCTATTTAAAGAGATGATGGATTGAAAAGATAGAAGTCTATGGAAGGCTATTGACGAGTCGTCGGGCTATTGACATTGATGACATTTTATCATCCTGTGTACGCTGAAAGGAGATGACAAAGGTTTATTTTCCGAAACGGTTATGAGACGTCGGGAAATTGGGCTCTGACAGTACAACAGGTTATTATTCTCTGGCCTTTTTGAAAGGATTCAGTGTCTGAGAGTCAATCAACGCCTTCGCGGATAAGACACTTATACGGAGGATTTTCCTACAGATTATTTATAAATTCTCTTTCTTCTTTCCCCCAACAAATCCTCGACCACAAGCGACAATCACCGATCAATAATGTCAAACATCGAGCAGAGTTCAGAAGCTGGTAACTCTGAGATTCTCCAGCAAACCCTCTCTATAAAACGCTGGACCGACTACGGACATAATCTTATACGTGAATACGGTCCCGAGGCTTATCTTCATTTCAAAGTCACCTCACCTCCTCCGGAGTCAGCACTCTCCTCTATCCTTCATAAAGGAGAAAAGTTCACCTTCAAAACCCACGACGAATACATCGACGACGACGAAGTTATTTCAAGTGTCACCAGAGTAGTTGTTCCCATTACTCAAAGCTCGACCTCTCCTTGGGAGATTGATTTCAAAGTAACATGTCGCAAATACAAAGTTGATCCTATTCCCAATGATCCTGACTCGAGAAGATCCTACGACAAAGCCAGGGCAGTGCACACGCAACTCGTCAGCGAAGCATTCCGAAGACACGAAATTAGAATTCGAAACATTGTTTTACTCCGAAAGATTTCTCCGAAGGGCCCCGCTCTGTTTGAAGCTCTCCAAGAATCCGACATGATTCTGGCTCAAGATAAGAAAGTAGCTGGAAGGATTTTCAGTGAAGAGTTTGATATGGAAAGTCTAGATTCTTATGAGATGGAGCATTATGAGGAACTGGTTGGTCATTTCAAGCTCAAGATGCTTGCTCCTTCGGTCTAGAGTACTGTTGATGGTTTTGAAAGAGAGCTACGAAGATGAATTGGGGGTCGAGATACAATGTACGATTTGTAACATGGGAGATGCAAAGACAGACTGTGCTGTGTCATAATCTGAATGCCTTTGCACTGAAAACACTGCACCAAAACGCGCACCTCTTGAGGCTGCAAAGTATCGTGAAGAATAGATTGAGGCAAATATGCATGTGTCATCTGGAGAATGAAAGGCAGGAAGGAATAAAATTTGAGAAAAGCTTGTTGAAAGACAGCGCTGGATTTAATCTAGTCATGTTCTCCATTCCCGACATGAGACATTGGGAATAATCCACCTTCACTTCATTCGACGTTCTCAATCGCCATTGTTGATCACCGAACTGTCTTCATTTACTTGAGCCAAATATTCATAATTCCCGTCAACTGCATCGCAAACGAAATTTAGTACACTCGATAAATATGGATTTGCCGCTCTGATAACAAAGGTTTCCCGTACAAAACATTCATGTGACATCGGGGAATGCCTTCATGAGATGCCTTCTCCATGAAAAGGTTATGAGACGTCGGCAAAATGTCTTCAAACAATTTGGCTGGTTTTTCTTTCTTTGCCTACTGAAAGGAGGTCTTACAGATGACATTTCATCATGGCCTTCGCTGACAAGCCGTATATGTGGAGCGTTTTGGGGGTTTTCTTTCTTCTTTTCCCCAACAACTAATACGACAAACAACAACCGACAATCAATAATCAACAATCAAACATGGCATCAGTCACCCAAGTCACCGACACAGATCGAGACACTGTCGAGCAAACGCTTACGATCAGACATCCTATCTCCTTGGATATGGGTTTCGACGCTCAAATCCCTGGTATCCATGAATTTAAAGTCACCTCATTCGACCCAGCTTTGGATCCAGTCCTCTCCTTCATCCTTCGTAAAAACGAGATGTTCACTTTTCAAGACGACGACGACGAAGATACTTCAGGTTCAGGTGCCACCAAAACCATTGTTCCCGTCACCCAAAGTCCCACCTCTCCTTTCGTGATTGAGTTCAGGGGAATAAGCCGCAACTACTCAGTCGACCCTATTCCTGGTCAACCACATCTGAGAAGGGCCTACGACGACGCCAAGCTGGACCTCGAGCAAAGCCTCGGGGATGCATACACAAGGTCAAAGTGGTTGCAAGAAGCCATGCACACAAGTCCCACAGATTCCCTCAGTATTAGAAAAGAAGCTATGGACAAAGCTATGCGAAGTTTCAACGAAATGTTTGATGAGAAAACTCAAGGATTATGTGAGATGATCAATTATGAGGATCTTGTAGGTCATTTCAAGCTCAAGATGCTTGATCCTTCAGTCTAGAGTACTTCAGACTGTACAAGTCTAGTGCTGGTTTGTGTTCTCGGAAATCTAGGAGGTATGAGGAGGGTTTAAGAAGTTTAGTTTCATTGATAGTTAGGATTGTAGGATCAAAAATGTAATGAGGATGAAATCGTAGCTGCCTTCTTCCTGGTGACGATCCATTTACAGTACACCACTATCGATAGTACTGATTGAAAGTCCGTTGACAAAGAAAGTAGAAACCTGCAGTAATCCTTACACCCAAACTACAGTACATTTCATTCTTAACATTCCAACCAATCCAAGTCATGACTGAAAAATCAGACTCCATCTCCGATGGTACACTTCAGGTACGCCTACCTCTCCACCCCGAGAAAGATGTTCAATGGCAAGACATCGAAGAATTCGAGGTTGAATCCTTCACCTCAAGCTCTTTTTCAACCCTCAACGAGAAATTCAAACAAGGCGTAAAACTCAGATACAATTGTTTCGAGCACACTATCCGCCCACTCGATCAAACAGACACGACTTGGGTGGTCACCCATATAGGAGAGAAACCAAGGGTATTCCAAACCGATCCAACATCTCCTTTATCACGAAACCGAAGGGCAGAAATCAAAGAAGCCATGGCTATATATACTCAGAACGTTAGGGATGCTTATGAGACCATGTTGGGTGCGAGATACAAAGCTCGAGTGGATTTTGGTTCCAGGAGTACAAAGTATTCTACTGTTTGCAGGGAAGCTGAGGCAAAGTATGAGGAGACTTTGAAAAAGGCGAACAGAGATTTTCCTCTTATGATACGTGAGGAAGGTGGTGAGAGATATTTTATGGAGGATCATGCAGAGTTTACTGGGAGGTTTCAACTTAGATCAAGTTAATAACCCTGTTTTGAAATACGACAATAATTCTGTTTTGTATCTTCCTGAATTCTGAATTTTGTCCCATACTGTGATGATAGTGGCTCTATACATAGGCCTACATGAAAGTGCATGGGGTCGCTAATGAAAGGATCTGGTTCACTCCATTCATTTCACCATATTTCCACTTGCTTCTAACAGCCAATTGCGTAAGTCAAGAAGGAAGACCCACCGTACAATATCACTTCGCCTTCCTTTTGTCGTAAAGAAAGGTGAGGAGAAAGGGGTGCAAAGCCTTCCTGTCAATATCATCATTACGCATTTAAACCTTTGAATATCACTGGACGTATTCAAATTACAGTATTCGACTTCCATTTCTTGCCACTTCTAACATTTCGCTCATACTACACTTCGTTAACATCATCAAAGAGATACTCAACAGTCATGTCATCCTCTTCAAACATCCCATACCCTTCTGAAGTCGATAAACCTACCCATCACGTTCTCATTGGGAAACTCCCCGACAAATTCGATGAAACCTCCGGTGTAAATTGTGTTGTCGAATTTTTCACCCCAGTCTCAACACGAGATCCCCTCAGTAAAGTATTCAAAGTTGGAAAATCATTACGTATCAACACTCACAAAAGTATTATCACGGATGATAGTCACAAGATCGACTGGCAAGTTGGATTCGAAGGAGATACAAAATATTTTGAAACCGATCCCGTCCCTCATTCATCGCGCCGCGATTCGTTCGATAGAGCTCTTTCGACTTATGAAAAGATCGAAAAATCCGCGCAAGATCGTTACGATCACAGCTATGCTTTTCGTGCCACTTTCGCGAACCCCTCAGATATCACTAAGGAAAATGAGAAACGTGAAGAAGTTATACAGAAGGCATGGAAGGATCTCAGCTCAGAATTCGATGAGGAGACTATAGAAGAATACAAGAAATCTACTCATATCATGTTCACTGGGAAATTCACCTTGTGGAAGAAAGCTGAATTAGCCTAATTTTTCCTAATTTCTTGGTGGTGAGTCCTGATTAATGACTATCTGTTTTCATGCTGAGCTCGAATTGCAGTAGTTAGTGGTCGATTAAAGGAGAGTTTATCGTTGTGTTTCGGAGAGAGTGAGGGTATGGAAGGAGGCTTCAATGGTGTTGGGGGACGCTCTCATGTTTAGTGAAGCTTTTGATCGATGGATGGATGTAGGTAGTCTTGCATTGAGATTATTTCTGGCATAGATTGCAAAGATATTGATTCAGCGAGAGACGGTGAAACATGGTTTTTATATATCAGTAATCGAATCTACAGAAAGACGAATTTGCCACAGTTTAGGCGTGCCACCTGGTGAAAAAGCGACAGACGTCATAGTAGAAACGAATTTCGATCTTTGGACAACAACAACCAAATCCAACAACAAATTTCCATAACTCAAGTCAATAATATTTGGTAACACAATGGCCCTATTCAGTTCCTCACAATCATCAACATCAAACGTCAAAGGTGTAAATGACATCCCACCACCTCGACCCGATTCAGCTGCCAACGCACCGCCTAAAGAACAACATAAAAGGGTTGTAGATTTTATTCAGGTGAGTTACGAGGTTCGGTTTGGGTTGTGTAGAGCTGTTCTTTCCTGCTTGTGGATGATCTGGATAGATGGAAGTTGGTTAACGAGAGAATTTGGACACAAGAAAATGGTAAAACTGGAGAATTTGGGAACAATTTCCATGGACGTATCTTGAATTTGAAAACAAACGATGGAGAGGATCTTGGGATGAAATGAAAATTGTTGTTGTAGCTACTAACTCAATCCCTATTAGGAAGCACCAACAGCCAAGTAAGTCACCCTAACCACTCGGCACAAAGAACGAATCCCGACCAGAAACAATTCATATTACCGAACTCCTGGAATCGTTGCTGACCACGAAACCCGATCTGACAGATATACATTCGACTCCAGAGGGGGGATAGATGAGCCCGACGCAGAGTTGTGTAGACTAACACCTCAAGGTGGGAAGAGTTGTATCAAGGTGAGAAACCATTTCTCCAATAACTTTTCAGAACTGATGATGGGTGATAATCAGCTCGCTATGCAATCTAAAGCTTTATTCAAAAGCATGCAACAACTGGGTTAGTCCTATTCACACTTCTAAACATACGATACGGTATATTGATGATACGGTTGTTAGGATTTTATTGCGCTTTACCTGCTGAACCTACACGGACACATATGGAGTGTAACAAGATTATAAGGTGATTTTGGGGTTTGGAGGTAGTGGATTAAGAAAGGGAATCAAGAAGGAAGAACATGCATTGCTCATCTCATTCATATCTACTTTAATCTCCTACATTATCCATCCCAGACTGAGCTTTGAGTGTCATCTTCGACTTCGAAGCCAGAGATAGTGATAAAAACTTAAATTAATGGGAGCCCCAGCTAATGACGCGTCCGGTGAGAACAATGAATTCGTACACTTGCATTCATTCTCAATCTGAACATCCAAAGAGCTTACATCTAATCAAGAAGAAGTGATCAAGCAAAGCTGAAGCTGATACAAGATGGCTCCTCCACCAGTAACGATCTACGTGAGTCATCTTCATACTCTAAAACAGACGACAGCGGGTAGCTGAAACAGTAACTCGTAGATAACAAGTTTAACATCTACACCAAAAGTTCGAAGACATATCGAACTTCTACACCGGTAAATTGATATCTCTCTCATCGCAATGGGACCAGAACACTGACCGCATCTGAAATAGATCTTTAAGAGGTCTTGAAATCCCTTATGAAGTGCGTACCAATTCAACCCATTCTATATCCAACTGACGTAGGATGACAGTCCTTTGATCTCGTCAACGAACCAGAAGCTAAAGCTAAATGGCAAAGATCCAAACCACCTGGAATGGTAGTAGGTCTCCCAGGATATTTAGTAGGTGGAGAATGGGTCGGTGTAAGTCATCTCCATCCGAATTTGAAAAGTGATCTTAACTGAACTTGAAAAGACAATGGACGAATTCGAAGAAGCAGTCGAAACAGCTACCCTCCCCCAATTCCTCAAACAAGATATCGATTTACCCGATAAACCAACGACTGCAGGGGCGGGGGCTGATGACGACGGTACGACGGGTGGGAACACCAGTCAAACGATCCAGGAATATGAATTAGAGAAATTGATGAGAGAGATGAGTGAAGCTGATTTAGACGCTTTGGTCGATGAGTTGTCCGTCACCGATAAAGCTACGGGTGGAGTAGGGAAGGTCGGATTGATGGTCACTCCTTCGGAAAGTATTCAACAGATCGTCAAAGATGAAGAGGAAGCTACCAAGACTGAGACTCTTGTCGTTGGTGGTGAAAAGACTTCCAACGTTGTAGGAGACACTTTAACTAAAGTTGGTGAATCAGTTTCAAACGTTACTTCAAACGTTGGTGAGGCTGTTGTTAAATTGACCAGCGCCGTTGCTGGACTTGATGTTGGTAAAGATGGAGTTGTTGATTTGGAAACGGAGAAGGGTGTTGAGGATATTAAAGAGAGTCTACAAGCTAAAGTTGACGATGGTAAGGAAAAGATCGATTAGGTGGGGGTTAACTTAGGGTTCAGGATGGGTTTAGAGGTGCTTATCAGGTTGTTGTTATATCGATTTTATGTATACATTTTTTGATTTCTGATCAGATCTCTTCAACGATACAGACTATTTCTTCTTCACTACTATTGATAATACAGATTAAGCCTTCTTCGCACCACGACTTGGTGGTTTTCTGGTACCCTCAGTGGGTTCTTTAACGACCCTAGAGCAAAGGTGTCAGATTGAGTTTGCTAGAAATTCTTTCAAACTCACTTGGCCTTTTTACTAGCAGGTTTCTTACTCTCCTCATCACCTTCACGTTTCTCCCCAGTTTCAGCCTCATCATTCTTGGCCTTAGGTGGTCGACCTCTACTAGCAGGTTTCTTAACCGGTTCTTCCGCCTTCTCATCTTCAACCTCCTTCTCAACCTTCTTGGAAACAGGTTTACCTTTAGATTGAGGTTTACCTTTAGATTCTGGTTTGGTTTTAGATTCCGGTTCTGGTTTACCCTTTGAGACTGGTTTTGGAGCTGGTTCGGCTTTTTTGGAAACTGGTTTACCTTTACTTGCGGGTTTGGCTTTACTGTTTGGTTTATCGTGTGCCTATAGAGTTGTCAGTGGTGGTTCAAATTATGGTTGGGGACTTACAGGATCAGCAGCTTTATCCGCACCAGTCTCTTTGACCTGTTTCTTTTCACCTTGATTCAAAGTCTTCATCGGGTCATGTCCCTATCGAACAGGTTAGACGCAATATGCCGTTATCACGATCAGACATACCCAATTCTTAAGACTTCTTGTACTTTTACTCTTCAACAATTCTTCAGGTCCCTTCTCATCTTTCAAATGACTCTCTTGAGCTAAATGTCTTTTACAGTAAGCGACAACTTTTCTCATATGTTCTTTATCTTCTTCACGGTATTTGGATTTATCCTGATAAGTTTATAAGTGGGTATTCTTATTTTTCGCGGAGCTTGGCTACCCACCTTGGTTGGATTTCTCTTTAAGATATCAACAATCTTTCTTCCGCTCTCGTGACCAACTGCTTCACCTGAGCCATCATCTTTCTTCCAACCTGTAGTTTGAGAGGCTTCGGTTTGTAAGAACTTGTCAAGTTCCTATGTGGATGTTAGTTGAGTCACTGTACTGTCCAGAGACTAGAGATGTGCAGCAGCAACTTACATCAGCAGTCATGTTGACAATTTCTGAAGAGAGTTATGAGTCGATGATCATTGTTCCTACTTCAATGGACTTACCGTTGAAATCATCGATTACTTCTTCTACTGGTTTAACCATTGTAATGAGTTAATGTGAATGTAAATAAAAGTAGTGAGTATAAGTGATAAATATGAAATAGATGTAAACAAACAAATGGTGTATGTACGAGTACTACTATATACTCATAATCGTCATAGTCACATTGTCACTGTCACTGTCACTCAACCAGTCTTATGACGTGAATACCACACACACAATCGACGCACAGACCAGAGATCGACCTCCACTTGTGGGGCCACAAAAGGATCATTTTATGACGTGTCATTGTCTTATCACAGCTTGTTTTAACGGAAGCATTTTTAAACTTTTGAAATGTTCAAGATTTTGTAGTTGTAGTTGTCTGTAGTATTCAGTGTTGAAAACAATAAACCAGCACCACCACCACCCAGCCAGCTACAATGGCTCCAAGACCACCAGTAGCTACCTCTTCAAAACCAGTTACATCAAAAACAAATGGTGTTCACGCAGGTCCATCCCGTCCCTCAACATCGACTTCAGCACTTTCTTCCAAGCGTCGAGCAACTGAATTTCCTTCAGACGATGAATCAGACGATGGGGAGTTTGCCTTAGAAGAAGCTGAATTAGATATAGGTGATGACGACGATGAAGATGATGAAGGAGAGTTTGAAGATGATAGTGAAGGTGATGAAGAATTCCCTGAGCTTGATAGTGGTTCCGAGGGTGATGTGAATGAAGATGACAACCAAGACGACGACGGTGATGAAGATGACGATTCAGAGGAATACGACGACGAAGAAAGTGGTTCTGAATCCGGTTACAATTCTTCAGATATCGAAAGAATGTACGAAGATGATCAAAGTACACCTGCGACTTCACCTTCATCTTCGAACATCAATTTGTCGACCGACGATAAAATCAATCTCCTGATCAAGAAGAATACAGTTAAACCTGATGAGAATTTAGGGGCTGAAGGTAAATTGTCCAAGGCGAAGGAGGGGTCGGGTAAATTGGTGAAGAGTAAACTTGTCGAGGGTGGTTATAAGAGAGAATACGATGATGTTGAAGCTGGTTATGGAAGTGAGAGTAGTACCGAAGATGTAAGTGAGACGTTCTTGTGACCATTGTTGACTATATGACAGAACCCCAACACTGTCGGAAACATCCCTATGGAATGGTATGATGATCTACCTCATATCGGCTACGACGTCAACGGACGTAAAATCCTTCGTCCAGCTAAAGGCGATGAACTTGATAAATTCCTTGCGACAGTTGAAGATCCTACTTCATGGACATCAGCTGAAGATCGATTACTCCAAAAACAGGTTCAACTTTCTGATAGAGAATTGGATATCATTAGACGTTTAGAGCGAGCTGAAAATCCTGACGCTGGTTATGATCCTTATCAAGATACTATCGAATGGTTCACTGGTGAAGGGCAAGAAAGGGTTATGCCATTAAGTGGTAAACCTGAACCAAAGAGTCGATTCGTACCATCTAAATGGGAACACAAGAAGGTGAGCATACCAATACAATCAGAGCTGACACCTAGGTGATGAAAATTGTCAAAGCCATTCGCGAAGGTAGAATCGTTCCCAACAAACCAGCAGCCACGAAACCATCAGTTTACTCGATTTGGTCAAACTCTGATATCCCTAATCCACCTCATGCAATGTACATGCCAGCACCTCAATTACCACCACCCAAAACCGCCGAATCCTACAATCCACCTGAAGAATATCTACCAACCGAAGAAGAAATCAAAGAATTCGAAGAACTTGATAAAGAAGATCGAAAATCTGATTTCTTACCACAGAAATATGACGCTTTACGTTTAGTTCCTGGATACAAGAATCTCGTTCAAGAGAAATTCGAACGTTGTCTAGATTTATATCTTGCACCAAGAACTCGACATGTCAAACTCAACATTGATCCAGAAAGTTTAATACCGAAATTACCTTCACCCAAAGAACTCCGTCCGTTCCCTATCGCCCAATCTGTCCAATACAGACATCCGGGTGATACAAGAGTTCGAGCGGTCTCTATCAATCCAACTGGTGAATGGGTAGCTTCAGGTTCTGAAGATGGTGTAGTTAGATTATGGGATCTGGGTAACGGAAGAGAAGTTTGGAAATGGAATTTGAAAGCTGGTCCAATCCAATATGTCGAATGGAGTCCAAACAAAGAAGAATCAATGTTGGTAGCGGTAGTCACTGGACGAATTGTGGTGTTATCGCCATTGGCTTTGGTGGCACCTTCAATCGCAGCTGCTACTCTTACACACGCTAATACAGCTTTTGCAAGTAGTGCGGCAACGACTAAAGTTGGTTCTGGGAAGGAGGTCAAGGGGACTGAGGCTATTAAATGGGTTCGACCATCTGAGAACGAAAGAGAACGTGGGGTTTTGATCAACATTGAAATACCTGGTACGCCAAAACAGATTGCTTGGCATAGAAAAGGAGATTATTTCGCGACAGTAGCGACGGATGGTGAGTTTGACAATCATCTACCAATTGGATATGAACTAACCCACACAGCCGCCAACAAATCAGTCCTCATCCATCAACTATCCAAACATCAAACTCAATCGCCCTTCCGAAAAACCCAAGGTCAAGTCCAAAGAGTTAACTTCCATCCTACCAAACCACATTTCTTCGCTGCCACCCAAAGATACGTTAGACTGTATGATCTAGGTCAACAGAAATTAATCAAAACTTTGCAAACCGGTTTAAAATGGATTTCGAGTTTGGATATTCATCCTGGTGGGGATAACGTGATTGTTGGAAGTTATGATAAGAAATTATGTTGGTTTGATATGGATTTGGGTACGAAACCTTTCAAGACTCTACGGTGGGTTTGTTTTTCTCGTTGATTGATTGAAATTTGGCTGATTGATCTTTGATAGATATCACACGAGAGCACTTCGTTCTGTTGCTTATCATCCAACCTACCCACTTTTCGCTTCATCATCTGACGACGGTACGATCCATATCTTCCATTGTACAGTGTACAACGATCTCATGATGAACCCACTCATCGTCCCACTTAAAATTCTAAGAGGTCATAAGATTGTCGGCGACTTGGGTGTTTTGGATCTTAGATGGCATCCTGAGAAACCTTGGTTGATCAGTTCAGGTGCTGATGGGGAGGTTAGACTTTGGTGTTCATAGTGTAGTGTTTCTTGTGCATGCATATTATCATTTTGGCAAACGATGATTTCGTGTAATTGTTCTCGTACTGGATAAAATGTAAATTCATTGAAAACTTTTTCATACATCGTTACTACTCCCTACTCAACCCAAACCCCGATTCTACAGCGACAAATAATCTTTAACTTCAGCTTCGCTCAATTTCCTAAAAGTTGGTTGTAACCTTTCACCAGATTTATGAACGAGTTGTTCAGGAGTTGGAACGGTGATGACTCCAAGTTCGATAGTTTGTTCAGTCATTTCACCTTCGAAACCTTCTTTCAAAGTGAGTAACGCCGTGTGAATAGCGTCTTCAAGTGATAAATCGTCGTTGTATCTGTTACCCAGCGTTAGTAAATGAAATTCATTGCACTTATCGTGACGTACCTCTTCTCTAAGAACGTTTTCCCGTTAACCATGTTTTTACCTATGGCACTGGCTTTCCAAGCCCAATAAGAACCAGAAGGATCAACTTGATATAACGATTGACCTCTATGTGAATCCCAACCAGCGATCAACAATGAAATACCATAAGGACGAACACCACTAAAGTAGTGTATTATGTGGTCAGCAACAGAATCATTATCAAGTCCAACGATAAGGACGTACCCAGATTGAGTAGCTTTCTGCATAACACCAGCAACCTCCTGAACCAAAACCTTAGTTGGTGGATATTCACCATAAACTTTCCAATAAGCTTGAGCGATCTTTCTAGCTTTCGCAACTAGAATTCTGAAATCCGGTCCCATCCCTGAATAAACGAATCCAATGTTGGGACAGATGGGGGCTATCTTTTCAATCATCGATGAATCTATTAGGACGGATTGGGATTTCTTCTCGGTAGCTAAGACGATACCGTTGGTTGCTGGGTTTTTGATTTCGTCAGTTTTTTTTGGGCGCTTGGGGGTGAAGAAGAAGATATTGAACACACCTTTGATACCTAAACTCGTCGTTCCTCCTGCAACTGCTGCTAGGGCATGTTCGATTTGTACTAATTTACCGGATGGTGAGAAGGTCGTTAATGAGTATCTGGTTGGGAGGTTAGATCAAGGACCAAATTCGAAGGAGGGTTGTGATTTCAACTCACGAGTATGCTCCTCCTCCTCCTGGTGCGGCCATTTTAGTGAGTTTCTGTACGTATTGATTTTAGTAGTTCCTAGGAGATGATTTCTTTGACGGTCTTGTAGGATTGAATGTGAGTGTGAGTATATCTAGGTGTATAGCAATATTCAACTTGTAATGTCAGATTTAAATGGTGTGGACGTCGCGACGCAAGCGTCTGCAATAAGCGTTGGTGAATGTATTACGTAAGCTATACATCACCGAGACATACATCAAAGATGCCTGGTAATCGATCATATACCATCAAACTTTTCTAATCTGGTCTAAGTCCTATGAACTACATTCTTTCAAATACAGCACCTCCTGAATTGAGCTTTCTGGGTTCAGATCCAATATTCCAACCACCATTATTTCCACTCCCAATAACACAAGGTGTGCTTCTAGCTTTAGGTATCCATTTTATGATACAGTATGACCTTTCGTTTCCCACCCGTCATTCTGTCAGTCAGCGAGACGATCACAATCAAGTTTCTCGGCAAGATCTGATCATGGATTCGAGGTGCTTTGATCACTCCTAAAGGACTTCGGAAAACTTTTCTCCATGATATAAGGATAACTGGACGATAGTGGTCATTTATCCATCAAAGAACCCTTTGGGGGTACTGTAGCTTTTGATTAGATCGATCCGTTTAAATTACTCAACATTTACGGTCGAGAGAAAATTGGAATTACCGGTGCAGGAGCCCTAAAGTCATTAAGTTATCTCTGTTGATAGCAAATCCACCTCCACCGATATTGGCAAGATGATGACTGATTGTATTTACTGCTCTGCAAGTTGCTACAACTGCATCGAAGGTGTCACTCCCCACTGATAAATCTCTTTCCAATGTCACTAGGAAATTGGTGTTCGGAAACTACCGCTCCTTCGAGGAGGTAAGCCTTGAAGTGGGGAACTATCATCCTAACGATTACGTTAACGTTGTCGCTCAACCATTGAAAAGATCTATCCAGTTTTTCCTCGATTCTGCCGCTCTCGAGATCATCGAGCTTGATAACAGTGTTAATTGACCACGATATTGTCTATTTACAGGATCATATCGGAAAGCCAATAAGATTATAGTCTCGTTCAGATCCGAAGGATCAGCCGATCAACGATATTATAACTGTTCATTGACCTCTCCGTGATCTTCATAGGGAAAGGTGGGCCGGTGGATTCTTCCAGCAGAAAACGTGAGATCACGTTCAACTTTCGCCGATATGCAGATCGTAGAGGTCATGCCTCTTTCCTTCAATCAAGGTGTCCCTTTACGCAAGCTCATGATTTTCGCTGTCCGAGCTGTGCTCCTCATGAATATATATTCACCAGCTGAAGAACCTGGCCGTCTTGATTTCCACATTCAAAGTCCATTATTCTACCTTGAGCAATGACCACTCCTCATCTTGACATATTGATCCCCTCAATCATCGCTTTGCTTGCGGTACTGTACCCATTCCCGTGGCATTTGAGGAACAAGAACATCTCCACTTTATCAATGATCTTTTGGATGTCTAGCTTGAACCTCATTCATATTATCAACTGTGAATTAAGATTAGCTTGCCATCTCATCATAACTTCACACTGCTGACCGACCAAACAGGCATTCTCTGGGCGAACGACTCGGATCCCAGAGCTGAAGTCTGGGGAGATATCTCAGTGGCACTATCTGGTGAGTGTACCAGATGGGGTATTGTAAGCTGATAAAAAGTTGGATATAACTACGGCTTGCCACTATCCCACTTGATACTCGCTAAATCACTAGAATCTCTCACGTCACTCCAACCAACCAGTTCATTATTCGATCGAGAGAAAAGACAAAAACAGAATATCATGGATCTGTGTGTTCTCATAGCGGGCCCCGTCGTAGGGATCCTGGTTCATTTGAGTGTGATGGATCGACGTTATGACATCGTTGAAGGTTTCGGTCCATTCCCGGATACTGTATGGAATGCTTGGGGTTTGATCGTTATGGCTGTGAGTCTGCTGTTGATGCCATTCTGACTTTGTGTAGATTGTACCTATAATCATAGCAATCGGTTGTTCTGTTTACACCAGTAAGTGGTTTGTTCTTCAGAATACACACTTTGATTGATGAGAATCATAGCCATGGTGATCTATAACATCCAAGCTCGTCGAAGAAAACTTTTATCCTTCGTTCATTCCGATTCATCAATCAATCAAAGTCATTTCATTCGTTTACTTTGTTTATCGGTGGCAGAGCTCTCTACTTGCATGTAAGCACTAAAGAGGTCAAATCACTCATGTGAAGTGGACTGATGTAGTCCATAGACTCAGAGCCGTTTTCAACTTGATATCATATGTCAACGGTTCTCAAAATTTGGAGGGATCCGCAACTCGGGATCTATCGTTAATAGACTCTGTTAGTTGGGCACAACTGTCATCTACGGAAATGGTAGTTCTGCGTCTCCAACTGTATACAATCGTGGTATGTTCATTAATCTTCTTCGGATGTTTCGCCACAAGTAAGCATCCAATTTATCTCGTATTTACAAACTTCCTAATCATGTATTTAGGTTCAGAAATCAAAACCAGCTACATGAACTTTCTCAAAGGCGTTTTCTCTCACCTCAAGGCAACAAATGGTTCCAGAAAGCACTCGCTCACATCAACGGAAATCAGGTTGGTGCTTTTCGAGATTCACCCACTCACGTTCAGTCTTACACATCCCAGTGTCCACAGTATATCTTACGCTGCTGCCCCGATGAGTCCTCAAACAGCAACAAGCTCTAAGGATGACTACACTCTTGAAGACATGTTAGCAACACCTGTTTCGGCGGTTGATTTCACGACCAAGGTGAATTATGGACCGTATTGAGGTCAAAGGGTAATTCGTCGTCATTGAGGTGCATTTGCTGTCGTATTGCCAACTTCAGGGAGAACGAAGAAGTGTCCACTATTACATGTATTATAGATAGATATCGTTGACAACCCAACCAAAAAGAATACAACCAAGGCCTCATAAATAAGAGACGAAATTTTGAAATTTAGCTTTCTCAGCTCTTCTAGCCAACCTTCTCTGTCTCGCTATCTGCTGTTCACTCTCCCCCACAGATAAAACCAATCCAAGAACGTTCTGATCCCTTGCCTCCTCTAAAGCCTGATCTCCTTCTTCTATCCGTCCACCGTCTTGCCATAGCGAATTCGGGGATAATCCAGGAGCTCTCATGGGTAAGCCAGTGGACTCGGAAACAGTTCGTTGGGGTTGCACTGATAGCGATCTTTGCAGCGTTGAAGGCTTTGGTACTGATAGAGGAGGAATTGATGTGATTCGAGTTATGTTGTCCGAGTTTTGCCTGGAGTCCAATTCCTGCGTTGTGGGTTCGACAGGTTCAGGTTCAAAATAAGACAGTAACTCTACAGCAGAAGTGAATTCTGCGGTACTTTCTATGTTGGGACCGGTGGATTGAAGATGGACTTGTAAAGTTTCTTCCTGTGTTGCAGGTCCATTTCCGAGCATGGTTTTGAAATCAAAGACATCGATATTGGGTTGATCACTGGCATCTTTTGACTCTTTTGTCGAAGACAAACCCTGTAGATGCTTTGCGTCAGTCATGAACTATCTACAGGACGTGGATGACTTACGGATCCTTCAGTTGTGTGCAAGAGATCTTGACTTTGTCGACTTCTCCATGCAATGCGTATTCCCTAGAAGGTTAGTACCAAAGAAATGGATATCAACTTACCCTTCTTAAACTAGGATCAACAAAGATACCCAGTAGAGCGAAAGCTGCACCTCTTGCTCCATACAAAAACATGTACAACTCGTAGAGAAAGACGACGGCTGGACTGTCCACGGTGTATTCTGACAAGTATAGATCGCCCACTACGCGATTTCAGTGTAATCTTGTTAGATAACTGAACTGATCTTACAAGTAATAATGACGTTGATAACAACAAGGACTATTGGATACATTGAAATTCGAACGGCAATCTTGACCAAACGATCTTGCAAATGACCCAAAGAATTGTTGTTGATCGAAGCGGAACTCCTGCGTCTAGCTGCATTTTTTCGAAATGAGATTGACATGATACGTTGACGGAAAGTGGGTTTGGGCGTGTGCAAACTATCCTTCGATCCAGTGTCGGATCCACCGTTTCGTAGCATCATTTGGTTCATGGTACCATCTCCTAAAAGTGCGCGGGCTGTCGCTCTTCCTTGTCGAAGTAGGGTTGTTAATGTCATGACAACAGCGACACAGGCTATGAACGATGATAGCATTTGCCAAAGATACTACATTGTTATTCAGTAAGAGCTCAAGACGTCCCCCATTCCACTCACCATGTCTAGGATGAAATCCATCATCCTCGTTTTGTCGTCCTCTACCAAAAGTGTTAACGCTATGCCAAAGGAATCAATTTACGTGGACCTACGCGCTGTATACCAACTAAACAGAGAGTCAGTAAAAACACGAAAGTTTTGACACGCACCATCCAGTCAACACAGGGTCTTCGCCAAAGTGACCAAGAGCAGCGGGAACCAAAGGGACTCCGAACCCAACAACAATGGAAGTCCCAATATACCATTTCTCCAAACCTTGAAGGGTATCAGTTCAGCATTGCGACTATCAACTCACGAAGTTTAACCGGATCAAGACCATAGCGAATGGTTAGACATAGATTGATAGCGATGCAGGTACATAAGTAGTTCACTGTGCTCATTGAAGCTATCATCAGATACATTCCAGCGGAACAGGCAGAATTGATGACAACGCCAGGAGCGTTAATCTAATATTTCAGGATCAGCGAAATATACTACTCTTCAAAAGGTTAACCCACTACTTCGAAAAATATCCCATACAGGATCTCGAACACCATCGACCACAGCATGAGACGGAAAGATATTCGATCAAGAGTAGATCTAGCTGCTTTACATCTATACACCCAGGCTGTGGTTGCTAGTATGATGATAGCCATGATTATGCTGACAACAGCCATCCCCGTTGCCATCCAAACACCAATCTGCGAAAGTCAGCATGACTATATCATGAATAAAAAACGAATACCTACGCTAAACTGATCGTCTGATATACCAGCATTATCTTCAGTAGAACTACCATCACTCATATTGCAATGATCTAGAAATACAGTTCAATTGAGAAGAAATGATGTTAGATACACAAATCATCTCTTCTATTAGTATCAAATGATGCTAGGAGGTTCAGTTGTTTTGATTCAAATATCGAAATGATGCTTATTGTCTTCTTTTCAAGGCTAGTCGGAGCAATATCTCATTCGATGGACCTCGGCGATCAAGCAGACTTGAAGACTTCAGGGTTGTTGACATTTTGTACCTGATGATCGTTGGTGGCTAAAAATTACTACTTACAACAATTAGTTTTAGGTGAGTGATACAATTGAATAGAGATGGAAAGTTAAATTGAGACCCGGTGATTTTGCCAACTCGTAAGCTCTTCTGGGCCTTGAACAACAATGGTAACAACCAATCGTGCAACATAGATAGTTTTTATCGTGGTGAACTTATTACTTTCAACAACTCGAGACATCGTCAACGACCATTGGTGCTTTGTTTATACCACACAATCTTACGCCGTACAATTTTTACCAGAGGTAGTAAAGCCCCCCTGTAGGGGTACCAGAACAATGGCTCTTCGACCTGATATCTATGCTCCTTACGTGATTGGTCTTGTAATTGGTCTATATCCCATACCTTGGCATATCAAGACACGAAACACGGCTACATTGTCAATGGTAGCATGGTTGACTCTTATCCAGATCATTACTCTAATCAACTGTAAGTTGTGACGTTTGAAATCTGATGTAAACATACTCATCAACCTTCTAGGTTCCATCTGGGCAGATAATGCTGATATCAAATATGTATGGTGGTGTGACATTGTTGCAGCCATACACGTAGCTAAACAATATGGTATCCCACTCGCCCATCTACTGCTCGCCAAACAATTGGAGAGCTTGACATCTTTGAGAAGGGATAGTGTGTTATTTGATGGATACGCTATGAAACGTGCGCGAATGATCGATCTCACCATCGCACTGGTGATACCTGTTGTCGCTGTCTTGATTCATATCCCAATGATGGCTCGTCGCTTTTATATCCTACCTGGGAAAGGTCCTACTCCGGCAACATATTGGGACGGTTGGGCAATAACCTTTTTAGGGGTGGGTAAACGTGTCATTGTTTCGATAACTGACCTATCTCAGATCATTCCCACGTTCATCGCCTTAGGATGTGCTTACTATACTTGTAAGTCTGGATTGAGAAGCAATTTCTAACACTACACAGTCAAGGCGCTTAACAACATTCGTCTACGAAGGGGTCACTTGATGTCAATGCTTGTCGACAACTCAAGTGTTGATCTCAACAATTATATGAGGTTGATGACCTTGGCACTGTTAGAACTTGGTGCTTGCACGTAAGGAGACTCAAAGTTCGTTGCTGACAAAGCAGTATCAAAGCATGCTGGGGTATATTATCTTTTACAAGTGGACCACAACCCTATCCTATTTTGCAAGACGGCCCAGCTCGCGATATCTCTCAAATAGTGTCATTCTCTTCGGACCAGATTCCACCTTCAGTCATTCTTGTCCAAAAATTACAGTATTGGACAGTCTTTGTCTGTAGTGCGATGTTTTTCTTATGTTTTGCATTCAGTGAGTCAGATTTGTGTTCAAGGCTGATATTTGCTAGGCGCGGAGACCAAACGATTCTATTTGAACATAATACGGACAGTCATCCCTTGCATACCTGGCTCACCACGCAAAGGAGCTAAGGAAGTGATGTCTCAAGAGTGAGTCGCATTAAATTGACTAAGACTGACGCCTGTAAAGATCGACAGCGACAGAAGTAGGAAACATAGGCAACGTTAAAGAAGACCTAAGTTTTGAAGAAATGTTAGGTGCTGCCCCAATACATTCAGTTGGTACACTAGACAAGGCCTCTGAATGGTCACATCCAACTCTTTGTCATTCATACGATGAGACAGAATTGAAATTCGAGTTGGCGCCTTACAAGGAGGAAGAGGATTAGACTGGTCAGTGTATATATCGTTGGCCAATTGGATTATGTATGTAATGAATGAAGTATCCTGAGAAGTTAGTCGTACATCAAAAACGCAACGCTACGCTCAAAATCTCAAGATCAGCTTAACAAAAGAAAATGATTTTCATTCTTATCGATAAAATCTTCCAAATCCGTCCAGCCAAAATGATCGACAAGAAACTATATTTTAGTGGCGTTTACTTGAAGTGGCAATTGTTTCAAAAAATTCCCCTGATCGGTCTATTGGGTTATATCCTTTGCCATTTCTTCTCTCTTAGATTCGATTCCCTATGCATGCAATATGTTCCAAGACAGTTGATTTTTTAAAGATGAAAAGAAAAGCCTTCTATAGAATCTGTCACCACATTTCCTAGATGGGTAAGATTTCTGTTTTTGGTCGTAGAATGATAGATGGTTGAACCCTTAGATATCAATCAATTTCCTTGAACTGGTTAAACTTTGTTCAATGGATTCGTCAAATTCTCTAACCAGGAAATTACAGTAATCTCTTTTCATCTTTCGTTATTCTACCATCACCTTTATAACTGGTCTTGAGGACTAGATACATTTAATTTTCTCTTTTCTACATTTCCTTTCTTTCATAGTAGCTAGTCTACGACTTTCTCTCTTTTATAAATCCTAATCAGTTTGTTGTCGTTTGGTTCTCAACAGGTCGTGTTCAAAGAGTAGCTAGTCTACATTGTCAATCTCGAGCTTCGTTCTTCGCTCTCAACTCAGACGGACTTTGCCCAAAATGATGTTCGTTCCGAGTACCACCCTGCCACCTGTTTTTGGGCTTCTCATGGCTCTCTACCCATCACCATGGCATATCAAGACTGGTAACATTGCTACTCTTGGTATGATCTTCTGGATGGCAGCTCTCCATCTAGTTCAAATTGTCAATAGTGAGTCTTACATCTGTTGAATCCCACCTGACAACATAGCCATTCTCTGGTCCGACAATTCACACGCCCGTTACATCACCTGGGCAGATATCTCATGTGCTGTCCAAGGTAAGTTTAACCAATTTTACATCCAAACCCAACTAACTCCCCGTAGTTGCCAGTACATTCGGTATCCCAATGACCCATTATCTTTTAGCCAAACAAGTTGAAGGATACACCTCACTCAAGAAAGAATGTGAGAGCTGTGACGGAGAAAGAAAAAAGAAGGCGCGCTGGAACGCTGCTATTCTTGCTTTCTTCGGTCCAATCGTCGGTGTCCTTGTTCATCTCAGTAACATGGACAGAAGAATGTACATCATCGAGAAAGTCGGTCCAATGGCCGCTACCTACTGGGACACTTGGGGATTAGTCTGGATGGCAGTTGTTCCCCTCGCCTATATCGGTTTGGCCTTCTACTATACTTGTGAGTGTGATCAGGGACTGTAAAGTGCGATACTGATCACTTGCGTTTAGGTAAAACCGGATGGAACATGGCTCGTGTCGGTCATCTCCCAACCACTTTTACTAGTGCTCACATGAGCAAAACCATGTTCCTTCGTCTTTTCGCTCTCTCGATCGGACAATTCGGAAGTGAAGTGTGAGTTCTGGAAGTAATCAACAAAGATTTCAACTTACAATCCATCCTAGTGCTCTTTGCTTCCTCAACGTAATGTTCTACATCTACGGTCCTCAACCAATCGGTAACCGTGGTGCACCATTCCACAACCTTTCCGGTGTCGAGACTATCATTTGGTCCCAAATCTCACCATCCGGACAAAGCACTTTCCTCATGATGGGTTACATGGGATTACTTGCCAGTGGAATGTTCTTCCTCTGTTACGGTGCCAGTAAGTGTATCTTGTCATAAACATGCCTTGATCTGACTCATGAAACAGGTGGTCAAACCATCGGTGCTTACACCAGTGTCGTTCGACGTGCCTTCAACTGTGCACCTGGACCAAGAATGACTGAAAAGAGAGCTTCATTAGCTGATCAACTTCGTCAATCAATCTCCAGGTAAGTCTGAAATTATTCAAGCTCCAATCACATCCACTCATTCATCCTCCCTCTCAACCTAACAGATTCAACGATACTTACACCCTACCAATCCACAGACGCATGAGTCGAAACAGCAGTCTCCTCACTAAAACCAACACCAGATCAGAGGATCCACTCATGTACAAAGGTGAAAAATTGGATGTTATCCATTACGACGATGAAGAGCTTGGATCTCCAGGTCTCGATTTCGCGAAACACAGTAAATGGCAACATTCACCTGCGCAACAACCTCTCAAAGCCACTTTCGATAATCAAGGTACCATGCATGAATTGTTCATTGCGCCTGAAGGTACCTTTGATTCGGGAGCTATGACACCAGTCATGGGTGGTCCTGATGAACCCATCAGTCCTCACAAGATCGTTGGTGATAGACCAGAGAGACCTTGTAAGTGTTGTTTTGATGGTATCAGGGATATCTGTTGACCAATGGAATTTAGCATCTCGCCAATTGTAATTTTCGTTTTCAACGAATCATCAATCGTGGTCATCTCAATAAAGTGTTCTAAGACATCTGATCACTTATTGAGTAATCAACAAATTCATCCTTTCCATAATGGACATTCCTTCCGTATTTCTTCTTCTTTCCTCTCTATAGTCGAGTCATCCCATTCTTGTCGTTGTTCTCCTTTACTTCCCAAAATGTATCCAGCCTTTCGATTCATATCGAAATTGACTAGCACATATTTAGGATGGAGACAATCAATCGTTTCTTCTTTTCTGATATTGTAAATCTATCATCATCTCTTATACATCTTTTTTTCATATTGGAATGATCGCATAGTCTACAATGCAACAGTTATTCCAAGAGCAGATCCATACAAGAGTACATCAGAAAACCCCGCTCAGCAGGTATGATCAATACAGTAACCTAGATTCACAACGAGATTTGTCTTACAAACAATCTACAACATTCTAAAACCCATATCACCATTCCCATCTTCTCTGTCATCCTCACCAACACCTAAAGCTCTTTGAGCCTCCCGTTCCTCCTCCCAATCAATACCCTCCCCACGTTCCATAACCCTCTCATAATAAAGTTTAGCAGCAGGTTGGAGATTATCAGGTAAGATCCGTGGGGGTGTCGTCGTTTGTTCTGCAACGTTCTGATTCAATTCTGATGTTGGCAAGGTGGTCGATAATTCACCAACGAGAATTCGCATCGCTCGCTCTCTCTGTCTGATCGCCCTTGCTCGACGACTTTCCCAGTCCGGTATCAATGTTATGAACCATAACAGCACTGGGAGAAGGAATTGCGTTTTCCATCGCGCTGGTTGATCTCTTGGTGCTTCGACCATTTGTGAAGTTTGATCAGTGGTGTTTGGCGTAGTCGATCCAGCACTGGTTCTTACTGAAGTTCTATCGGTTGTGTTAGGTGGTAAGCGTAATTGCGCATTGTCCACATCCAAGTGATACAAGGGTACCAGATAATCAAAGGCGTTGACTGTTCTATTATTTCGTCGATTTCCCCTGATACGTACAGCACCCCTTCCATGAACAGGGGCATCAGCAGCGATTCTAGCATCGACTCCATCCCCTTGACCTAGACCACGATTTTCTTCCATAGGTACACCACCAGGTTGTGGATTTTGAACAGGTCGACGTGGTCTCGCACGTCGATACATGCTGATGACATCAGCTACCCACCATCCAATAGCGCTACCACCTATGATCCAAAGATTGATATCCGTCCACCTCATATCCCTGGTGAACATCCATAAAACTCCTAAAACCCTTGCAAGCGAGAATAGGATATGGGTAGCTACTTGAGGTGAGATGTGGGGTATTCTGATACGGAATGTTCGATGGTAGACGACTCTTGCATTTGGATTCAACCCTGGGATCAAGGGAGGTGCCAAAGGTATAGTGGGTGTTGGTTGGGTGGGACGAGTCATTTCGTCTAGCTGAGTCGTTAATAGAGGGATAAGAGAAGTGATTCTGAGATATTGCTCCAGATGAAGAATTTGTGTTCCAGACAAAAGGCCTAGAGGTGGAAGGTGTAACTGGTATTGTATTTCACTACAAGCGACGTTAGAGCAGATCTTCGACATATCCAATCCACTCACTCTAGCTCCACAACGACGGATTCTCCTTCAATCCCTTCACGCCAATTTCGTCCCACTCTAGCAGACCACAATGACTTGATGGTCCCAATCAAATCAACGGGATCTCTAGCAGATTCTAGCTCAGAATTAAAAGCTTTCTCCCATTCTTCCCAGCCTTCTTCCCGACTTCCAGAGGCTTTAGCGTAACTCTTGACCACAGTCATTATAGCCTGTCGAGCAACATCTTGAGAGTAAAGTGGGATAGGGACTGTTTCTTCCCATCTCAAAGGACTTTTCCCTAGTAGAATACACAAATGGTGGCGAGCGGTGAACAGGAGGTAATGAATTGAATCAACAAGTGCTTGGATATTTCGAGAGTTGTTGGGTGGAGTCGCTGGTTCCGGTTGATTGAGTATGGGTGTTATCGGTGTTGAGATCGTACGCGTAGGAGATGGGTGGAGTGATCGTGAAGACGAGGCCCATTTGATCGGTCGAGCAACAAGGTAGAAGCTGTGTATAGAACCAGAATCACGAGCCTGCAACTGATCAGCGACTGACACGTATTGCGCAGCAATTCCTAAACCCACAGTTCCAACTATCTCACCAACAACTTCATCATCTCGAACGATCCTTCCTTGCCAAATCAACCTCATCCCATCTCTATTCCAACGACCCAATCCATCTAATTCACCTAAACTCAAAGACGTCTTCAATTGCCCAACAGTGATTTCAGGATTTATGGACCACCCTTCCTTTTTTCTGGCACCGTTTTCAGAATCAGCATTGGGAGTTTGGATTGTTATTCTGATAGTGTTGTCAATAGGATGGGTGCTGTCTGAATGAGATCTTCTGTAGGAACGACGTCTGAGAGGCTGGGGTTCGGTTTCATTCGCTGGAGCTGGGATTGGGGGTTGCGGTTGATGATGTCGTGAGAATGGTGAGAGGGTCGGTGAAGATGGGGTTTGAGGTTGTGAAGATGAAGATGAAGGTTCTGGATAGTTATCTGGTTGCATGGTATGGGTAGGATGTAATGTAAAAGCTTAAATGATATATGTCAAGAATGACAATGTTACTAATGTCAAAGTGTAGAGAAGCACGAATCAACAATCCACGTCAGTAACACTCTGCTGTATGCCACAGCTTGAAATTACCGGATAACCCCGCGATCTGTAGAGATAGGTATCCTGTATGTGTTCAAGACAGAGGTCGATAACAACCACATCACACAGATCACCTTGTCCCAATACTTTCCTAGATTCAGTCAGATCCTACAGCTCGCACAAGACTGTCAAGGTCTCAACAGGCCACGTATCTCGATTTCACGTCTCCTCCTGGAAGTGGCACATCTCCATCCGCCGGCAAAGAACAACGTCCCTGCGATCCTGAAATAACGGATAGAAGGGATCGTGTTATCAATGGTTCAACCTGACTGGGTTAATCTGCAGCTGAATGATTTGTTTCTGTCAAGGACCCCTCTATAGTCAAGTTGAATGGAATGTATCTGATCGATCGTGGCACTTGTGAAATGCAGACTCTTTACTCAGATACCTGGTTGGCCAACTGCTTTATCTATTCGTAAGATAACGAAACATTGTGAGGTTACCGTAGTGCCTTTTACTTTCCTGATCAACATAACCTGGAATGTTCGAGACTCGACAGCATGATTCCCAAAGATTGGTAACATCTACTATATACACCTTATCTTTCAGGAATCATGAACGTACGGAAGGGTCCGATCCCGTGTCCAAATCAGTCCCGTCGGATCTCAATTAAATGTCTTATCTATTCCATGGAAATCATGATAAGCATCTCCTTTCTCTTCGAAGGACTTTGTATATATTCTATGGGAAGACGATATAGGTAATACCCACTTGATTCCTTTCCCCACGTCTTCAAAATGAGTTCAAACGAAATCGACGATTCAGAGAAACATGATTATTCAGTTCAAGTTGGATCTTCAGAGAAACCAATCATCGATTCACAAGCTGAAAATCGTTTAGTACGAAAATTAGATTTCACTGTTTTACCATTAGGTAAGGTTAAAAATAGCATCTCGATATCGATCAGTTACTAATGTAAAAATTCGATAGTCACTTTGGTTTATTTCATTTCATTCTTGGATAGATCGAATATCAGTAACGCCAAAGCAGCGGGTTTAGTCACCTCGCTAAATCTTGGAACATACGATTTCAACATCGGTGCATGTCTCTATTATGTCGTTTACCTTTTCTGTGAACCGTTCGCTGGTTTACTCATCAAGAGATTCGGTTTCATCTTGGTACCTATTTCGTGAGTATCTCTTCATTCGCCGTACCGATCAATACTTATCCGGGTTTCAGAGTGCTCGCTTTCAGTGTTATTACTTTGGGAACTACTTGGATTCAAACCAAAGAACATTTCTTCGCTGTCAGAGCTATCCTTGGTATTGTTGAAGCTTTCACCATGCCCGGTTTGAGTTATATGTTGTCTAGAGTAAGTTGGTCCTCATTTCACATCTGGACAAAACTAACCTTTTAATCAGTACTACAGACGTCATGAACTTGCCGTAAATCACTTCCGTATCCACGACGGATCAACACTGACCAACTGTAGACTCGATTCGGTATCTTCATGTTGGTAGCAGCAGGATCTTCCCAAGCTTGTAAGTGCTTGCTATAAGTTACAAGAAAAATAACTAACCACCTGCAGTCGGTGGATTAATCAGTGGAGGTCTAGCCTCTCTCTCAAGCATAGGCTCCGTCACCGGTTGGAGATTAATCTTCCTAGTCGAAGGAATCATCACCATCGGAGTTGGAATCTTCCTCTGCTTCTTCTTCCCTAGTGATATCACCTCGACTAGACTACTCAACGCTTCCGAAAGAGAATTAGCTTTAGCTCGTATTGAGGCTGACGCACCACCAAACTCTGATACCAAAGAACCAATCAATTGGCCATCTATCAAGCAAAGTTTCTTGAACTTGAACATGGCTGCCTACTGTTTCTTATACATCACGAGTAAGTCTGTTCAGGATGACATGTTGAGATGGGGTTCTGACGTTGGTTATAGATTCCATGACGGTTCAAGGTTTAGGTATCTTCACCACCAGTATTCTACAAGTAATTTACCCAACTGCCACAACTCAAAACATTCAATATTTGTCCATTGGTCCTCAGGCGTAAGTTTTTACTCAAAGCTTATCATATAACCTACTAATCGCATTCTTAGCGTTGGAGCTGTGATTGGTATCATCGGATGTTACACTGCAGGACGATTCAGACGTCAAGGTTATGGAGTCCTATTCGGTACCTGTCTTTGTATCATTGCTTGTAAGTCATTGTCACGTCTGAAAGAGACACCACTGACTTTTCCAGACGTCATCCTCGTCGCTACACCATTAGCAGCAGGTGCCAACGCCAGCGCCCGATTCTTCGCCTTGTTCATTGGAACAGGTGGTGGTTACATGTACGGTCCATGTATCTTAGCCTGGGCAATGTCAAACGCTTCACCAGATACCATGAGATCATTGACTGGAGCCTTGGTTACAGGTGTAGGATCATTCGGTTCAATCGCAGCTACTTGGTCATACATCGCTACAGACGCTAGTACAGGTTACAGAATCGGTAACATCTTGAACATCGTCATGGCTTTCTCCGTTTTGGTTGTTTGCAGTCTTTTGATTTGGTATCAGAAGAAGGAGAACGCTTTGCGTGAAAGTGGTGGAAGGGATTATAGACTTGATGAACCTAATCCTGAACTTTTGGGTCGTCATCATCCTTCTTATCGTTATGCTAGTAAGTTAACTTGGTGGCAGCGGGTTTGGGTGTTGTCTGACTTTTGTTTCTTTAGTTTGATCACACCCCGCGAGATGGAGTGCTGTTGAAAGAGGGGGGTTGGTTGTTTCCTTGTGTTAAAGGGGGGAGATGTCTATAGAAATTAGAGATAGTTGTTGGATACATTTACGTGTTACAAGTACATTCTTACGTTGGGATGTAGCTTGCATATCAGTAGAGCAGAGCTGAAGATGCTGCCACATGAGTTCAATGCCGTAAAGCCGTCGCCACTTTGTGCCACAACGATAGTTAGCACAACAACAACAACAAGACGTGAATGATTTTGATTTCGAAAGGTTTATTCACTCAACAACCAGCAACTCATAATGACTTCTATACATACGACAAGGTTCAATGAATACGCTGAACAAGTCATAACATCTCCATATGGTAAACGGGTAGAGTGAGTCAAGTGCATCCAAGAAACCATCCCTGAAAACCACAAATTGACATCAACAAATAGAACCAACATCCAACCTTCCGACCAACAAGTTAACCTATCTACGATAAACTTCCAGTTGATAACTCATGGATGGTCGAAGAAACCTTTAAATCTAGAAACGTTATCTGAGAAAGATCACAACGAAGTGGTTTCAGTTCTATTTGAATTATTAGGATCAAGCGTGGTAAGTTGGCATTGCACTTTCTCTCAAATGATGATAGCTCATAACAACGTCTAGTCAAACGTCACCACTCTAGATAATCTAGCTGCAAGATATCGTACATTGGAATATGAACATGAGAGACTTACCAAGAATCTGGTTTCTGTCAGAAAGACGAATGGGAGATTGGAAGGTGAAACTTCAGCTTGGAAATCTCGTTGTTCAGATTTGGAAAAGAGATTAGCTTTGAGTGAAGAACGTGAGAAGGGGTTGAAGGAAGAGATCTCTAGAGGCAGAAAAGCTCTTGAAAGTGTTAGGATTGCTGCTGGGGTAGGTGTTGAATGATTTCATCCCAAATGAACCGCACATACTGACGAGTTGATTAGCATGAAAGCAAAAAGTCGCAAATCAAACTTGATAAAGCTCATGCTCAAATCGCTAGATTCGGTAATGACGCTTCTTTACTTACCAGACCTCAAGGTATGATCATCTTGAATCCGATCTCACCTGGAAGAGGACATCCAGAAGTTGTACGTGGATTTTGTTGTCATGAATACGCGATCATGCTGACGTCAGGGATAGGCTGGAAAATCGTCTTTACTGGAACAATCGTTACGGGAACTAGCGGATATCCGCCAGAGTTTACAGGAGGAAACTGAAGCTTTTAGACATGTCATCGTGTCCACTGGTAACGGTCTCCGTGAAGCTCTTGCTTTGGCATCTGGTGAAGACGTAGGTGTTTGAAATTTGATTCCATCACCCACTAACAACTCGAACAGGCACCACAACGTCTCCCTCATTCCCAATTCTTCACCAACCCCGCAAACCCAGTTCGCATAACGACTCAAACTCAATCTCTCACCTCCACCCATCAATCAGCATCTTCCACTTCCCACCCTTCCATCGCCGATGTCAGACTCAGATCGTTGGTCGAATCAGTGCGTGAAAAGATTATTTCACCATCCACCATCGTTCGCGCAGATCGAAATGGACCTACTGCTGCTGAAATCGAGGAGGAGAGGGAAGAGAGAGCAAAAGTTGAAAGGGAGATTGAAAAGATTAGAAAAGATCTGGAAGATCGAGTCAAGGATTTGGAGGTTGAGGTGAAATGTGCTAAATCTAGAGAAGAGGATGCTAGGAAATTGGTGGATGATTATGCAATGTCGCAGTTACAGGCTGGGTGGGTTGTTTTCTGGGCTGAAAATGTTTGAGGATGTTTTACTGAACTAGCTCTTAGTTTGCAGAAATCGAAGATTGATGACGCCGATCTAGCGGACGAACTCGTCAAAGAGAAAGAGATGATTGAGGAGGAAAGAAGGAAGTTTACGGAAGCAGCTGCGAGGTTGACGCAAGAGAGACAACAATTGGAGGTAAGTCTCACATAGAACCCCGATACGCCTACTGACTGTTTAACCAGCTTGACCGTCAAGCTTTCCTGGAGGAAAGGAGGAAGAAAGACATGGAGTCGATGCTGGCATACCTACCACCAACGCCGATAGCTTCGACCTCCACACAGAAGATTCCCACATCAGATCCAGATTCACCATTCCAGATACCAACCTCACTCAATGAAACACCATCAACCGCATTTGAATCACCTCACAAGCCCAACGCTCCATCTCCCTTATCACCTTTCCACGGACATAACACCAAACCTCGAACCCCAAAGAGTCACACAGCCGGTAAAAGGAAACCAACCAAAACCCCCCTGTCAAGAATAGTACTTGAGAAAGCAGCCCGAGAGAAAATCTTAGGTGAAGGCGGCAGACGAGGGAATTCGTTACCTGAAGCCAACGATAAAGGGAAATCGAAAGTTAGAGATATCAAAAGTTTATCTGGAAGTAAGAGTGGGAATTCTATAGCTACTACTGGGAGTGGGGGGTTGAAATCTTCCACGAACAAATTGTCAACTAGTCAGAGAGGTTTGGGAGCGTCGACTTCGACGAGGGTTGTTGATTTTAGTAAAGCTGATGGGATTGGACCTAGGAACGCGATGAAGGGCGGTAGAGTATGGAGATAGGGTTGAGGTGGTTTTTGTTTTGTATGAATTGTTGTAGTTATTTACGTGGACATGTTTACAGATTGAGGTCGGGGATCTGCTGTATCCGCCAGCTACAAGTACAAGCAAGTGACAGCAAAAGAAATCAAAAGCAAAAGCGCCACACGCGACGAATCTGATCGACCACCCACGACATCATCACAACGATATCTCTATCCTATATATCCTATTCTAACTCTCATTCAACAACTCAGTATAAATAACATTACTCGTCTAGCATAAACACAACAATGGCAGATCAAAAAGTAGAGTAAGTGATTAGGTCACTATGAATCTCATTTCTGAATTAAGAGCTGACAACGTCCCCTCAACAACTAGCGGTCCAACCACATTCACCCCTATTCATCCTTTCGATATGGAACATCCAAGATCATGGTATGTAGTCAACCCCAACCTCGCTCTGTATCATTGAAAATAAAATTGCTGACAGTTTGGATTTAGGGGTGGAACTATCGGTAAGTATCAACTATGAGTTGAACGATCATCTACTTAATTGACTTGTAGGAATGTTGGATTGGGACAGGTGAGTTTCGACCGTTTCTGTTTGCAGGTGAAGATGATGCTGAACGGAATGTGTTTCTTTAGTGATAAGATCGTTTTCTCAAAAAGATCACTTCTTGAATTTTTGAAGTGAGTTTTGGTCGTCATGCAATTTCAATTTTGGCTGATGGCTCGGTGCAGATCTTGTGATATGAGCGTTAACACTAATTTTGGGGAGATCCAAAAATTGGTAGGTAGTTCTCTTTGAAGTATTTTCATTGTGATTAACTTGCTGACACTGCCATAGCCTAGTGAGTATCGATGATGTACACTCTGCCTATGCGAGTGATGTGAACTGACCTTTGACAGAATACGCTACATTCTGTAAATTCTCTCAAGCAGCTACCGATGCAGCAGTCGCCGATTTAGTTGAGGTAAGTAAACAAACCCAGACACAACCACTGATGACTATAGGCCGAAATCGCCGACCCAACCCACGACTCAAAGATCCCTTCATCCAAAGCGACTGTCCCGAGACCATCAAGAAAAGTAGTAGACCCACCAGGGGGTAAACAGAACCTCAAAATCTTTGGTGAAGAATACGAGGAAACTGATGCACTTTCACTTGCTCCTCCTAGAGATGGTGGGGATGGTGTTGATGTTGAAGTTGAACATATGGAGAGGATGAGGGTTCATGTCGAACCTCAAGTTGATGGTGGTGCTACCATCGAAGACGAGTTAGTTGGCCTTCTCTTAGGATGATTGGAGTTGAATTGACGACTAGACAGACCTACAAGAGTTTCTAATCCTGCTGCTAACTTTAGACCATCAAGAAAGGTCCGTGAGGGTGAGTTGATTTCCATCTTTGGGAGAGCTGTCTTGACACGAGAACAGGTCCAGGAGGTGCTTCATCCATGGGTGCAGCTTGTGAGTGTATCAATGCCTGAATAGGTTGTTGATCGAAACAGTGTTCGGAGGTTTCGAAGGTGAAAACGGAAACGACAACCTCGATGCTAAAGCTACCTCAAACCGAAAGAAACAAACCACTCAGGTGAGTTCATATCCGTTCGAACTGGTTGTTCGTGGAGACTGATAGTGGGATATAGACTTCGGGTGGGGGTCTCTGGTAGAGCATTGTTAGTATACATGCATGGCCATTTAGAAATGTTTTCTTGGTAGAGGAATAAATGAAATGAATAGTATGAAAGCGAGTGGGATGCATACCAGATGATGCATGCATGCTACTGCTTGATATAGTCATGGTCAATGATTGGTTTTGATATGACCAAATGCGGGTTACTTAATCTAATCTACGTGGCGTTGAATGAATTAACCATACAAGTACCAGTAACCGTTCATTTAGTTGCTGTGCGTTTTACTTTCACATCGTCAATTACTTACTTTCTACATTCTTCTCATATCTACTACATCGTCATCATCGTAGTACCCATCAACACCTAGAGCACCCAGGTCATCATCTCTGAGTCAACTACATACATACCACCCTGATCCCCAAATCAAAACAACCAAATCAATCAACATGGAACGTTTCACGCAAAACCCAACTGAACTACTGAGGTAAGTCAACTTGCACACGTACATTTCTAATCACAATTTATAGGATTGCCAATATGTAAGTTAGGTTTACATAGTAGCCAAGTTGCCATTGACCATACGACTAGTATCGTTGGAGGAGCTGCTGTCGCTGGTGGGATTGGATCACTTGTTTATCACTCTTTCTCTAGTGTTATCATTGGGATTTATGAGATTATGTGAGTGATTTTCTAGTTGGAAATGGATTTCAGTTTTAGTTGGGTGGAAGGGATACGTGTTTGAGGTTAGATTTCTGATCAACCAGAACCTTGTTTACGGAGCAGATATCTAATCTGTATTTGGGAACAGTGATGTTGGATAGAATTGATCACAGACAACAATTCACGTTACCTGGTTTTAATGCACAATCTTCGATTAAATGATAACTGACAACCAACAGATTCGGAGCTATCATCATCTTCCTCGAAGTCCAAACTCCAACTGAAGAACACAAGAATTTAGTTCACAAATATGCTAGTTTCATGCATTCATTCGTCGGACGTGGGGTTTGTGAGTTGATTCAACGTACCATAAAGGGGATTCTACTGATACTGATTGATCAAAGTCTATTTGATCTTGGGTGTTCTCATGCTCAAGTGAGTGTTCGCTTCAACGTTTTAATTTTCGACAACGGGAAATCTGATTGGTACAGCTATTACACTGTTCTTTATATCTGTGGATCAATCGTTGGTTTAGTCGGATTAGTGTTTGTTGGATTAAATTTCGTTCCGTTGTTCGAAGCACCTTCGTGAGTTTGATCCGCTTTTCCATCCTTGTGAGAAACTGATCCATGGATACCGCTTAGTACTATGCAAGCTCCAACTACGGATACTGAAGCTCAACCAGTTTGGCAAGGACCTACTGAATAATTGGGAGGCTAACTTTCAGTCATTCCTAAATTTCTATCCCTGGTCTGTTTCTGATCTCATTGGAAATGGGGTATCTTGTTCTATATCTCACTCGGTTGGACTATACCAATTGCTCTTTGTATATATCCCCTTTTTATCTAGACTGACAACTTACACTGAAATGAATTTCTTTTACCCATGTCGATAAGTGATATTTACGGTCCTTTGGGCAACTTTATCATTCCATCCATCATCATTTTCACTACGTATGAATCTCTCCTCAATCCAAACGAAAAGGACGAGCACTGTAAACATACTAAACGGGGGACGACACTCAATAATAATTATCTTCATCGAGATATTTCGAGACGTGACCCTCGGCTGATTCTTGAAGCTTTTTCAAGTCGATTGGACTGTTCCAGTTATCTTCTTCCTGATGAACCCACAGCACGAGCACATCAGTTCAAGCGTATATATAAACATCGCAAAAATCCCTACACGTTCAAGTTGTCCTTTGATACTGTCATCGAATTCAGATTGAGCAGTATCATAATCGTCTGGTCTACCGACGTCTCGTAGACAGAGTTCGTACCTACGTACACGAGAGGGATTCCAAATGTCAATCATGGTTCTTGATTGAAAGCTGATGGAATGATGGGGTATTGATCTTACCTGGTGAAAGCTTCCTGATAGTTTACCGGGATCAATAACAAGTAGCGATTTGCACGTACATAGGCAATAGCACCTCCTAAAACTTCATAGAAATCGGCATCTTCTACCTGGAAGGTTCAGTAAATGGCTTTGGTCAGTCAAAGAGGATTCAATGAAATTCGATTTCTTGAAATTTAAACTTACCTCAAGGTTCCCTTCTTCGACTTGATCGTGATATTTTATGAGGGGAGAGTAATCGAGCATATTAAGTGTGTGGGTGAGTGAGTAAGTGTTTTATTGGGGGAAAAGTCACTTTTGGAGATTGAGTATTTAAGACTTGGACGTTAAACGATCAGAATGTTGATTGATCAGTGAGAGAAAGAGGTGGTTAGTATTTAGCGTGTGAAGGTGACTGATTGAGTTTAGCTAGAACGTTAGTCACCTTAAAGTGACGTACGATTGACGTAAATGAAGGGTACAACAGAATTAGCTGTTTACCACTGGCCTCCATGGGCCGTTGTACTTAGTAAGTGAATCATGGTGCATATTCAAATGTAGTCAAAGTAAATGTGAAAGTGAAAGAGAAAGATTGTTACGGTTACGTCTCAACACTTACGAGAAACGATCAATTGCTCCGTTTGATCCGCTTTTGCTGATTTTGCATCATATTTGGAATCTTCCTCACATACCCAACGACGCAACTGAACCGGCAACGAATCATGAAATCACCTAGCCTGTCTATCCTGTCAACTACATACCCTCTGCAATGCATGTCAAGTTTCTTCTGTGATGATGCGTCTTAAAACCAGAAACATCCCACCCACTCAGCAAACGGTGCTCACCGCCGCCTAAAGTTGACCGGAAGTGGCACGGAGATGACCGCCCTGATAATCCACAAGTCAATGAATTTAGACACTGCTAACTTGATTCGGTTCTTCTTTCCTTACATCCATCCCCCAAATCAAACAGAAACCGAAACCATGTCAGAGAAATACAATTCACTCCCAGTACCAGCTGGTCAAGTTCCACCCCCACAAAAGAAGAACAAATTAAGAAAACTCTTACCGCTCTTCCTTGTTCTCTCAGCTTTAGCTATCTTCACTCCAACTCTTAATCCAATCTCATCAGTCAAGGAATCATCCGTTCATTGGTTCAAAAATGATAATGGAAACTACCAAGATATCGTTAAATGTCCTGTTCAACCTTCTGCCATTTATCCTAAAAAAATTTGGAACATGACTGAAGAGGATAAGAAGAAATCTATCGATTTGTTTTCACAAGCTGTGGTAGGTTTTTTTTCATTCTTTAGGTTACATTTGTTGATTGGGTGGGGTTTTTAGCAAATTCCAACTGAATCTTTTGATGATAACGGTGATCCAGAAGATGATCCTCGTTGGAAACCTTTTGTTGATTTCCAAAATTGGTTGAAGACTACTTTCCCCCTTGTGTGAGTTAATGTTTGCTTGAAAATCGAAGTAGATCCTTACTCTCTATTTGACATCAAAGTCATGAAAAGGCTAAGGTTGAATACATCAATAGTGAGTTACTCTCCAAACCAATAAAATAGATCAGAAGTTGACACCTCAAAGCACTCGGTATCCTAGCTACTTTCGAAGGATCCGATCCATCACTCAAACCACTTCTCTTGTGAGCTAACTTCAGTTCTTAGTGAAATGCTAAAGCTGACAACCAAACAGAATGTCCCACTACGACGTCGTACCAGCCCCATCATCGACATTTGACCGATGGACCCACGGTGCCTTTTCAGGTTACAACGATGGAACCTGGATCTGGGGCAGAGGTGCATCAGATGATAAAACTCTCTTAGTTGCTCAGTGTAGGTTAAGCTTCCTCCTTTAAAGCAATGTTAACCTATACCAAATTCAGGGGAGGCTATCACTCATCTTTTGGAAGACGGTTTCCAACCCAGAAGAACTATCATTCTGTCCCATGGATTCGACGAAGAGGAAGTCTTCGCTAGACGTGGTCAAGGTCATATCGCTCCTTTCCTTGAGGAGAGATACGGTCTCGATTCTTTACTCATGGTCATTGACGAGGGATCTGGAATGGATGATGTAAGTTTGGTTCTTTCTCAGTTGATGACGATTGAATCTTATTTTTGTGATTCAGTTATGGGGTGCACCTTTCGCTATTCCTGCTATGGGCGAGAAAGGTTATATGGATATTGTGGTAGGTCGACCAACTTTTTGCCGACGAATATTGAATAATGGTTAGATCACTGTTGGAACCGCTGGTGGAGTGAGTTATGTCGAATGTGAGAAATTGCCAATCACTGACGAAGAGTAGCACTCCTCCGTCCCACCTGTTCACTCGGGTATTGGAATCATGTCTCAAGCAGTTTCCGGTTTAGAAGATAACCCCTTCCCTGTTCAAGTGAGTCAAACTCTATCGAGTCATCCTAAAACTGACTCCTCCTCCCCAGCTCACTCCAGAATCACCACTCCTAACAAGTCTCTTCTGCGCTTCCGAATATTCACCCAAATTCCCCAAAAAATACAACAAACTCTTACAAGAAGAAGGACCCAAATCATGGCCCAAACTAGCTCACCTCCTCTCTAAGGAATCACGAAAAGATCGAGCAATGGTAGGAACGACTATAGCAGTTGACGTTATCAACGGTGGTGTCAAAGTCAACGCTTTACCCGAACTCGTAACCGCTCAAGTCAACTTCCGTATAGATTTCGCGGAGAGCGTTGAGAGTACACAGAAACATGTTGCCAAGGTTCTTGGTGGTGTTGCTAAGAAGAACGAGTTGAATTTCTCGGCTTTCAAGAATTTGACTGATGTTGAGGAGCTTGAGGGGAGATATTTGAGAGTTGAATTAATGGGTTTGCCTTTGGAGCCTGCTCCTCGAACTCCTACTTCTGGTGGTGTTTGGGAATTGTTCGCTGGTACTGTCAAGTGAGTTAGGTGGATTCGAGAAGGTTGGTTGTTGATATTTGGTTAGGGGTGCGTTGAAGGATTCAAACGGTAACGAACCTATCGTCACTCCCTTCGCTTCGACGTGAGTTCTACCTCAGTGTACAATCTGACATTTCATAGTGGTAACACCGATTGTAAAATGTATTACGGTTTAACCAAGAACGTCTACAGATTCATGGGTACACCACCAAATTCAGGCTACGCAGCTGTAAGTGTTTGATTTAGATTCAACAGGAACTAAAATACTGACTTTGGGGCATTAGCACACTGTCGATGAGAAAGCTAGTGTTGAAGCTCATTATGCTATCGTTGGCTGGATTCATGCTATAGTTCAAAACGCTGATGTATACGATGGAGAGGAGTAGTTGATAGTTGGTAGTAAGGACATTGATCTATAGTCAAAAAGGAAAGTAGAAGGAAACAATAGAATAAAATAAGAAAGTATTGTACATGAAAAAATACTATTTCATAGAAGATTGAATGCAGGGTATAAAACCGAAACTCATAACTCAGTCATCACTATCTCCATCATCTCGTAAATCGTTCGTATCTGGTATATAAACGTTATACCGACCCCCGTCTTCCCAAGGTCGACCCCCGACCACACCTTCAGGATCATCATCGACATTCCACATAGGTGTCGACCTAACTTCCCATCCTTCACTACCCCGACGAACCCTTGGCGGGGAACTATTACCAATTTTATGTCTGATGGTAGATTCATCATCGTAATCTGAAAGATACGGTTCAGGCGATGAAGACGATCTTGAAGATTGTCTCTCTTCCCCATCAGAGTTGATATCGGTTTGCCAAGGTGGGACGTAATTCGATTGATTGTCGTGTAATCTCGATCTCACCCCGTTCGTCGGTCTTAAATTCGGATTCAAACTGTCGTTGCCATATACGAAAGCTGATTGATTTAGATAGTTTCTTGTTGGGTTAGGTAGATGAGTCGGATCAGGTGGTGGCCATTGATATTGTACATTTGAATCTAATGAAGAAAAGACATGTCAGTGAAAACCTACAAAAATTAATCAGGATATCATTCAAAATCATAGAACATACTTACTCTAATTGTCACAGAAGGAAAAGGTTTGAATCCCCCCGTTTACACCAAATCACCGTCCGCCTCCTGACTTCTACTAATTCTAAGTCTTTCCTCTCCAACACCAGAATGCGATTGGGTCCCACTACCACTAGCCACCCCATCGTTTGTCTGCAACGAACGACCCGAATCTCTAGGTGCGACGATCCCAGCCCACTCGACTCCAGCCGACTCACCACCTGCCTCGGGATTCACTGAGAAAGATAATCCGTCCCCCAACATTTTCTGTGGCCATAACCATAAAAGTGGGTTTGGTCCAAGAACGGATCTCAAATTGTTGATGATTCCGATGTTCTGATGGATGCGTTAGGACGAATAGCGCAGACGGAGACGACACTTACATAAGGATATTTGACTTCCTTGATCTTCCCCCTTCGAATCAACGTTGCAACTTTATCTTTCTCCCAGCCCTCTATGGTAGTAGAATTTCCGGAAGCGAGATAAAGATGATAAAGGGAGAACATCCCTACGCAAAGCCAGACGGGAACACAGGTGGCGAAATTGAATATCAAGAAAAGCATGTCGGAGAGACTAGGCTCTTTCTGCTATCGACGTGTTAAGAGTTTTTGTAGCACATTTGAGGTTGAAATCACTTACCATGTATAATCTACTGAAATCCAATACTCTGTTTATGAGGAGCATTAGATGGTAGGACGTAGCCAAGTCTACCCAAAGGAGGAATCTGAGGAAATGACCTTGATTGTGGAAACCGACACCTAGTGGTTGTTAGGTGATACGACATTATTTTCTGATATCATCGATACCTACAGTTTGCTATCCAAGGACAATGGTCTAAGGTTATTTAAGCGAATATTCCCAACAATCTCTTTTTCAACTTACGATCGAGTTTGAGCTAAGACCGCTCAGTAAGTTTCCGTCATCGTTTAGAGACATTAAATCAACTTACAACACAAGTTTTACACGATCGACAATGATGTGCTAATGTATTATAATCAATATCTAACAGTCCCAATCCAATAAGCATCCAAACTCACTACGAGGTGGTTTATAATGTTCACAAGTCTTGCAATATCTAGGAGCATGATTTTTGGATTTAACCTCCATACCCTCCAAAGCAGATAGATTCAGTCTCTAACCTCTATTATCAGCTTGATTCTTGATAAAAAGATTCTCTACGTACCCAACCTTGAGGTACACCACCTGGAGGAGTTATCACGCATAATCGATAATTCCAAAATACCATGAAAACCAAAAAGCTGTGTATAGCGTGTCAACGATTTCCGTTTCCAAACAGTAAAAAAGACTGAAAAAAACCTACTTGAACGGTATCAACAAAGTCAAGAGGTCTACACTAACGGTTCTACCGTATTGTGGCCAAACAACGAATATCTGTGAGGAATACGAGATGAATGAAATTAAGATGACGGTACCGCCAACCCTTTTCAGTTCGTTAGTGATTTCACTTGTATGCAGATATGGGCATGTATTACCAGAGCTTTCCCCAATCCCTTGAGACCATCTCCACCTTATGTATATTGATGTTTGATAGATATGATTAATGTTTTGTTGTAATGAGAAAAGAAGAATGTTGAGAGTGATTGCAATGCTGTTAGTTGATTCGGTCATCGTCCAACCGGACTTAGGTCTATGGTCATTTGTAGCAAACGAGATATTTATACATCAAATGTCTACAGCACACCCTCCATTGGAATCCTTAATTCTAGTTCCAAGATACTTGTAAAAAAGATGATTATATACATATTTACACGATAAGAATCGAAAACGTCCAAAGCCATAGGCTAAGAAAGATCATCCACCTTCTCTTCACGTCTCTAAGATCTCTTCTCCCTAACAGGTGTATCCGACGGTGTGGGTATCAAACCCAATAACCCAAGAGTTAAAGTGTACAAAGCCGTAGCTGTATTGATATTCAGCGTCACTCTGAGAGTAAAGGAATTAAACTGACCTCCAGCCATCGATCCGAAAATACCTAAACCTTGATGACCACGTATCAAACCTGCGTCACCGTTCGCGACACCCTTCACAGCGTCTCCTAACGCTCCTACGACACTTCGTTTCCCAGCTTGCGAAAAGGAAATGACGAGACATGTCCATCCGAGTAGGATGGTTGCTGTTAATACCTGTTTACAATGGTTAGATTCAAGTTGGTTGAGAAGAGTGATTAGGGGACGTACAGGGACAATGAATCTTAGTCTGGCAGATTGTTGCCATTTGGGATACTGAGTTTATATCAGCGAATGATCTCAAGAGGATGATGTGCTGTGACGATGGTTGTAAAGACTCACATTTGGTATATACCCACGGAGCCATGGTAAGAAAGCTACCAGGTAGAGAAAGATGATCTAAGAGATATCAGCGTCAGGTGCAGGTGAAAGATGAAGTCTTCAATAGCACTTGACAACACTCACAATAGTCAACCCATGAAGTCCCACAGCAGCAATCATAGTTTTCCTAACCAAAACGCGTTAACAAAAGGCTATGAAGAAAAAACAGAGAAGCACAACCAAAACTCCAGCAGGACGTTCATCGACCCCCAAAAGGAACCTTCTCTAGCAATACCGAATCCCAGCTCAAACCTACCTAATCCAACTCCCCTGACCTTCAAGTATCTCAAGTACCAAATCCTTGATTCCCAACCACCAACAACCAGCTCCACCCGCTAAAACGTATTTCCCATGTTTGACCAAAACGCGACTGGTCGATAAAGGCGTATCAATAGTTTTCAACGTTCGTGCACTACCCGTCGATGAGAAACTTGGTCTTTTGCTGTTACTGCGTTTGGTTGGGGGTTGGGGTTGGGGTTGAGGGATAGGTGTAGGTGTTGATGAGGATGGTTGAGATTCTTCTTCGGGACGAAGTGACATTTCAGAATCTTGATGTAAGGAGGGAGAATCGGTTTTGTAGGGTGTGATTTATTGATAATCGATTGGTATCGTGTTTGACGTCGATTCTTTGGTATGGCTGAGAAAAGATGATGTTGTCAAGATTGAAGGTGGGTGATGAACAGAAAGCGATAGATTTGATGGGATCCCATTTTAACCCGCGTTTAGGTGCAGATTGGTTTCCCCAAATTAGGTCATAACAGATTAGGAAATTTAAGTTTACAGCATCAATTAATGTGAATTCTCGATATCCGATACAATGGAATAGAACGCGAATACAGAGCGTTCAAGGGATCAAGTCTTCTCGTGAACAGAGCTTATCAAAGGCAACACTCTAATGCATAGCATGAAGCACCTCGTTCATATAAACATTCAATTTCCAACCTGTCACAAAAAGGACACTCTACCAAGTGCTGTAAGGTAATCCTTCTTCATCTGGCTCGTCAAAGACGTTGATTGGCCATCTATATGGGATCAGTTTGCGACCTGAAAGACTAAAACATACGACAACGACTTACGGAGGGTTGTATTGTGAAGGAGTGTTGACTCTGACACGAGTGGTGTTACCGATCATTGAGATTTCATCGAAATCGCTTGGATCCAATTCGAAATCTTCAAAGTTGGTCTTAGATTGTGTCAGCCTGAATTCAATCTAGCTACCTAGGACTCACCTTGATTCTGGATGGAGTGACTGATTTAGGAATAACACAGAATCCTTGATGAGCACCCCAAGCGATCAAAATTTGAGCTGGCTCTTTGTTAAGTCTCTTGGCGATATTTTGGACCTCTGGGAAATCGATGACTCTTGGTTTACCAGTGGTGTTGTTACCCAATGGAGAGTAACAAGTGATAATAATACCGTTGTCGTTACCTGTTACCTTGAGTCAGTAAAAAAGTAACAGATTCAAAACAACGAATCAACTCACAGAACTTGAAAAGTTCAGGTTGAATCAAACTTGGATGACACTCAATCTGGTTCATAGCAGGAACGACACCTGTAGCTTCGATAACTCTCTTCAAATTCTTAACGGTAAAGTTGGAAACACCGATAGCCTTGACTTTTTTAGTTTCTTTCGAGATTCGAACAAGTTCTTTCCAAGTAGCAGCGACACCAGGAGCGTCAGCGTCGATTTCACGTTTACCGTCTTTGGTTGGGAAGAGACTGGCACCTGGGGTGAAAGCTACTGGCCAATGAATCAAGTAGACATCGAGATATGATGTTTGGAGTTGGGAGAGGGTGGTGTCGAGGTCCGCTTCGACGTTTTCAGGTCGATGGGAATTGTTCCATAGTTTTGAAACTAGAACTAATTCTTCACGGGGGACACCGGCAGATTTGATTCCTGTAGCGACCTGGGATGTCAGTGTGGGGTAGGATAAGGAACTTACTTCATTTTGATTGCCTGGATGGATACATGGATAAATGTTGTCGTCCACACGCTTGGATTTTGGAACTTACCATAGACCTGATGATGGTTAGTAGAAAGTTCAGCTGTAATCAAAATCACTCACCAAAGCACAATCAATGTGTCTGTATCCAATCTTGATAGCCTCTTCGACGCTAACAGCGAGATATCAATATCTATTAAATTGATGACTTACGCTTTTTCAACTTGACCAGCTGGAGCTTGCCAAGTCCCAAAACCGATTTGTGGGATTTGGAGACCGTTGTTACTGAAGTGGATGAGCTACTGACGCTGTGTTTATAGATGGTTAACTTACAGAGTAACTTTTCTTCCTAAAGACATGATTGAGGGATGATATAGAGTAGATAAAGATATGTAGAGAATGAAAAGTCGAAGTGTGGGTACTTGTACGGTGAGATGAGAGCTACAGTGTATCCACCTACCTCCACATTTTGGTGACATCCCCTACACCCCATTTACTCCTCCGGTCCGAGTTCGATCCGAGGCAGCTGTTGGTGTTACTGCTCTGTTAAATTCATGACTACTTCTCACAACATGGCCCAGTAGTTGACTGAAGAAACCCCTTCTCCCTCACAGAGAACCAGTTTATACATCCCATCGACAGTATTCCAAGACTTCATTTGAAAATTCCATGACCGTCGCATTACTGAGGACCGGCGATTACGAATCAGTCATCAGTAGCTACGAGTCCCAGCGAACATACGAACATGCATACATACGAGACGTATTCAATTAAAAGAAACTCTATAATCAAGATTATGAAGTACCAGAAACAGCAACTTGCCGCACCGTTTGTTCTCACTCACTTCTCGCTAGCTCCCGTGAAGGATTGAATCTCTCATGCAGCGATATAAAGTTTCTCACACAGGTCCTATTCGGAAGTCTAGTCATTGGCTTTGGTCTGGTGGACGTTCTTTCTTTTCTCGGTTCCTGGTTACTTCCAACCAACCAAGGCTTACGGCAGTAAAACCGAAATCTTTTTTTCTCTGTTCGAGGTCGTCGTCGTATTCGTTTTGGCCGTTTTTTTTTTCAACAAGATGGTTGAAGTATGTAAAAATGTGATACAGTATGAGTATGGGAGGTTTTTATCCATTTTGAAATCTCTTCTCCCATCATTATCAACAGGACAATTGAGATATCCTCGATCAACCTCTGACATTGATTCCACCACCCAACCACACCGATGAAGTTCAGCAAGTTACCTGTCGTACCTCTTCTCCTCTCATTCTGCCTAGCGGAAACAAACACCCCTAACACAGGTGATCAACTTCAATCCTTTCTCTATTCATTCTCAACAGCGACCAACGTCCTACCGATCATAGATTCATGTCCGTCCCCATTGATCATTACTCAAGGAACACCAGCCAACGCAGGTGGACCAGATCCAACTCCCCCTTACACTTTGGTCATCTTAGCCAACGAACAGTATTTGGATTCAAACGGTTTACCGTATTCGGTGATATACAGTAAATCGTTAAACATCAAAACGTTATCTGGATTACAGACCGTTCCTCATCCGTAAGTCCATTATAGTGTTTCACAACCTTAACACAGTGTTAGATTCGCAAACGGAACTCAATTCATCGCATGTATGTGGGCAAGTAACGGAGTATCAGGCGGTTGTCAAGATCTCATCACAGTAACTCAAACACCACTCACCGCTGCAGCGTACGCCAACAGCACATCGGTATGTAGAGGCAACGTAACAGGTTCATGGATAACCCCACCATCCCAAAGTCTCAACGTCGAAGTTTTAGGAATCGCCGGTGACGTCTCCACAAACGCTTGGCCAGCTGCTTGTACAGATCTCCGATTCACCCCTAAAAACGGTACAGCACCTTATACACTGGTTATCGCTCCTGCCAACCATCCTCCAGTCAACATCACCAGTAACACAACGTTCGCTAGTGACAATTCCATGAATTATACCGTTCGTCTAGTGAGTGGATGAATTGGGCAGATTTGCTGATCATTTTGTAAGACTCATGGACAAGCTTTCATGGCTGCTGTGTACGATTCACAAGGGAATTCATTTGCAATGGGACCGTTCCATTCTGGGGATTCGAAAGATTTGACTTGTTTACAAGTGGCAACTGGACAACTGTACCCACCCGCGAACATCATTTATTCCGGAGGTATCTCAACAGGTACCCTAGCGGGGAGTGTAGTTGGGGCGTTCATACTCGGTGGTCTAGGTGTTGGACTCTTCCTGTGGTTCTTTTACAGAAACAGGAATAATAACGAACGCATTGGTCGATATTCTGTGAGTTCTGTCTTCTACCTGTGGCACATCGACTGATTGAGCTCAAGAGCAATTCGAAAGAAGAGATTGATCCATATCCAAGACCACAGATGCAAGAACGCGAAAGTTCACATGCTTCGATGTACAACAAAACCAGTCCCAACGCTGAAGAAATCGTTACACCCCATCTCTATCAATCGACATCACCCGAAAGAACGGTTTCGCCACTATCCAATCAATCCCATTCACATCGAATCTATCGAGACAACATGGGGTTGAACGAATATAACACCCCTGTACACAGAACAACTAGTCCGCAAGGAGCGATCCACGCCCAGCACGAAAGAAACGATTCTTGGGGTACAGCTACTGGAAGTACCTTTACCAGTCAAGCAGGTCAAGCGGATTCTCCCATCCCCTCACCAATTTCAATAAGTGCTAATCCAAACTCATCAAAAGCGAGAGAAATCATGGCACTCAGATTTCCCCATCTTCAAAACCCTCCAAACGGCAATACAAGTTTAGGACGTCCAAGAAGTTTACCCCCTCAACAGAGATCTAATGTTTATGTCGTTCATTCCGATGGCGGTACGGGGAATCTGACAATTCGTTTACCGGAGGGTGGTGCTAATGTGAGTGTCTCCTTTACTTTGGGCTATGGAGATTGACTTGCAGAAGGTGGTGGAACTTCCTCCTCAATATCGTAATTCTGCTTCGGGGGGTTTTACACATTTAGCATCGCACTCTTCGAATTGACCTCGGATATGAGTTAGAGTCTGGGAAATGTTTTGTAAAAAGAACTTCGTCACTGTAGTTCACAGCTGTTTTGTATGTAGATTATGGTATTTTATGTCGAAATTGTACATATGTATGTTGTGATGTCATGGAATTTGGGAAGGCGGACTCCGCACTTCCAATAATGAAACCCTAGAAGCAATCAAGTCGTCCAAATATCCTTCTTTCATGACTGTGGAGACTCACGAGTCAAAGACAAGCAGAAGTGGAGCTTCTATACAAGGAGCTTCTAGAAGTCATGTGGAGTTACGGATGACATTATTATAATATTTTTGATCCGCAGCGCTTTGCCTAACTCGAAATCGAGAATGTCCTCAAGCCCATTCACCATCTATACCTACAGTTACAGTCCCATTCGACCTAGTACAACCCAAGACCCCCAATCAAGAGTGTTCAGATGGAACACCAACACAGCTCTCATTTCACATGTCCAAAGGTCGACGACAGACAGACCGGGGAGCTTCAGACTAACCCTAACGGATGATCGCGATAACGAATGGAAGATGTTTGTGGTTTATAATGAAGATTTCGATGATGACCAGGCGGAGATTTTGCGGAATGAATTATGGAACAACGTTCCTTCTTTGTGAGTTTCACTTTCTTTAGGGTATCAACTGATCAAGTGATTTTCTGGTTTAGATTCGATAAGAGGAAAGTCATTTTGAGAACTGGCGTGGGTTCGTCTACTCTCATTTCTCATGATTCCGTGCTTGGTCATGATGCGTCTAACGGTAACGGAGATCTTCCTGATATTGGATCGTTGTATTTCAATCGTCCGTAGTGATATAACGCCTTCTGTTCAATTATCTTGGTGCACTGCTTGTATACTGCTATCATCTTCCAGATGATTTAATCAGATCCTGTTGTCGAGGTGTGGATATCATTGAATTTGAAAATTCATGGGTGACAGAACTACCAATACGAGGTCCCGCCGTCCATACTGAGATTTTCCATTGGGTAAATAAGCCTTCCTCTAAACAAATCTAGTCGTGATAATATTTATTGAATTTCTCAATCAACACAGGATCATCCTGAAAGTCGTCAGAAGATGTATGGAGGATATTAAGAAGACCTACTCTGTAACGCGATTGGAAGCCCGAGAATCCATCTCTGAGAACTAATATCTCTTGCGCGGTTTTTGGTTCTGGTATCAACGAAGCTCTGGTTTCTGCATATATCTAATCTTAGTCAGTTGATGATCGGGCAGGAGAGGTTCTGACTTACCCTTGCAGATTTTGGACCTCTAATTTGGTGAATTAGCATAACGTAATGCTTCGGAGGCTGAGGAGATACTAACCTAACTTGAGATAATGCACAATCTATATTCGATGAGTGATACGTTTATAATCGTTTTTTGATGGACCTACGAAAGACTACCTGAGGAACTGTTCCAATGCCAGTTTTAAGTCTGCAATTCATCTTTGAAAGAGTAACCTACCATCTTCTAATTTCTTGACGAGTCCAGTGACGCTAGTATGGAATTGTTCACTAGGATAATTTAACGCTGAAACGATATTCCCTCCCTAAACCACTATGTTAACTCTGAACAGGGAATTGGAATCCATACTCACGACAAAATCACTATCCCTTACATCTACTACTGCTAGATCTTTGAGAGATGAAGTTGGCTTTGATTTGATGAGTTCTGCGAGTTGCTGTCAGGAATGAGCATTTGTGTGCGTAGAATAGATGACAGTTCTATTGCCTGACTTACTTGAGCTGATATATATCTAAAAGGTGGAGTCAACGACATTGTAGCTGAACGTAACTTATAGTATTTCTTTGTGGATGCTGGAAGTAACACTTACCCCATTACTTTAAATGATCCCCACTATAAGAAGACCAATCGGATCAAGAAGGAATGTAAGCATCAAAAAGTTGTACTCGATTTACTGTAAAAACTACGAACAAATCTTGACAATATCAGTATCATCATCTATCATACGACCTACCTATCGTCACAATCATCATGTCATTCGCTAGAACAGCTTTCAAAACCCTGGTAAGTCCAAATCTCTCAATCCAAATCCGACCTCCGAAAATCTGACTCATCAATTTTCGAAAATAGCGGACTCTCCCTTCCTCCCAAGTTAGTCGATCATCAACAATCATCGCACAACGTAGATTCATTTCAGCAGAGGCTAAGAAGTTAATTGATGATGTACGCCAAGTTCGATCTTATTGTTCCGTATCAAATGACTGATAGGAACTTCTTTTAGGCTGTTACGACAAACCCATTGGTCGTTTTCATGAAGGGTACACCTGAACAACCTCAATGTGGATTCTCAAGAGCAGTGTGTCAGATCTTAGATGTTCAAGTGAGTCATGACGAACCAGTCGTCATCTATGGTGGCAACAACTGATCGGAATCACCAGGGAGTCCCAAGGGAGAAGCTAAAATCGTTCAACTGTCTTGAAGATCAAGAATTAAGAGAGGGTATCAAGGAGTACAGGTAAGGTTCATCGTCGTCTCAGCAGCTTAGTCTATTTCAGTGAATGGCCAACGATCCCCCAAGTCTACATTAAAGGGGAGTTTGTCGGTGGATGCGATATCGTCTTAGCAAGTGGGTACAGCTGCTTAATCATGTAGATGTGGTACTGATCTCTTCCAGTGCATCAAAGTGGGGAATTGGAACAATTACTCATCAAAGAAGGATTAGTTCCTGAATTAGCCCCTGCTGAACCCTCGTCATGAGTACAACTCTAACAACGCTAGTCTTTCACTATATCTGTATCAAGTCTATCATGCATTAATCACCTGCAACAATGGATAGCGTAACGATTCGGCGCGGGGATAAAATGCCATGCCATGCAAATAATAAAAAACCCTATGAACAACTGACATACACTTTCCATCAAAAACCTACTTCCTATCGTTGATTCTCTGAGGATCCATCCATCTCGTCTTCCTTCCCCTCATCCTGGGTGCGACTCGTTTGAACCATTCCCAGCCCAAACTCATCAAATCTCCATCTGCATCGTATGGACTTGGTATTTCTGAATATCCAGGTCGAGCTGTGGGATGACGAACGTAGACTGCCGAACAGGTTAGGTAGGAGGGTAGGATGTAAGCTGGAACGAAGATGTGGGCGGAGGCGTATGGTGGGAGATTGAAATGGGATGTTGGAGCTGGTGTGGATTCTTCGGGAGTAGGTGGTGGTGCGGAGGATGAGGGGGGTTCTGTTGAGGGTGAGGAAGAAGATTCTGCTGGGGATGAAGATTCTGTTGAGGATTCGGATTCTGTTGTTAATTCTGAGGCTTCGGTTTCCGACGAGGATTCATCTGTCGTCTCTTCTACCGCCGTTTCACTGCTAACTTCTTCAACATTGGCTGGTTTCGCTTGTAACATTGGTATGATGGAAGGGTCGACCGAGAAGAGATCCCCAGGTTTCAATAAGATATTAGGATTTTTTACCTAGCAAATCAGTACAATCAAATCAGGTAAAGACACCACTCACAACGACACCATTCAATCTAACATGACCTTGAACGACATAACCTCTAGCCTGCCAAACCGAACTAGCGAAACAAGATCTAAAGATCAAAACATCCAAACGTCGTTCAATCTCAGCGAACATCATAGTCCCAACAGGACTCCTCCCATCTTTCTCCATCCTCTCGATCTTTCTCTCGTTATCACTACGACCACCAGCTCGAGATCTACCTTCCACCCATCTAGATAAACTTTCACCCGACGACGAAGAGGAACCTGAACCTGAATCTGAATTTATCGATGGTAGACTCTGAGGGAAATACCACCTTTCAAATTTCGTTTGTCCTATGTGATCACCGTGGTACCCTCTGATTAGTTGTTTCGATCGCCAACGTTGTTGAAATAACGTCATTGACGTTCTGGTAAATTTCGAATCTCTTGTCAAGAATCCATCCTCTGCCGTCCTCTGCCATATGTTATAAGTGTTCTCCGGTGCCCAGGACTAGGTTGACAACACAATCAGTTTTGATCAATTTTTGGAGACCATAGCAAAAAATGAACTCACCATCCTTGGCAACGCCTTTTTCATGTTCAAAACACTCCTCGTTGCTGCTGGTCTCATCGGCATCTTGATGAATTACCTTTTGGGTATATGTGTATTTATACAATTTCAGCACACGACTTTTTTAAAGGTTGAATTTGAAAAATCTATAAAATCAACATAAATCTCGAAATCATAAGTGGCAGTCGGAATTAACGTCAAAAAGTCAATGTGGCACTTGAATGTTGCTAACCTTTGTTCCACCTCTTTACTAGACGTCACTGGCACCTTTGTCATAAGGTCATAACAGATTGAGAGAGTCTGCGTGTACATATAACAATAAGAAGAACGAAAGGTTTTTCCTTCTCAACAATAAATATCCCATTTTCATTGCAACATTTCAACAATCATCCAACACTGAATACTATGGCATCATCTTCTACTTCCTCAACCAAGATCCCAGATTGGACCATTCTCATCGCCGGTGGTTCAGCTCCCAGAGAAGACGGTACTTATCCACCAGCGGTAATAACCTCCGATGGTATCTATGGTCTCGACAACCCAAACCTAAGACTCTACAATATGACAACGAATTTACCATTGACCGTCGAAGGCAAAATCATGTTTGAGGAATGGAGAGAAAGTGAGAAAGGTAAAAACCTCATAAGTCTTTGGTACCAGGATTCTGAAGATCTTTTGAAAGGGAAAGGTAGGTTGACGGAAGCTGGGAGAAATAAAGCTTTGTCTTTTATCACCACACTCGATACCGTCTGGGTATGTCTTTTCATCTTCTGAACCTCAAGAGATCTGTTGCTGACATTCGGGCTCGGCAGGAATCAAAAGTCAAAGGCTATGCCGCAAGTGGAGGTAGCTGCGCTCACGAACTGTTCGACGACTTGTGTTTCATCGAACTTCTCTCCAAGAGAACCGATCAGAGCTCATTCACACCTCGTCAACGAATCCGAATAGAGGAGAGTTCCACACGTATCCTCGGTTATTCCGAGAGGTTCGTAAACACTGTACGGCGGTTTCTTAAAGCTCTGCCAGACGACACGTTTAGTTCGAGTGAAGTGTACCGGTTCAGAAGTGGGGGGTTTATTGAATCTGCGAGTCAGTTGTGGAAAAATCTTCCTCGCAACACCTTAATACTTTCGGTTTTTGGGAAGGAAAACGAGGTCCGTCCATAAGTATTGAGGTGGTTCACGTTTAGTCATTGCAGGATGGGGGAATCTGAGAGTGGGTGGTAGCGTTATGAAAGGTTTAGTCTATGCATTTATGTTCACAGTACTCTTATTCTGCCCAATCAACGTCCAAAAGATTAATATGGCACTAGGATGGCTCAAGTATTTTAGCACCTTTGTTCAACCACTTTGCTTGATGTCAGCGTCACCTTTGCGGGTAACTTATTGCACATTTGAAAAGCCTTCGAATACAAATACAAAGAGGGAGGGGGGATGACAACTAAAAAGTTTTTCTTCTTACTTCCAATCCCCCCTTTTCACTTCGATACTTCAACAATTTATCTCATACACAATACTATGGAACCGACTTCTTCTTCCACCGCCAAAATTCCCGATTGGACCATCCTTATCGCTGGTGATTCGAGTCGTGACGATGATGGTATCTATCAGGATGTTACAAAAAGTCCGAACGGTATGTTGGAAACTCTCAACGGGCGTCAGGTGTTCAACTTTTCATGTGTTGACTCGATGACCGTTGAAGGTAAAATCACTTTTGGGGAGTGGAAAGACACTAAGATAGGTAAAAAACTCTTGAAGCTTTGGTACAAAAATCCGGAAGCTGTTTCAAATCGTAGAGGCGAGTTGACGAAAGCGGGGAGACGTAAGGCGGCATCACTTCTTACTTCAATGGTGGATGTTTGGGTGAGTTTTTGTCACTACTTGTAATTATAATAGAACGGTGCCAACTAAACTGCAACCAAAGTCTTCAAGAATTGCCAGCTACGGTACAAGTATTGGTGATTCAACTCACGAGCTCATCGAATATCTCTCATTTATCGAACTTCTCGCTAAAAGAACCGATCAAAGCTTACTGTCGCAAGATCAACGAAACAAAGTAGAAAGGGCCGCAAAAGACATTCTTGAACATTCTGAAATTTTCATTCAGAATGCTCGATCCCTTGTCGCAGGAAGAGGGGATTTGGATTTTGGAGTCTACTGTTTCAATGATTCAGGGAGATTGTTAGGATCTACTCTACAAAAACAGGCTCGATACCTCTCTGTTTTCGGGAAAGAGTAAGACAGCTTTGATTCAGGGTTGAGGTAATTTCGCTTCTAACGTTTATTCGAGAGGAGAAGGTGTGAAGGAATGCGCTGTATGTACGTAAGCTCTGATAGGTTTCTTTTATGCATTTTTTATCACAACTTTCTTAACTTGCCAAACATGCTACTCCCTTTCCCAATCGAGAAAAAAATGTGCGCAAAACATGATGCATCATAAACCTCCTCCATGGTTTTGAATGACCCAACCTACGGACACAAAGGACCACTTGATCCCCCAACCCATGGGAGTTTTTTGAACTCTTCCTCAAAGTGAGGTGTGTACTTGGAAACCATGAAACTAGCCAATTGTGAAGCTAAATCGTCAACTGACCTCTCCTCGTACCACTGTTTGATCTCCTTAGTACCTCTCTCTTCCTGTTCATCTGTACAACTCTCATAACCAGCACCCCAGCCAATGAAAACCATACTATCAATTGGTTTGCTGCCAACATTTTTGACGATGTGTTTGTAATCACGAACTAAGTCGACTTGAAGGTCTGATAACGCACGGATACAATGAGGGTGAAAATCGGTGTTCCTCATCCTACCAGAGTGAGTTTGGTCGAAGCTGTATTGAAGTACCGGAGAAAAGGCTTTTAAAATTGACCCTTCTAATTTGGTGGCGACGATACCGGTGAGGATTTCAGGTCTCGAGTTGTCGGTAGCGAATATGCTGGATTCGGGCTTTCTGATACCTTCAGTGAAATGGGGGTGAGTGTCTCGGAACCCAAGAGCGGAACATGGATCGTCGCCGTGAAGTTCTTTGACCTTTGGAATGGCTTTATAGAGGGCTTCGTATTGACCAATATAGGTGGTCTTGCCGTTGGAGTTGGTGAGGATGGTGACTCCCTCAACTGAGGGATGAATTGAGAGTTGAGAAGTTTCAGTCATATCTGAAAGTGATACTGTTGTTGAATTTGAAGTATGGAAATGATTCGGTGGCAAAAGTGATAAATCAAGAAGAAGGGTGGGAATTCAATAAAGCACCTTATTATACATTGCTTTACGAAGGCGATTTGATGATCGTGATTGCGACATACAGATCTTTTGTCCACAAAAGCTGAAAGGATGTCAAGCAAAGTAGGAGGGAAATCGAAACTGTCTCCATCGATGACGTACTGCTTGCACACAAATACTGCACCCAAGTCAAATGGCAAGTGCACGAAAAGAAATCGTGATCATCTCGCACGATACCGCCACACTTGCCCTTGCTTTTCTTCAATTGTTCGACTCGAGACGTACGTTCATTCTTACTCGTAAAACATCGTTAACGATATCTCAACAAACCCCAGTCTCAATAAGCCCTACGACTTATTCCCGATGCTTACTTGAAAGCAAATGCTTGTAACATGCACGATGCTAATTCATCGATGTGCCACTGATATTCAACAGTAAACCGAAAACTTAGGCGATCCGTATTTCGTCTGTTCCTTCCGTTTTCTTCGAAAATTGAAACAATATCATGAATATTGAAACAGCTTCGATGCCTGAGGAAGGATAGAAGCACATCGATATGAAATTCATCAAGTTCGATCGAAAAAATTCCATTCGAGATGTGCGCAGCAAACGATGAGAAGTTTTTGGCATACTTGGTGAGTATCCAGCCTCCAGATGATTCTGAGTTGATACGAACGATGAGATCGACTTATAACACGTATTTGCAGTCGCGAACAAGGCCGCCTGAACACAAAACCCCATAAAATCCAGAAAAAAGTTTGAAAAAGTCCGAAAAAACGGAAAAAAAGCCATGGAAAGTCCCTGAAAAAAGGTGAATTTGTTCCTGAAGCAAAAAGAATTCAATAAATCGACTGAGGCAGGATTTGAACCTGCGCGCCTTTCGGCATCAGATAACGTGTTAAACATTCAAGTCTGACGGAGTAGACCACTGTCCCACTCAGTCATATCCATGAGATTTGACGAAAAACGCATCAATAAGTTGTTGAAACTTGTTTTCCTATTTTGTATGGCGTTTTTGGTATAAGTGCCACATTCAAATTCCGCGCCTCGGCAAGTGCCGATAAGTATGTAAAGCCACGTGTATGGTTGTTTGACGCGGGTACGACTCATATGTGGCTGTATATTGTGAAGTTAATTCTTCAAGTACTTGTACTTGTGCTTGAATTTGTGTAGAGAATTGTATCTTAATATAAAGTAGTCATTCATACCCATTACCTTGTTACTGTCGTAGATATTTGAAGTCTCTGTACTATTCTAATCTTCTCATCAACATCTTTTCGATCGTTGAACAATGACGTTTCGACTGAACGATGTATCCAATCTTACTTGCGGTGCCACCTATCATCTTTTATCAACGGACAGTACTTGTACAAGTAAATCTCTCGTGATTTGGTACCACCTCAGCAATGGGTATATCAAGTAATTTTCCTGTACGTGGTATCAAAGAACTCAGTGCCACTCGACTTTGAGGAAGGAGGCGTCGGTGCTGTGATTGATAGATGGAAAATCATCTCTCGACTTGAAGCTCTTGAAAACAGAATGAAGTAGTGGTTCAACAATACAACGCTAAGCGTCTCTGACTACACCAGCTACCTGGGAATCTCAATTGAGATTGAAATGGAATACAGAAGTTTTGACAAGACCAACGCAAGTAAGTGGTAGATGGATGATGACATTCTCAATTCCTCAGTATTGTAACCAGATGTGGCGTTTTCTCACTGAGTATTAAGCAGAAGATTAAGACTATCGTTACTAATTCACATCGTTCGACCAGTAGGTGAATAAGGAACATGTACCGAAAATACATGATATAGTATAAACATAACAGATCGAAATGTATCCACAGATCTTATCAAACTACGTAAAAATCGAAAACTACATAGAAATCCACTTATCCAATCGCACCTTCATCTTCACTTCCTATCACACCATGAACAAAGCCCAAGTATCTCATCCAATCCCACTATCGTTCTCTTTACTTTCATGGAGGTGATTTCTTTTTGTTTGTTTTTGTTGCAACCGTTCTGCGTGGTCGGTCTGACGTTTCGCTGTAATCATCTATTTCTGGAGTAGGATCTTTCGGTCTTGGAGGTGATTGTTGTTTGGTTTTTTTGGCTCGGGCGGCCATGGCTTCTCCGTGCCATGTGTCGTAATCAATTATTTCTCCTTTACGAACCTTAAGAGGAGGGATGACGGGCTAAGGCGATATGAGTTAACTTAGCTGTGTAAGACTTACCTTTATGGTAAGATGGCGTTCATGACCAGTAGAATAATTCCAGTTATCGAACATTTGGAGATCGGTAGGATCGATCTTGGAAGGGAAACCACCTTGTTCAATTTCAGCCGCTGTTCGTTTTGGTTTAATGGGTGTTTGAGTATGGATTGAAGAAGAGCTCTCATTTGGCTCCTTATGGTGGATTGATGAGCGTGATGAAGTAGGATTGACGTAGTCGGTTTCGGAGTCGTCAACCTCACTACCGGGAGAGGAGTGATTGTTTTGACCGAGAGTCGGTTGTTCTAGGCTGGCTCTTGATTTTTTCCTTGGAGGAAATGTAATTTCCGGTGAAGCAGAAGGAAGAGTTGAATCGTGATCATCGTGATTTGGAACAGTAGGTTGGTCTCCAAGCCGACTTGAACTCCCTGACATTGGATCTCTTCGACTTGAACCAACTGGAATTCTATCATCAGGTTGTGTCTGACCAGGTCAGCAGTAACAATGTGTCCACTTACTGGATCGTCAATCAAATACATTCCCATCCAGTAAAAACGATCACTGCCAAATTCACTACCGAACTTGAGTTTTGGTTTAGATTCCGTACCGTTAAAATGGAATAGGAAGATGTCTCCTTTACGAGCTGGTATTCCGAAATTTGGAAAAGTCGTAGGACCAATTGAACAATGCCAATCGAGTTTGTCCTTGATGTAGTCGTATCCGAGGGGTATGTAAACTACGTAGGTGTCATTGTGGATGTCAGGACTAGGTATTGTATCTTTTGTGAAGACCTCGAAATCGTTAGTGAAGTCGCCTTTTGTGGCCAAAGCATTGTTGATAGTTGATTTGGTTCGAGCTTGAACTCGCTCGTTCTGAAGACTAAGACGACTAAATTCGCTATAAGCTCAATTCATTTTGATTGAAAATGGAAAGAACGCTTACTCAGTACCATAGCGGAGTCCCCAATTATCTAATAGCTCTAATATGTCTCGCAAAGGTGATGTTACATGTTTGTATAGTTCTACGGTCATGTCAACTGGTTTTTTCTCTGTGTCCGGAACTGATGCCATAGATGCGGCGTATTTGATCTTGACATTATCACGAAAACTTTCAGGGATGAAGTTGCTCATACGAATAGCAAGGTATTTCGGTTTTGGAACAAATGCTGTCGATATTGTATGAGGTGCGAGACATTCATCGATCATACCTTCTTGTTTCCCCCAAACAGCAAAATTCTCGGACAAGGAATTCGATCTGGCTTCTATGAGGAACTCGTCTGGGGAATAGATGCCTGCAAACATCAGATCATGATCACTAACGAAACCCACAAAATTCTCTGGATCCAAGTGATACTCTGGATCCAAGCGATTCTCTGGATCCAATTGTAATCGTCCTCATTTTCTATGCGGTATAATCAGCTTGAGGTACCACATTTGATATGGAAGTTTGTCAACTTACAGCTGACGTTAGAGCGTTGTTTGATGATGATGCTGGTGCTGATTCTCTTTTCTTGGTAAATGATGGATGGTGTACGGAGTCTTGAGTTGAATTGGATGAAATGAAGGTGAATGATTGGGATATTGACTGACTGTACGATCACAGCTGGTCGATGAGGATGAAGGTGGATTGTGAGTTATTCAGAGGAATAAGTAGAAAATGAGAATCAAAGAAGTTTAGCTGACTGGATTGGATTGATTGATTGATTGATGGATCTCTGAAACAGACGGTCCGTGCGGTGTGTGCCATCTGCCACTCGCTTACACTCGCTTAACTTTTGATCATCATCTTAACGAAAGGTGCTACATCAAGACCTCTCAATTAATTCGGATATATACAACAAGCACCTTCCTCATCACCTTCCCTTCAATAACCACAACCCATCTAGACTCCATAGATTGACAACTCTTTCATCTCCTCGAGGACGTTTTCCACTTGAACATCTAAAGCTCCATTGGCGTAATCATCTCTGATGTTATCGGCGAAATATCTATGGATAAATCAGCTAATGCCTACGACCACTACAAGGCTATAGCTGACCTTTGAACACCCGCAAGTTTCTCGTATCCCTCCTCGGCGAAACGGAGTTGACATCTGATCATGGCTTCGAATGATGGGTCGAGGTAGGCTAAGAGATATCAAGTCAGTTACAAGGACACTTGACAGCATAAACAACACTTACGAACACGTAGATCCAGTAGAAGAGGTAATTCAGAGATCAACTGGTCGTTCAAGATGTTGAAAACTTCACGAGCTTCGTCGTGCTCTGCTTGAGCCTTAAAGTGCGTCAGATTTGTGCAACGGTTTTGAGGCGGATGGTACCTACCCTTGGGAGTTTTGTGGTATCATCCGATGGCTTTTCCACCAATTTACGAACTTTCGATCGAGCAGAATCGTAATCAAGCATCTGATAGTAATTAGTACACTATTGATGACAGTGCTCACCTTCTTATTCCGTTTATCAATGGCTGCGTTGATAGTTCCATAGTAAGAGTTGAGTTTACCAACGGGCTCAAGAACAGTTGTTCGATATGGTGCATCCTAGGATGGTCAGGACTGTATTTATTCCTACTGAGGAGACTCACAAGGTCTCGACCAACACCGATGTCTAACTCATCGACAGCGGCCTTGTAAGCGTGTCCAGCCATTGCTCCCTGTTAAGGAATGGAGATTAGTAAGTGAAAAGAGGGATAACGATTGAAAGCCTCACATCACTTGCTCTATCCGCTGTGTAAAAAAGAGATATCGTATCTGCGATTCGTGTTTGTGACGATGACATAGCTAATGGATGTAAGCTGGACGAAAGCGTTTGAAGTTGCCGTAGCTTACCTCTCATGGCATCCAGATAGGTCTTGGCATCTTTCTGTAAATTATTGGTCTCCTTCTCCATCCTATCAAAGTAATCAGCATGCGGTACCGCAGATAGAATGGTTTGGACATAACAACGTAAAACAAAACAACACTTACGTTCTGTATCTGCCTTCCTCCTCGGCAAACTCTCTATCGACGGTTCGTTCGATCTGACCAGTCTTTTGCATCAAAGTTGTACCCATACGGGACGTTGCTTTCTTGAGTCTAGCATATGATGATGATCAGTATGGATGAGTGGATCGATAGGACATGTTGAGACCGAGACTTACCCTCCCCTAAGAAAGATTAGCTTGCGACTTTTTTCAGCGGGTCTTGATGGAACTTACCACGACATCTTGATTGTATTGTGTTGGTCTAAGTATCTATCTGATTAAGCGATGATACCGCTACTGATGGCTGTATGATAGAATGAGATGAGATGAAATAAATAGATTTAATTGAGGAGTTGTTGGTTGATAGGTACCCACTGACTGCGTTGGCACAGCAGGGATGCCACGTGGTTTTAATCCCATCAACGTCATCAGCATTGCCAGCTAAATCGATTCAAACTGTCCATTCAATTTTCTTCATTCTCCAATACATCCATACACAACAATGTCAAGGCATCGTTTCGTTCGTAATATTGATTTAGATGGTGAGTTCCTGCATTCTGTGAATAAGTTAACTCACACGTTCCAGCCGAAATGGCAGAGGAAGACTCGGAAGAGGAGACTGGAATGTCAGCAGAGGAGAGAGGTGAGAAAGCATCGTTACTATTAGTCGCAGTATAACCAACTCTACATCCCTTAGTCCAAATGACAACAGCGATACCTTTGGTCAAAGCACAACTCAAAGATATAAAACCTCCAATATCGGACAACGCAATCGCTGATTCCCTTTGGCATTATTGGTTCGATGTGGAGAAGACCGTTAGTTGGCTGAGGAAAGATTGGGAAAAGAAAGGTTAGTTTTATTGTCCTCATTTTCATTTCTTCTTCCTGCTCCTTCTCGTTTCTTTGTTTTTCTGTGTGGTAGAGGGAGGAGGGAGCGACGTGTCAACCAATCCATATCGATAACATCGGCTGAAGCTGGGGTTTTTCAGGCGAATCACCGCCTGTCCACCTTCTTCCAACACCTGATCAACAACCCCGACCTCGATCTCTGAAAAGAAGAGCCTCTGGAGATCCTTCACCTCAACCCTCTTTATCTGCTCTTCAACGTCTTTCAATCTCACGACGCGAGGCTTCGCAATCAGCAAATGGTTCCTCGACGTCTGAGCAAGAAGCCACGGTTACACCTGATGGGAATGGAAAACCCATGTCTAAGCTCGCTGCGCTAGCGTTGAAAAGGAAGGAAGCAGCTCAAAAAGAAAGTGGTACCGTCAATTCATCAATCAATCGAAGTCCAATCCCGTCCTCTTCAGAGAGTGTACCAGGACCTTCAACTCCTCCAATAAACTCATCTAAACCATTATCGAAACTCGCCCAGAAGATGGCTGCAGCTAGAGCAGCTAAAGCAGCAAAGGAGGCGGAGGTGATCCAGGTTGAACCAAGCTCCGAACAATTCGTATCAGCAGACATTCCCTCGATGGAGGGTTTATCATTACAATCGGTGGATGATCACAATTCCGATCTTTTCCCTCAATCACCAAAAACAACAATTACATCCTCTCCATCACCATTCTTTTCCATTCTAACGCACACCACCACAACTTCTAAAACACCCAATACATCTATTTTCGGCAGCATCCATCTACCCGTGGTTCGCAACCAAGAGGAGCTAGAGAAACGAATACAACAAGCGTTCGGTGAAGGGGTTGAAAGTCCTGATGAAATCGTGTTGAGGATGAGGCAAGGAAGGGGTGGAACTGGGGAGGTTGCGACGGCTATCAAGCCTGTTAAGGCGTCACGATAGGCTGTTGTAGTGGGAAAGAGATGTGATTCATGTCTCCTGTTGTCTTTCAACCATGTCTACTTCGCCGATTCCCATTAAACGATTCAAGCTAACGTGAACCTCATCTTAAAGCCCTAGCAAAAATTCAACCACCCGCAAAATCAGTCTCCTTACCTGGGAAACCAAGAGTCCCCTCAACACCCACAACGACGAAACAGAGTAAAGCAAGTAGTTCAGGATCACAAACTCCTAAAACCTTGACACCAAAATTACAACCTCAGGGAGTTAATGTCGCTCAACAAGATTTGGCGGGTTTGCATTTAAACGATGAAGCTGAGATGGATGAGGAGGAGAGGGAACGGGAGAAAGAAAGATATAGAGATAAAATCGGTTTGAATTTGAAACAGGAAGAATTGGTTGCTAAGGTACTTAAAGAGGAGGAGGAGTCGGGTAAGAAGAATATCAGTTTGGTGGTAGTTGGTGAGTAATAGGTTTGGACAGTTTTCGTGGTGAAATACTGATGCCCATTAGGTCATGTCGATGCTGGTAAATCTACTTTGATGGGGAGACTGTTATATGATCTTGGAGAATTATCTGAAAAAGAAAAAACTGCCAATGAAAGAGGAAGTAAAAGAGTTGGAAAGGGTAGTTTCGCATTTGCTTGGGGATTAGATGCTTTGGGAGATGAAAGGGATCGGTAAGTGCTTTGCATATCGGATTAAGATTTTTGCTGAATGTACCACAGAGGAGTGACCATTGACATAGCGACCACACATTTCACCACACCTCATAGAAACGTAACGTTACTTGACGCACCTGGACATCGAGATTTCATACCGGCGATGATATCAGGTGCAGCTCAAGCTGACGTAGCGCTAATGGTGGTCGATGCTTCTGTAGGAGAATTCGAAGCTGGTTTCGAAAGAGGCGGTCAGACGAGGGAGCACGCTTGGTTAGTCAGGAGTCTTGGTGTGAAAGAAATCATCATTGGGGTTAACAAGCTCGATATGGTGAGTCACGACATGCACATTGAAACAATTGTTTGACAAGTTTTGTACAGGTTGACTGGTCGCAAGATCGCTACGACGAGATTGTAGACGCTTTGAAAACGTTTCTAGCATCTGCCGGTTTCACTTCTTCCAAAACGACTTTCTTGCCGATAGCCGCTATGGAGGGTATCAACGTTCTCGAGAATCAATGTAAAGAACTGAAAGAATGGTACAACGGACCAACTTTGGTTGATACTCTAGGTTAGTCTCTTCACCTCAAACCATATTAGAACTGACAATGGTCGTCATAGATAAAGTCGAAGTTCCAATTAGACCTTATGAATCCCCTCTCAGAATTCCAGTTTCTAACGTGTTCAAGGGTCAAACGGCGATCGCTTCTGGTGTAGCTGTTTCCGGGAGATTGTGCAGTGGTGTTCTGCAAGTTGGAGATCGATTACGAGCTGTTCCAGGGGATGAAGTGGCGTCTGTAAGAAGTGAGTTGTGGTTTGTCATCGGAATCGATAACTTGGTTGACAAGAATAGCTATCGAGGTAGACGACGATTCTGCTCCTTATGCTGTTGCCGGTCAGAACGTTACTCTGTATCTATCAGGTATTGACCCCATCCATCTGAGTATCGGGACTGTTCTCTGTCCAACACATTTACCTGTTCCTATGGTTACACAATTCGTTGCTCAGATTTTGGTGTTCGACATATCTTTGCCGATAATTCCTGGAGAAGCCGTAAGAATATATTAGTATTTCGAGGATTTCGCAGCTAATCTAAAATACAGGTTGAACTTTTCCATCATTCAATGAATCTCCCCGCGACGATCAGCAAACTACTGAATATCACTGAGAAGGGAACGGTGGTAAAGAAGAATCCAAGGTATGTTTTCGTAAATGCAAATATTATATTAATCTACTCAACAGATTATTACAAAAATCAGTCACTGCAACTGTGGAGATCATGTTACGTGTAACCCCAGGGAACAACACTGGTCGAAATCCATCGATGCCGTTGGAAACCGCGGCTGATAACAAAGAAATGGGTAGAGTGTTGATTAGAAGAAGTGGGGAAACTATCGCTGCTGGTGAGTTAACCTTTTTTTCATGAATTTATGGAAACGACAGCTCATCTAGAATTGATAGGTGTGGTTACTCAAATCTTGAATTAGAAAGTGGGGATGGTATACGGATTTCTTGTTATCTTGTGCACTATCTTAGATTATGCATATATGATTCACTCGTGCCACTGAGGTATCCACCTTGAAACCCGGTCCGAAGATGAAACGCATGCACAAGTCGAATACAGCAGCTTCGGATGGAAGTAAAATGGTTCTCTTCATCTGCATATCGTTATTCATACTTGGACTCACAATGGGTGATATTAGGAACCAAAAGAATCTTGCGTTGTGGGTGACAGCCGATCATCGGTATGTGAATGTGGTTTTTCGTCTTCAGGAGTGAACTCATTCAAATTGCGGTAGGATCTATCAAACGGAGGATCCTTTTCCTGAATGTCCTAAGGATAGTTGTATAGTTCATGTCGTATGTCTACTCCAAACTCTGAGTAAATCATCACAGTACTGAGTATAAAAGAAAGCAACAGGTATCTGCGGTTCGTAAGTCGGTCCAAACTCCTTAGGCTCAGAGCTGAATGTCATTTTAGAGAGATACATTTCTGGTAAGCACCATATAAAAAACTCCACTGAATATTCCAGGAAATCTGGAAGAATAGGTGATTGTTGCGTAACGAACGATCTTATCTTGGGCCATGAATCTTCTGGACAAATCATTCAAGTCGGATCTAACGTTACGAAATTCAAAATTGGGGATCGAGTGTCTATAGAGCCAGGAGTTAGTTGTTGGGAATGCGAAATGGGTTTGAGAGGTCGTTATAATCTATGCCCCATGGTCGAGTAAGTTGAATTCCATGTATCGAGATGCTAAATCCCCGATTTTAGGTTTTCTGGTACCCCACCGACTAATGGGACTATGCGTCGATTCGTTGCTCACCCAGCAAGATTCTTGCACAAGTAAGGTGTCCATCTGTTTCTATAGCTAACTCGAAAGGATTCCGGATACTATGACCTACGCCGTTGGAGCGCTCATCGAACCTCTCTCAGTAGCTTACAACGCAGTTCGAAGAGCCTCCCTGTATCTCGGTCAACCAGTTCTCATAGCTGGAGCAGGTCCAATTGGGATAGCCATGGCACTATGCGCAAGAGCTGCCGGAGCACATCCAATCTGTATAACTGATCTTGAGGAGAGTAGGTTATCCCAAGTCAGGGATTTAGGGTTTGAGAAGACTCTGAAAATTGATATGATGTGGGATAGATTGGAGACTGCTAAGCGAATTAGGGAGATTATGGGTTTGGAATGTAGACCGCAAATCGCTTTTGAATGTACGGGCTCGGAAAGTAGTATCAATGCTGCTTGTTATGTCAGTTACTGGTTTTGATCTTAGGACTGACTTGTAGGCTCTTGAAGACGGTGGGACATTACTTCAAGTTGGTTGTGGGAAATCAGAGATTCAGGTACCGTTAATGAGTATGGGATTTAGAGAGGTCAGTCCAAGCTTTTCTTGCTGAAAATAGCTGACAGGTTGCCATTAGGTCAACATAATCACTTCTTTCAGATACAGCTTGACTTGGCCTGTCGTCATTCGTCTAGCTGATTCCGGGGTTTTTGGAGACGTGACCAAACTCATCACTCACACTTTACCGATCGAAAAGACTGTTGAAGCTTTTGAGATTTGTGTTGATCGGAGTCAACAATCGATAAAGGTGCAAATTGTCGACTGAGGTGGGAGTTATGGGGATGCTCGTTGTATTGATATTCCGAATGGTATAACCGCCTGTACTACTCATACTCTCTGGTGTCTTAAGAGCCCTTCTTTCAGACTTACATTAAACGATTATTGCTTCATCTCGTGAACAACCTTTATTCTAGGCCCTGTAGAATGGGCAGGAAGAGGAATGGTATCAAGATTGAGGGTCGAGATTTTCACTACTGGGTGGCAAAAAGACTGGTAAAACCACCTTCTTATCGGCTGTTTTCTGATGACCAAGGGAACCACTATGAGTTCCTCTCTACCAAGTTCCGAGTGTATCACAACTTTCGACTCGATTCCACATTACTGTGCATCGTTTCAATAAGTGTTTTGGGTGGCAAACATATTCTTTTATCAGGACGCGATCGCCACTCGGCTCGAACGTGTTTTCCAAGTTCCGACTGCAAGAAGAATAAGAAGAAGAACAAAGGTTGTTGATTTAACCTTCGACTCGATCCATTTATCATTATTACATATATCTCTAGGCATCAAGATTTCAATATAAACACATTCATCTCCATTCAGATACATCCTTACTCCGACAGACCGAAAAAAAATCAAATCAAATACGATCAGAACCTCCACTATAACATAATCATCTGGCTAGAATGACAACGCTCAAGTCATTCCAAGCTGAGATCGAACATATCTCACATGAGAAACATCAAATCGCAATCAAAGAAGCGAAAGAGGCGTATGCCGCTGCAGAGCTCGCTAGACACCATGGAAAAATCCCAGCGAAGAAGGATGTCGTGATGGAGACTAAGATTGAACACGAGGAGGAGGAGCAAGAGGTTTCTCTTGAGGTACGTCGTTCTAGTATTAACGTATGACAACTTACCGACTTTTGTAGGAACTCATCATCTCCACTGATACCGATAGTCTCAGCTCTAAACTCGCATCAAAACTACTGAAAGGTCATGGTGAACTATTAATACCCCTCGGCGCACATCCTTCACCAACCTATAAATACAACCCACCCGCCGATCCAATAACGCCAACCCCTACCATCGGAATCTCGTTAACGAAAGACGATCTCGAGAAAGCTATCGATCGATTGAAAGATGTCTGTGAAGGTTTGAATGCTCAATTGACCGAACTTTATCGATCTCAAATCGAGGACAAGGTTTATGGGTGTTGGTTAGTCCGATTGACCCCTCGAGGTGTGGAGGAGATCATGGAAGTTAGGGTTGCTGTGGTTGGTAATGTTGATGCTGGTAAATCTACGACATTGGGGGTTTTGACAAGAGGTGGATTGGACGATGGGAGGGGGAAGGTGAGCGGTTACATTTCGATGATATGCTGATCAACGTAGGCTCGAGTTGCACTATTTAGACATCCACATGAGATCGAAACTGGTCGTACCAGCTCTGTAGGATCAGAGGTATGTCATCTATTGAGGCTACAGTAGGCTAATCCTCTAGATCCTTGGCTTCTCACCCTCTGGTCAACCAGTCATTCCAACCTCCCATGCCACTGATCTCTCCGATCCTCACTCCCATCTCAACGCCGCAAAAAGAGAGAAAATGTCCTGGGACGAAATATGTAAACGAGCAGCTAAAGTGGTCACCTTTATCGATTTAGCTGGACATGAAAGGTAAATATAAATATCAAGTCAGAGTAATGCTTATACCCAATAGATACTTTAAGACAACTTTATACGGTTTGAGCGGATGTGCACCTGATTATGTCATGTTGATGGTTGGAGGTAATGCCGGATTGATTGGGATGTCAAAAGAGCATTTAGGTGTTGCTTTGGCTTTGAATGTTCCTATAGCTGTTTGCGTTACCAAGGTGAGTTGAAAAGATGGAAAAGATGACTGACTTTGTCGTAGATCGATATGACACCTCCAAATATCCTTGAGCAAACTGTCAATATGCTAGTGAAAGTTCTTAAATCACCTGGATGTCGGTGAGTCCGAGTCAGCTGGCTTTAAGCATGGAAAAGCAAAGCTGACCAAGGGCTGCATAGACGAATACCAATTTTTGTTGACACTGCACAAGAGGCTGTCGATTGTGCGAGATATTTGGGTCATCCTCTGGGTGCTTCGAAGTGAGTCAGCTGGTTGGCGTTCATGTACTTGGATAGCTGACATCATTATAACCAGGTTATGTCCCATATTCATGGTCTCCAACGTCACAGGTGTTAATCTTCCCATGCTGCGGACGTTTTTGAACGCTCTGCCATCGTCTCAGTCTGATGACAAATACATCGTCGACGCTCCATTCGAATTCCAAATCAGTGATGTTTTCTCTGTTCCTTTCGTTGGGACTGTGGTGGTAAGTCAGAACGTTGGTTTTTAAGAATATCGCTAACATTATACTCTCTAGTCTGGTGTGATAACCTCTGGTGTCGTTCATGGTAAGTTCGATACAGTGCAGGGTTGGATTAAGCTTATCATAATCTCAGCAAACGACGCAGTCCTCCTCGGACCCGACTCCGTTGGTCAGTTCTTACCTACGGCCGTGAAGACGATACAGAGAAAGAGGGCTTCCGTGAACAGTGGCGAAGCAGGACAAAGCGTTTCGTACGTGTCTCCGTCAATTCTGAATTCGAGACTAACCCATCAACTAGATTTGCACTTAAGAGAATACGGCGAACTCAAGTTCGTAAAGGTATGGTGCTCATTGGGAAGACTGAAACTCCTCCTCAAGGTATGTTGAATATCTACTTAAGACGATATCAAGCTGACATACCATAGCCGTCAGGAAATTCGAAGGAATGGTCATGGTATTACACCATGCAAGTACCATTCAACCTAAATACCAAGCAATGATGCATTGTGGTGCCATCAGGGTGAGTCATAAAATAACCCATTGCGTACCATATCCAGGACTGACCAAGCCTTCTCCCACAGCAAACCGTTAAAATCCTTTCATTGGACCATCCATCGGGACTGATACGAACGGGAGACCGCTCCAAAGTCGTGTTTGAATTTATCAGTCATTCCGAGTTTCTGAAAGAGGGTCAATTGATATTGTTACGTGAGGCCAAGACTAAGGTTTTGGGTGTTGTCACGAAGATATTAGGTTGAGGTCGAGATGGGTTTGGGTGGTACTTTGTAGTAAAATGTTATCATTGTAGTCCCCTTTCGAAGTGTAATGTATTGTATATTACATGCATGTTGACATGCACTGAAGGTTATTCCAGACCACTGTGATACTGATCGTTAAATTAAAGTGAACACGTTTACTTTTCGAAGCTCTGCCTTCTCATGAATCTCTCGTTCTTTCGCACCGAAAAGAATGTTATTAAAGTAGACTAGGAAGAAACGATTCAGTTTTTTTTATTAGTTATTTATCTAGCCCGGGGAATTAAACCTTTGTTATGGCCTTCTGCAATTGGAGCTAGACAAATCGTTGAAATTGTTGAGAGAAATCCTCCTTTGACGTTCCACTCAGCGGTCTCTTTTCAAGAAGAAATAGGCTGATTCAAGGATTTATCATTTCCCTCTTCTTCACATCCATCCACGATAATCCTGATAAATCAATAAACTGATATCATCATGCCTCACAAGAAACACAAACATAAGAAACCGGAAGAAGGGGAATCAACGAAAAGTGAGTAATAATAGGCGGATGTTTGTCCTACTCCGAATATTTAAACTCAAAGAGCTAATCATGACTCATTTCTAGGTTCTACGAAAGTGAGTAAGTTCGAGATTTAACGAGCTCATCTCGAAATAAGAAACCGTCCAAACATAGAACCAAAGACAGTGGCTCATCAAAAACGACTCAAGATGAGAAATCGAAACAAGTCCTTGTTACAAAGTCGGGCATTTGGGTAAAAGATCTGAAGTCTAAGTCTAAGTCTGAAGACCAACATAAGATAAAAATCCCAATCGGGTTCGCTTGGGGATTGCTTTCTCAAAATCATACTCGCCTGCATTTCAAGAAATACAGTAGTCATGGCCATCAAAGGTCGCATAGTCATGATCGTGTAGGATCTAGTAGTCATAGCCATAGACATACTCATAGTCATAGACGTGATCAAAGGGAAAGTCGTAGTGAAGGTGAGGGCTCTGCCGGAAGTGGGGAGGAAGGGGACTGAGAAGGCGATTGAGAAGTTCATTGATGGATTGCTTTTGTCCCGTAATGACTAGGTTTGAGTTACTTATGCAAACTGGATTTATTAGGTGAACAAGTTCAGCACGAATACACTATAAAATCAATTAATCGCAGCTATTGATATTCCTTAATCATACCATATCATATCTCATCGACAGATATACAAACGCCAAGCCAAACGACGTTCGAGAATTCGCGAGCTCACCTCCAGATAAGCATAAGCCCAATCACAGAACCAACGGCAGTAGCTCAAAGACATCTAAGGGTAGTAGTAAACCGGATCGACTGATTATTTCAAATATGTTTCTGGGGGTTGTGAGGTAAATATCAGGATGATGAGTGAGGGCTGCACTGTACTTGACCCCTTCAGTTTAGTTTGACTTGGTAGGATATGTCAAAAAGCAGCAAATATCGCGGCGACCGGAAAATGTCGATAAGAATACCATGGTCTTCCTCCTCTTCATCTCAAATTGGCTTCCATGTATCCCCTGAATGGACGTTTATTGACATGGCCTTCTTTGAGTATGATCAAGCTGGACACACGTACACTACTTTACTTGTGATTCATCGCTATCATTTTGAAAAGAGACCCTCCTTTATCATGGTTCAAGAAGCCCATTTCCACCGATGTCCTTTGAAAGAGAATAACGCTGGTCAATTATCTAATCACTCTTTCCCATATCTTATCACAGGTCAATAAACATATCTTTCCTGGTACTATTAAATCAATTACAACACTTTAACATGCCTAAGAAAAGCAAAGGTGAAGAGTCAAGAGACGGCCATAATTCAAAAAAAGGTGGTAAGTAGGCACCTTTGCCAAGCCTGAAGGCTCAAATATCGTATCTACGATTGACGCTGCAGTAAATCTAGCTTCTTCAAAAAAAAGTTCATCCAGATTGGAAATTCCAGATCTCTCAACCTTATTTCTTGGGCCAGAGCGATCTGGTGAACGATCTGGCAGAAGTGGAGAAAGCAGTAAACACCATCATCGTAAAGCAGGTCATGAGGGGAAAAAAAAGATACTTTACTCTAAGAGTGGTTTCAGTATAAAAGGTAAAAAGGGGATAAGGAGGGGTATCACAGCTTTAGAAGCGTTTGCTGGGGTCTCAAAGGGAACTCATTACATACATTATAAAAGTTATTTTAAAGAGTCAAAGGGCAGTGATAGTGGTAGCGGTAGTCATAGACGTAGCCAGAGTCATAGTCAGAGTCATAGTCATAGTCATAGACATAGTAGGCACAGTCGTAGTTATAGTCACAGCCATACTGAAGGTGGAAGTGGTAGTGATGGTGATGGTGCGAGGTCTCACGAGGAAAGTGGGGAAGAAGGGGACTGAGGCCGTGTATAAGAATGTAGTTGCTTGAAGGGATTCGTATGAAGACAAGGTTCGAGGTATGCAAGGTGGATGCATGTCAACAAGTTCCGTACGAGTAAGTAACAGGATATTTTGCCACTTGAGATTTGAGCCAACACCACCACAAACCACAACATTGGTACGTCATCAAACACCACTATAAAATCAATTAATTACAACTAGTCTTAATATTCCTTAATCATACCATATCATATCTCATCCACAGATATACATACACCTACATCTACACCTCTAATCCAACTCACAACCCCCTACCCCCACCATCCCACAATGTCAGACTCACCGCCAAAGGCAACCACGTTCGATAGTCATTCAACTTCAAGTCCTTATCGACCAAGTTTATCCCGTTCAAATTCAAGTTTCGGCAGTCTACTAAGTAAAGGCGAGAGGTACGGTGAAGAATGGGGTGCTGGTGGTGCTCTAACGCTACTTGGTAAGTGACTGAAACCTAAAGCTCGCGTCATGTTTCCCTCCAAAGATCCATATGAGACGTGACATGAGAACTGACCACTTTTCTATAGATGTTGTCGAGACTTTCTTTGGTATGTAACTCCCCACTCACCCTCTCCTAGCTAACCATTCCCAGACTCCAGAATTGATCTATTCGAACGTCGACTCAAAGCCCAATCCGCCAGATTGAAATCTCGAGCTGTAGAACTCATACCCAAGGGGTTGAGAACACCTGGTGGAGGTGGTATACTACTTTTAGATAAGGAGATTGAGGAGAGAGAAGCTGCTTCGGAAGGATTGGAGAGTGGACGTACGACTCGCGGTGAGAAATATAGGAGGGAGGTCGAACGAGAGGTCGAGAGGATTAAAGTCAGGGTGGGTTGATTTCATTTAGTTCTGTGATACCTCTTTCCCTAAACTTTCCGATTAGCTCGCTAGTAGAGTAACGAGTTTATCAACTAGTTGGAGATCAGCTCAGATTGTCAGAACTAGAGATAAAGTTTGTGAGTTGTTTGATGAAATGGGATGTGACTCTGCTTACATTTTCAGCTTTCCTATTTGGCGTTCTATCTCTCACTTTCACATGTCTTATTTATGGTCAAGCTCCCGAGTGGATCCCTTTTGCTTATACAGTTCAATCTGCTTTTTACCTTCCAACAAGAGCTTGGAGTTATAAACGAAAAGCATATCATTATTTCTTATTTGGTAGGTCATCCACATAGAGCCGAAAGACTACTAATCCTTCTCAGAGTAAGCCGTTGACTTTTCATCAATATTTTGACCTAACCTCGACCAGTCTATGCTATTTCGTCAATATCCTTGATCTGCTGTGGATATGGGTTTTCCCCTCGTCTTCAGTATTGTTCATCTGCTGCTACCTTCTGACAATGGGTGAGTGATCAGTCTCTCTCAAAGACAACATACTGACGTTGGAAAGGTCCATTGGCGAGTGCTATCATCACATGGCGTAATTCACTTGTCTTCCATTCATTGGACAAAGTCACCAGTCTGTTCATCCATATGTACGTATCCACTCTCGCGAATTGTTGAAAGACTGATTTCTCTGTAGGTACCCACCAGTCGTCCTAAGTGTTATTCGGTATGTCGATGTTTGTCGGTTCTGCTTTTTCTCAATGCTTACTTCCCCAGTCACGTCTATGCGAATTCAGAAGTTCGTTATCCAGGTCTTGCTGGGGTAAACAATTATAGTTGGTACACGATGATCGTTCTTGCCGCAGTACCTTGTGAGTAGCGTAGTTTGTTCCAACATTCGTGACTAAAGATCAATAGATATCCTCTGGCAAGGTGCATATTACAAGGTAAGTTCATATAGGTAAATCTCGTAAACTCACCCATCGGCATAGTTCATTTCGATAGATCGTAAATCCAAAGTTGAATCAGGAGAACGACAGACTAGTTTCAGATAGTGAGCTTAACACATGTATAATCGACTGACATACAGTATGCTGAACGATAAACGTGGACCTATTGGAAAGGCACTTCAAGGAATTCGACCTGAACACAGAGAATTATGGTTCATCTTTGGTCAATTAAGTAAGTCCTACTTCAATCATCCGTAGCAATTACAATTGACGAAAACAATAGTATACAGTATCATTTTCATGATCCCTCCTGCCGCACTTTTGATCAACAGCGCTAAAGCTAGTGCTATATTTTTGATAACGATATTTTCAGTCTCAGCATGGAACGGAGCAACATTCTACGTTGAAGTTTTTGGTCGAAAGTGAGTTTTGACGTTTCTGTTATGATACGATACAAATGCCAAACTGACCTTTTGAGCAGATTCGAAAGAGAACTGGAAAGACTTCGAAAAGAAATGGAAACAGCTTCAGCAACCGGCTCAACCACTTCATCAGTCCCCACGCCATCCACACCGAATTCACCGTTCATGTCACCAGACATTCATAGACCCGATGATCATCCATTGACACAAAAGATTGGTGGTAATTTGGACACGTTGGCTAATTTGGCTAACTCTCCATTGGTCTTACCTGGTCCCGGTGTTAGGGAGCTTGAAGTTCCAGAGTTGACTTTGGATAGTGTTAAAGAGGAATCGGGTAAGGAAGATAAGAAGGATATATAGAAGATCGTTACGATTTCCAGTTTCTTGATTGATGTGTGATGTGATTTAATGACCTTATGATGTGATTCGTTTGCCTGTTAGATCATTAAGTTCATGAGAAATACAAAATGGAGAAACGAGTAGATTTTATGGACAAAATCGGGAGGAATGACGGCGAAACGAAACCCCAAACTCAGGACGAGATGAAGTAATCAAAGGAAGATGCACGATGAGAAGAATAAGAAACATTTTCGCTCGAAACACGAACGACGAAATAAATGATAAATCCATGTGTACGAAATATATCAGCTCCTATCTAACACCCAAACCCCCCAAATCAACAAACCCAACATCATCCCTATTCATAACTCGTCGGAACATCCATCAATTCTTCACCATCATAATCGATCAACCCATCATCGTCTTCATCAAGATTCAAACCTTGAACAGGACCCGTGTTAGCTGTAGCCCCAGCCCCATGACCTCTAGCTTCAACAGCTGCGATGGCCGCTGCGACTGCATCGCTGTTTCCTGAGATTTGAGATGGGATGATGGGGTTGGAATTGCTTTGCGATTCAGATCGCATTGGTGTTGGTCGAATTTGAGCGTTGGCGTTTTGAGTTCCACTCCTGGACGGTTGTCAGTCGTTGAGCTCTTAATGGAGTTTTACTTACCCTGTTCTAGGAGCGTTTCCACATCTATCTTTACCGTATGATATCTTCAAAACTGAGTATTCAGGTTTAGCCTTGATTCCACCGACAGCCTTTATCGCTGATGCAATTGAGGTGCTACAAAAGTGATTAGCTGATTTACAACCCATCTCGCTCTCCAGCTACTCACAAATTGACAAAGGCCGCACTTTTCTCTTTCAAGAAATTGATCATTTCAATATCTGTCTCAAATCAGCCATGATAATCACCTATAAACAACAACACCTACCACCGAACTCTCCAAAATCTTCCCGTAATCTTGTCTCATTGAATAAATCGAAATCAACTATAGATCCAAGATAGACATTTCTACTGGCGCCTGATTGGACCGCGTTGGCTAAATTGGGTGTCAAAGGGCCTGAAGCCTTTCCCCATCCGACCTTGAGACGTCTGTTGTTGATGGTCAAACCAGAGATGTTGGCGTTTTGGAAGAACGCCAAAGCGTTTGAAGCTTCGACAAAAGTGACAAACTGAAGTGTGATCAGCACAAAGCTGGATAATCAACGAAGAGCTTACAGCGATATGTTTCTCTTGGAAATATTTGATAGATTGGAGCATACCCCCACGAATGTTGTTACATAATTCTTCAATTCCGGTATCAGGATGAATACTACCGATATAAATACAGCGATTTCCGACTTGAGAAGTATCAAAACCAGCACTTCCGGTAGCACTGTTGGGATAAGCACCACCTGAGAAGACTGGTGAACCGAATCCTGAACCTCCTGGAGTACTGAATCCGAAATTAGGAGTGAACGGTGTGAAAGGTGTTCCAGGCATGTTGTGAGCGTTTTGAGATTGGATAGCTGCTGCTGCTTGAGCTTGAGCGGCTTGAACGGCTGCTTGTTGAGCTTTGGGAACATAGGCACATCGATCCTACTCATCAGTATCGTCCAAATGGTTTATTTACCTTTCCGTAGCTGACACGCTTTCCAGCCCAATGAGCTTCAGTGGGTAAGGTGTTGACAACCTGCGAATGTCAGCAGACGGACATTCGTGTTACTCACTTTCATTGCCGTACTGATACTCAAAAAGTGAACAAATCCAATGTTCTTGTCTCTAACAATCTTGACTTGATCAATTGGACCGAATCTACTCAAATCATCTCGAAGTGCTTGTTCATCCGTACTTTCTTCCAAATTACCGACATAAACATTTCGAGTTGCTTGGTTTTGTTGGATGGCTTGAGTGATTGCCATTGGAACAGTTGATGCTTTCCCCCATCCAATCTTTAATTCTTGACCATGGAGAGCGAGTTTTTTGACTGACGCATCAGCGTGGAATGCCGCTGCTGTCGATCCATCGAGGAAGGAGATGAAAACACAAGATTTCTCTGGTAAGAGTCGAACGGATTCGATAGGTCCAAATCGGACTAGATTCAATAATTCATCCACAGAGGCGTCTACCATTAGTGTTAAATCACGACCTGAACTCACCTGCTGGTAGGTTACCGACATAAACCGTTCGACCTGTTTGATTTCCGGCGGCAGCGGCAGCTGCAGCAGCTGCAGCTGGACCGTAGTTCCCGGTCATGTTACTAGCGTTCATCGGGGTTGATAGAACATTCTGAGGATTAAATCCCTAAACGTTAGCAATAATTCGCATGGACTACCCACCATCATTCCCATTGAGAACCCTGGCATCATACCCATCGGCATACCCATTGACATCATACCCAAGAAAGGAGAGTTTGGAACATTGATTCCATTTCCAGATCCTGAAGCTCCATTTTGTGGAGTCTGCATTGAACCTTGAGAAAGTGGTCCTCCTAGATTGATTGGTGAGCTCATCCCGAAATGGTTGTTATTGGTGTTATAAGCTGGGGTACTGATATAAGGCGAAGAAGTGTTATTTGGGTTGAAAGCTTTATTCAAATTGATGGGTGCACCGTTGAATGTTTGAGGTTCGTATCTAGCCTTTTTGGGTTGGGAATTATCAAAACTTGAAGTTGGATCGATTGTTGGTTGAACGCCGCTGACTGGATTAATAGGTAATGAAGACGTGTCGAGAGCACGCTGGGATCGTCAGCATAATTCAGAAATATCACACAAAACTAACCTTCATAGCTTCCAAGTCGAAGGTAGGGTAACCGATTTTATGCAACTCCGCTGTTGACAGAGATGACAAGTCGGTACCACTACTAATTGGAAGTCGAGGTATATTGAAGATTTGTTCAAGAGGAGTTGACATCAGATGTTGTCGACCACCGATATGAGAGGATGAGGGTGTTGAAAGTGGATTTGTGAGAGGTGTCGACATATCGGGATATTGAGTTGAGGGTGGTGAATACATGATGGGATTTTTGGTGGACGATTATGATGAAACAAATAAAAAGAAACAAAATTTTGCCCAATCAAACAAAGTAAATGATACACCAACACACAAACAACAAGTGGAAATCCGATATAGCCGTATGAATTTTCGTTTCGATTGGAGAGGAGGGCGTGATTGAAGTCGTGAACGAACGATAGGGATAAGTGATGATATGATATGGGTAGATAGAGAAACAACAATAAGCGATAGTCAATTTATATGATTTGAGAGAAAGAAAGAGTAAAGAAGGAGGAACGATTTTCTACCAAGCGACTCCTGCTAATAATGGAAAGGGTGGTGTACGAGAAAGAGAAAATGAAGAAAAAAGTGCAGGATACGCACGACAAACGTTAAAAGGCTAAGCAATAAAAAATGCTCAGTCTATAATTGAAAGGCTGGGGCGTTAAAGAGAAAGATCCCCTCGAGTGAAAGACCAGGGGAAATAGAAAGAAGGCTGAGGTGGGTGGTCGAAGTTGTGATAGGTAGGTAAGGGGAAACGTCTGTGGTTTTGATAGAAGATGAAACAGTCGATTTGGATTAAAATGGGTTAAGACGTTGTTGTTAGATAAGATCCTGATACATTTACGAATGTACTCACAGTGATGTAAAGCAGATAAGAGAAAAGGGGACGGTAATTGATTTCGAGAGGTTCGAGCGGAAGGGAAGGATGAAATGAACGGTCGAAATCAAAAGTTTATTAGATCTAATAGTCAGCTATCTATTCTTAAGCCAACTATTCCCTCATCAACTCCATGAAGATATCACTGCAACCAAAATGATAGAACAAAAGCCCATTATTCCCAAAGATAGTTCATGGGAATTTTGATTCGGGTATTACGAACTCCCCTGAACTCACCAAATAAATGACCTAAATCGAATTTGAAAAATGGGTATTACTCTGTGGATCTTTGGGAAAGATCTACGTGGGAGTGAATACCTATTGGTGAAGGAATGGGAAGGGGAATGAAAAGTGAAAAGGAATGAAAAAAGAGAGATATTTGATTGAATCAATTTATGGCTGCAGTTGCGGTGCTCGGACTTGTTAACGCGTCGCGTAAGTGGCAGTTGAACGTCAAATATGAAATTGTAAAATCCAATGCAGCATTGGAAAGTAGAGTCGACAACGGAAAACATGACATACTTGTAGCTCGACCTTCTCAAGGACGTCGTAGAATGACTGACTGTTCAATCTCTTTGGTCTCAGCTTTGGATCTTCTCTTTTACTGACGTTTGAAACGGCGTCGGTTCTACCATTTTCCCTTGAGCTTCCTAGTCAATTAAAGGACATTGGGATGTGATGGTTATATGATATCTGCATCTCGGAACGAAGTAACAGTGGGAGTCAATGAAAATTGTCTGGATCCAACACACTGAACAGAACAATCGGTAAGGAAGCGTTCCAAAGTTTTCAAAGAGGAAATACGGTCAAAGCATTTCTGCCACATTCATATTCAGATCCAAAAGCGTCATGTTTCATCATTTCAGCTTTGATCTTTTACATCCACTTATAAAGAAGATATAAGTTACAACAACTCTATATCGTCAAAGACACCTTCATAGTGTTGATTCTTGCAGAACATGCCGGTAAGCCCTGATCCTCAAAGATATATCCAATGAGGCTAAACCGATATCACTAGTCAAACACCTCCACCCCTTCTCGTTCACCATTCGATTACCCAGACATCCTTTCATCAATTTCATTCTTTCTCGATAAAAGTTCTGCTGCTAAATGCATGCGAGTCAACTCAAAGTTCTATGAAGCTGCCTCTCCAACGCTTTATGAAACTCTTCAGATCGGTTGGGATGAGTGGGAAGGAGAGGGGGCTTTGACTGGCTGTAATCAAGGTTTACAACGAATCAAAACTCGAAGTCACAGAGGCAAATCACCAAATTCGAAAAAAGACCTCTTACTGCTAACTCGACATCTCTCTGTTCATCAGCTCGAATACTTGAGTTCACTTAAGCGATCAAGGGCAATTCTTCTCACCTTTGAAAATGTGTCAACAGTAATTTTAGACCATCTCCCTCCGTCATCGGATGTTAGTCGTTTGAAAGGGTTATTCGAGTTCATTCTTACAAGATCCATTCATAATTTGGTTTTCTCAACTCCATTATTTTTTCGACAAATCACCTCCCAGTCCTCAACGAGGGAAAGCTACGGCACTCTCATCCGCAAATTTGACAATGTCTGTGTTTTAAACTCGGAACCTTCAAATTTTCAGCGTAGGAGAGTCAGGGAATTTTTCGAAGTATTCACCCCTCGAATGTCGAGAATAATCATTCGATTTGGTAGTTTGCTCAGTAATGACGAACCTGCAGTCAATTGTACCTCGATCATCAAGACGATATCTGCAATCCTTAGCCTGAAATCAAGGTCAATTTCTGAGGTTTTCCTATTGGAATATCCCCAACACAGCAACCTGAAGATCCGAAATGCAAAAGACCTAGGTCTACCTGATACCGACGCGCTGTGTGCTTTCCACTCGCAACCATTCCCGGAGATTACACTCCTAAAAAACATCCGGCGGCAAAAAGTGGTAAAATCAATCAAAGATGGTTTGAAGGAAGTTTTTGACGCACTACCTGTCGAGGATAGACCCAGAAACAGCATAGGTACGAACGTCGATTATTATCAAGTTGCGAAACGATCAGATTTCGGAACTGATCTTAGGCGTTTCAAGAATCATATCGACTTTGTTTCAAGTGGAGGAGCTTGGGATGGAAAGCAAATCGAGATCCCTGACTGGGTTGATAAAGCTATTCTCAGTGACATTTACTGTGATTGTCGTGCTCTTAGTGTTTAGAAAGTCGACTCGGTCTTCGGGAGCTCATCTAAAAATGTATGGGACTTGGTAGAGCATGGTATCATAATTAGAGAAGTCAGATTGTTGATATTTTGGTACTGAAACGCATTGATGGACACACACACACACACACATATATATATATAATGTAGTTGTCATAGCCTCCAGTACAGTGTTATACATTCTGCGTCATTACAAAATAGACAATGAAACAGTCTAAAAACTTGACATTTGATCGGACAGAGGCCACTTGTTAGGTTTCCAAGACAGATAAGAATTTGTTGATGGAAATGGACAAGCATTGCGGTGTGATTGTGACCTGTACATACTGTACACGAGTATAGGAGATAGATATACAAACTCACTTCTCAGTAAGGTCTATGATGAAACGGAAGTTTCCGCCACTCATCCCCTTTGTTCCAAATCAACCATCAACAATTCGTCTTTCCAACCATTCTCTCATCATCTAATTCCTACAACATCAACTCATTCACACGACTTTCACTAAACCAAGTACAATGCCCGTAAGTGAATAAGCTGAAACAAGATCAGATAACCTAATATCATTCCAAGGTCCTCTCCAAGCCATCATCTCCAATCCTCCAACCAGATATCCTCTCACAAATCTTCTTTTTCGTTGATCGATCAACCGCAGCTAAATGTATGACAGTAAACTCGGTATTTTATGAAGTAGCTGGACGGTATGTCTATGCGAAGGTCAAATTAGGGAGGGAAGAATGGGAAGGAGGAGGTTGTATGGTCGGTTGGAATTCTGGTACACGTCATGGAACTCGTGGTCGTCAAGAACAGTTTCCTTCAAACTCCAAAGTGGCTTTACTTCAGTCAACTCGAACTTTATCACTTGGAGATTTCTATGATGGTTTTACAGTTCGAAAAGCTCAAAAGCTTGTTTCAATGTTCACGAATGTTTCATCGCTTCAGGTCGACTTCTTCCAACAATATGAACATGGTGATGACTATATACGTAAAAAGGTAAAATTAATGGAACAGTTCTTCAAAACCTTGTCTAGAGGATCCATTAAAAGTATCGTTTGCGATCATTTCGAGGATGAAGGAGAACATCTAAAGGTACTGTCTCCTCTCTACGCTAACGAGCAGGACCCACTCAATAATTTGACACTCAATATCAACCTCAAACGTTCAGATGACCTTTATGGAAACCCCGAAGCTTTAGGTTCGGCTCTCGCAAAGAATCAGGCAATTTCCACTCGATTGTTGTTTTCTTTCCAAAATGACTTGTCCAGTGGTGAAAATTTAGCTTCCTGGAGAGATCGTCGGGTTTCAACCATAATCGACTTCATTTGGCAGATTTTTAGTCGCAGCACATCCCAAACAAAGTACGATATCTATCTACTCGATCCGGTTTTATCTATGGAAGATTGTCTCCACAACCTATCAGTATCTCAACTCAGAAAACGAGATGTTGGTACGATGAATGAATCAATTGAAAAATCCAAAATGTTGATGAAAATACTGTGGATGGAGGTGGTTGATAAGGTTCGACAGGAGATCAAGGTTAAATACGACGAGCTTGATGAAGCTCGGAAGATGGCTTATACAATAGGTTCGACAATTGACTACCTTCCGATTGGTGGTCCCTCTGATTTTTGGAAAGCACCTTTCTGGAAACCAATGTACTTCGATCACTTGAATATGGTTTTGGAGGATAGGGCTAGGGATGGGAAAGACATCAAGATCCCTGTTTGGGTAGAAGATGCGATTCTGAAAATTCCCGATAAGGGGCTATTTCTGTGGTAGACGTAGAGCAGTTGCGTTACAGCTCTCAATCGACAGTAGTTTTTAATCTCGGTAGAGTATATTGAAATTGAAGAGACGCAGCAAAAATCGAAATTCCATAGTCCTTATGATGTACTGTATGTGTTGATGTGACCGGCAAGTGCAGCGTTGTTAGCATTCAACGAACTGTAGTAAGATTCGAGAACTTTTCATACCGATCAGAACAAACAGATATAAAAAAGAGCTTCAAACCTCGAAAAAACCAGATATGATGTCGCCTGCATGGTGTAGAAGTTAGCACGCCTGTTTATCGGAGCTTGCTACACGCTGCTTGCAGCCTGCTATTGCTAAAATGCTTTAGCTTCCACAAATCATTATATCCGGCCCTCAAAGGAGAACAAAAGAGTGGTGGATAACGCAGGTGGTCCAGGGTTCAAATCCCTGCGCAGGTTGACCTTCCTTTTGCTATTGATTGGTATTGAAGTTGGATGAAGAAATGAAGATCTTTGTTGAGGAAATGTTGAGTGGAAGGATTCAAAACGTTTCATTCCTAAGGGGAAACTTATTGGCGCCTACCGGTTGCCTCCCGAGATTCACGTCTATGCTTTATGTGAGTTGTCAACAGCATATACTTATTCTTCTCATAGATTACATCGTTAACATGTCGGTATGTACCAATGACCAATTCAAAGCTAACTGTCTACTTCCTAGACCGAGAAGAAGAACCTATCTTTCTTGGTCGAATATCCAGAGATCACGACCATAGTCCTATCGTTCTTACCTAGATCAACTTTGGCCAAATGTATGGTAGTCAACGAACAGTTTTATCGTACCATCGCTCCTATGTTATATGGTAGTCTCACCTTTAAAGATAGAATCACCTCCGAGTCTTCCCAAAGAGGACCACTTTTAGGATGGGATTTACTTTCTCGACCTTCGTACGATCGAACCACCCGTAACAAGAAATCAAAGGCCGACAACACTAAACGAGAACTATTGAAATTGACAAAAACCCTTCAGCTCGAGAACATAACCTTTGCTTCCCTAAAATTCTCCCGTCAAATCGCAACGTTGTTTCCAAACGTTTCAACACTGTTGATCAATTGTCCTACTTTCAATACCTGGGATTACAGAAAAAACAATTCGTTTGAGGATTTCCAGAAACGTTTCAAGGAGTTTTTAGACAGTATGGTTCAACAATCACTTCAAAGATGTCTCGTTAGTTGCCATCCTTTACACAAGTGCTCTGATTATAAAACCGTAGAGGTTTTTCGATTAATTGAGACCAACTTTGATCAAATAGTAATCGAATTTTACATGGGACTGTTAGAGGACGACGAAGATTATCCTCTCGACAGAGACGAGATCTTTCAATTCATCGATAGGTTGTTTGGAAGCGGAAGTAACACCTGTAACTTGAAAATCCTTCTCGATCTTTGGGACTATCTTCCCACCAGCATCTCAAACCGCACCTCGTCACTTCGAAAAGATATTCTACCAAACCAACTTTTACTCGACTTTATCATTCATTTACTGGAGAAAACTGCTTCGTACCCATCAATCGAGATATATTTCGTCTATCTACCGAAAGTATCCAGACTACACATCACAAACAAAGACGACTTGGTTCTACCACCACGACCGCCTCGTAATTCTGGTCTTCCTTGTACTTTCGAAACAATCGCTACAGAACAGCTTCACGCAAGGTACTTCTGGCCGCAACTTCTCGAACATATCAAGCTCGAGGTTAAACAGGCGATGGACAAACTTGAGATCGAAAAACGACCAACTTACTCCATTCATTCGGTTTCAGAATATCTCAATCATTTCAAAACGTCAGAAACGTGTAGTTATAATGGGTATGCTGAGCGTTGGCATATGGATGTAGAAACTGTCGGTGATGAGGAAGAGCCTGAATGGCTTGACAGAGCTGAGTTTCAACCATGCACTTGCTGATGTGTCAATGGACGGTATTCGCGCTATTCCTCTTGCATGTGCGTGTGTATAAATTGGATGTCGTAGTGGATCACTTGTCTCATACTGTATCTTTCATATATACTGTATTATTACCGTGAAGAGTGTCGTCTGCGTTTTTTGAGAGCAAGCGAATTGGGGTGACCAGCCACATCATCCGTGTGTTATGAGATTTTTTCGGTGTCGGAAGCCTTTAACAAGTACTTTCAAATTTTACCATCTGAATTGGATCCAACGGTACTGTTCAATCCCGAATCACATTGTCATCGCAAGATGTCGGGAAGTACCCATACTGCCAGTCCACTGACTGCTTAGCAACGGAGCTTACCTGATAAATTATGTATGTTTTTAGGTTCAATCAATATAATCATCCCGTCCACAACCTTTCATTTATCCAGCATCGTTTCTAAAATCATCTCATTGCTCCAGATGGGCGGTTACGATTGTTCGATTTGGGAGTGATATTGTATCTACTTGTTTCGTCCGTACCTTAGCGACACGAAGCCAACAAGCGGAACTTCTCAAAGGGTTATTCCCGAACTCGAGATCTCTTCATTTGGATTATTCTATCTCCAATCTAGAGATTCCAGATACAAAAGCGTCGTCACCTCGCCCCAGCTGATGCTAATTCACAGTGGTGTAAATTCGACCTTGTCTAAAATTGCTGAAAACTGTGCCACATTTGAAACCACCGTACGCGGATGTTTCAGGAGTTGACTCAACCAACAAATAAACACCTCCTTTCACTTTCGATCTTCTAACTCTTCTTTTCTTCTTCACACTTCACATCTGGACATTGATAAAAATGTCTCAACTCACAGTGAGTTAGACATCTCCCTCCTTTATGTGAAAGGCTGACTTCTCGTCATCAAAGAACCAGCCAACTCCCCATCCTTCAAATCCTTTCAGCTATCCCGACATTGTCTCAAATATAGTTTCGTTCGTCTTCGACGGCTCCATAAAGAGTATCCACAATTTAATGTCGGTTAATGGTACATTCTACGACGCTGTCTCACCTTTCCTATACAGAGAAATAGCTCTATTCGATGTCCGACCTTCCCACCACGTATACGATCCTGGACGTGGTGACTGGGGGTACACTCCTCATAGACTTGCTTTGGGCGCTCTTGAAGGTTTCAATAAAAAGGCCCAGAAAACTAAAGCGGGTAATCTCAGGTTGAAGAAATTGGGTAAAACATCAAAGTTGGATCTTCTCAAGCTTACTCGTACTTTGAGAATCGACAGCTGTTTCTATCCACCTCCAGTACAGGTAGCAAGTGTCGTTGGTGGTTTATTTCCCAATGTTCAAACAATTGTCGTCAATGATCGAATATTTCTTAGATCCATCAACAAAAGCGGTGCTGTCATACCCGCTGAAGCTCGATGGCTAAGATTGACGGAATCTCTGAATCAGGGATTGATTTCAACCATGATCGTTACAAGTGTCGACTTTAGCCATATTCATTGGCGGCAAGAAATCTACGAGGGACTTAAAAAATTAGCTTCCTCCCTACAAACGGTGGTATACGAAGCTTCTCAAGCCTCAACTCGTCAGAACCGCTATGGTAAAGGGATGTTATTATGTGACGGATTGAAAGATTGTGATGTGTCTCTCATGATATTCCACCCAACGGATATGTTCATCCCATTATCGCCAACACGGGGTTCACGAAGACTGGATCAATCACAAGTAGTCAAAGACCAGCAACAATCTGTTGACGATTTATACGAGATACTCGTAAAAAATCCAGCTATCACCTTCGAAATTTATCTGCACAGAGCTCAACCAATGGTTCGATACCGAGACGAAGATTACGAGATCACAAATTGGGAAGCCCTTGGAATTGACGATGAACGAGTGGCTATGGAAACTTACAAAAAGATCCATTGGAATCGCTTCGTTAAGGCTGTGTATACAGGTTTGAAGGAGAGACAAAGATCAAACGGGGATGTACCTAATTATAAATTCAAACGTTGATCTGCACTCTATGATAACAATCCGACTTTACTCTCTGGTATTTTCGATGAGAGACCCGAGCGAGATATGGAATTTGGAGATGTTCAAGAATTAGCTGAGATTGATGATGAACCAGAATGGATGGGGCGGGTTATGGTTTACAGGGTAGGATGGTAGTGAACGATGGGACATGATGAACGAAAGGTGTACTGTAAATGTAGATATAGTGTACTATCAGTAGTGACGATTGACCAAAGATTTCAATGTATTTCGTTCCTTCTATACGACTACATCGTAACTTTGTGATGCTCCATTTAGTCGAATGTGGGTGAATTCATGCTTGAGAGTGGCACAGCTTAAAACGATATTTGTAGTCAGTCCAACGAGAGTCTTCCATGACAAGGAATGCTGCGTGCTTCAGATCATCGTATGGATGCCAGCTGTTCTAAAACATACATGCAAGTAGACGTAACTTACTTTCGTCAACTCTGGTTTATTGAGGGTAGAAACATGAACCTTTCACCTCTCAATCTTCCTTAAAAAGGTAGGAATAGATAAGGAATCCACTTTCCACCTTAGATCTTGAGTAAAGCTCTTTCCATCTATCTTTTTCATTTCGCTCATAATCTTATGTTCAGCTTTCAAGTCAATGTATATCTTTGACTGACTGTAAAATCTATTAAAGATCGATAGCTCGACACCCACTCGTTCCCCAGCTCAAGAATGGTCTCAAACACCGTTCCAGATCGATTGTCCCCATTCACGTACCCTCACATTGTTTCCAATATCGTTTCTTTCGTATACGATGGTAGAAAGAAGGATGTATGGAAGCTGATGATGTTAAATGGATTATTCTACGAAACAGTTGCTCCTTTATTATATCAAGATCTCACCATATTCGATTTCCCGTCCTACTTGGTAGAGCAGAAAGCTGGGAACCCTCTCGCGCTTGGTGCCCTGGAAGGTTATAACAGGGAAGCGAAAACAAAAAGGGGTAGATTGAGAAGACTAGGAGAGACGGAAAAATTGAAGTTACTTCGATTGACAGAAACTCTACGACTTCCACAAACTATCTATTTACCGCCCGTACAATTGGGGTGCATTCTCCACGTTATCTTTCCTAACGTAACAACACTTCATTTCAGCGCTTCCTCATCGATGTGCGCTTATAATAAGAACGGACATCCTTTCGAGACTAAAGATCGATGGTATCGAGTTATAGAATCCCTGTCTTACGGTGGTATCACGCATTTGGTTTTCCTTCATTTCCCTTTCGACGTCTACTCAGAACACGACTATAAAGTTTTCTCTCTTCTTGCTCCCAAACTAAAAAGTCTGGTTTATGAGATGTACGGAGACATCAGGGGTCGTTTAAGTTCACACTCAATCGATGTGATCCTTACAGTATTTAAATTACTCAAAGATTGTGATGTCTCTCTGATTATTGGCCACCGACCGACAACTTTTTTACCTTATATAATGGATCACCGTCCATCTTACATGGTTGAATCAACTGGTTTAAATGTCTCGGTAAAGGACATTTACAGGATACTGTCTAAGGCCTCACTCGATACTAAGTTCAGCATATTCTTACATAGATGGAACCTCAACTTTTTCAATGAATTCGAAATAGCAAACGCCAGTCAGTTAGGTATAACGGATGATTTGGAAACGCGTAGGGTCTTAACGACATATCATTGGACAAACTTCCTTCGTGATTTGCAAGATGGTGTAAAAAAACTATTGGATCAGTTGACTGAACAAGAGCTTCCAAGTTATAAATTCGAGGAATTGACTGTGTTGTACGACAAACATCCTCAGGAGTATGCAGAGATTTTTGGGGAGAGACCAGTAGCTGAAATAGTAGACCGTAGGGAGAATGGCGCAGTTAAACATCCAGATTGGGTTGATTTGGTGGAATGTAGAAATCGGTCATAAGGTCGGAGGGAGAATCTGGATCTTGACTGGATTGTAAGAAGTATTTATATCGTGTAATAGGTTGTATGGTGTCACAATATGGTAAAATGATTCATTTCGCATGCCTACAGTGCTCTATCTCTTTACGGTAAAGGAGTTGATTTCGCCACTCGTTGATGGAATCGTGTGTGCACGAGTACATAGGTACTTTTCCATCATTTATTTCACCAAACTAACATTACAATTTGGGCTTTCATTCACTTCCAAAAAGTTCATAAGAATGTCTGTGAGTGTTTTCAACATTGTTATTCTCTATCGTGCACTTTTAGTTGATATTAACACCTCTTCTTGAACATCAAGGCCGAAACACCCCCACGATCAATTTTCGACAACTCCGAAATCGTTTCCAATATCTGTTTCTTCCTCGAGAACTTTCATGGTAATTGGCAACGGCTTATGAGAGTCAACAAAACCTTTTACGAAGTAGCCGCTCCTTTCATTTACCGGGTAATCCCTGTGGATGACTATATATATGGAGGTCCTAGAGCTATTTTGGGTTACGAAAATAAAGCACAAGTCGCTCGAAGTGATCATTTTATCTCAGATACTAAGAAGAGTCTCTTACTCCTTACTCAAAGAATCCTACTATCGGAAAAAATTGAATCGTCAGCCATGGAAATCGCCAAACAAGCTGCAAGATTAATGAAGAACATCACCATAATTGAATGGGAGGTTTGGTCTTGCGTTTCAAAAGAAGCTTGGGCAGAATCTTTACGGTGCTGGTCGACATCATCCAACCCTCTAAGATTGGTTATATCTTTTGATCACTTCGATGAAGATCCCTTACCGCTCCTCTGTGGTGACGTACCTTCTGTTTTCAGAAACAACTTACAGTGTCTTACGATCTGGTTTCACCACCGCGAGTGGTACGACAATCCCTCCCTACCTCAACCAAGGGATCTATCCGAAATATCATTCCAATATCCTCTACAAATGATGTTACATCATACAGGTTTTATGGGATACGAAGATCGACAACTGCAAACCATCATTCAGACTATCAGTCGACTCCTTCGGAAGGCATCTACAGACCACGTTCACAAGATATACTTTTTGGAAACTTTCTGGAACGCTGCAATCAAATACTATCGAGAATTTCACCATTACTTCAGTGAATATATCAGCAAGTTCAAAGACTACAAACTGTTTTTGAAGATACTTTGGAAAGGTTACTGTCGTTGTATTCAACAGGGTATTGATACGGAAATCGAGAAACTCGATGAAAAGGAAAGACCAAAATATCAGTTCTGCTATACGAAAGATTTTATCGACGGTGGTACTAGAGATGATGTCCCTCATGACCAAATGGAGATTTATCATTCCATGATCGAGATTTGTTCCAAAGGTCTCGTCTGGTGTGGAGAAGATATTGAAGAGCCGGATTGGGTTGATAAGATTGACTCCAATTTTGGGTCTGAACCTGAGTCTGAGTAAGAGAGTGATATTTCTCAATATATGGATGAGTGGATAGCAACATATGGAAGATAATTATATACATATACTGTAGATATAGAAATAGTAGTGATGAATGACGATATGTATATACAGATAGATCTGCAAAGATCAATAATGTACCACGATGGGTATACACTTATGAACGATGAGTATCGAGAAACTAAATTGATATCGGGAAATGCAAATATCTACCGTGAACAGAAACACGTATAAGTAGTAACAAAACGAAGGATCGTAACTCATATTTGAACGAACGTTGAAGTGAGAATCAGATCTCATGCTTCCAAGTGAAATCCAATCTGAGTTTATGAGTGGCACCAGCAAATCAAGAGCAATAAATTTAAAAACGTTCGATTTAGTACGGCTTCTGTAGTAACTCTTGCCTACATAAGCACTGGCAGAACTTCTTGGAGTGCAAGAAACAGCTGAGATTCTCTTCTTAATGCACCTTTTTGGGACACTTCTGCTTGTAGTGTCACCACCTCGTATCCTGAAAATGCTCAAATACTTACCACTAAAATTCCGCCACTCCTGAAGTTTCAAATATCAACGAGTCATTCCATCAATTTATTTCATCTTTTGTTTCTTCTTCCAACTTCTCTCTCGAACTTCAGCATATCATTCAAGATACATATACATATATACAGTGTATGCTCTAGTCATGCCGGTGAGTATCTTGATAATCACACGAACATGTTGAATCAGCTGACAATTCCCAAGAACGAACCGTCACCACCCCGATCAATCTTCGATTACCCTGACATTATTTCGAACATCCTCTTCTTTGTCGATAAAAGTACAGCCGCAAAATGTATGCGAATCAATCAGCATTTCTACGACTCAGCTGCTCCTATCGTCTATCGTGTTGTTGACTTTCGTGGTTGTAGAATTTTGGGTGAAGGGGCTTTGTTCGGTTACGTCGATGAACCAAAACGAGAAACTCGAAGGACTTCGATGAAGATGGTTCCAAACTCTAAATCTCAACTGTTACTCCTTACTCAACATGTAAATCTACGTGATGGTACTCATCCATATGCGCTCTTAAAAGACAAACGTATCCGAAGACTCCTGTGCAACACTATCACGGTCGAGATAGAAGTTGGAGAGTGGCGTTTTCATCCGGATAATTCAACAGACATGTGGAAAAGGTGTTTGAAGTTGTGGTTAGGTCCATCCTCTCATGTTCGTCGATTGATCATTCGTTATCATCCCGATAACGCCAATCTCGCAACATTTCTCGACGGGTTGAGACCAATATTTCGAAAAGACTATCAATCAATAAGTTGTTGGTTGAATCTCGATGAGGGGCCTCCTCCCGATTGTTCACCTCACCTAATACAGTCATCAAAAAATCCCTTCCCAATTCGACTCGTCTTACATCGTCCACATTTGATTGATTGGCATTACCCAGCTTGCTTTAAATCAATGATCAGACCAGTAATCGACGTCTTGAAGAGCTTGCCCGACACCTGTGTTCACGAGATCTACTTTTTGGATACCTGTCTTATGGTTACGAATGATCTCTCAACAATCAGTATCTCGATTAGTAAAACAAGCATAATCGACGCGGCGGAGAAACTCCATTACCTTAATCTCTTTCTAAAGACACACTGGAAACGACAATGTCGTGCTTATCAACAGCGTTTAGTCGAGATGGCGAGTGAAGTGAAAGAAGAGGAAAGGCCGAATTTCAAATTTCTCTATGCGAGAGATTTCATTAGCGACCAATCGAATCGTAATGGTATCCCTCAAAATTTGATGACGTTCGATGACCTAGTTAGATGGTGCTCGCAAGATATGGTTTGGGATGGTGATAACTTTGAAGAGCCGAGTTGGATTGAAGATATCCAAATAGAAAAGGAACTGTCTGATGATGATGACTTTGATTTTATATGGACGTATTTAGAAGATGAATAACAAAGACGTAGATTAGGTTGTTCTTAGTCAAAAGAGATTTTCGATTCGTTTTAAATTTAGGAGCTGTTATGATGTGAATGTAAAATATGTACGAAATATTGTATGCAGAATATCGAGAAACATAATCATCACAGCGACATGTACTGGTGTATAATCGTCGAGAAATACTCGCAGAATTACCCACCAGTCAATACCAGCTGCATATGACTCAAAGGGTTGTTTGATCGGGATTCGTTCTGTAGAGTCCTTCTCACCTCGTTCAGTATCTATCCTTCAATCCAATGATGAACAATATAAATCCTTGACTATTCTCAATAGTGCAAAAATGTTGAAATCGTAATAAGATGAAATTTTGTGGCACTCAAGCGCTCCTGAAGTTTCAAAGTGCATTTCATTTCAGTCAACTTGATCTTTCAACTTCAACTTCTCACATCAACTTATAACGAACACAAGTTCACCAAATGCTCATACCGGTAAGAAAGTCGATACTCATCCTCCAGTGATGACTCATGCTGACAAGTTTACAGAACGATACCCCACCACCCCGTCGATCAATTTTCGATTACACTGATGTCATATCCAACATTCTCTGCTTTGTCGATCGAAATACAGTTATCAGGTCTATGAGAATCAATCAAAAGTTTTACGATGCTGCTGCACCGATGATCTATCGTGTTCTCAAAGTTCGCCAAAAGGAGTGGAAGGGGGAAGGGGCTCTATTAGGTTATGACCACAAAGAAGAAGGGATTCGTACAACCCCATCGGGAACGGTTTCAAACAAGAAGAACGATTTATTACTTTTTACTCGACGCGTTGTCTTTTATCAACGCGACACAGACGATAAACCAGATCTCGTCGCGAAACTTCGACAATCAATGGAAAACATTCATACAGTCGAGTTGAGGATTCGGTCTCCGTCGAATCTCAAACTCAAAAAGATATACGACTGGATAAGATGTTTGGATCTGTGGTCACAGTTTCCATCTACAGTCAATCATTGTGTAATTGACTACATGGCAGATAACATTGAACTTGTTAAATTTCTCGGTGATCTCATGTTGCGATCTAGTACAGCAAGTTGTTCACCAATCGTTTGGCTCCACCAAGATTGTTGGATAAATCGTTATTCTCCACGGATATGGTATTGGTTCAATGAAGACCCTCCTCCTCTGCGATCGCTAGACTTTCAAATTCGACTTGTTTTACACTGTTCAAGGGCAACTCTACTGGATCAACAAAGTGATCACCATACGTTCAAACATACTCTCGAGAACATCGTTCTCGCTCTGATACAAAGTTCAACTGAACACTGTCAGGTTCACCAGATCTACTTCCTAGACACTCACCTTGTTGAACTTTCAACGAAACACGCTTTATATTCGATCAAGCACAAGGAGGAGAAGAATGATGTTCCAAAGGATAAACTACTCGTCCTGCATATGAAGTTCAAGGTCATCTGGAAACGATGGTGTCTAGAACTCCAACGACTCATCAAACTCGAGATCGACAAAACCCCAGAAGAAATCAGACCAAAATTCGAGTTCCTCTACGCCAAGGATTTCATCAAAGATAAATCAAATCAACATGACATCCCTCACAGCCTTATGAGCTTCAGTGATCTAGTCAAATGGTGTTCTGAAGGAAAGGTTTGGGATGGTGATGATTTTGAAGAGCCTAGTTGGATCGATGATATCGTCCTTTGTAGGGAGGAAGAATTACCATGGAAATGAGTGATAAAAGGATTTCTACAAACAGTCAATGATTTCTGTACATGTAATGAGTCAGAGGTAGAAGAGACTATGCACAGTATGTATCAGTAATTGAATTTACCCATTCAGAAGCAATGGAATTTTTTGGAATCGTTTGAAGCTTTCTGCCACGAAGGTCATCTCCTGATGTTTCAATTAATGGATACAGATTACTGATCTCAACTTCCATTTTTCATTCCATCTTTTCATCTTCTCATTACTTACATTCTGAATCAACAGCAATCGAATGACCTGATCATGTCAGTAAGTAACCCAAATCAATCCAATCAACTGTCGATCATACTGACGCACAAAAACAAAAAAGAACCAAACACTCCCACCCTCTCGATCAATATTTGACTACCCCGATATAATCTCCAACATCCTCTTTTTCGTCGACAAAAGCACTGCAGCAAAATGTATGCGAATCAACCAAAAGATTTTCAATGTTGCTGCACCGATCGTCTACCGTGTCATTCCGTTTGGATTGGAGGAGTGGGAAGGGAAAGGGGCTCTATATGGTTATGACGATGAACATCGACGTGGAACCCGTCGAAATCCAACAGGAATCATTCCGCATTCGAAAATGAGTCTCTTACTTCTTACTCGACATATAGCTTTCAGTCAAGCTTATGATTCAAGCAAAAGAATCATGGGGTGCATGGGGAACATTCGAAATATCCGCTCCCTAATGAAAAACGTCCAAACGGTGGATCTAACGATTTCCATGTGGCAGTATGAAGTTGGCTTTTGGGAAAGATTGTTGGGATCGTGGTCAAACCCTTCGTTCGAGTTAGAGAGACTCGTCATCCAGCTTACTTCTCATAATTTTTATGATTTATCGACCATAGCAGAACTTGATCTATCCTTTCGATCGACCATCGTTTGGTGTAACCTTGCAGAAGATCTCACACGACTTCCTCGATCTCATCGTGCTTATCGGTTCAAGCAACTTGGGCTTGTTCTGTATCACAAAGAAATCATGGATATCTCTTTTAAAGAGAACTTCTACTCCGAGACTATCATTAGTCAGATCGTCTCTTTGCTTCAAAATTGTGCAGGTGGTTTCGTACACAAAATCTATCTATTGGATACCTACGTTCTAGAAAATCCCGATGATTTCGTTGCCTGGAATTCAAAAAATTATGATTTCGAGATCTGGAATTCAAAAGGTGAACATCGCGAATACCATCCATCTCTGAGGTTAGATAATCGCGATAGCGTCCGCTACATTTCGAAAGTCGTTTGGAAAAGATTCTGTCGTGATATTCAAACTCGTATCAACAACGCCATGAACCAGATAGAAGAAGAAGATCGCCCAAAATATCAGTTCTGTTATCTAAAGGATTTCATCAAAAATGAAAGTCAAGAGGTTATACCATTTGATATGAAGGATGATTTCGATAACCTGATAGGACGCTCAGATCAATGTTGGGATGGTGAAGATTTCGAGCAACCTGCTTTGATCAATGATGTCACGTTATCCCGTATCCGCCGTTTCTGATGTTGGTAGAAGTTATTTAGATGATGAAGTCGTAGACTGAACTATTAGGCGGGTGAGACCGATTACGAAGTATCAAAATCTATTAGATATATAGATATAAAGATTGTTCTTGATGTCGAAGCTCATTGAACGTCGCCCTTCAATGGTTGCTGTAAGTTATACGCCTTCTGTGTTCGTCTTTACGACAGCAAGCCTCAGGGGTGTGCCCGACAATAGAATAAATGGAAAACGCAGCAGAATGACTGAACGCAACAGTGGACTGCTATCCTATCAATCGAAAACGCCTCAAGAGAAACATATGATTTTGCCATAAAATACATCCCACTATGAAAACCCTACGAATCCCTGTCTAAACGGAAGCAAGGATTTCGGGCTCAACGAAATCTCCAGATTTAACGACCTTGGTGCCGGAAGCCTGAAATAGCGGTTAGTTGAATGATTAAAAGTTGAGCGTAAAAAGGTGACTTACATCAGTGGCCTCTCCGTGAGATTCGAGGAGTTTGGACAAGTCAAGTTTGGGTGCTTTGAGGATCTTGGCTTTTCTGACGTGAACGTTGTGGAGTGGGTAGATACCCTAGAAATATATATTAGTATGATGTTACTAATGACAGTGTAGCAGAACCTTGACTCACTCTTGAAGCTTTCTCGATTTCACGACCGATAGATTCTGGAACGAACTTGTTAACCAAAGATTTAAGGTCTGAACCTTCAGCTTCACGACGCATGATTTCGACCATCTTGCTTCTGATCTCACGAACTTGGGAAGATTGAGCGTAAGTTGTCTTCTTGACTTGGTTGAAGTTACGCTTGGTGAAACCGATAGCGAAAAGTCTGAGAATGTAACCGTCTGAAGTTTTGACATCGACGTGAGCTTCGATGAGGGTTTGCCATTTTTTGACGATGGAACGGAGTTTGTCGGTGGTGAAGTCCATACCGTAGAATGAGGTGAGACATGATTTACCCTGGGATTGGTGTTAGTTAGGATAAAAGATTTGTTGGAAATTCATGATACTCACGGAAACGTCCTCAACCTTTAGCTTGATCTTTCTGAAAGATTGCTCTTGGTCGTTTTGGAGATCAGCGAGGGAGAGTTCGATAACACGACCTTTAAGGGAGTCGTTGGCGTTTTCTGTTAGAATGGGGGAAATTAGATATAATCCATGCGGTATAGTTTTTGAGAGTGAGACTTACTCAAACCTTGAGATCTGTTGACGAGGGTCTTTCCGGCGTTTTTGTTCTCGAAGAAAGAAGGTGACTTGATGTCGTACCAGTCTAAGAGAGATGTTAGTTTGAGTTTACGAAAAGTTTTGATGATTGATCCAAAAGTCTTTCAGAGTATTCCGTCTAATCGATGGAAGGTGATGGTGATATATCTTCAACAGACACATCGAGTTTTGTTGAATCCCCAACCCAACAATCCTTTTATCCCATCATACGACCAAATCCAATTTCCATCGAATAATTCCCTCCAACGAAACCAAAAGACGTATAGATACATAAACAACGACTCACCTTTTCTTGAGAAAGGGTCGACGACCTTCTTCTTGATTCCCTTCTTGCCTTTACTAAGACGCTTGTTCTTTCCGATAGCCATTTTGAGTGAAGATGAAGAAAGAAAGAGAAGGATGTAACAAATTCAATTTACAATTTCATACACTCCAGACCACAGCGGTGGCAGTTTCGAATCCAGGACGGAGTTTAGCGGTAATATGGAAATGTTTCTTGTGGCTCTCACTAAATAGTGAGATTTGATTCCGTCTTACCAACCGCACGTGGCTTTATATAGCTACCTTATAGCTTTTGTATCGATGATCTCGTCGTCAAGCTAGTCATTAACGTCCAGATGAGCTCAGTCAATATCTAGAAGACGAGGATCTCCCTGCCTCTCATTGAAAAAGAGGGAAAGAAGCAGACTGCATGGAATTGGTTTGAGCTCGTGAAAACGAAAACTACTCCACGTCATTAATGTCACTCAGATGAGTGCAGATCATCGGGTCAAAAAGTCACAAAACATTGCTACTAACATGAACCGAACCGGTGGGACTCAAAAAGTTGGTCATCCTTTTGGGGGTTTTTAGCTTCTGGTGACTGTGCCCGTTGAGCTGATGTTGCTCGCCACCAACTAATATTGGTTGGGTTGTTACTTAAGTAACTTACGGTTTGCCACTTCAAGTATGTTTTATGCTTAAATCCAACATCTGTCCTCACAATTCTTAGCTTAATTCACTCAGTTTACGATTTACTTATCAATTAATCATCAGAAAATAAGTCGGATCCAATGATAGTTCTCGTCTTCTCATTTCACTAACTACTAGCTGGGATTAACGACTTGGTGCAGATCGCTCAAAGAAAAAAATCAAATCTCAAACGCGTCAAGATGAATAACGGTTTCCGCTTCTTCACTATCTCATTCTTCCACAATTCAACTAACTGACTATTGAAATGGGTAGTTATGGCTCAGTTTGTGTTCATCATTCTGTCCAATCCATGATCACTTAACATCACGATTCTAAAACAAAACGAAGAACCTCGCCTTGAATCGAACACACACACAAAAAGTGAGAACTTTGGTGTGCAATGCTTTATTTCTATCTTCCGATGGCTGTTCCCGATGGGCTGGGGTCGCCCGCCACCAGACGATTCTGCTGGAGCGTTGCTATATCTACCTTTCATCACATCAAGTAAGCATATGCTTCAATCCAAATTTCTTATGGACGAAGTTTGAAGTCACTTACTTAGTTTGAGATCTAATAATCATTCAATCAGAAAAGAATTCGAATCCAAAGACAGTTCTTGTCTTGTCGTGTATCGTAACTTAGGACTAGCTGGGATGACTGATTTGGTTCAGATCGCTCGAGCAGAAATCAAATTTCAAACGCGTCAAGACGAACAACAAACAGTTCCTCACCTTCTCCTTCCTCTATAACTCAACTAACTGACCATTGAACTGGATAGTTATAGCTCAATTTCGATTCATCATTCTTTACTACCCATGGTCGCTTAACGTCACTTACATTTCTAGGAACTTTTACCCCCACGTAACGTAGATCTTTTTCAATGTTTCAGGATACTGGGGTTCCCCTATTTCAACAAAAATTTACTCAAAAACCTTCAATTTTATTTAGGACTTTATTCGCCTTCAAGTCGAATAAATTCATCTAGATGAACGTTTGGTATCAAGATGTCAGACAAGAAAAGACGATCAATCTCCTCACCATCGATCAGGAAGATTAACATTACGAAGCGGTAGCAAAACATCTACACGAAAAAAAAACAATGATTGATGGTACCTACAATCCGTCCGGAAAGGAGTGATCAAGCCACGACTCAAAACACTTTACAGCTATCAGTAACATATAAAGGTAAATAAAGAAACGCGATGTTGAAACTTTTCTCTCATGTTCAAATAAATTCAAGTTTTTCGATTTATTGTATATACTTACTGTCTTCAAAATCTTGGGTTTGTCGGAGGTATACTCGGTTCCAAAATCACTTCACTTCACATCAAAACGTTTAACATACATCAACATCAACACGGAGTTCTATTCCTTTGCATCAAAAGATCCATCGCATCATTCACGACTAAAAATTTAATGAGAGAGATTTAGACGGTGCTAAGTGAGTTTAGGTTTTATTATTGGTCATGTTTAGATCTTGTTTCTCTTTCTACTCTTTTCTCGCCTTTCTTCTGTCATCGTCGTTTCTGTCTCTTTTCTTCTTGGTGAATGGTTACCACCTTTCTCAATCATCTTCTCACCAGTCGAGAGTGGATCAATCTGAAGCTCAGCTTGAAGATTGAACACAGATCTGCCTCCGCACCGCCTCGTGTTGATGTGACACTGAGGTGATGATGGTGACGATGATGGTGATGGTACCTCTCAATCTCAATCTCGAGCCGTCTACTTTTTTAAAACATCCTTTATAGTCGTGGTCTGTGTTTTTCCTCTTCCTTTGGGTGATATTTTGGGCGCGACGAGGGGGGCAAGAGAGAGGTTGTTAACCGACGTGAAGGAGGGGAACAGGAGGAAACTCAAAGCTAATTCAATTAACTCGAACTCCTACTCCTTACAAACACAAATCATCTCCAAGTGTTTAATAACTTTTCTTTTCTATTCAATTATTATTTCTATTTCTAATCCTATTTCTGATTTCATTATTGTCATCTAATTCACATCTCCACTCATCTGTTCATTCCATTCACTCGCTCACTCATTCACACCAAATATCTGTTTATTCTGTTATACTTCTTGAATATACACAAGCAAGCTGATATCCCTTCCCATCCTGTCGTTCTCTTTATAATAAATTCCCAATTTCACACTAACAACCAAACCTCCTTGCCACCCAGTAGTACACGATAAAGTATTTTCATAACTCTTACCCCATCCCATATAACATACTCTACACAGACATATACTCTTATAGCTCGAAAAAGCACACGGTGCTCAGGTATTGGCGAAGAAACTATATCAACGCTACACTGTTCATCCTTGTCAACTCTATCGTGGTACTTGTCTAAATCATTTCTTCCCTCATCTCTTACAACAACACAGAATCTTACCTTGTTTCGGAAACGGTCTAGGTGAAATTAAAAATAAAAGGATTATAACGAAAAATTAAAGTATATTCGATAAACAGAAAAATTAAAAGAAATTATTGTCACCATGGCATCACCTCATCATCATCTCCAATCACCAACCCACGATATCACGATTGGTATCAACGCTTTGGGCGTTGAGGATAATCATAACGATGACTCCCCCAATCAACTTCTTAATCCACATTACAACACTGCTTTAAGAGGTTACTCTCAATATCCAACTTCAACTGCTTACGATATGCATGGACAAGTTTTGATCTATCAACCAAGCAATGGTAACATCCATGAACCCAATTCACCTTATTCACCGGCTTACACTCAAGCTCCTTTGTCGTCATATTCTTTTACTGGTCAATTGCCTTCCGACATGTTATCTCCTGTTACGTCTACTGCTGGTCTTTACGATAATTATCCAGGTATGAACGAAGTTTATTTTCAACAGCAACAGGCTGCTGCTCTTGCTCAACAACAAAGTAGTCAAGGACATCATCATCAACATCAACAACATTCGCCACTTCAACATCATGGTTCACAAGATATCAAACACTCTCCAGAGATGCCTGGTTCTTTCCCTCAACGTCCTCAACAGGCTTTACCACCACGACAGATTCAACAGAACTATCAACAACATTTCCAACATGGTTCGACTCAACCGATGTATTTCGGGTTCAACGATCATAGGTCATTTTATCCTTCTCAAGGTCTAGGTTCAGCTCAGGGTCGTAAGCAAGTAAGTTCGTAGTTGAACGAGAGTGATGAAGAAACTGAATGATTTGATTGCAGGGACAAGGTAATGAGAATTCAACTAGATCAACTCAACTTCGTTCAGCTTATGGATCACCACAAAGTGCTTATTCAAGTTTACCCCAAACCCCAAATACCTTCGGTATCCAACAAAGATTCAATAACGGTGGCGGTCGAAACAGTTTCTCTGGTTCGAACAATAACGGTGGTTATTACAATTCTTCACAAAATTACAAATCTTATCGAAGAAATGAATCTGAAGTTTATTCTCCACAAAGTCCAACTTATTCTCAAGGTAAACCTGAGAGAAGTGAGTTATTGGAGGAATTCAGAATCGGTAGAATGGGTAACAAGTGGGAGTTGAAGGTAAGTAATCGATTCTTCTATATCGTTGGGAAATCATTCATTCTCATGATACGATCAGGACGTTTTCGGTCATATAGTAGAATTCTCAGGTGATCAACATGGTTCAAGATTCATTCAACAAAAATTAGAAACCTCTACCATCGAAGAGAGACAAAAAGTCTTTGACGAAATCATGCCAAACGCTTATCAAATCATGGTAGACGTTTTTGGTAATTACGTCGCACAGAAAATGTTTGAATTCGGTAACCAAAATCAAAAAGCTGAATTGGCTGAGAAGATGGTTGGACATGTTTTGGATTTGTCTAATCAAATGTATGGTTGTAGGGTGAGTCGTGGCGTGATTTTCCTTGGTTGACGAGTTTGTTGAAACCCCACTTTAGGTTGTTCAAAAAGCTTTTGATCATGTTTTGGTTGATCAAAGAGCTAAACTTGTTGCGGAGATTGAACCTCATGTTATCGAATGTGTTAAGAACAGTAACGCGAATCATGTTATCCAGGTGGGTTTTAGTTGTTCGAGGAGAAATCATGAACTGAAACCCAACTTTTAAAGCGCCTTTTCATCATCGGTCCCCCCGACTCTATCATTGAATCATTCAAAGGTCATGTCCACGAAGTTTCAAGTCATCCATACGGATGTCGAGTTTTACAAAAAGCTTTCGAATGTTTACCGACTGAAGCTAGTAAGCCGCTCATTCTTGAGATGCACAAGACTGCTTCGATCTTGATGGAAGATCAATTTGGTAGTGAGTTGATTGGTGTTTTCTAAGTTGAATTCATATTTATGTGAATCAGATTATGTCGTTCAAAGTGTCATCGTTACTGGAGACGAAGAAGATCGTGATAAGGTCATTGATAAAATCAAGAACAACATGTCAAGATGTAAGTCAAGTGTACTTCTGCCACCATCACAATGAAATACTGATTTAAGTCATGATCTCCCAGTGTGCCGACATAAATTCGCTTCAAACGTTTGTGAAAAAGCTCTCCAATATTCCAAACCAGAAATCCGAGACGTATTGATCAAAGAATTGATCGAATTGAAACCAGACGGTTCAAACGCAGTCGGTAACTTACTTCGAGACGCCTACGGAAATTTCCCTCTCCAAGTAAGTCACTGGTATTCACGTGTTTCGTTTCAGAACTTATAATGTTTAGATGTGTCTCCAAGTCGCTGATCCACCTTTACGTTCTAAACTCATTCAGATGGTTAACCAGGTTTTACCTGATATCAGACATACTCCCGTTGGCAAGAAATTGGAGATCAAGATTATTCAATACGAGAAAGAGGAATACGCTTTGAATGCTACAGCTGGGACTGGTGTTACCACACCCACACCTACACCCACTGTCACTGCCACTGCTACTGCGTCGGTTACACCCAATCGTTCAAACAATACATCGTTCAATACACCATTGTCAACAGCTAGTTCATTGGTTTTAGGTAATCTAGTCACTCCACCAACTGAACGTCCGGCTTCTTGTGATACTTATACAGCTACTCGTGTAAAGGGCAAAGAAAAGGAGAGAGAGGAGGATACGAACGAATGGAATGAGTATGGGAACGAATGAAAATAATCTTGGAGTATGGGTTCGTTCTTCACTTTACTTTTCGACTTTCTTTATTCAGATTGAAATCTTTTATTCATCTTTCTTACTGCAATTGTTTCATTTTCTTCTCTCTTCATCACCCATTTTGCTTAGTCGTGTTTTATTCTTTGTGAACGGGTGTTAGGAACAACAAGGTCATCTTCTTTCTCATCTTAAAAATAACTATTTTTATTTCTTCTCTTACTTTTCCTTCCTTTTTTTGATAGTTACGAAACACCAATGAATCCTAGTCTTAATAATTCTTCGATTGCTTCAAACAGTAATTGCAAAGTAACAGTGAACATTCATTCTCGTTCATCTAAAATATGTACATCCCCGTTCTAACGACCATCTCAATTCCCCTCCGTACTACTCTCCTTCAAACCAGCCTCCAACCCTTGTAAAGTCCTAACCAACCCACCTCCACTACCCCCCAAAACCCCAATCAAACCTCTAGAATGACTCTCCAACAACCCAACGACCTGGCTCCTCAAAACCTCCAATTCCGGTAACTCACTAATCCTCTCCAAACCCTCCACACTAAAATACTCCTCCCCTATGATCCCACCTATCAAATCTAATTTTGGTTGTTTAACTGAATTCGAAGCACCACCAGCGGTGACCTTAGTTTCCTCTTTCTGTAGACTTTTAAGTGTTTTGGTAAGTTCTTTGAGTATTTTTTTTAGGTAGGTTGGGGATAGGTTTTGATAGGTTATTAGGGCGGTTGAACCTTTGAGTTTGAGGTTGAGGTTGGTGGTACCAGGAAGAGCTGTTAGGATACCAGTTCTTGTTATCGTTAATAACGCTTTTTCAGTTTCGGTTTCAGTGGTGGGCGGTTTGATTTTAGAGATTTTAGTTCGAATGTTTAAAGTATCTTTGGTTGAGAGATTCGAATGATTGAAGATTAGGATTAGGTTTGATGTGGTTAAGAGATGGTTGTAGTAATTGTATAAGAATGTTTTTCTTTCGGTGTATATCCTTGGAGTTGGGGTTGGGGTGGGAAGGGTACTGGTGCTTGCATATCTGGAGGATAAGGATATGGGTTTAAGTGATCTGATGACCGGGCGTGACATTTTGATTTTGGCGGTTTCGTTTGATCGACACTGATAGTTTAGAGTGGTTTAATGGCGTTCGTTACAGATGAACCGTTTATGGGGATGGGGATGGACCGATTGGTTGTATACCACTTCTGAAGCTCTTTGAGCTGGATTGCGTAGATGTCGAAAATAAGTTGATTTATGGAGAAATTATGGACATGCTCGAGTTTTTTGAAATCTACTTTTCGAAGAAAATGAGAATGTCAGGTACACTCTGGGGAAAATATAGTTTGTGTTAGGCTCACAATGTTGGTGATCTACGGTTACGTGTTGCTCTATGTTGAAGTTGAATTCTGACATAGATTAACAATACATTTAAAAACAGGTAACAGATACAGCAAAATGGATATAGATAGACCAACAGCTTCAGCTTCCTCTTCTACCTCACCACTTTCATTTCTGGAGAATCAAGAAGTTTCAGCTCCAACTGAATTGAAACCATGGTGGACGAAGATTAGAACTGCTTATGAGAAGAAGTAAGTTGTCGGTGGTTTCATATACAAAGACGAAAACTTATACACTTAAGACTATGGCATAATCTCACTGTTACTTTGTCAGAATTCGTCTTCTTACCTGGAACTGGACCTTATCAAATTGAATTATTCGAAAAGTGAGCTAGAATTTCCCAATTTTCCTTCGAAACGTTAGCTCATTGATCAACTTAGATTCATTATCACCGTTGAATCAAAGATCAACGCTCTGAAATTAGTCGAGATTGCACGTAGAATCGGAAGAGAATACACTGGTACGTTCATATCCATCAATCCCTCTCATACCAACCATACTAACACCCAACCAGAACCCGACCTCACCCTTAAATTCCTCCAATCACTCCATTCACGTCTTCCAACACCCTACGCCATTGAACCAACAGAAGATAACCCCGGTACCCCAGCCCCCTCCCGCCCCATCCCAGAAGCAGTAGCCCTCTCCCTCTCCTCCATAGCCTACGCCCAACTCCTCCTAGGTGATCTCCCATCCTGTAAAAAAACTTTAGACGAATGTGAAACCCTGTTAAACTCTCAAGACAACCTTGAACCTATAGTCAACTCAGGCTTTTACGGTGTCGCAGGAGATTATTTCAAAGTTAAAGCGGATTATGGTCCTTATTATAAAAACGCTTTACTTTATTTGGCTTGTGTTGATGTAGAGAACGAATTGAGTTTGGAGGATAGGAAGAGTAGAGCTCATGATTTATGTATCGCTGCTTTGCTCGGTGAGAATATTTACAATTTCGGTGAATTGGTATGTGTCTTGGGTTTCTTCGCTGTATTTGGATTGTTCTCATCTTGTGACTGTACTGACCCTATTGATTAGCTCCAACATCCAATCCTACAAACTTTGGTTGGAACCGATCAAGAATGGATCAAAACCCTGATATCCTCATTCAACGGTGGTGAAATCGGTAAATTCGAATCGTTAGCCAATCACTTTTCTTCCGAGGTGAGTCAGACATCGATTTAATGTTTCTTCTTGACTGACAGACACACCTCTCCCAGCCTATCCTTGAATCATCGTTATCGTTCTTACGACAAAAAATCTGTTTGATGGCTTTGATACAAACTGCATTTTCAAGACCTAGGGATGGATCTTCTAGACTTATGAGTTTCCAATCTATCGCTGAATCGACAAAATTGCCTGTATACGAAGTAGAACATTTGATCATGAAAGCTTTATCGTGGGTCATCGTTTCTGGTTCGATTGTCTGTACGACAACTGACAGCCATCTAGTCTCGGTCTTATACGCGGTTCATTAGATCAAGTAGATTCAACGGTCGATATCACTTGGGTCCAACCTCGTGTTCTTGAAGGTAAACAATTAGAGACTCTTGCTCAACAGGTTGATCAATGGGTCGAAACTGTTAAACAAACTGGTGAAGGGGTTGAGAGTTTACATGTTGAAGCTAAAGCTAGTGTTTTGGCTTAGTGGCCATTGGAGGGGAGATTGGAAGTATGGAAAAGCGAAAATGAATTACAGGTTGAATTGATGCATATATGATGATGTTTGGATATCAACCTAAATATCGAACGAAGATCAACGAAATTGTTTAATCGTTGATTCTTTTTTATTTATACATTATTGAAATAAATTTCAGTCTTGGGAGACCAAGACCAACTACCGAGATCTCACTAATAACCCCTGCCTCTCCCTCTACCCCTAGCTCTATAAGGTCGATAACCACCTCCCCTAAATCCACCTCTCCCACGTCCTCTTCCTCGAGTGAAATTCATTCCTGGGACATTAGTCCTCTTCTGTTGGACCTGGTTTTGGGTGTGTTAGGCAAATTTCGTGGGAAGAACGACTAGGACATACCGTTATTAATCTACCTCTGAACATTGATTCGTTTAAGACTAGCGCGTTGGAAACTATATTTGGTTCGGCGAATTCGACGTATGCGTATCTAAATCACATTCAATCCTGTGATATGGGGTAGTGATTAGAGAACGGGCTTACCCCTTGGGATGACCAGTGAATTTATCACAGAGGATCGTTACTCGATTTATCGTTCCGCAAGCTTGGAAATGGGATTGAATCTCTTCGGGTGTAGCTCCGTAATCGACCTGTTTTTGGGTTTCAGAAACAGAACAAGGATAACTGAGGTGTTGACAAAGTGGTGGATTGGTTCAACTTACGTTACCGATGTAAACACTCCTGGCGTCAACTGCTGCTGGTGCATCTTCGTCTTCATCAGGATTCGTGGGTGGTGTCGATTCCCCTGCGATCTATTTTTTCTTTATTCAATATAGGATTAGGGTTGACATGACCTTGACATACGATATTCTTCTCAGCTTCCATCTCTGCTAATCTAGCTTGCATGAGTTGCAGTTCCTATTTGGTGGTATGGATCAGTGCAAATACACGGAAGATATAGGATTGTGTATTTACCTCATCTACGTTGACGTCTTCATCGTTTATCCTTGGTGATGATTCTCTTTGATCTGCCATGTTTGGTGGTGGTGTTGGAGGTGGTGTTCAGAGTGAGAGTGAGTTTCAACTTGAAAACAAATCAAGATGGTTCATGTGCCACTTTCGGAGTTTCAGCGGTGTTAGGCGTGTTGGTGGTGGTTATTGGGTGTTGGTATCATTGGAAGATGCATGAGACAAGTCAAGTGGAAGTGAAGTAGAGAGGCTAAGCAGGTGCGTGTCCAATAGCACTACAAAGATTTTAAGCAAAACGTATACATGTATTGCAAAATCAGAACACCATCATCACCTACTCCCCAATCATCGTCAAAACCTCCTCGACAGCCTCTCCATAAATCCTATCCCGCAAAACACTTCCCATAAGATAAGTCGGCAACTTATCCCAACCATGTTCCCTCTCAACACTGCCCCCACTAACGCTTACCCCCCTGCCCACCAATCTCCGTCTAAACCTTTCCCCTTCATCATAAACCAAATCCTGTTCACACGTATGTAAATAAATCCTTTTGGGGAGTGTATCAAGTAATTCCCCGTTTGCTAGTGAGGGTGAAATCAATGGATTGTTTCTATCGATGTTAGAAGGGAGATAGGATTTTAGGAAGAGGTTGTCAATGTATTTCGTGAAGCCGTTTATTAGTGGGTTTTTTGATTTTTGGATTTGGTTCTCGATGGAATAATCTAAACCTGGGTAGAAGGATATGATACCTTTCAACATTGGTAGATAACCAATTTCACCTGATTGGAATAATTGATTTATCTTGTAGATACTTGAATAACATAATCCGGCACCAGCACTCCAACCGCTGAGAACGAAATTATCTCTGTCCAAACCGAAACTCTCCGAATGGTCTTGTAAATACAAGATCGATTCGACAGAGTCATCAACAGCAACAGGATATCGATAATAAGGCGCCAATCTGTATTCAACACTGATAACCATGATTCCCTGGTCCGTTAAAAATCTAGCAAATCGAACGTCATCCTCAGCACTACCTAACGTATGTCCACCACCATGAAAATTTATCACTGTGGGATAGAGTTTGTTGGGGGTGTATGCTTTTGGATGGTAGAAGAGGAGTTTGAGACTTTTTGATCGGGTTGCGGTTGGCGGGATGGTAGCTTTTGAATCGAACTTGGTGGGGATGGGGGTCGAGGTGTTACGATCTTGTTTGGAGGTTCTTTGGGATATCCATCTGAGGAGTATTATTTGGATCCAGAGGAGTATTCTTGGGAGTATCGTTGTTATTGACATTTGAGATTGGGGATGGCGTATGGAGTTCGTTGGAATGAGTAGCGGAACGTGTGCACTGCAGTCTGCTCTTTATTTCAGACTGATTCTTCTTCGTGACTCTTCGTTAATCGTAACCTTTCTTTGTCATATATCATAAGATGAATTGCATCTGGTTCTTGAAGAAGACTTGAAGTGAATTAGACATTGATCGTCCTCATTGAAATAAGCAAGGACTAACGTATAGATATGCCAACTCAGTGAACTTGATGTAGTGAGCAAGCTTCACGAAGCTCTATTCTCTTGAACTAACCTCGATTGTATTCCATGTTCTGGTGGTGTAAGTGCGATATATCCTACAACAAGTGTATGTAGCTTTCAGTATTAGAATCTTTAAAGTGATCTATGTATCGTATAGCGATAAACTAACCAAGAATCCAAGGACTGAGCTAACTGGAATCGAAGAGCCAAAGCCAAGTGCCACGCTGAATTCACCGATTAACACCGCCCCTCAAGCTCCCGACTCCGCTGTCCTCTCTCTCTAACATAGGTATCTACGAGTGCTATATCGTTTAAATCTCTTAATCACAACTCAATCCGTTAGTATAATCTCATCAATCAACAGTCAACAACTCATCCTAACGACTAACCAACTCCATAGTATCCCAAAATGGCTTCTAGAAGTGCAGCTGCTCATGTCGTATGTCCCTCAAAAAGAGAACTATCTCCACAAAAACACAAGAAACTAACGATGGAAAATAGGATTGGACAAAGATCTACACTGGTCTAGGTCTTAACAAAGGTGAATAAGTCTCTCCATAGGATTACAGAAAAACAGCAAAAGAAAAGAAAGAGAAAACTAAAATCTAACACCCCACCTTACAGAAACCATTACCGAAATCCAAGCTTTCAGAGCTCGTCATTCAGCCGCTCAAAATCGTCAAGCAGCACTTAAAGCTTCAACCCCTAAAATCGATATCGAACATTACAAATCAATTTTGAAAGATCAATCGGCTGTTTCTAACGCTGAGAAAGTTTTGAAGGATTTCAAACCTGTCGATTATGATGTTAGTAAATGGAACGGTGTCGTTGAGGCTTTCGAGGGTAAAGCTGTGAGTACACTCTGGTTTTTTGGTTTTGGCCAGGTTGGGTTGTTTGATTGGAGTTATGAGCAAATATATAATCACGGGATGGGTGACAGAATATTTGGGAATGGAGAAAGATTGATGGACGGGGTTATGACTTTGTTCTTCTTCTTTGATCTCATCTCATCGCGAAAACCCCAAACCTTTCCATCACCCTTCATTCACACACTCAAGAATAACTTACTGATCCACTCAACAGGTCGCCGCCGCCAAAGAAACACTTTCAAAAATCACCGCAGAAGAGTCCTCACTCAAAGAAACACTTTCCAACATCCAAGAAGCCCGTCCATTCGAGGATCTCACCGTGAGTCGTCGTCCTCCTTCACTGTTGTCCACAGAATTTCAACTGACAAATATATTTAAATACTAGGTCGACGAAGTATCAGCTGCCAGACCTGAAATCAGAAAAGCCGTTGAGACTATGATCAAGAAAGGTAAATGGTCCGTACCAGGTTACAGAGTGAGTTTTCTGCGATTTTTTGGATGTTGGGATATCAAACTGACCACTCTTGCGTTTTCAGGAGAAATTCGGAGAATTCTCTCTCTTGTAGATATCATGAATATCTCTGGATATCGTCTAGACTTGGATTTGGAAATGAGAAAAAATGCATTACAATCAAAATCGATTCATTGGTGCTAACATCAATTAATACGTGCTCTGTACGTCTGGTGTATTCCGACAATGCTTTCATATGGGTTATATTGAGACTATTAGTTAAGAGACTATTAAGAAACTAAGAACTAAGAAATTAACTTCATCAAACCGACCATCCACTTTTATTGTATTTCCACCATCCATCCCCCTGCCCCTCTACCCTTTTAATTACCCTTAACCTGTCTCTTCTGCATCTTTCTCATCTCACGCTTCTTCTCCAACTCCTCAACCCTCTTCAACTCCTTCTCACTCATAGCAGATCTCTCAGCTCTCTTCTTAGCCGCCCTCTTCTCTTCAGCGGTCTCTTCAGGTGGAGCGTCCTCAGCCAAAACTTTTTTATAAGAACTTCCAAGATCTTTATCAACTTCTGCACGTGTTTTCACGAGTTTACGAGTGACCTGTTCTAAGATGTTAGCATCGGATTCTTCTTCATGAGTTTGCTTATGACGACATACCTCTGATTTAATGGCGTTGGGTTTTGAAAGTAGATCAGCGACGTTGAGAGCGACTTGTAACCATGCTTTGACGGCGGCTTCTTGAGCCGCGTTCTTGGGTTTGTAGACTGAAATCACGATTTCACGGGATTTGGATTTAGCTGGGAGTGGACCTTTGATTGGTCTACGTGCAGAGACGTCGGTGATCTATGATAGGTTGGATTAGTATTGACATTAGCGTTCAAAGTGGTGGGGGTTGACACTTACCAAGAATGACTTCAAGACACCGATAGAAGTTGGATCTTGGATTAAATCAGTCAAGCCGACATTTGGAGTTTTGAGGAGGACATCAGTTGAATCTGAATGTTCGGTGAACAAGACGTGGGTAATTGGGAGAGCTACGTTTTCGGATAAACGGGGGAAAGTCTGGGTAGCAAATATGGTTGAATCAGTTGACTGTGTTGAGGAATTCAGAAAAACTAACCAAATCCCATCGTTTACTCTTAGTCTCTCTCAAAGCACTTTTATCAACTACAGCCCAAACTCCAACACCTTCCCCTTGTAAACCTTCAGATCCACGTCCAAGGGTGAATTGAAAAACGATACCCTCGGAAGCATCGAATGTAGGTTCGATGATTGATTTACCGAATCTGATGATTAAACCTGCAATATCGTGTAATGGGACTAGGTTGATTGTAGTGTGTAAAGCTAGGAGGTTCCGACGACCTGTTGAGAAGATTAGATGGAGGGCTGAGGAGGATGAGAGGAGTGGTCGGGTTTGAGTGAATTGGGTGTTTAGGTAGGGAGTTAGTGATGATGCCCTGGAGGTCATTGGATTAGTAGTTGGTGGGATGAGAGATTGACTCCACTTACACTTTCTTGGCTCTACCTTGATTAACTGATTTGCCGATATAAAACAATAAAAGATATAAACCAAAGATACCTAGAGCTATACCTTCGAATTTAAAATAGGCAGGTCTGAAAGTGAAAGCTTTCCATCTTAACTCGTAACCAGAATATTCTCTTGGTGCTGGTGAAGCTGGTGGTGGTGTTATAGCGTTCAATGCTTGTAAGAGGACTGACATTGTTGGCTGGTAGTTGGTGGTTGTTCAATGGAATCTTAACGAATAACACCTCCCCCTCATCTCTCTACTCAATCCGGACGGGATGCCCGATAGGATTATCCCTGAAAGACGATTATGTGGCAGCTTGAAAAGTGGCAAAACCATTTCGCAACATTTCATTACAAATATCTACAAGTACTTGTACCTCTCCCCTCATCTACTTTGCACCATGCACCAAGCTTAGCAGACAACAAACAACCTCTTCTTACAAATCCACTTCCAACATAAACCTTCACAATACACCTCAGGATCAACGTATTGAAATATACAACTTATATCAACTCCATATCCTCATCACTACTATCATCAGTAGCATCAACCTCAGTCATACTCTCAAAATCACCACCGAAGACTTTACTTGGTCTATAAACCTCTTTCTTCTTCTTTGTCTTTCTACGGGTTTTAGAAATTTCTTCACCTTCCTCTCGGTGACCATAGTCTGAATCGAATGAACTGACTCTCCTATCCTTGGTGAACACTTTGGGTTCTTGTTGAGGTCGAAGTTGAGCTTGTCGTCTTGCCCGATCACTATCCCCTGGATGATAATCGGTATCTGAAGAATGATCATATTTCTCACTGAGACCATGATAGAGATCCTCCGGCGAGTCTTTCATCCAAACCTGTCGATTCTTTTCTGGTTTAGCTAATTCACCTCCCTTGACGACGATTTCTTCGCAGACATTATCGGGGAAACCCACGTCGTCTACCTCCACTGGAGCCTCTTGAGTCGACCCTGATATTTTTGACAAAATACTTGGAGGAAGATTGGAGAAATCATCTTGGCTCCATCCACGATCTTTGAAAGCTTCGAAGAATGCATCCTCGTCAGATAGAGTTGAGAGCCATGTTTCTAGTTTAGGTCTGATTGCCCTACCAACACGAGCTGTTTATCGATTTGAAATGTGGTTTTTATTCGGTCGTTAGAAAAACAAAAACGGTTTTTTGGTACAGCATGAGTTGGTAGAATGTACTTACGATATCCACGTGTATTCTTCCATCCATATGTCTCGAACCAACTTATGTATTTTTGGGTGTATTTATCACGACGACTTTCACGACGAAAACTCGCTTTCCATCTTTCATATGTAATTGATCTATCGTCCGTACCCATCGACATATCTTCCAGGTATAAACGGCCTTTTCCTTTGTTCTTCTGAGCTGAAGTAACCGGTAGATCCTCTTCGTCGGACATGTTGAATGTGTTTGTATCTATGTCTTCATACGGAATGATATCCCCCACGGATGGATGAGATTGTTGAACAGCTTTACCTTTACCCTTGTCGATTGTCGGTGATGGTTCGTCGGCTCTAACAAACAATGACTCTGAAGAATCTGAATCCATCGCTGTATCTACCTGTTCGACAGCTTGACCTTTCCCTTTATCAATGGTTGTAGTGGGTCGAGCTTCGGTTTCGGAATCGGTAATGAGGTTTATGACTTCACCTTGGAAGGAAGTGGTTTGGGCGGGAATATTCTGTGTGATATTATCATTATCATCATCGGATTCAACCTTCATTTCATCCTCATCATCAGAGATAACCACAGGATTATCAACACTCCCAAAAGCATCTCGAGTATTAAAGGAGCGTTCACTACTTCTGATATCCTCCTTCATCAACGTCTGAAGTTTAACGAAATCAACATCTTTAAGGAAATTCGTCTTCCCAGGTTCTTCGATTCTTTCTTTTCCATCGAGCCTTCTTTCAGTGGTTGCAGATAGATTATTGAATCTGCTAGAGTTCCAATTCAGACCTCGACAGAGTAGAACAAATGTTTTTTCTTGCTCGATACCGGATTGTGAGGCTTGGGTGATCAGTTCAGTGATCATTTTTTTACTTTTATCGAGTCGTGCTATGATTTTGTTTTTTGTTTTCAGTCGTCAGCGAATATAATCTTTTTGGATAGGGCGATATAGGACCCTAAAAGGGACTTACGTCTAGTCTGTCGGTTCCAATCATGCATGGACAACCAATGATCGAATAATCTTGAAACCTTGTCTTCTCTTGATTCTGACATGTTGATCAAACCAAATGTGTTTATTTATGCTATAAGTCACTGAAAAGTGTAAGTTCAGTCTGAAGTGATACTGAAAACAATACTGTGAGAGTAGAAGAGAAGACGAAGATACTGTAAGACTGAGCTTTTGAACACTTTTCCAAAATTGTCATCGCTAGCTGAAATTCAAACTCAGTTCCTTTATCTTCATGAGAAGGCGAGATGAATTTGGAAGATATATTCACTTTGTCCTTCAAAAGCATTTCGACAAATGAAAGAAGACTTCCAGAGCCTTCTATTGTGTTCGTACGTTTTTTATTGTCCAATTCACCGAAACTGTTTCAGCGTTTTACGTCAGGAAGCTTTTTTTGGGAAAGAAGTCAATGGGGGATTTTGGAGTGAGTCAGTACAGCATTGATTTTACTGTACGTAGCCACGATTTCACGGAGGAAACCCTGTTTGTGATGCTCTCACAAAGATCGACGTTTTATCCATTTCTCTGCTGAAGGAAAATCTCATCATGCATGAAAACGTATAAAGTGAACATCTGTACCATCTCCAAACCCACAAACTCATCATTTAAGCTTGCTATTCCTCTAAATAAGCGGTTCATTATCACTGGACTCATCCTCCATGAGTTTAGTTTTCTTCTTTGACTCCTTCCACTTTTTGGTGGATTTAACCATAAGTGACCCTTCTCCTACAAACCATGGATCTTCGATATCCATTGCGTCTTTGACTGAAACCTTTCGATTTTTTTCGCCATCGACCTCATCTTCTTCACCGTCTCCGCTCCATTCCTCATCATCTCTACTTTTGCTCTTGGTCCGGGATTCTTGATACTCGTCCGAAGAACTTGAAAATTCTTCGTCCTCTTCCTCCTCGTCGTCCTCTCCTCGACCATCTTCACCTTGATCACTACCCTCCTTTCCATCCACACTCTCCTTTCGATCCCGAATTTGAAGAAACTCAGCATAGATTTGATCCTCAACCAACTGACTCAACTCCAACTCCGACTCCGACTCTGGGTCCGGTTGAACAAGTGACCTCCCAGTCCCCCGATCAGGACGAGCATGAATCTGAGCCTCGATGATTTCGGGTTCATCACCTACCCCTATCTCTTTTGGGAAATTGGAAAAATTCTTAGCATGGAAGTTCAATAATCTGATCGCTTTCATGTTGTTCTCCCCGTTCGAAGAATTTACGTCTGAGAAGATGGTGTTTAGTTTATTTGCGAATTTGGACTCTACTGTCTCTGAAGTTACACTTTATTAGTGACTTATCCTCCAAGAATTGAAAATCGACTTACTTTCCGTCCCATCATATCCATATTCTTCTAGCAGAGTTTTGAATCTCTTTTGAACTGATTCGGTGGTCTTACCCAATAGAGTTACGTTGTGGGTCTTAAAGAAGTTTTCTTTAGACTTGCGAGCAGATGATGTCTTTGATGACTTTGACTTTGTAGAGGATTTCTGGGTGCCCATTTTAGGTGGTGTTATAGAAAAGAAATTCTGTTTGAGAGTCGAAAACCAAGGAGAATGTATTGTTGAAAGAAGATAAATTTTCCCCTTCGACCAAAAACTTTTAGAAGGCTAGCTTACAGTACAATGGACGATTTCTGGTTTCTTTTGGGTGTCTGAATCGCCTTCGAAATTCCCCCGATAGGTTTTACGGATAGTGGGTAAAACCAATTCGGAATGTCCATTGATTTTCGTGAGCTAGTTGCTGGACGTGGATAATTACTCGAAATACAAATTCTATTGTGAAAGACGTATGTAATAAGCAATGAATTCAAAAGCGAAAGTCTACACTCAACGTTCCAGTCGTCTACTACTACCTTCAGCTTTTGAGGTATGATTCTCCGCAGCTTCCTGTTGCAAGATTTTCTTCCAGATCTCACTAGTATCCATCTCCCATTCATCAGTCTGTTCCGTCCCCTCCGCACCAAGAACAATACCATCTATGAGTTCGGGCTCTCTTATTTCCCAACCTAGAATAGGTCTTTCAAACCATTGGTTTTCCATACTCGCGTTTAAATTTGATAATGGCCGGAGACTTGGCAGTGTTCCGTAAAAGTCTTCTAACATGATATCATCATCATCTTCGTCATCGTCGTCACCATCATCACGTCCCAGCTCTTTTGCTCTTTCTTTGATCATCTGACTTAATCCAGAAGGTAACTTGGTGAAATAGTATTTTGGAAAGATATCGTGTTCCCAGGCTGCAACAAAGGCTTCATCGTCTGTTTTACTTGTTGCAAGGATATCCTCCATAATGGATACATGTGGGATTTCACTCAGAGTCACTGGATACGATTAGTGACTGTAATTATAATATAAAAGAAAAGTCTAATCACCATCTGTGCCGTTTGGGCCATCATATCCATATTCTTCACACCAAGATTCAAGCTTCTTTGAAACCACCTCAGAAGCACCGGTGATGATCAACTTGGGATTATTTCTCTTTTCGCGTTTCATACCCAGTGATTGACTGTCGAAAAGCCAAATCTGATCCCCATCAACGGATCTAGAACGTTTTCGTCCACGCGGCTCATAAGTCTTTTCCCCCTCGCATGGAACACTTTCAGAAGTTGGCTCGTCGGCATCTGGCAAGAAATCGTGTTCTGTATAAGCAATTCCTTTGCCTTTGTTTTTGGCTTTCACTGTCTCTTCGGAATCTCCAGACATGCTGCTATTTCAAAGAAGGATATTGTCAAGAAGTACAAATTGAGAGCTTGGTGGTTTATTGGAGGTCTGTGGGCTTCTCTGTCTAGCACCGATTGCGAAGGCAGATTTTGTGGCTTCTCGGAAGACCACGTTTGGCCGACAATCCTTCATCTGCGACGCTCCTAGTACAGAATCTGCATGACGGTCTTAGATTGATAACAAAACTTGATGGCACAGTAAAGGTTATGACTAGGTACAAGCAGCCCAAGAGTTGAGTGGTGATATATGCATATATCAATACTGTACATACTTGTACTGATATGTAAGAAACAGAGAAAAGAAGACAAGGGAGCGCCTTACTAGGTGGGGCTCGGGGTCAAATCATCCAACTCCGTTTCTGCAGGAAACTCTTTAAAATCCCCCCTATCCAATAAACCTCTCTCGAAAATTTCATTCAAAGACTCGATCGTACCAAAAAGGTCCTTATTTTCTGTGACACTTAACAAGTTCTTGGTCTCCTGCGTGGAGAGGTAACCTTCAGGGAGTCAGATGAGGTGTTGGCTTAGTTGTAATGATTTCACTTACGACTTTCACCCTCGAATCCATAGTACCAGCATGCAGTGCTCAGCAGAGCTTCCATGTCGTCTAAAGCTTTCTGATTAGTTTCATCGGTTTCATAATATACCGTTTCGCGGTTGACGATGATGGTGTTGGAGGGGCAATAGGTTTCTGCGTCCATGTTCAACAGGTGTCGTGGTTTTTCAAAAGTCTGTGAACATGAGAATGTGACTGGATACGAAATGCCAAATGGATAATCTTCCAAAGTGATCTCTTCCAAACTTCTTTCTGTTCCGTACGAAGACTTGAGGTCAAGGTCCGAGTTTTTGAAGCCCAGAAGGACTGTAGCTATTCTGATGCCTCGTTCACTTTTTGCCACCAAACCATTATTTTTACAGTATTTTTTCGGTTTTATCCGAGGAGTATGGAGGAGGAGTTGGTACATGAGTATAACAACGAATTATTAGAATTGGGATTGGATTGACAACACAAAGAACTCTGAGTACAACAACATCATCAAGTCATGCCTCCAAAGAGAGGTCAGACGAAGAAAATAGAGCAAGATGTCCCCACGATATCCTCAAGTTCAGCTCAATCTATACCCAACGTTCAAGATGTATCCACTCAAATTCAATCATGTACAACTACTTGGGAAGCAGGTGGTCAAGACAAAGTGTTAGTTCAACGGCAAACCCTCCTCTCACCTACTTACCTTCATCTACAGGATCAATCTGATCAAATCTAATATCAACCTCAAATCCAATTCTTCTTTCTCGTCTATTCCACTTTCTGCTATCCTTTTGTCGTTGTTGTCATCAAGCTTGGAAGCAGCTCAAATCGCTCAATCAATTAGCACCACGATCGATGGAATCTCTGAAGATGAGAAAGAGGAGTCATCGCAAATCTTAGGTGAAGCTTTGGTCGATGTTGTAGAGATTATGGATGAGGATGTGGAGGATTGTGATGACCTGTTGAAAGCTGAGAAAGAGGGGATGGAAATTGATGCTACTCCTAAAACATTGGGTCTCGACGTGCTAAAGATCCTACTTGTGAGTCAAATATAAAGCCTGAGTTGACATTTAGGAAACCAAACACCTTCCATCGTATATTCCGAATCTTCTGCTGAATCCTCAACTTCTCCTGAAACTTGGCCTCCACCCCACACCTCATAATCCTGCCATCCTCCAACGAGCTTACGTGAAACGAAACACGACGTTATTCTTTCGTCAAAGTAAATACAACCTGCTCAGAGAGTCATCTGAAGGATTCTCCCGATTGATAGTACTTCTCACTGGACCCGATGCTCTTACAGACGAGGACGATGCGATTGAAGCGATTCGAGAACGGGCGGAAAGAGTATGGTCAAGAGTCATGGGATTGATCGGATACTTCAACCTCTCACCACCTCGAGTTCTTGATGTAATCTTAGAGATTGCCAGTTGTCATGTTGTACTCCATTGGGAATTCTTTTTGGAGTTACTGAAATGTTCACCTTGGGGTTCATCGGCGGTTGCGGCGGATGTTGCTGACAAGGGAAAAGGTAAAGCAGCTACCAGTTGGCCAGGAGACAGAGAAAGTATAGCGGAAGTAGCGAACGAAGAGAGAGATCGGGTACTTAGTCAAGTTCTTGGGTTCAAGTTTGGCTTCTATCAGGTATGTCCAATGTTCAAGATTGAAGACTGACTTTGTAGCGACCTGAGGGTGGTGAGACTCCAATGGGACTCATTTACATTGCAGCCCTCCTGGTCAAACATAGCTTTATCAATCTTTTCGACTTACTCCCCTTTGTACGTCGATCATTCGTGACTATCAACACACACTAACACTCGACATCAGCTTTCACCTGATGATACAGAAATGGCAAATATCCATAAAAGATATATTCAATCGGTCTCCTCACGTTCAGGTCCTTCGAACGCTTTAGCCAATTCGGTCTTGATGGATGATAGCGATGACCCGACTTCGACCGCGACAAAAGCCTCTGAATCAACTGGACCACCACCTGCTCCACCTCCACAACAGCGTGTTCTACTATTACAAGCTTTCCTAGCAATTGGACATTTACCAGCGGCGATGTATTTCCTGGCGAAATTTCCTTGGCTCGCTCAAAGTCATCCTCCAGTCGCTGATTTACTCTTACGTCTAGTAGAACCTGCTGTGGAGAACGTTTATCGGGCAGGACTGGAGGAAAATTTCGAACCTCAAGTCACCACCGGCACATTCCCTCCCTCTCAAATCGCTAAAACTTTACTAGCTCCTGAACCACCCGCGACATCATTGAAAACGTTTCAGTTCTTTTATCCTCACTGGTCAGATTCTCTGGAAATTTGGGATTCACCTGAAGATCTTATTGAAAAAGGGATGAAGTGGTTGTCACTTGTTAGAGGACTTGGAGGTAGGAATGTAATGTTGATGATCAAGATTTGTCGAATAGGGGAAAGGTATTTCGCTGAATTGAGGCGGGAAAAGGAGGTTCGTTTGGGATTCAAACATGGTACTGTCGTTAGAGACGAAGTCCGTCAAGTAGAGGTAAGTTCCTAGATATTCTTTTTCTAACTTCTAGCCTACACCGGACGAAATGGGACCGTGGCTGAATGTCATTCGACTGTCGCTATTACCAGCTTTGTCGGTGTCAAATGTTACCGCTGCTTTCGACATTGAAATGTGGTCACTTCTTAAACATCTACCCTACACCGTTCGATATTGTCTTTATGGAGAATGGCGAGATAGCACTTGTAATTTCAAACATAGGAACAGTGATCCAGCAGCGTCGAGTGCTGCAGCTGAATGTACCAGGGATATCAAAAAGGCTTTGTCAAGAGTTACGGCTGCTTCAACAGCCAATATTCCCGGATCCGCTCCATCGACAGATCGTGGACCCGCTAGAGCTTTGGCGAAACTCAGCCACAGTAATCCTTGTGCTTTGTGGACGACTGCTGTAACCCAGGTCAAGGCTTATACAAATATCGGCCAATTCATTATCGAAGCTGGGAGATATATGACTCAATTGTCAATGGACGTCGCAACTTTCACGTTGGTCGATACCTTGGCAGATGATGTGATATCACGATTGAACTCGACTGGAACAGGTGTCGCCATGTGGTTAGAGAGTAAGTATTTCTCCCAACTCCGCTGACAGATTAGGTTTGTCCACCTTCGTCGGTGATTTCAACAGGCGTTACGCACACATGGATTTGGAGCCCGTTCTTCAATTTATCATCAACCGATTGATGAGGGGTCAATCGGCAGATCTCACTATTCTAGGAAGTTTGATCTCCGTAATGTCAGGTGCAGTCCCTGTGTTAAATTTCGCTGTTTCGGCAGATCAAATTCAAGCCTACGCAGCTGGTAGAGAAATGATACGTGAGGCGTTCTACTCTACACAAATCGCTCTGGCTCGTCCAATGGAAGGTCCTCCCGGTGAGAAACCGAAAGAAGCGCCAATGGACAGAACGAAGAGTATCAAGAAATCTCTCCCGAGGTTGATGAACGCACTCAGAGATACGAAATTGGCTATACCTATTTGGATAGGTTTGGCACAAACTCGTCAAGGCGCTACAGATCGGATGGGTTCTGCTCCGCTAAAGGCAATGGAACTGGTGCAAGATTCGGTAAGTAACTCAATGTTACGAAGCTAACAACGACAGTGTCACGACGTTTTCATTCAATATGGAGACCTTTTGACTGAGCAACTATCATCGACCGAGCATATCAACCTCACTCCAGATCTTTCTTCCCTGGTAACCGATTTTGGGTTGGAATATGCCATGGCATTCCAAATCCTTCGACCAAGACTTAACGCTGAATTGGATAAATCACGTTCTGCAGAGAAAGCTTTGGTTCAAAAACGCCTTCAAGCCGAGAAAGAAGCTCTCAACCTTCGTCTCAATTCTCCCACCAAGGAGAATATCTCATTACCCTCGCCAAAAAGTGTGGCTGAGGACGCTGATGAAATGTCGGTCGATGGTGATGGGGAGGAGGTGGTCGCAGATCAAGCATCCTTGGTACCTGCACCCAAGGTGAGATGTTTGTGGATCATTGAGCTAATTTGCAGTTACGTTCAAAAGTCTGGTGGCCATCGGCGTTGACAACAACCATGCAGCAAGCCCGCACCTTACTTCCACAAGACGCAAACGACGTCATGAGGTGAGTTGAATGTTTTCGACTTGTCCTGATTCAACAGTGCCGCCTTTTTCGTCATCTTCTGGCATCTTCAAATGTCTGATATTGCTTTTTCTTCCGATTCATATCAAAAAGCAATTGATAGGATCAGTAGAATGGAAACCGAAGTTGCTGGATGGAGAGGTACCAATGCCGCTGAACAAAGAGCTGAGAGAGCTAGACTCAGAGCTCGTGCGGATCAATTGAGAAAGGAAAGAGACACTCAGCAAGCGCTGGTGAATGGTCCCAACAAACGACGTCTTCGAAACGAAAGTCCTAAATGGTTTGGAAAACGTGAGTGTTTTAACGTGCTGAGCTAATAATTAGCTATTGTGGAGAATACACTTCAACGAACGCTCAGCATTCAACTACATCAATATTGCTTCTATCCTCGGGCTATCCTTACACCATCCGATGCAGTTTTCGTTGCCAAGTTCATACGCACAGTCCATGACTTGGGTACAGTGGGCTTTTCATCTATATTTGCGTACAACAACGTGAGTTCTTTTTTGTGACTGGAGCTGACTTCAGTTTTTCAACGACCAATTGGCGGCATGTATCTTTTCTTGCACCGAAAGCGAGGCTAGGAATTTAGGACGATGTCTCGCTGGTATCATGGCTGATCTTGATGCCTGGCACTTGGACGAGACCTTGTACAACAAAGAAGCTCTCGGTCTTCCTGATAAACCTCTCCCTGGTATGCTCTTCCGTGCAAAACCCAAGGATGCTATGAAACCAATGTCTTGGTTGAATTTCAGAAATTTCTATGCCAAATGTCATAACAATCTCAGCAAGGTAGGTTATGGTTCTATACGTGACTGACACTTAGGCTTTGGTTTCTTGTTGGAAAGAATCCGACTTCATGCATACGAAAAACGCGGTCACTGTTGCGCTTCAAGTTATCAAGTATTTCCCGGTACTAGAAACCAACGGTCAAGCTGTACAAGAGGCAGTTCAAGATCTCGTAAAATCTGACAATCGAAATATTACGGCAGACGTTCAAGCACTCTGTAACTCGTATCTTCTTCATCTGAAGAAACGTCAAACAACTCGACCATTCGTCGTTCCATCCGCTTTCCATTCAGCTGGAGCTCCCCGAAGAGTACCTCCAGTCTCGGCGGTTCTTTCAGAGGTCAAGGTTCCAAACGGAGAATCTACACCACAGACACCGGCAGCTGCATCGCCTGCGGTTTTAGCTACTCGATTACCTGCTGTACAAAGTGCTGATAGCCTCGCTTTGAGGCAGAAGCTGGAAGAAGCTAGACCTCGTGCTGTTTCTGTGAAGGATGAAAAGTGAGTTTCCGAAGTGGTACTTTGACTAATTTCAGAACACCTGCCTCGCCTGCCCCAGCTGTTGGCACGCCTGCACCCGCATCCCCAATTCCTATGATCACAACCACGACTACGACTATTGAACCTCCAGCCGGACCTCGGTCGTCAAGAGCAGCGGCAGCAGCACCTCCACCTAACGCTCCATCCGGTCCAGCTCATCGTACATCAGAAATTGCTCCCCCAACGGGTCCATCCAAAGCTACCACTCGACAGAGTCTACCTGATAAGCCCAGTGGCATGAGAAGTGATTCTATGGGACCTCCTCGAACTGATCTCAGTGTCGATGAAGCCCGTGCTGCTTCGCGAGCTAGGAAATTCGGGTCATTGGTCGCTCAACCCATCGCTCCGTCCTCCCCAGTCGCTACACCAGCTGTTGAACCCAAACCCAGTGCAGCTGTCACGCCCAATTCTCGTCGAACTTCACCGACTCGACCAAGCAGTGGAACAACTCGTCGTAGTGGTAGTGTAGAATCAAGGGCTAGCGAGAGGTCTCGTCGGGAGCGTCGGGAGCGAGACGACAAGGCCAAGGAGAACGGTTCGTCGAAAGATCGCAGTGATTCCAAGAAACCAGAGGAGAAGACACCAGACGACAGAAGAACTGCCCCTTCAGATCGACGTGTACGTGAACCCAGAAGATCTGAGGTTCGTGAAAGGGAAGAAAGGAAACCTAGAGAAAAAGAGAGATCTTCTAGAGATGAGGATGGACATAAACGAAAGAGAGATGAGAAGAGGAGAGACGATGAGGTGAGTTATGTTATCTCGTTCTAACTGACGTCAGCCTCGTGATGAACGAGATGCCGCTAGACGTGATGAGAGGGATGATAGGGAGAGACACGATCGAAGAGATAGAAGAGATGATAGGGATCATCGTCGTGATGAACCTGGTCATAGAGATGATAGGAGGGATGATAGGGATAGACATCGTAGACCGGAGCGTGATGCTCGGGACGTTCGTGATACCAGAGACCCCAGGGATAGGGACTCTCGTGATACCAGACGTCGATCTCCCGAGAGATCTCGTGGTGACCGAAACGACCTTTTCAACGGTGACCGAACTCCACCTGGACGTGATTCTACACCTAAAGAAGTTTCGAATTCAAGAGAAAAGAATGGAAACGGAAATGGAAACGGGAATGGTGATAGGATAATTGAACCTCCTCATGGTCACAGATCTGACGTGAGTTTTGATATTTTCCCCTCAAGCTGACTTAGTAGCGTAACGAGCCACCCCGACGTGTTGATCGTCAACTTCAAGCTCAACCTTCACTTGAGAATCGAACAACCTATGCTCTTCCCCCCAGACCTGGAGTGACTGTTGTTTCAGCTTCAGGTGGACCAACTGGAAATTTGGTTTCTAGGATGGGCCCAGCTAATCCATCTGGATCACCTCGATCCACTCCACAACGAGAGATCACTGCTACACCCATATCTACTGTCTCAGCAGATGAGGAGGGACGTGAAAGAAAACGTCCACTTGAAGGTATGTCATGGAGCTGAAGTTGAACTTGACCTGGGACTGATTGATATTTCTTCCAGCTGAAACTGGTACATCTTCACGAGAGCAATCTCCGGGTGTTGGCAAAAGAGTTAAATTGGATCGATCAAAGGCGAAGGCTAGTGATAGATCGGCCGGGAGGTTGTTGGCTGGTGCAATGAAAGCTGCTGCTCCTAAGGAGTAGGTAGTTCATATTTTAAATTGTATTCATCATTATCATTATATGCATGGCATTGTTCTGGTATCTACAAATTGTGTTTGATCTGGGGGGGTACAACGGGGGTGTAAAACTAAAGTGACAATTTTCGTTAGCTTGATTCTATCAATTTATTTGATTGGAGAATGAAGATTAAGAGAGTATTTTTGGTTGAAGTGAGCCCTCAGCTGGCCGTTCTTAATGTACGTAATTATTTCATACTCGAATGTCGGTTTTAGCATGGAAATGTAAATCATCTTTGGGCGTGGAGTGTGAAGTGTGGGGGTGGTACATGAAGGAGGGAAGAAGACTTACCTAATAAATTTACTTAGAATTATTGATGAAATCTAATAGTAATCTGAACATAATGTCAGTTCTATTCCAATACCTTGAGAGAGTTGTATAGTAGAGATGAAGGCTCAGTACGCATCAATTGGCTGTAGTGCTAATGGTCGAGTCATCAATGCGTCCCCCGCGCACGGGATAGAGGCAAGTTATGACTGGGGCGACATGTGGTCCTCATAGCCTTTGGTCGGATGGAGGGGAGGAGGACTTACCTATGATGAATGGACCAAGAGCGTCCTGTATCTTCATCGAATAATAACAAGACGCTCTTAGATGGATGTTGTTGTTAAGAAGGAAAGAAAAAAGATTCGATAAAATGTAACTGGATTGAATGATTCAATCAATGACACGTCATTCTTAGTTCGCACCATACGTAGCTCGTACTAATAAGAAAGGTGCATGAGATACAATATATAACTTATGTAAATACTACCATTACCATACCTATACCACTCCCATGATACCATGTTCATCTTGTATCACGCTCATCTGACTTCTGAAACCATCTATGCAGGTGCAATCAATCCAGCTTCCATCATCTCCTCGGGTGTCCTATGAGAGACGGATCAGCGGCTTGTACAGTACCAAAAACAATAACCTACATTGTTGAAGACTCTATCATGATTCCTACACCAATCTTTGAAGCGTTTTTAACGTGATCGATCTCACCACCAACCAAGAATGCGAAAGCGGGTGTGAATCTTTGTTCCAGTAGCATACCGACTTTACCGTTACTATCCAATTGACCTCTGAACGTTGCCATTCTGAATTCATATTTAGCACCAACGGTAGCTATAGCTTCACGTTTAGCTGGACCCATCATTGAAGCTGGTTGAATGATAGTTTGTAAATCAAGTGCGACGTCGACTTTATCACTTAATTTTTGATAATAGGTAGCTTGAACGTTTCCTGTGGGTTGTAATTGAGCTGTTGCGATCCATGATGGTGAAGGTGTTGGAATTGGTCCAGCTGGTCCAGGAGCTAATGCTGCAGCTGCAACTGCTGAATTATCAGGTAGAGATGTGAGTTTAGCTAGCCATGATGTTGAAGTTTCGAGGATGTTGGGTTGAGGATGTTGAATGATAGTTTCGAAACCTAACGATAATCTTGGTGAGAAGGAATGAAGAAGTGAAACCATGTGGATACCTGTTAAATCGGTTGGTGAAGGGTTGATCGATTTTAGGTTGAGTGAATAATGAGGTCCAAGATGGTCGTGTTCAAGTTGAAGCATTGAATGACCGGCGGTTTGGGATAATTGACCTTGGATCTTTGTTATGTCGTTACCTGACCAAGATTGATTGGCACGCATGGTTACAGTACCAGATCCATCGATACCACCTTGTAAGAAGGTCTAATTGATTTAGTTAACTTTGGAATCCAAAACACAGCTATGCAACTTACCTTGGCATTAGCGAAAATAGCACCGAAGTTATAACTAGCAGGTTTGGTTGCTGAGGCGAGAGCGAACGAATGAGAAATTTGGAAAGCTGGGGACATGGAGACAGCTTTAGTAAGATCTGCACGAGCTCCATCGAAAAGATAATTCGTGAGGTGGGTTTCTGTTTAAGGAATCAGTTAAGCGACCTCTAACACCAACGAAGCTTGACTAACGATTAATTTCTTTAGTCAAATTCTCAGCTGTTCCAGGTTGTATCAAACCGTATTGTTCTTTCCATCCGTGAAATTTCGAATAGGTGCTTGTCACTGGTCCAGTGACTGGATGGAAGATTGAGGCGATGGCATCGAGATATGGTGAGACGGCTGGAGGTGTTGGAATTTCGGCTGATGACATGATGGCGAGATAGTGATTTCAAGTGATGCAATGAGAATTTTGAATAATTTGAACTTTGTGGAACTACTGATCTCGGTCCTTGGTCTCTACCCAACTTTTGACAAGATGTAAGGAGATGGAATATGATATGTAGAGAATAGAATGTTGAAATATCATCATAGAAACTGAATTTTAATCTTTTACTTACCAGGTGGAAATCGGAATTAACTTGAGTGTGGCACTCGACATATCACCTGTACAACTTGGAACCAAGACATTCAGCATCAACAATAACAACATCCAATGTATTCTTCATAATGTCAACATCAACCCCAACATTCACTCCAGAATCCCTAGCTCTCTCCGCTTCGATATTTACCTCCTCAATAGATAATTGGGTACCCAAAGGCTTCGGAATCGTAAAATCAGATGTTGAGAAACGCAGAGAATTCGAAAACGCTTTCACGAAGCCGGTGAGAGGTTTCACTGGTGGTGTGGACCGGTATGTTTAGGATTCATTTTTTACTTTTGGATAACGTCAGCTAAAAGAAAAAAAGATTAGGTCTGGGTCATCCTTTACTCTCAAAACCCGAATCTTCCTCTTCCATCTCAAATAATCTAAATTCCCTAAACGGTTTATCGAAACAATTGAATAAAGGTCATAAACAGAAATCTGAGGGTATCATCGATACAATCAAAGAAGATGAGGATGGAGATGATGTTGATGATGGTGAAGATGAATCGAGATCGAGTATGATAACTAAGAAGAAAAGAGGTAACGTGGTCTTGAATCTGTTATCTGGGAAGAAGAAGAAAAGGAAAATCAACGGTGTACAAGAAGGATCAGTAGCGAAGTTGAAGGAGAACACGATTTCGGGTGTTGATGTCTTTCCTCTCGATGATTCACCGCCTGGAATAGGTACATCCACTCTGGACCCTGACGAGCCAAATGATGAAGATGAAAGAAGGACGATGGGAACGGTCGGTGAGAAGAAAAGTAAGACACAGCTTAGACGGGAGAAAAGGAGGAAGAAGAAGATACAGGCAACGTGATACATCTTGGATCTTGCTACCATGATTATTCTTATTCAAAGTCTTCTCTATACCCCGCACAAATTATCCCCAACAGTATAAGTTCGTAATGCAAATATAGAAATCATATGAATACCAGATAAATTAATACAAGACCCTCCAAAACATCGTAATATAAAATTAACCCCCAACTAACGCCAACCCTTTCCACCAGGACCTCTACTCAAACTCCGTCCACCTACATTACTATATCTCAGCCCAGCCAAAGCCTCCTCCTCTTCCAACAAATCTTCTCGAGCATTACTATGCTCCACACTGACCAGTTGATCACCCGTTAAAGAAGTCGCGAAATAATTAAATAACCCTCCGCCGCCTGATCCAGTGACTGACGATGAGAGGGTGGACGAGGTGGTGCCTATTGATTCTTGACGGATCGTAGATGATGACGCTTTGGTTGGTATTGGACGAGGTGGGGAGGATATCGATGAGGTTTTAGAAGTGGGTTTGGGTTTGGGTTTGGTTTTAGTTGGTGTACTCCCGTTATCGACTTTTGAAGATTCATTCTCTGTCGCCAATGCAGTTGTCTGTGTATCAATCTCAGACGATTTAGGAGATTGCGCTTCAATTGGAGAACTTCTAAATCCATACAACCTCTTTGTCAAACCTTCAAACATCCCAGTTTGTCGACCGATATACGAACCGTAATCCATCGCTCTAGCCGTAAATCCAGAAGTCGAAGTAGCAGCAACCGACGCGGAGGGTGTAAGGATGTTTTCACTAGGATTCTGGTGACTGTGGAATGTTGATCTTATGGAAGAATCCGATAAACCCCGGGGACGGAGTGTACGTTCCAATAACGGAGGTTCGTATTCCCCTTCAACAATCGCTGAATCCTCGTGAGCATCGATATCTTCGATATTACTATCGATGACAGCATCGACGATAGCTGATAATCTCTTCCTGTTGTTCATGTTATTCGGTCGAATTGTCCTTTCACCAAATTGCTGCGAACTGACTGATCTCAATCTTGAAGTTGAAGAATTTGGAACGGAAGTCCCCAACAGACTACCTGATTGATTCGATTTACCAGGCATGATCACCCATGGTTCACCACCTGTAGGTGAGATTTGACTTGGTGCACCTGCGAAAATTCCTAACAATTCATTCCTGTTCGCTCTGGATCTTGATGGACGTAATGTACCTCTAGGTGGGGCTAAACCACCGTCAACACCAGTTTGTGATGAAGGCGTGACTGATCTGTTCAATCCTTGATTCACATCTCCCAATCCATTGGGTGAAGGTGGTAAACCCTCGATTGGCTGTTGGGAAGTCGCAACGGGTACACTAGGCGTTGCTCTTCTTACCATACCTGCACCACCAAATTCGACACTGACATGTGTAGTTGTAGCTGAAGTAGAAGCCAGTTGTTTCGGTACAGCTCTGATAGGCGGTGGTGTCGGTTGTAAACGACTTCGTTCAATACCTCTACCTCTAGATGAATCCTCTTCACCTGCAGGTGTAACAAAGAATTTAGTTATCGGAGCAGCTATCCAACCTAAACCGGAAGATTGTCTAGCAGCCCTTGGTCGACCTTCACTATCCAGTTCATCATCTTCTCTGAACGCATCACGTTGAAGTTTCTTAGCTAACGACGGTTCAATCGTCACGTCATTAAGCAGATTCTGTAGTTCGACCAGATCGTTAAACAACTCCTTGAAAAGTTTGAGCAACGTGATAAACTCTTTACGGGAGAGTGATAAAGGTTCCACAGTGTTTCTGAAAACATGTCGTAAATCGTTAATCTCCTCTTGAAGTTTCTGCATCGTTGAGCGAGATAAATGACCGACATCACTTCCCGGTAGATGCTGTTTCTTCAGTCGTTTATTAAGCGTCCTAACATCTGAATGATGGATTCGATTCAAAAGTTTACCAAGATGTTCAGTCAAGGCTGACACTACACCGATTTTGCTATCATGCACAGAAGATGTTTCTGATCTCTCGTCGGTATTCAGATTAGGCGAGTTTATGGATTGTGACGATATCCTCGATCCTTCAGGTCTCGGTTCTGTCATCTCCACAGGATCCGTTTGAATCCCACGAGATTGACTTAACAACAAAAGAGTCCTTCGATTCACCCGTTTCTTGGCTGGACTGGTGATCGCAGAATCCGACATCGGTTCTTGGGTATCATCACCGATAGACTGATCGACCATTGTTGAACTAGGATTAGGGGAGAAAGTACCTGATCCACGTGGTGACATTGTTGTCCTTCTCGATAGAATCAATGAAGCTCGTTTTCGACTTGCTTCTGTGAGTTTGTACTCTGAAGTTCCGGGTGATAACGGTTCAGAATCTGATTGATTCGATGTCCAAGCTGGAACACCTTGTGTCTTCTTGTCAGTCAAAATGTCATTTTTTTCGGGACTCACTGAAAAAGATCTCATCTGAGGTCTCCTTTCGATACTGAAGCTCCGTCTCACAGCACTCGAAGGAGGAGCCTTCATCTTGGGTACACCATTTAGATGATAGCCGATCCCTCCTACTACAGGAGAAGTCCTGAATCCAGGTCGAGGACTCACCACGCGAGGGCTTATGAACCCATCCTCTGATAAACTGGCATCGTATTCTCCTATAGGTCCCATACCTAAACCCGGTGACGTGATCCCATCAGTGGTCGACGTGGAAGTGAACGAAGGAGCCATTGAATTCTTCCTATGATGTTCCCAAGCACTCATACCGTTTGAAAATCTAGACGAAACACTACCTTGACTTTTATGGATACTTGTCCGTGACCAGGCTCGATCTGGGAGAGTCGGGACGACAGGATTAGATTCGGTCCTGGAATGGGATAGGTTACTTTGACTGAATTCTGATGCTAAATGAGGACGGCCAAGGGGTGAGGCTCGACCAAGGAAAGACGATTTGTGTTCTTCAATCTCCTCCTTGAGTACTCTTATCTCATCACGAGAATCCGCCAAAGTATGAGTTAATTCAGAAACGTCATGTTTCAGTAGTGTGTTGTTGGCTACCAGAGTCTCCAAAGCTCGTTGATACTCAGGTACCTCTGACGGTGAATCTGATTGAAACGTTTCTGAAAGTTCCAAATGCAAAATCTCAAGTCGTTCTTTTGCGTTGGAGAGAAGATCTTGAGCATCCTTGCTCCGAGCCTCCTTTATCGATTCGACTTCCCTTGCCGCAGCTTGCAACTGAGATTCAAGTTCACCTATGGTCAATTTTGTTGAGATTTTTGCACCTACTTATACGTTCCTCTGCTTTTACTCTCCTTCGCATTTCATCCCTTGCCTTCCTAGATTCAGCATCTCCAACATCTTTAGCGGTCTCATAGCGTTTTTCTACCTCCAGTAACCTCTCCTCAACACCGATACCAGCTATACTCTGTCTCGTCGAAGTCCGCCTTAAAGCTGTCAGCTCAGATCGAACATGAGTCAAAGACTGTTGAGTGAGATTTTGAGTATGAAGCGATTGAGTGTATCTCTACGACGTCAGCGGGGTTATCTTCCGGACTCACCTTTTCTAGAGCTTCATTCTTTCGCGTGACTTCAGTGTATTTTTGAAGATGTGTTAGATTCGCTTGTTCGAGGTTGCTGACGCGACGTAAACTTTCTGCTAAAGCTTTTCGTTTGGACTCAACCTGATAAGATGAGGTGAGATGGGATGGATTAGGTGATCAAGTGACTTACCAGTTTTTCATATTTCTCTACTTCCCTTTGTAGTTTCTTTTCAAGAGCTTCGTATCGTTGCAACAAAGCATTTCCGATTTCTATCAACGAATAAGCCTGGCTGTAATCCTTACAATAAGACTAAACTTACCACCACTGAGTTTCAATTTATCCTCCAATCTCTCCCTTTCTTCCCAAGTCTTACAACCGGTCAAAGCACCACAGCAACATCTACCAGTACCTACACCATCACCCTCCAATAAATCTGAAGAACTAGGATCCCTAGTTCGTAGACCGTCCAATTGTCTGGCTAGTCCATCAAGAGTCGCTGCTGTTTTCAAGAATGTACTGCTTGAAGGCGAATCTGGGTTGTAGGACGGGGTACGGGTTTCACTTTCATCAAGATGGTCTGAGTGTGATATAGGGGATAGGGGTGGTGAGGTGTTTGTTGAATCGAAATCCATCTTTGGGTGTTGTTATATCATATGATCGTTGATGTTTATGTTTATGTTAGACAAGGGTATAATATGAGATGTTCAAGAATAAGTTAATGTATAAGTAAATGTAAGATGGTGCGAATGTCTATGTCTGTCAAGGAATTTGTTTACCTTGACTTTGAGCCAGTACCACTACCTACGCGACAGGGCGAGCAGGGCAGTCGTTTCAGCAGAGCCGTAGAGTGGCAACTAAGTGGGTGGCAACTCACGGGTATCGTTTCGTTTCTTTGGGGGTATTTCAAGTTCATGACTCTATTCAATGGAACACATGACATGGTGTATCTTTACTTGAAAAGGAGGAAGAGAAAAATAGAAGGATATTATTCCATTTGAAACCACATGACAGATCTCGGAGGTTATTCTGGGACACTAGTCCTCACCAGCACAAAGCTGCCTTCTTCCGTCGAAGTCACCAACTCAGCTTGAGTGGAAAAGCATCGAAAACTCATGCACTTCCAGCCCCTTCCTTTATCAACAGTGAATGTACTTTAAGACTCAAGTCGCACTAACCCTCAAGCTTCAATTTCTTGCCATCTATACACCCAAATCAAAATGGAAGAAGGAAACCCATTTTTCGCAAGTATAAACAGTGGATATTGGAGTAACAGAACCCTCGACGAGATTCACCCTTCTTTGTTCACTTACCTCGATCCAGAAACAATAGAGATATGTCAAGATAGTATTTCGACGATAAAATCAGTTCCCTCGTTCAAGATAGCCTACGTTGCCACTATAGTTTCGTATGAACAGAATCGACTAAAACCAAGTGTCATGTTCATAATCAAACCTACCGTTAAAACTCCAATCGCCAACTGGGATCGACACCTCGATCTCGAATACCAAAAGATACACGAAATTTCAGAATCGACATTCTCAGTTCTCAAAACCACAATCGGACATTACTCTCCAAATCGACATCATTCAATGCTAGATGAGGCGAACACGGAATGGAGAGAATACGTGATTGCAGCAACCAACAAACTTTGTTCTACTTTAGGTATGCCTCCAGCCAGAGTAACTTGGTGGAACAGTAATCAGTGGGATGTCAAATTCGACCGTCGCTTAATTCTAAACCCTGTTATTTCCCAATTTCCAATGGAACAATATGGCTTGGAAGGCTATGAGGATCGTGCGAGAGATTTGGGAGGCTGGGACGAGTTTGAAGAATACGTGATGGACATCGTCGGTTGGTCGGTTGGTCGGTTGAAGAAAAACTTGGGTATTTGAGTGCTATGCCTGTGGCTTTTGATCGAATTCGAGCCACATGCGAGAGAGATGCTGTGAACAATGTGATGAACGGGCAGTGATTGGCTTCTTTTCAGTGTCAGTGGTAGCTGTACGTTAGAATATATGCATGAGCTGTATTAAATGGTAGTTGATTCTTAAGTATGAGACATCGTGACTTGCTCGCATAAATTCGGTACAAACTCGGTGCATAAAAGATTGCCGTATTTACCGGTCGCTACGGTCTGCAGTTAAGAACCAAATTGCAACAAAGTTACTCCTCTTTCCGTTTCTTCCTCCTCCCTTTGTAAAATTACATATACTTATATCCGCAATGACAGCAAAAGATCCTGTACCATATTTCACTACTCTCTCAGAAATCTATCCATCTCAATCAGCAGTCGAAAGAGAAACGTGAGTCAATCTAAACATTTCGTTGCTGAAATCAAGAAAACGTTGGGACGGTCTTGTGACACAGTTCAAAAATCTATATGGATCCTCTCCAACGCATGTAATAAGAGCTCCTGGTAGATTGAACGTCCTAGGTGAACATATTGATTATTCCTTATTCGTAAGTTTTTCCAAAAGGTGGTAGTCGCTCAGACGTCAAAAAGCCCGTTTTACCAGCAGCTATAGAACAAGATATCATCATAGCTCTCAAAACCGAATCCACCCCAACGATCAAAGTCTCAAACCTCGATTCTCACTTCAAAGCATCAGAATTTGATTTGAAATATTCATCAACATCGAAACCAGCTTGGGATCTTGATTTCATCTCACCGAAAAACGGTGGTAAATGGGAGAACTATCTTAAAGCTGCTTTATTGGAATGTTTGGAGACGTTCTATTCGGATAATGTAACGAAACCGAAGGGAATGAGTTTGTTAGTTTCTGGAACTGTTCCACCGGGGTCGGGTCTTAGTGTGAGTAGTAGGGTTTGACTTTTTGTAAAACGATGCTGATACATTTGTCTTGTAGAGTTCAGCAGCGTTTGTGGTTGCAGGAGTGTTGACGTTTCTGGTGGCTAATGAACTTGTTGACACGGTGTCGAAAGGCGACGTTGTTCGTTTAGCCATTGCCAGTGAGCATCGAATGGGAGTGAGAACAGGTGGAATGGATGTAAGTGGGACTGACATGCGATGCGCTGACACCATCTAGCAATCCGCCTCTGTTCTAGGTTTAACCAACTCTTTACTCCACCTGTCGTTTCATCCAACATTACATCCAGTCCCTCTACCACTTCCACCTTCATTAGCCATAGTCATCAGCAACTCCCTTACACCACATGCCCTAGCGTCCTCAGCCCCCGTGCAGTACAATCTCCGAGTAGTAGAAATGCTCTGCGCCTCCAGGATACTGATCCATGCTTGGGATCTAGATTCGAAAGCTCCAAAAAGTCGAATTGTTCTTCGTGAAGTGTTGGATTTGTGGGCTGGAAAGACTCATGGTGATGATTCGGAAGAACAACTGTATACCAAGGCGTTAGCGGAGATTGAGAGTATTCTGGGTGGAGAAGGGAGAAAGGAAACGGGTTGGACGAAAGAGGAAATGGTGGCTGCTTCTGGAATGAGCGAGAAAGAGTTTTCAGAAATCTATCTTGATTTCTTAGAGGGTAAGTCTACTATCTTCTGTTGACAACCATTAGCTGATATCTGCATCATCAGTGCGAGCGACTCATTTCCAACTGTACAAAAGAGTGTACCACACTCTAGACGAATCTATCCGAGTCCTAAAATTTAAGAAACTATGCCACGAAATCTCCGATTCACCCTCCTCACAAACCAACGATCCAAGATTCCAAGCCCTCGGAGATCTGATAACGGCATCCCATAAATCCTGTCAAGAGGTATACGAATGTACCCACCCTTTCGTTGATGAATGTAAAGAAGTTTGTTTGAAGGCTGGTGCTTTGGGTAGTAGGATGACTGGGGGTGGGTGGGGTGGTGCGATTATCTCGCTGGTTCCTGTTGAGAGGACGCCGCAGTTTGTGAAGGACGTTAAAGGGAGTTATAGGTTGTATCAAGGGTTGTCGGAAGATCAATTGAATGAGGCGGTTTTCGCTACTTTACCTGGGAGTGGGGCTGGTGGTGAGTGTTAAGAGTTGATTGTGGAGCAGTTACTGACTAGATGTACTTCAGTGTTCGTCGTTTCATGAATCTTGTGAATCTATAGAATAATCTCGCGGATTGTAAGGGCAATTACCAGAGAGCCCGTATGTATAGGGAAGGCACCATGGGCACCAAGGCGGACAATGTGTACTGGCACGAAATGCATCGTTTGAACTGTAATGAAAAACATAATCCACTTTATCTATGATGTGTTTGAGCATACAATGAAGCTCCTCAACCCTCGATATTTGTGACGTTGATGATGATGGATACTTTCACATAACGCACAGGTCCTTTTAATCATCTTTTTGAATGTGTTTCACTTCAAAATCTCGAGTAAAGGGAAATCGACTTCTTGCACTGAGAAAAACCTCTTTATTTTGCGTAGGAAAGCAATGGGTAGAGCTGACTGAAGGAGATGGTTTCAAACAAGTATGTACTTGTACTGTATCACGATTGAGGTGTTCCGAGTTGAACTCTTTCATCTGATTGAGGCTCACGTTTGAAAACAGAAATGTTAATGGAGAGTGTAAGAGGCAACGTTCTAAATACTATTCATCTCTCCTTTCAGTTCCTATATTGTAAGTACAGTATAATACAGATTCCAATCTCTCAACCCTACTCAGTAATCAACCCCTTGGCCAAGCATGATTTTCTCCAAATTTCTTTCTCTCGACCTTTTTCCGCTTGAGCGCGAATCTGCGCGAAGGAATCTAGAGTCTTCATATTTCTGAGAGTGTCGAAGTGTTTGGTGGCGATTGCATTCGCTTGTTCTTGGGTGAAATAACACCATTCCTTAGAAAGACCCAAATTCCAGCAATAACCCTCGGAGAACTTTGCCCCGCTCTCTACTTTACTTTTCCAGTAATCGAAATCACCCGTATCTTCTACTGACTCGTTTTGTTTGGTGAACGGAATCTTCTTATGTTTGAGATGGCTGGATTCGTCGTCTGTCTGAATAGCCATGCTCTGGTAAACACCATCGAAGCTGGGTTCGGCGTGAACAAGAAAACTGAAACCTTGATATTGATGACGAGTGGTTAGCTGAATTGTTTCTGCGACGTATTCGTTGAGTTGGTTGCCAGGATGTTCTCTGTATTCTGCCTTTAGCCAATGCTCAGATGTACTTGTACAGTATGAACTCACCCTGCTGGAATCTTCTCAAGGTAAGAGGTCAATTGACCCATATCGATAGTTGAATCTGATGACATCTTGGTTCTGTATGTGTGTTACTTTGTGAGTGGCGAGGGGATAAGAAAGAAAGAAAAAGATAAAAGATTCGAAGTCCAAGTTAAATATCGCTGCAAACCTCAGCCGTGCAAAGGATTTCCTTGGACTCCACTTTCCTTTGAATCGCTTTACAGCAAAAGGAAGAGGGTGAGAAGACGAGATTGTTCGTCATTGACTGGGACTTTCCTTTTAAATTGAACTTCGAAACAAGGTGGAATCTTCTAGCAACATAAGTACGCAGATTGATGATTGCTCGACGACTTGTGTAAAAATCAACTCCAAAACAAAAATACATAATCTGGGAAAGCTGTACATCTTTACTACAAATTCCGAGATGTACTCTTTGTCTACTGATCATTAGATAAATGCCTCACAATATTTAGCTTCATCAATTTCACGAGGTTTGTGCATAGCTTGCCGAGTCTGATTAAAAGCGAGAACGTTTGCGGGATCTTGTTAAGAATCATAGTGTTTCTTGGTGATGGTTGAAGTTTGATTTGATATGAACTCACGTAATCCTGACGAAAGACCATACGAAACAGAGGGGATCTTTCTCCTCCTCAGTTTTCTCAACATGCTCAAGAGAGACAATGCCACTTCCAAGAGATCCCCTGATCTAAAACCCACTCGACTCGAAAGTTTCCTATAAAAAATGACAAAAACATGGATTGAAACTCATGCAGCCAAACAACCCCTGCTCTAAATGACAACCCAAAAACTCATCCAAGAACTAGAACAAAGAGCCTTCAAAGCCTGGCCACCAACCCAAACAAAAATAATCAACGGCTGGCAATGTCGTTCCTCGGGTGGATACACCAAACGCGCGAATTCAGCCAACCCCCTGGTGTCAACCTCTATCGAATCCAAGGTGGCATTCTCGGAAACTATCTCAAAAATTGAAGATTACTATCAAAAACAGGAACTACCTGTTGTATTTCGATTGACGCCGTTGGCTCCGAGTGGATTTGATGATTGTTTAGCCTTGAATGGGTATCGCAAGATTGATGAAAGTGTTGTCATGATGAAATCTATTTCTCATCCTGTTCAAATAGAGGATATAGAAATTACAGAAGAACCGAATGACGAGTGGTTGAACTCATATTCCGAAATCTCCCAAACCAACCCCAAAAACCAAAACTTCCACGCAAAGATCCTAAAATCCATCAAACCACCCAAATGTTTCATTAAAATCTCCAACCCCACCGGTGAACCGATAGGATTCGGAATGGCCTCACTGGAAGAAGGAATGATCGGGTTATTCGATATACTAGTTAACCCTTCATACCGTGGACAAGGGTATGGGAAGAAGATAGTTAACGGGTTGATTGGTTGGGGTGGTCGATTTGATGCTTCTCATGCTTATTTACAGGTTTTGAGTGGGAATTCGAGTGCGGTGGGGGTCTATCGTTCTTTGGGTTTTGTTGAGGTTTATAGATACCATTTTCGGGTTCAATGACTGTACTTTGGTATGTATACTTCTTTTGAGTTTTCCAGGGATTTGGTAGCAAAATCCAAAAAGGGATTTTGAGGTTGAGGATGTGTTGATAGATTTTATATTGGCACTGACGTTTCTTCGGAATGGTTAGACTTGTGATGACCTTGCAGGGACAATTAGACGATCTAACCAGCTACAACATAATCTATCATACATCTATTACTGCTATCCGGCGTATAACCACACCCATATATACCCCCACTACGCAAACACAAACCCGCCCCTCAATCAGATGAACATCGGTAAACCCAACAAGACATCCATGTCCTTCTGAGCCTCACCCAGCCCAGGAGTCAAATTCTGACTTGAACCAACTTTCTGAAGTTGCTCCGACCCCCCCGAAATCGGTTTCTCAGTGAAAACGCCTTCCCAAGATAAAGTCCCTTGTCTCCAACCACCCACCGATCCACTCCCAGTTCGAGCCGGGTGAATCGGCTGATAATTCATCTCACTGGGTTGGATAGTGTTGTTCAACGTGGTCGCGGTATTGGACAGACTTGTACAGTTGTTAGCGTTGATCATGTTGTTATTGAAATTGTTCAGTTGGGTTGGATTTGGTGTATAGATGTTTTTGATTTTTTGAGCAGAGTTCATTAGTTGTGGGAAGGGGTGGGAGGCTTGTTCGAGTCCTTTAACGCAAGCCAGACATTGATCGTTGCCCTTCATGGCTAGGTAGATACCGGCTTCGTATATGACTTGGTGGAGAATCATTCTGTGGATGGAAAGTTAGGTTCAATTCATTGTCAGATTTTCTGACTTACGGGTCGAGATGCAAATATTCGTGACCAGTCAATACGTTCACCTAAAGATGGGGGAGGTTAGATTCGACTCAACTGCCAAATAGACGACCTACCAAATGTGAAATTCTCAAGGCAGATTGTAAAGCCTCCCTCTCTATCCTCTCTTTCATCATATCCATCTCAACCTTGAATCCACCCGTGACAGTGATACCATTTCCAGAAACGTATTTATCCAAAAGTAACCAAGTACAATGAAAGAAAGCGTCTGCCGTAACACTATTGATCACCGCCGTATAATCCCAACCTTGAGGTATCTGTTCGGGCACACCACAAAGCAATAAATGTTCGTCCCTCCATATAGAAATTCGATGAATGGTTTCACGTAATGTTGAGATGTTGGCTGGTGGTGTGGCTCGCATGTTTCTTAAAACTAGTAATGATGCTAGGTCTCTGTAGATTGATATCAAAAGAAGAGAACCTTTGGTCCACTGCGATGTGATTAGATAAATCGGGTAAGAATAAGTCTCACTCACTGCAGCATCGATATCAACTGTCTTGTTAAAACTGGGGTCAAGAGCGAACGAAGCGAGTGTCGAATCGTCATCATCAGGTCTAGGATATGTTAGTTGGCAACGGTTTCTCCTGTCATCTTGATGTGCACTTACAAAGACAAAGGTAGTCCATAGAATACAGCTCGTAAGCTGTCACCGAAATATGCAAATCTCCATAGAGGGATCATGATCTGTTTTTCCAAATCGTTATATCGCAAGTTGATGGAGCTTAAGGTATCGCAACCCAGAATTTTCACATGATTGATAGCCATCATGAAATAGTTGGCTTGATATCCTGAAAAAGTTAATGGTTACCACACTGAAACAACCTACTAGATTCAAGATATGGCGCCTCTGCATATCGTTAGTGTCAACACCCTTATCTTGAAGATTACTCACGACCGAGAAGAGAGTCCAACAACAGCAACGTTTGGGCGTTTTCCACGGAAGCGATTCTTCCAACTTTGGTAACCTCCACAACCTCCCTAGCTCGTATCGTGAGCAGTTGAACGATCCTACTACGACTCTCCAGTTTCCCAGAAGCTCGATCTCTAATTGCACATTCTTCTTTATCATCCTGCATCACCTGGTGATCTGAGAATCTGGCACCCAAAGCTAGCACAACAGCTAGAAGTCCATGGGGAAGATGACCTCCGACGGTTGCATCTAATGGTGAAGTATAACGGGCATGAAGTTTTTCAGGATTCAGGATGGGGATTCGTAGATGAACAAGGGAATAGTATGATTCCAGAAGATCGCTAATGAGTCTGAAATGATATTAGTTGTGCTTCGAGATAAAGATGAAACTCACTCTGCTAGACCGTTATTCACTAATGGTAAATGTGCGGCAGTAGGTGCTTCATCCCAAATCAACCCATCTTTATCTTCCAGTACATCACTAAAACCAGACTTTGACACTTCTATACTTGACAAATCGGTGTATGGCGAATGTCGATCAACTACTGGAGAAGGTGAGAAGAGAAAAGCGATCAACGATCTCTGTCTCGCTGCTGGACATTCATTTATCCAAGGGAAATTATCTTGAACCCGTGGTGGAGTTTCGAAAAGGTGCTGAATACCTCTGAAGCATTTGTCTCAGTCATAATGAAAAGATCCTCAACTTACGTGGATCGGTGCGGTATATACCCTTCAGTATCCCTTATCCCCGAAGTTCGTTTCTCATTAAGCATAGTCCGTTTAACAACCTCCTCTCTCCTCTTCTCACAAGCTGGATCCAAGTACATCATGTAAGATGAATGGTTACGATCAAGAACGATAGTTCCTATATCTCTCGAGTCTGCAGTTGTACCGGATGATTTCCGTCTTTTCGAAGATAAATCGTTGGAATCGAAATTATCGTCTTCATCGTTTGAAACACTTTTACGATATTTCCTAGGTCGTTTGGGTTTGGATGTTAAATTGTCGATGTAATGCGTTGTGCATTCTGCATTTCTGGTCGTACATTGATCACACTGGGTGTTAGAGGTGATCTCATTGCTTCATCTCCGTACCTTATCATTTCCTGGTGTTCTGATACATCTTATTTTCTTACCTCTACACAAGTCACAAGCGATATTTTGTTTTCGAGGTCCGATAGGTAGAGTGATTTCTGGAGAATGAGATTGGTTGATTGATTGACTTGAGCCTGCACCTGGAGTTTGGTCTAACATTGTGTGAATAAGTGTGGGAGTGTCATGTAAGAACGAGATAGTAACACTCTAAGACTCCAAGAATAAGTCTCTAATACACAACACAAGTATATTTTGAGTCACCAATCGAACACGTTCGGATCCGAAAGGTGACTGACTGTCTTTTGCATAAACAGCATCAATTTGTTTGATCCTCCCATTTAATTGATCACCCAGCCAATAACCAAAACGTTCTTCCTATACCTCTCCTAAGATCTTCCTCCTCCTTTGGACTTTGGATCTAAAAGATAAAAGTTAATAGATACTGCTCGGAGTGCTAACTACTCCTGTATCAGTTACACCAAATGCATACAAGTACTTCATTCTCAAAGTGTAAACTGACATTTGCATCTATTGAACCAGCTTGAATGACGTCAGCAAACCTCACATGCTCGTTGAGTCCGCGACAAGATATTTTTAGCCAAACAACAAAAAATAGAAAAACTCAAGTGTCCCAGTTCCACAACCAAAAAACACTTGCTACAACCCATGAGAAGTGTTCAACTCATCCTCATCCCCATCCTAAACCAGGATGACACGATCAAGATCATCAACACCAGATAATGATAATGACAATGATTCACCCAAGCAGGAAATACCTAGAAATCCTTGGTATCGATATCTAATCCATGCCCACCATATCCATACCATCGCCAAATACTGTCCATTGATAGCAGCGATTGCAGCTCCATTAGCTACTTTACTCGATATACCCGCTTTAACAGTGAGTAACTTTTCTTCTGATTACCGAAAATCTAACTTACATGGTTTTAGGAACATTGGTACGATCAATATGGTACTCCACAATCCGATCCTACAGCTTCTCTAGCTTTATCAGCCGTCGGACTTGCGTTGAACATTATTGCCAACGCTCTTTTGATAGTGAGATTTGCTGGTAAATCTGAGAAATGGTGGAAGAATGGTACGAGGTGAGTATATCCATCGAGGCGATCTAACCCAATTTACGTCCAGACTATCGTTAATCTTTTGGCTCGCTAAAACTATCGTCGCAATAATCAATCTAACAATCTTCGGTATACTCACACGTAACGGTGATGGTTACACCTACGCTGAAGGATTTTGGTCAGCTGTGGTCTCAGTTATCGACAGTGGGATAATCTGTATAGCCTTACTTATCCATTATTTCTTGGCTTTCGGGAAAGAAGATGCGGACGCTTATGATATACGCTCCGAAGGTCGTCGATTCATGTTATCAGTAACCTTCCTAATCTCAATCCTAGCTCTTCAATCCCTAGTATTCTGTAAAATTGAAAGTTGGTCATACAGCGACGCCCTATATTTCTCTGTTCAAGTAGCTTTAACCATCGGCTATGGAGATTATTCGCCTACAACCACAGCTGGGAAAGTTTTGATTTTCCCTTTCGCAGTCTTAACGATCTCACAATTGGGTAATCAGATTGCGTTGGTTGTATCGTATTTTTCTGATAGGGCTGATGCGAGAAGAAGTAGATGGAGAGTTAGATATGAAGGGGCTATGCATAGGGAGGCTAATAAACTTCGACCCCATGCTAGTTTGACTGAAGAGATGGCTTTGATTTATCAGATCAATCAACGGGAGGAAATGTGAGTGTTATCCTTTATGGGCTTGAATTCAGTTACTAATGCAGTATGCTGGATAGGATGAGTCAGTTGTATGACCTTCTTTGGAGTGCTTTTGGTCTCGTTGTGTTTTGGGTGACGGGCGCTGCCATCTTTTCTAATATCGAAGGTTGGAGTTATGGGTAGGTAACAAGTGGAGATAACGGATTCATACTAAATTTATCTTGATGTCCTCCGTAGCAACGGGATCTACTCAGTAATGATCCTTACCCTCACTATCGGTGAGTCCAATTCGTTTTGAGCATAACTGACCAAACCCCAGGATTTGGAGATTTCCCAATGACCCAACCAGCTTCCAAAGTCATTTTCATAGTCTACGCTTTAATGGCCGTACCAATCGTCACCAGTTTCGCCGTACAAACGATAACCGGTTTAGTGAGTGAAATTCAACTTCCTTGTGCATCTGAAACTAACTGAACCCCGCTAGCTAAGTACATACTCTGAACGAGGGGCTACTAGAACCGCTTTCATCCGTGAAAAAACGAATACACCAGAAGCGTTCGATTCACACGCGAATTTTGTTTTGAAGTTTCATGAGAGTTATGGTCAAATGAGAGAAAGATTGTTGGGCGATTCGTTCGGTGATGCCGTTAAATCAAACACCAGTGTCGGTGGTGGTGGTGAAGGGCCAGCACATGAGGATGAAAAGAAATCTGCAAACGATGATCAGATTACCGAATCTAAAACCCGAGATTCTGATGATACTTTTACCGATGGATCTGCTGGTAACGGAGAGGATCATTTTAATGATACAGAGAAGAGAATACGGAAAGATTTCAAAAGGGTTGAAAATGTTCTTGAGAAGAAACAAAAAAATGGGGGAAAGGGGAAGAAGGAAGTTGACGATGAGGATGAGGCGGAGAAATTGAATTCCACTGCATCAGATGAGAATCAACGAGACGCCGACGACGACGACGAAATTTCAAAAGAAGAATCTGGATCCAGAATCGACAAAGAAGAATCAATCTTGAACGATCCCAAAAAGCCATCGAGAAAAGAATCTGTAACCGGTGAAAAAGAGGAAGAGGAGGAAGAAGAAGAGGACACGGCCAAAAAAGTGGAATTGGATTTATTGAGACAATTGTTAGATCGGATGATCCAACTTGAGGCTGAAGCTCGACAGATGTTATTGGATAGTATGGATAAAGGGATAGCTAGGACTTTGTTGCTAGCTGATCGGAATGGTGGGTCAAACGTTGTTGTTTAACACGGCTTCGTGTTACTGATCAGATCTTTGTTTTTGCATTATAGTTCAGATTCGGGATGTTAAAGCTATACGAGGGGATGATGCTAATATGCTAGCTATCTGGAGGGGGGAGGAGGAGAAAACGAAAAAAGATGAAAAGAATAGAGAGAAGACTCAACCTGAACAACTTAAAGGTGGGGACGCAGACATGTTATCCAGAGTAAGGAGGTAAGTCGCACCGACATCACACCCGCAACACTGGTTAACGTTCGATTGTAAGATATCGAAACACCTTCGCCGAGATCTTAGTTTTGGGCTCGATACTCCAAAAACTTGAAGGTGAGGAATTGAACAGATTCGAAAGATGGACGAAAGATGAGGTGGAGAAGGATCGACGGGAAGATGAGAATCTAGAGGGGACCAAAGGGTTGGAGGAAGTTGCTGAAAATAGGTTTTCGGGGTTGACTGGTAGGATGTTTAGGAGACATGCTAGTCGGTTACGCAAGGGGGAGGGAATGGTTTAAGGGGGAAAGGGTTTCGAGGGGTCTTGGGATCTTCGTGTATGAGTAAAATGGTAGTAGTGATAAAAAATTCTTGTAGCCTTTAGCCTTAGTTAGCATTCTCGTAATCCTCAAACATGAAATCATATAATGGTGAACATCAAATATGACACCACCACCCCAAACCACAATCGTTTAATAAATCAATACATCAACCGGTAAAGAGTAACCCTAACCCCGCGCCTATTGCTCAACGACCTCTCTCAATCTTCTAATAGTTGATCGAACAGTTGCTGCGGAAGGTGTACCGAGGGAATAAGCACCACCGGCGTAAACTTTTGAACAACCTTTACATTTCCAGATACCGACGTTGGTACGTTTAACGGCGTTCTGTGGTTGGTCAGAATGGTTACTTGTGGGTGGAGGGAGGGTGATGGATGGCTTACCTTTCCACAGGATGGACAGGCGTATCGGGCGTGTTGGGTGATTTCCATCTTTTTGACACTGGTGATTATATGTCAGTTATTAATTCGGAGTTGGTTTTTCATCCTGATCATTCATTCTCTTCTTATCCACCGAATTGTGTTTGCTTTGATCATAGTAGATCCCACCATTCACCCTCACTCCGGACTACCGCACCACGAAACGCGGACTCACGTTTTTCTGAGCGAAGCACCGTAACGGGTACCGTACTTTCCTGTAACTCCGACCTTCTTTGTTCTTTTAGTCTAAACGGGGGGTTAGTGTTGGGTCTTTATGGTTCGGATTTGTGGGATATGGTATGGGTTTGGTGTTATGTGAAAGTTGAGTGTTTTGAATTATAGTTGCAGGGTTGACGAAACGATGGGGTGATCCGTCTGATGAATCCTTCCTTTTGATATCGATTATTCTTGAAAATCAACCCATTCCCATGATACATTCACATCCTATCATCCTCCTTGATTAATCCTTCCGTGACGTCCACTGAAAAGTCGATAATCCGTCCCACATAACTTCCTGGTAATCCGTTTGATTCAAGTAATGAATATCGACACCAAACCAAGCCATACCATATCCTACAGTGATGAGATTGGATATACGACTTACCATTTTAATTGATTTGTTGAATGTCTTGATGATAAAAGTGTTGAAACGATAAAATCTTAATCAAAGAGCGACGGAGAGGGAGGGGATGGAATGGAATGGAATGGCTTATAGGAGTTAACAACTGTGGCATTCTTATCACCGATAACTTCGAGGGGTTTTTACACTCGGATTATATATGTCACAATTCTTTAGTTTTTATCCGAACATGCGTCGGCATTGTGTGAGCCGATGGTAACCTAAAATTAGGTCTGAATCAATATGTAGATGGGTTGCATCATCAAATCACCATCTTAACGTGTCACATACATTAATACATCCATACCACAGTCATATCTTGAACCCACCACAATGTCACCTACATCCTCCACAAACCCACTACCCAACAGTGGAACACCTCGTCCAATCCCCCAACCGAACCTCAACAACATCTCAATCCTATCAGAATCATCAACAGGTTCATGGGAGAGAGGTAAAGTCTTCGGTAACGCTCGTTCACCACCAATCTCCAACACCAGATTACCAGATGATCAACCATTAAACTATCCTCAACCCAAAAAATCTACCACACTAAATGTTGGTAATAGTACCAACACCCGTCAACCCCAACAACAGGTTATCTATCCACGTGCCCAAAGAGAGGGTTATGGATTTAGACCTACTTCAGGTACTTCTACTCCAACTGGGACGACTACTGTACTTGGATTCGAGGCTGGTTCTAGTGTTTCTAATGTTGGAAGTGGGAATGATGAGGATAAAGAGGATGAGGATATTAATGAAGAAGTCAGAAAAGCTTTTAAAGCAGGTGCTAATGAGACTGGTGGAATTGTCGTTGGAAGTGGTATAGCCGATGAAGAGGGTTTAGGATGGCCAGGTGAGTAGTCGTAAAATTGATTCTACTCTTTCAAAATATTCTAATAAACTCTTCCATCCCTTAGCTAAACTCACCCATCAACGTCTGAAACATACCGCCCAAGAGAAAGCTCAAAACATCGAAATCCTATCTCAAGCCATTAGAACAGTTCTCACTTGTATAGGTGAAGACCCAGATAGAGAGGGTTTACAACGTACACCTGAAAGATACGCTAAAGCACTCATGTGGATGACTAAAGGTTACGAAGAACGTTTGGTTGATGTTATCAATGATGCAGTTTTCGCTGAGGATCATGAGGAAATGGTGATCGTCAGAGATATAGATATTTTCAGTTTATGTGAACATCATTTGGTTCCTTTTACCGGGAAGGTAAGTTTGTGTGGATGGGATTCGAACTGAGTTGGATATTAGATTTCAATCGGTTATATACCTAACAAACTTGTTCTTGGGTTATCTAAACTTGCGCGAATCGCTGAAACTTTCTCACGTCGTTTACAAGTTCAAGAAAGACTTACTAGACAAGTTGCGGAGACTGTTATGGAAGCTATCAAACCTAGAGGTGTAGCTGTTGTTATGGAAGCTAGGTTAGTCACACTCATCGCTCTTTGAGTGAATATTAGCTGACATGACACTCATAGTCACATGTGTATGTCTATGCGTGGTGTACAAAAACCTGGTGCTACGACTGTTACTAGTACTATGTTAGGTTGTTTCCGTGATCAACAAAAGACGAGGGAGGAGGTAGGTAGAGTAATGACATAGCCAAAACCGTCACTTACACCTATTCATCTTAGTTTTTGACTCTGATCCGTACGCCAAGTATGGCCAGGCATTAAAATGTCTCTTTTCATTTTCAATCTCAATCTGATTTCATCTCATGTCTAATCTGTACAACATTCAAACGTCTTGTTTAGGGAAAAGGGAAATACAAGTCTTCAACACTTGTTGTATTTTAATTTTAAGATTACTTAATTCATTTGTCTTGTGAGAATGGTAGATTACACTTTATTTGTACTTACTTATTACACTACACTCATCTTCATAATACCATCTATCATTTAATCATTTACTCATAATTGAAACTACTATGCACTCAACATGCTAAAACTGTAACTTGAAGTGCCATTTACACCCCTCAACGTATCGCTGAAACTGAAACACCGTAAGGAACAATAAGATCGGCATCGTTACAGTTATTTCTAAAACGTCAAATTTGACCACAATCTGACGCACAGACGTCATTCGAAACAATGTAACTAAGAACAATGAACAATGATCTGTTTGTTTGTCCAGTTTAACTCAATGAAACCAACAAGTATATATACATGACAAGTCAGATGTCAGTTCGTTAACATCACTTTAAAGAACAAGTTCATCTTGACTAAACCTGTCTAACCGAAATGCTAACATATCTCCAGATGTAAGTCGAAATCTGTTGGCAACATGACTGACCTCAGACATTTATATCTCATCTTTCCACCCGTCGTGATACTCTCCACGATCTATCGACCATGGTTCGGACGAAGGGATACTATAAAGATGTTGTGGCTGATAATCATGGTAACGTCCTAATTCGCAAAGCTCAACTAACAGTCAGATGACGATATACACAATTCCATGGGATATCGTATGTACCCCCCTAGTGAATCCAAGCTGACTCATCTAGTACATCATCGGAAAACATACAAAGACCTATCCAGACGGATGTACACGATTCAAAATCTTCAATATCCCTATCGAAGAATATTTATTTATAATTCTTCAACCCCTCCTCCTGATCCTCTTGAATTCTTTATGCAACCTGAAAGAGTTGTTACCGTTCAATCCTTATCCTTTGATCTTCAATTTTTTTGACAGTAACAAAGAAAGGGATATCATACAGGAATCGATTGATGCGACTCTACCTGTGAAATTCGGGTTTGGGTTTAGTCGAGGACATGATGGAGAGGATCGGGAGAGGGGTTCAGATTGGTCAGAACCAGCTGGTACTGGTGGAGTCGGTCTTCGTTTTTCCATGTTTTTTAGAAGATTTAAACGACGATGTAAGTTTATTTCGTATCGATGACCTCGGGAGATCGCTGATAGACTATCCAAGCTAAACAGGAATTAGATTTTTTGATTAACCAAAAAATCAATTTGAACGATGGTATCAAACGGGTCAAAACTTTGCAACGACGACCTGTACTGGGGTTGTTTTGGTTGTTTGTCTGTGGAATTGGTTTTAAACTGGTTCTGATCTCCCAAGGCTTTTTGGAGGTGGAGATGGATTTCGACGGGAGAAGGTGCTTCTATCTGGGTGGGATCTTAGTTTGGATCTGTCCTTTTCTTGCATTTCTTAGTTTTTTGGGTGCAGATGGTTTCGGAACGAAAGGTGATTTACTTAGTTGGATCCTGGGCTCGGTTTGGTTACTTCTTGTTGACACGTGAGTTATGCCTTTCGGAGTTTGGATCCTGATGTCTGGTAGAATCGCTATTAGATCTGGTACTTGGTTCATCTCTTCTGATACCAGTCTCAATTGGGAGATCTGGCGGGGTTTACCTATCGAGTGAGTACATCAACGTTGCTCTATTGACCCATCAGGGAATTCTTATTCTCCCTCCTTACCTCCCATTTGATAATCAAAACCACATCCCTCATCTCCCATATCCACGCACTAATGATCCTTTCGCCGGATTTACCACCTTGTCCACCTAAAGATCCTATCCAACATTTCAAGTTGTTGGTTGAAATCGCGTTCAATCCCCCTGATATCGACTTGATGACTTTGATAGGTCTCGTCCAAGCTCAGGAGATTTCACGAAAGGGGAGTAGAAAACGGTTTGATGTGGAAACATTGGCTTTTGGGAGGGAAATGAGATTGTGTTTGGTTGCTGTTTCTGCTTGGTGCAGGGTAACTGTAGGTTGTTTTGTCTTGGGATTGAGAGAATAGAGATTGATGTTGCGTAGGATGATTTGATTGATAAATTCAAGTTCGACAAGCTTGGGAATGGGCTTTCTGCGTCGTCACGTTTGGAAGTCGTCAACCGAATCCAACATCATCTTTTGGAAACTTACAGTAAACCGCCACAAGCTTATCTGAACTGTGTCTTACACACTTTACCCGGATTGAGTGAACAGTCCAGAGCGTCTCTTCATCTTTTCAGTAATTTAATCCCAAGATTGATACCTCTCCAACCTTTCCTTCAGATGCTACAAGGCCATAAAACGGATTGTCAATTTATGGAGGACCCTTCATCATCTGAAACACAGACATGTCGAAGAGATGAACGACGATGGATCAAGGAAATTATTTTTGATAGGACTTTCAATCCACAGAAAAAGTTCCCCATTCATACTACAGAAGATTTGATCAACTACGCAGATAACGTTGGTGGATCGATAGCTGCTGTAATATGTTATCTCTCGTGGTCGATTTTGACTGAAACGAAGAAACATCCTTGTTCACCTGTTAACGGTTTAATCAACACTAGAGGTGGATTAAGAAAATTAGGATCCAGCAGAACTCGAATCATCCATGCAGCAAGAAAAACGGGTCAAGCACTTCAATTAATAAACATTTCAAGGGATCTCGACAAAGATGCTGGCATCGGTAGAATCTACATCCCCCTCTCACAATTCAAAACCCCTGCCCAACTTATCGAACTCTTACTCAACCCCAACCCAGATCCAACATACGGTTTAGAAAAGTATACAAAGTCATTACTAGATATCGCTGATTCGTTCCGGGAAGATTCAGAGGTGTATATCCAGTATTTACCAAAGGGAGGGGGGAATGGGTTGAGGAGTTTGGTGGCTTGGTATTTTGGATATTGGGGGGTTGGGGAGGTACGAGTTAGGGTTGATAAGTGTGAAAGAGGTTTGGCGGCTGCGAAGGCTTTTTGGTCGGAGGGGTCGATGGAGTGGGAGACGGTTTGTTCGAAGATTAAATCTTTTTTAGAGTAGTCCTACGTTGATCGTAGGATTTAGACTATAGAGTTTGTATGATATCGCACTTTCTTTTGCCACTCTGAGCACTGTCCCTTTCACCACGAACGTGCCAAGGTCGTTGGGTGGCCATTCAGTTAAATGTTCAACGCGTTATCCATGGGAATATACTATCAATTAGACAATTAGACATATAATAATCACTGGTCAATCAGTCAAGATCAATACAACATCAAGAATCAGTATAAAGGAGAGTAGAGTACAGTAGAGTGAAGCACAGAAGGTATCAAATAGACACTATCTCATACACGTCGGATAATCTCAATTCCAATCTCTCCTTTATCGAAAAGGGAAACTTCACCAGCTTATCATCTATCAATCACACCAACCACCATGCTAGAATCCCTACCCCCCTCCCTCATCCTCTCCTCAACCCTCTTAACAGGTTTGACGACCTTCTACCTCCTAACCCAAAAATATTTTGTCGAAGAAAAACAAAAAGCTTATCTCTTATCAACGATAACCTCTTTCTGCATGACTTTTATTTCTTTACCTTATTTGATCGATTATTTGAGGTTCGGGATGGAACATACTTTCAACGTTTCTCAACATGGGTGGAGATTGGATTTGGGTTGGTTCGCGGTCGTTTTCTTTGGTACTTATTTATTTGGTCAGTTTTGTTTATTTTGACGAGTACTTGAAACTGACTTTTTTTTAGCTGATGTAAGTCCAGAGATTTTTATTCTTTCAAGGTTTTCTTTGCTCATACGGTATCTTATCTAGCTCACCGTTGGATACGTAAAATATCCTTCTCAAGTTGGACTGCTCACTGGTTGGATACATCATACGTAAGTTCTATCTACACGCCATTCGTCCCTCTTGATCACGCTGACATTCGCACAGAGTTTACATCGGACTCATGATCTATCTTCTCAATTCACGTCAAGCACCTGGATTCCTCATCGGTGCGATTATGGAGGTAAGTCTCATAAAAACCATTTCCTTGACTGTAATTAACTTCGTGTCCCTAGTTACCAACATTCGATTTAGCGATTTCCCATCTTTTCCCCTCAGTTCGTAACGACGCACGATTCCTTTCACTCATGTTCTTAACTCGGATCCTGTTCCACGCAATCTATCTCTTTGATACAGCTCGACCTACAACCCGAGCTATCATGGATGGATCCTGGGTACCAACTGTGATGTTAGGTTTAGCGTTAGTGCTCCACGTAGGGTGGTTCAAAGGTGGTTTACTCGGTCATTTGAAACGTCGTAAATCTCTCAAAAAGAAGATGACAGAGAAACAACCACTCCTAGAGAAAATGAAAGATATCGATCCAACGATCCCGGTACCAGGTGAAAGTGAGAATGAAGGTGATGACGAAGGATCACCGGATGAATCACCATTAGTTACCCCTTACACCCCTTCCCAAACACCTCTCACTATCAGAGATACATATTTCTTCCCGATCCAAATCCCAACGATGAATTTACCTCCTATACCATCTTTCCAGGAGTTCAAGTCAACTTTGAAACATGAAGGTGGATTTGGGTTCAAGGACGCTGTCAAAGGTCGATGGGAGGCTGAGAGGGGTCGTTGGAAAGGTGGTCTGGGTTTACGTAGACGTAAAGAAAGGGTTCAGAGTGGGAGTGAAGGTGATGGAGTTAGCGTCACTGTTCATGAGGTTTCTGATTAGATCATGTTGAAACTCAAAATTACTTTATTTCTTGGAATTTCAACATTCCAGCGTAACAATGTGTCTGCTTGTATTTGACCTATGCTTGGACTTTTCAATGTATTTCTCAGTATCTTCTTCCTTACTGGTCATTTTAATCTCACTCTATGCTTTTACTCCTTATCTGTCATTGAGTTTGGATGTATACTTTCATTTATTCCTCCTAGAGCGACGTCAGCCGTGATCCATTGTTATTGCCGAAGGAATCCTAGCCCGAGCGAGGAAGGGAGGGGTGATCTCCTTGATTTCTAATCTTGTTTATTGATCTTTGAATTTTACTTTCATTCCATTAAGACTATTAAGATTCAATATCGATATCTCCAGAGTCGTCTACTGAAGGATACTTTTCCAGTCATTGTTATCCGAAACAACACCAATACAGAAGGATGAATATCAATTCTCTTCTACTGATAACCGCAGTTCTAGCTGGATACGGTATGTCCCCTAGTCCCCTACACCTCCCAAAAAAATCCAAGAACTAATAAAGAATACCAGCAAACGCCCATGCCCATCATAATGTAACAGAAATAGATACCAGTGTACCCTTCGATGCGGTGATTTACGTTCATGTCAGTATGATTTTTCAGGCAAAATTACGAGGATGGGATTGATGACGATACTTTTAGATGAGTTTACAAACTTTCGTTTGGGGGATTTTGTTCCCTATAGGAATGGTATTAGGTTTATCAAAGTATGTCATCCATCCTGTTAATCAAAATACGGTACAGATCTCTGAAGTGACTTCCGATTAGATCAAAATATCACGTTCCCCTTCAATCTGTCGGCGTCGTTCTTTCACTATTAGGATCTTATTTAGGTCATCATCACGGAGGTAGACAATTCCCTTCTACAGTTCATGGCTTGATGGCGAAAATAATTTTCTACGTTTTAATCGTTGTGAGTGGTAACGTTTCCCCTGGGCTTTTGTTTATTCGGAATTAACGAACGTCAATGATAGCAAGCTGGATGTGGGATTTTTCTCAAACTTCACATTCTAGAGAAAACCGTTCGACCATGGATCAAACCCGTTCATGGGGTACTAGGCAAAACTTTCCCAGTTATAGGTTGGACTCGTAAGTCGAAAATCCTTGCATTCGTTCGGAAATGGAATCACCAAACTAAATCTTTCACCTGAACAATAGAAATGCTATTCGGTGTAGCTACAGCGTTAGGATTCTGTCGAGATGGGAATCTAGGTCAATGTGCCGCTCATTATATTATGGGATCAGCTTTTATCGGTTATGCGGCTATCCTGGTTATCATGTTGAATCTTGGTGGGAAATGGTTGGAGAGGACTGGATGTAGTCAAGAAATGTTGGATAGTAGTGTGATCATGGTTTGGGTTGGTAATCTTTATTTGATGATTTGTGAAAGTAACTGATCATGTTGTTTGTAGGGTATCATCAACACTTTCACTGAACATCATGGAGGTCCTTGGACACACAAGGATATGCAACATACTATGATGGTAAGTGTTTGGATTTATGTTTATTGACCAATGATTAGGGCGTACTTTGGTGGGCAGGTGGTCTATTGGGTATCTTCCTTAGTCGAAAAGGAAAAAGATCATTCGTACCTGCTGTAATGTAAGTAAAACCCCCAACCTTAAAAACAATACACTGATTTTATCAACAGCATCGTAATGACAGGTTGGGGAATGAGTGCACATGAACAAGCGTTGATGATTTCGACCAAGGTAAGTAAACAGTTCATCATCGATAGGATTTGTATTGATATCGCTAGATCCACGGTTTGTTCGGTTACGCATTAATCGTCGCTGGTGTACTTCGTATTGTCGAGGTTTGTTTTGTTTTGAACGATCAGGCAACGCCTCATGGTGTTATAAGGATATTCCAACATTTACCCCCTTACGTGAGCGGAAATCACTGATGATTGGTTGATCTTGCTAATGAAATACTACTATTTCAGTTACTCGTTCTTGGAGGGTGAGTCAATTCCAAAATGTGAGGTGTATCAACTAATGACTTTATAGTACACTTTTCATGTCAGCAACCGATGAAGAGATGCATCATGCAGACGAGTAAGTTGATCATCACCTCTATGAATTAAATCAATAGACTGACAAAACCCAAGTCTCGGAATCGACCACGTCTCATACGCATTATTCGTCAGTAATCCGCAAAGTTTCCTCCATATTTCCAAACTAACCAAAAACACAGGATTTCTCCTTATCATTCCTAATCTACCTAGTGATAACCTTCCTAGTCCATCTCTATTCCACGACGGGCACCAACGCCACTGCGGCAACTGAAGAAATCACCAAAAACCCAGAAAACGGGTATTCAGTTTTAAACAATACTCCTAGACAGGATTCCGGTGATGGTGATGGAGACGAGGATGGACCGGAGAGTTTTGAGATGGATTCACATGGGAAAGTTGAGGGTGAGGAGGATGAGGTTGATTGGGTCGATTCGAGGGGGAGTGGATTGAGATTGTGATCGTGATCGTGGGATTTTTGCTTTAGATCTTATTTTATTGTTTGCGAGTGGATCCATTTTTTGATGTACTACATTAATGTTTTCGAAAGTACGGGGTCGTTCTTATATTTTGTATATTTTTGTGCAGGATTCAGTGATGACAATGCTAAAGGCGGCTCAATCCATTTGCATCGATTTCCAACTACAGAACGTATTTCACTAACAAGAGAAGATCACTTATGAACCGCCTAAACCGTCCTAAGCAGAAGCAGCGACAGCTGGCAATTCATTCAATCTAGGTCCAACATCCAAAAGATGAGTGAGTCTCTCGTTGGCAACTTTAGCAGCATCACCCATGACGATACCACGAGCGCCACTCTCCAATCGAAGAGGTGCCGTACCATCATTTAAACCTAATTGAGTATCGTTCCAACAAGGTTCGACTTTCTCTTCAATCTCCATACCGACCCCACAACGTCCTCCGACAGCTTTCCAATCTTCCACCCGTTTGAGTTCAAGTTTTTCAAACACTTGTTCGATTGAATCGACGAGATGAGTGATTTGTTCAGCGGTATGACCTGGTGTTGGGGTGATTCTTAATCTTTCCTCTCCAACTGCTACAGTTGGGAAATTGATTGATTGAACGTAAATCTTGTGTTTGGCTAGGAGCATGTCGGAAGCTTCTTTAGCTAGAGCTGCGTCTCCTACGAGAACTGGGATGATGTGGGATGGGTTGGGGACTACTGGGATCCCACGTTCGGCGAGTTGACGTTTGACCTCGCGAGTGTTGATCTGTTGTAATCTTCGATCACCCATGAATTCTTTTTGATACGCGATGGAAGCTTGAGCACCAGCTACCACGGCAGGGGGGAGGGAAGTGGTGAAGATGAATCCTGGAGCGTAGGATCTTACTAGATCAACTAAATCCGCTGATCCGGCAATGTAACCACCAACGATTCCATAGGCTTTACCAAGTGTTCCGGTGATGATGTCGATACGATCCATGACACTTCCTTTAACTGCTTCTGGTGAATCTCGGGTAGCTTGATGAGCTTCGAAATCGAGATGTTCAGCTACTCCAGCACCGTTTGGACCGTACATTCCAACAGCGTGGACTTCATCGAGGAAAGTGATGGCTCCGTATTTATCAGCTAGATCACAGATAGCTTCGATGGGGGCGACGGATCCACACATTGAATAAACTGATTCGAAAGCGATCAATTTGGGTGTTTCCTTGGGAACAGCTTTAAGTTTAGCTTCGAGATCAACTAGATCGTTGTGTTTGAAGATAACTTTTTTAGCGCCTGAATGACGAATACCTTGAATCATCGAGGCGTGGTTTGAAGAATCTGAAAAGATGACGCAACCTGGGAGTTTGGATCCGACAGTTGCTAAACAAGCGTCGTTGGCAACGTAGCATGATGAGAAAACCAAGGCGGCAGGTTTACGATGAAGTGAAGCTAGTTCATCTTCGAGTGAGAGATGGAGTGCACCGTTACCAGCGATGTTACGGGTTCCACCTGCACCGGCACCGTATCTGTTCAAAGTTCTTTTCATGGTGTCGAGAACAACGGATGATTTACTCATACCGAGATAATCGTTTGAGCACCAGACGTCAACTTCATCTTTGGGATTGGATGTGTGAGCCACAGGGAATTTGGCGGCGAGTCGATTGATGTTGTTAAAGTAACGGTATGACCTGGAAGTTAGATCTGGATTACGAGATGTGACTCACTTGTCCTTGTGTTTCTTGTCCAACTCCTTCTCGTAGAAAGATTGGTAGTCAAATGTACCAGGAGCCATTTCTCTTGAAGGGTTGGATACAGCTTTGAGTTCAGCCTCCCGTTGAGCGAGAGCGGCAGCTTCACGAGCAGCTTTGGCATGAGGGCATTTACCAGTTGGAGTACCTGTAGCAGAGAAAGGGATATCCTTGTTCTAAAGGATGTTGGTTTGGGAATCCCCTTTGAAACGCTGATCTGACTTACCTTGTGGATCTCTTCAACCTCTTTACTACCCGCAACACTGGCATAACCTCTAACGGCAGCACCAGCAGTTGCAGCTCTATCATGAGCGATGGCGGCTAATCTTGGACCCATCATTGGACATCTGATAGCTGAAGCTGTGAGTCCAGAGACATTGTTGTGGGTTGTTGAAGCCAATGATCGAAGTGCTGATGGAGTTGTTTGACCTAAGAAGGGACAAACGGAAGAGTAACGAAGAAGTGAAGTGACTTGCATTGTTGATGGGGGGGAGGGTGAGAGTGAAGTGAGTGGGTGTAGTATATATATATGGTAGAGTGGATTAGTATCACCAAGATACGAGATACGAATGCGGTAACCAAGAGATGAAAGGATAAGTAGACGTAGATATAAAGGGGATACGATGCTGTAGAAGTAGATCGAGTTGCTTGACTACCTACCTTACGATGAAAAAACGCCCAGGTACCGCCAGACAGCTATAACGCCGCCCCATACAAATGGGTCCATCCTATAACGCCGAATCAGCCAATCATTAAAGATATATAGTAAATCAATGTGGCACATGGTCGACCCTCGTCATCCTTTGTGGGTTGGGTTGGTTGTACGACTTTATTGCACCGCAAGTAGCCGTCAGCTGAAGGTGACCTATCACCTATCACCTATTTTACACCTTAGATCTACCACATCTAGTACGATTCTACCATCGTCTTGAGTATAATGGATATCGCATCAGCACTAGCCTGCTCTTCCGAACATCGTATAAGTAGGTCTTGAATTTCAAATGCCCTCTCTTTGTGAAAGAAAATCCATGGCTGGTATTTCATGACCCCCTTGCAATTTCCAACCTGTGATAAGTCCTCGCTTCGTTAACCCTAGAACATACTTGTGTTAGCATATTAATTGAGAATCATATCGAGAAACGAAGCTAATATCCATGGATTCTCCATTAACCAAGCCAAGCTAGTGTTGCCACAATTGCCACGTGTCTCGATATTTCAGTTTCAACTTTTTATTTTGATCACAATTATCTGAACATTTTTGGGTTATTTTCCAGAAAAACTCAATAAAAAAATCCATAGATAGATAAAAGATCCAGGAGTGATGAAAGTAACACCAAGTTATATATCTGTGGGCTCCAATCGATCAACTTCATGCTCTGCTTGTCTTTCAAATGGAGTGGTTGCCTTTGGAGCAGGTAGATTCATAGCACTTTGGGATACAGAGGTGAGTTTGGTTTTTCGACTTTCAACTCTGATGAGAGCTAAGATCGAATGTAGACTGAATCTGGGAAAGGTGTTTATACTACCCTCCCAGGACATAAGGGACAAGTCACGACTGTTAAACGTATACCGAGCTCGAACGAGGTGTTGCTCAGTGGTGATAATCAAGGAGAAGTTCGTTTATGGTCCAAGAATGAAGGTTCACAGGTGAGTCTGATTCAATATACCCTCACTGATAGCTAGTTCGAATGCACGAAATCATTCATCGCTCATCCCCAATCATCAATTTCAGCTTTAGGTGTACCATCATCATCCTCTGGTTCACTTTCCGATCACATTTTCACCGGTGGTTCAGATGGAACTGTGAAATTATGGAATTTGAGTGGTGATGCTGAGATTGTACAGACTATTGATTTGAAAGGGAAACTGCCTTTGGATTTGGAAGTTGGGTATTTACCTGGTTCAGATGGTAGGTCTTGCTTTTGTTTCCATATCAATTGATCTCACTTTCTTAGCGCCTATTTTGATTATTGCTTGTACGGATCGTAGGATACAGGTTTGGACTAAGCAAGATGATCAGGTAAGTAAGATTTAGAGGATCTGTTTGAGATACTCACTTTGGTTCTAGTTTAAATTCTCCGTCTCACTGGAAGGACACGAAGATTGGATCCGTTGTCTCTCGTTAACTCTCTACCCATCGATATCGGATCCATCCTCATCATCATCAAGTCACGATTTGTTGTTGGCTTCTGGATCTCAAGACAATTATATTAGACTTTGGAGGATATCTGCAGTAATTGAAAGTGATTCATCTACTTCAACAACATTCGGCGAGGGAGATGGTGGGTTGGACATGCTGGATGAATTCGAAAGGAAACTTGCTGGAGAAGCTGGTGGGAATGTCACAATTTCTACCAAAGCTCACGTTATTTCTGTTGGGTGGGTATCTCCTTACAGTCTATACAACCCCGACTGACCATCTATCGCAGGTCCACGAGGTACAACGTCACCCTTGAAGCGCTACTCATGGGCCACGAATTTGGATTAACGAATCTCCACTGGTCACCATCAACCATCAACCCCCCAATCCTACTTTCCACCTCCTCCGATAACTCACTAATAATATGGTCACCCTCAACTCTAGCTCCCACTTCAAAATCAGCTGATGGGATTTGGGTACCGTCGCACAGATTCGGGACGATGGGAGGAAGGGGCTTAGCGTTTTTCGGTGCTATTTGGGGGAAAGATGGGAAAACAGTTTTGGCAAGTGGTTGGAATGGTGGTTGGGAACTTTGGAGACAGTCTTCAGATGTTGATGATCAGGATGAATGGGTACCGATACCTGGAATCAGTGGGCATTTCGAATCTGCAAAATCTGTTGTATGGGATCCCAAGGGAGAATATCTGTTATCAGTAGGGTAAGTCAACTCCGATCGCAATCTTATCATGATATCCTAAACACCCTATCAGATCCGATCAAACTTCTCGAATCCATGCTTCATGTGTTCCATCTACCTCTCAATCGAAATCACCAACTTGGGCGGAAATTGCCCGACCCCAAATCCACGGTTACGACATGACCGATGCGGCTTTCATTGATTCTATGAGATTCATCTCGGGAGCTGATGAGAAGGTTACGAGGGTTTTCGATGCTCCTAGTGGATTCGTTGAAAGTCTGACTAGTTTGGGGGTGGAATCTAGAGATGGCGCTGTGGATTCAGTGAGTCAGTTGACTTGATTCGTGATTGTATCTAACTTTATATAGTCTAGTAGACCTAAAGGTGCTTCTGTGCCCCCCTTGGGTTTATCAAATAGAGCGTTAGGGAAAGGTATGTTAAATTAGATGAGCTTTTGCTAATCCATTAGCACCCGCAGCCGAAGATATACCTCAAGCACACGTACCCACTGAAGCGTATATCTCAGTATCGAGAACATTAGATACCTTGCCTACAGAGGAGGAATTGGCTACTTCTACTTTATGGCCTGAGATAGAGAAAGTTTATGGACACGGATATGAGGTAAGTTCAGATGATTTCATGTCGACTGATGATTAGCTCGTTACGCTGGCTTCATCTCATGATGGTTCACTCATTGCTACGGCTTGCAGAGCGTCCTCAGAAGAACATGCAGTGGTTAGAGTGGTTTCTACATCCACATGGGAACTTTTCGGTCAACCATTGAAAGGACATCACCTTACGGTTACCAGAATAGCTTTCAGTCCTAATGACAAATATGTTGTTACGTGCAGTAGAGATAGATCATGGAGGTTATACAGTAGATCAGAGAATGGTAAGCACCCCTCTCAATCACAAGGAGATGTCACTGATTCCTAGTTATTTTAGGATATATCCCAGTCAAATCAGAAGATAAAGCGCATACCAGAATGATACTGGATGTTGCTTGGTTACCTAACGAAAAAAGTTTCGTTACAGTCTCTAGAGATAAGAGTTTGAATCTTTGGTATAACTCGGTTGAAGAACAGGAAAATTGGATTCTAGGGGAAACGATAAAATTTTCAGAGGCATTGACGGCAGTAGATGTGATTCTACATGAGGAAGTGGTTTATCTAGCTATAGGCGGTGAAACAGGAAGTATAGAGATTTTCTCTGTTGACATTAAGGATGGATTCAAATTTGAGAGTTTGATCAAATTCGATGAGAGGTGGGTGAAAACAGTTACTTACTTTGATTGAAGACTGATGGAATTATAGGGATTCTCATGTTGATCATGTTAATCGACTTTGTTGGAGGCATTCACCTGATGGGAAGTTGTGGTTGGCTAGTTGTAGTGATGACAAGAGTGTTCGGGTGTTTGAGGTATCTCCTTAGAGGGGATGAGAGGGGGTCCTACAATGCATAACGCAATGAGACGAAACCATATGGTCTTCCACCAATACTGCACGGTTATTCCGAATTGTGTTCACTTCACCTGTTATTACCCCGAAAGAAGACCTTTGACGGTCTTCGATTTTCGGTAAGATGAATGAACGCCTTCTTTTCTTGGGTTAACTTCTAGCTACATTCGCGTGACAGCTACACGCAGTTGACGTATCTTTTCCGAAATGGAATTCAAATTTCATCATAAGAATCAGGTATAAAATAGTAACAGTCAATAGAACCTAGCAAAGGAACAAGAATAAAAGCAAAAAGAGTCGAGAAACTAGTTTATTACAAAAAATACCAAAACAACCAAAAAAAGAACCGTAACGAAAGTAGAAGTAAGAAGTACTTTTATCCGGTCAATGAAGAAGATAAATCTGAGAGATCGACTTGGGGATCTGTAAATGGGGATCAATATTCAACTTCCCATGATCAGCGTGAAAGTCAACTTACGAACTGCGTAATGGATTTTATCGTCTGAAGGAGCTGATTCGAGTGATTCCTCGACTTCTGCAGATGGTACCAAACCTTCTCTAACTTCACCACGAAGTTCGAGTAGATAGTTATCCTAAAGGCATGACATTAGTATCACATTTCACGATAAAAACGTCATGGACTCACTTTGGCCAATTTCGTTAGAGCTTTTCCAATCAGTTCACGTTCGTGATCTAATTCCTCTACTGATTGGAGTTCGTGCTCTTTCTGTTCTAGATACCATTCGATGAGCTCTTCTCTGTCTACTCCTGTTCCTGTCGTTCTTTCTATATCGGAAATATGTAGAACACTTTGATAGGGGTCAGTATAAGTCTCTCTCTTAGGCTTAGAAAGTTCTTACCAAAGGTTCATGATTTCCATATATCGGTTGTCTACGATTGATCAGTATGTAGCATAATAAAATACCACCAAAGCAAGACTCACAAGTGATCTTCATCTTCCTTGGTTGAGCTGAAGCAACAGCTGAACTTTCCGCTACACCCGAAGCTTGGTTATAACTCGACTCCATAGCGTCCAAAGCAGCAATATCAGCTGCATCCCTAGCCTCATCAGTGTCCATAGCATCAGGATCATGAGAAACAGCATTATCAATTGGTTCCTCGTCATCGTCAAAGTTGATATCGTCCTGTTCGACATGAATGATAGATTGTCGAAGGAGTGAATAAGCTTCTCGGACGATTGCTGGAGTGATCTAAATGATGTTAGTTCTGGCATGAGACTAATGACTTACATCATTCTGACAGTTCGCTCGAGCAATAGCTTCAGATAATCGAATCATTGATTCTAATTGACGGACTGTGATTCTGAAATTTGATTTGCCAGCTCCTCCCTCATCTTGACGAAGGGTTCTGTATTTGTCAACAAGAACAGCTGAAGCTTCTCGAGTAAGCTGTGTCAAGTCAGCAGACGATTCACGTTTGATACACACCTTTGGACTGAAAGTTCTAGCATATCTGATATATCTCTGCAAAGCCTCAGTACTGAATTCAGGAGCTATAGCAGCGTCTCTGAATCGATGAACGTTAACGATATGTTGAGCAATGTGTAAATCAACGTTTTCGTTGCATTCGTCCAAAACCACAAAGAAGAGATCGAATCTTGACATGATAGGAGCTGACATGGCGACATTCGCTCGAAGTGAGATCTTTCGGTTGTAACGTCCACCAACTGGGTTAGCAGCCGCTAGAATAGAAGTTCTTGCGTTGAGGGTAGCTTGAATACCTGCTTTAGCGATTGAGATGGTTTGCTGTTCCATAGCTTCGTGAATGGCTACTTGATCTGCTACGTCCATTTTATCGAATTCGTCAATAGCACAGATACCGTTATCTGCTAACATCAGAGCTCCGGCTTCGATAGTGAATTCTCCAGTTTCTTCATCTCGAACAACTGCAGCTGTGAGACCAGCAGCTGAGGAAGCTTTACCAGAGGTGTACACCGCTCGTGGAAGGAAGGAACAAACGTATCTGGATGTTAGTGGAGGAAAATATGAAAACTTACTTTAAGAATTGAGATTTGCTCGTACTGGGATCTCCAACGATACAAACGTTAAGATCACCACGAAGATGAATACCCTCTTGCGTTTGTTTGTGTACACCTCCCATGAGTTGGAGTAGGATACCCTTCTTAACAATTTCATGACCTGGTCGTCAGTGATCGTCCGAAAAAACGCACTTACCATAAACTGTTGGAGCGATACTAGAAACCAGTCGTTGATAGATATGATCGGTGTTAACCATGTTCTTGAGTTCGTCAACCTCTTGTTGAGTCAAAGAGTTCAAGAAGGCTTCTTGATCTTCATCTCCATCGTCGAGATCACCTCGAACATCAGTAGAACCAGCCTAACAATCAGCTATTACCTCACTCATCACTCACTCTTGCATCAGCACCTTGAACCATACAAGCCAAGAACGCCGTCTTGTAAAGTAAATCTCTGACACCAAGGGATTTCAAACCGGTAACACCTTGAGTAGCTACACCACCGTCACCACGACCACCTTGATTTTCTCTCATCATTTGGTTGTTAACTCCGGGGAGACCCAATTGAGAAACATCTGGTACGACGATGAATGTACCGGTGAAAGTACACTTGTCACCTGCTTTGGCTCTTTCAACGATTTCTGAACGGAGAATCACATCGAGTCTGACTTGTCAGAGGTATATTTGTAAATTACTCACGATCTTGGCATTGAACCGGTTGGGATCTCATTGGCGTTCTCTTGTATTCTGACTTTTTGCCAATCGGCAAATTTAGATTGTTCGACATTGAGCTGCCAGCCAGTTCTGTTGTTACAAGTTGAATTCTGACAGAGAGTAGGCTGAGGGCATTAGTCTACCGTGTGTGAATGGAAACCTACCTCAGTGTACTTGAATTGTTGCTCAACATTTGCAATAGTCGTCCTACATACTTCACAAGTGAATGTTCCCGAGACCAGCTCTGGACGAACTTCACTTGTTCTGGTGACTGTTCCACTGATGCTCATCAGTTGACCGATCCTGTTCATTCTGAGATCTCGAATACCAGAGGTAAGTGGAAGGTTGTAGAAGGCGATGTTGAATTCACGAGTTGCAAGTGAGGCTGTGGACGTGTTGGATGCTGTGGAGAATGAGGCTGATAGGTAAAGATAAGTGGGTTCGTAACGTCTGATTAAAGCTTGAAGTGCTCGACGTAGGTAAGGAAGGAATCTGTTATTAGTCTAAACTCAAACTGATTAACCCACCGATAGTATTGGTCTTGGATAGCTCTTGCCAAAATCTCTTCTCTCTCAAGTAGATGACTGAAATCAACATAAAGCGTTGTCAATTCAAACTCCTTCATAGCTTTGATTTGTTCAACATAAAGTTTCGATTCATCAGCTGTTGGTTGAGGATTAAAGTCCATTGGTGTACCAGGAGTATCAGGTAAAGCGATTTGTTCGGTAAAACTATGAAGAATAAGCTGAACTTCAAGTACTTCTCGAACACCAGCTTACTTTTCCAAAAACAAAGCAAAACTTTCCATGACTTTTTCACCAGTTGCATCTTTGACTCTTGGGATATCAGCCATATCTTGAGCAGCACTACGTGGAGGACCTCTCCTAACTGGATTTCCAGTGATATCTTCACCAGTGGCCGCTTCATTGACTGCACCTCCAGTTGATCTTGAACCGCCTAAACCGTGAACATCTTCAAAGGCTAATGGATCTATAATTTGTCTTGATTGAGGTAGAGAGGATGAATTTGGTGAAGCCCCTGGAGCTGAGGAAGAAGGGATACCTAGATGGGAAGGTGATGACATTGTTGAGAGATGGGGTTGGTGATGAAAAGATGTCGATAACAGAACTGACTATTGACCAACTGTCGTCGCAGATGATTTCTCAAATTACAGAATAAGGGAAATCCCAAGAAGGTTAAGGACGCGTAAAAGGCAAGACACGTTAAACGCGACGTGAATGAGCCTGACATTCAAAGTGTCAATCAGCCTGACATTGTTTGTACTGCCCCACAGTAACCCCGGATCACGCTTTGGCTGGTTCGACCTCATGACGTTCAGCTATAAGCAGGTCTTCTTCTGACACTTACTTACATCTTTACACAAGTTATCTATAACAAATTGGTTTCACTCCCATTCCAAAATGGCTGAACCAAGACCATCAACAGATGAGGGTAGGTCCATGTTGGCTACAGCGAAAAACAATCATCACCTGACACTGCGACAGAGAACGCCCCACTCCTAAACAACGGTCATGAATCACCCTCCCAATCCACCTTTCAATCCCTCTTCAAACCAGTTCGTCCGCTGACCAACCTCGAAAAGATCCTAGTTGGTGCAGCGGTCTTCTTCCTTCTTCTCATGAGCACCTTCGTCGGTCTTTTTGCAGGAGCTGAAAGTCAACTTCATAAAGAGCGGTCAAAACATGGTAAAGTCGAGTGGAAGACTGAAACTTTGACTGCGACTGCGACAAAGATTGCTACTACTACAGTGGTAGCTCAACCAACGGGAAAACCTAACTCTGTGAGCAGCTGCAAATGGTGGATCCTGGTTTAGCTGACACATCGAAGGATATTTGCCTTACACCTGAATGCGTCTCCCTTTCTGCTTCGATCCTTCAATCAATCAACGCTACTGTTGATCCTTGCGACGACTTTTATGAGTTTGCTAGTAAGCTGGTTTTCGTCTACCTATGACGAATCAGCTGATGTAAATCGTTTCAGCTGGAGGATGGCAAGCGACTCATGAAATTCCTCCTTCGAGAGGTCTATTTGGAGCCTTCAACGAGGTGGCCGACAACAACAAGGTAACTTGATTATTCGATCTCTAGTCTCGTATCTAACAACCACCAGAAAATCATTTTGAAAGTCCTCAATTCCATCCCTTCCAAGGGAATATCTACGTCGTCGTCTGAACACAACAATCTTCAGAAACTGAAGGCTGTGTACGACAGTTGCATCGATATCGTAAGTCATCTTTCCAATCGTAACACTGATCCAATACCAGAAAACTCTCAACGAAGTCGGTGTAAAACCGCTCATCCCTGTTTTGGATTTCGTTCTCGAGAATTTTGCACCATTTGATCTGATTCCAGCTCCTAAAGCTGGACTTCAAGCTCAAACTGTCAATTGGTGTGGAGCTTACGATGATGGTTATGTTGTTTCAGAAAGCTTGACAGACTCAGCAAATAGACTGGATGCTTTGAAATCGGCGAAGAAGATGGGTAAAGCAGTTTGGAATAAATTAACTGCTCGTGATACTACATCACTTGAGGAGGACGTGGAGGTTCTGAAGTTTGATAAAGAACGACAGCAGAGAATTACCAAGACCTTGGCATATCTTCATTCCAGAGGTAAGTGATTACAGCTGAGGAGAATATCTTACTTACCGAACCTAGGTGCACAAGGTCTTGTCAATTTTGAAATCGAGGGAGATGCTGGAGGTGAAGACTCTCAAGTTCAGAGCTTATGGGTATATCAAGCCTTCGGTGGACTTCCTTCAAAAGAGTACTACGACGAGAAGCCTATCCTAGATTTATACCAATCTGTCGTCAAAAATATCTTGATCGAGGTAGCTTCACACACGAAGGTCTCGTCCAATCCAAAGAGAGATATCATGGACCTAGCAGAAGAAATCGAGACGGAAATCATGTCTGATATCGCTCAAGCTGGATGGCCATGGCCATGGCCAGGAGACGGTGATAAAGGTGGTAGTGACACGCCCACTCCACCGGACGAGACACCTGCTGAAAAACTTGCTAAACGAATGGAAACTCTTTCCGGTAAAGTAGTTCAATTCGAGAAAGATCTCATGGAAGCAGGAGCAGATCCTGAATATCTGTTCAACCCACATTTTGCGTATAACCCATACCCCACAGCCAATGTTTCGAAAGCATTACCTTTCCTTGATATCCCGACTTACTTGTCAACTTATTCTCCAAGAAGTTTCCCGGTTAATCTCACTGTCACCCATCCACCTTATCTCAAATCTGTCACCAAGCTGGTAACGGACACTCCAGATTACGTCTTGTCAGGTTACTTTGTAACACGACTAGCTTTGACTTACGCTTCCGCCCTTGGTCCAAAGGTACCGATTCGTCAGCAAACCAGAAGATTGGAAGAGGTTTTAAGAGGAATCAAACCAGGAACAGAGGAGGTTAGGGAGGACGTGTGTTTGTCATGGGTGGACGATATTGTTGGCTTCATCGCTGGACGGGAATTCGTTCGAGAAGCGTTCTCAGCTGAAGCCAAGGCTGAGGGTGAACATATCATTAGATGTAAGTCTGCTAAAAATACATAGCTAACCTGCAAGCTATCGTCAAAGCCTTCGAAGACAAGCTTACACAGATCTCATGGATGGATCAAGAATCTGCAGTAGCAGCTCAAAAGAAGGCTCAGGCCATCATCCCAAAAATCGGTTATCCACTTTATCCCAATACCACCAATCCAGATAGTTTAGCCTCTTACTATGGTCGATTGGAGATCAAGGCCGACGACTTTTTCGGGAACGTTTTGAGATCTACTATCTTTGATGAATCTAGAATTTGGTTGGGTTTGGGTAGAGTAAGAAATAGGGAGTCTTGGGAGGTAGGCGATTTTTCTGGATATGGGGCGTAACTGATCGTTTGTTTAGATGTATCCTCAGGTATGCAGAGTTGTCTTGTTGTCATTCATATACTGACATACATTTAGACCGTCAACGCCTACTACAGCGTGAGTGAGATGTCGACGTGTACTATTGGCCCGCTGACATTCAATAGCCCCCAGACGGTGAAATTGTCTTCCCAGCTGGAATTCTCCAACCACCATTTTACTCTCAGGCCTGGCCAGCGCATTTACGTTACGGAGCCTTTGGCGCTGTAGCTGCACATGAACTGACACACGCATTTGACAATTCTGGAAGCCAATACGATGAGAGGTATGCATGGGTGAAATGATTTTCGCTGACGTCCTAGGGGTCGATTGAGGGATTGGTGGACAAATTCTACGGTTGTTGCCTTTGAGGAAAAGGCTCAATGTATCGCTAAACAGTATAGCAAGTATTATGTTTATGACGATGCTGGCAAAAAGGTCTTTGTGAATGGAAATGCAAGTACAATGATATTTCTTCGTTACGCTGCTAACATTTGACAGTTGACCAACGGTGAAGGTGAGCTTAGCGGTTGGATGTCCTGACTCAGCTGACATCTTTTCAGATATCGCCGACTCAGGTTTAGCGCAAGCATTCCTAGCCTGGAAAAACTCGGTTTCCACCTCTGAATTCCAAAAGCTCCCAGGATTGGATTACACACCAGAACAATTATTCTTCTTAGCCTTCGCAAGAGTTTGGGCTCAACTTACTAAACCAGCAACAGCTGTTTCTAGAGTAAGAACTGATCCGCATTCACCACCTTATTGGAGAACCGTTGGTACTTTGAGAGATCTTGACGCTTTCCATAAAGCTTTTGGATGTAAGGTTGGATCTGGGGTAAGTTTTCGTCCTCGAATTGTTTCGGAGTGGAGCAGTGAGCTGATGGAACGGTAGATGAACCCACCTAAAGAGGATCAATGCAAATTGTGGTAGATGACCACGATTAACCGATGAGAGGTGGAGAAGGTAATGTACGATTAAAACGAGATTGAGCGGAGACGAGTTTAATGAAAAAAGGATGCATTGTTACACGAATCTAATTTCAAGCGCTGGCTACAATCCCTCTTTCGACCATTTCACCTATGTTTCTCCTTAAATTACACCTCTGGCCTTCGTACCATCTAATTTCTTTACTAACTTGTTGTCTATTGTACAAGAACATCCCGAAACCCTAGGCCCGCTCTCTGATTGGAAGACAGATATCTGAAGGTGGAGCATCTGAACTCGAAACCAATACATATTCGCCATCGCCTTCGATTGAATCTTTTACAGAAATCACACTGTCTACTTCTGAAGCTGGATGAGAAGTCGTCTCGGTATCTGATTGACTGACTTGAGTGAGATGGATATTCGTGACCGTACGATCTTGACTATCTTCACTATCTGATTCTGAAACATCAGTAACCTCCGGTACCCTCGGTGGAACATTAGTCTTAGACTTGTAAGTATAAACGAAAGATTTAAAGAGTATCTGGTCGTGATGAGTTCTGAGCCATGAATCGACATCAACGATATCAACATAATTCTCTTCTAGATTCATCGTTCGAATCAGTTGAAAAGCGGTTTTAACGGTTTCGATGTTCTCCTGAGACCAACATTTTGGAATTGGGTTTTTTTGGAATTTCTTGATCAGCTCTTCAGCTTTGTAGAGCGTTTGAAATTCTGATTGATATTGGGCGAATCTGGGTTCTTCGAGGTCTGGCTTGAATACATAGAGGTTTTTGTAGTAAGCTTCTCTCAGACTTTCAATGGCTGTGATTGTCACTGTAAACTTTCTTTGTAACAATTCGTCATCCTTGAGTTGTTGTATTTCTGACATTGTACTGGTGTTTTTCAGGATTCGGTTGTGAGGTTTTCAATCCTAGGTTTTAAAGTGAGAATGCTGGTAACAGTATCTCAACCTCTTTGATGAGAAAATCCAAAAATCAGATTTGATTTCCGCCCGCAAGATAAAGACGGATTGAGAATGGCCAAGAAGCCAGCTACAGAGAACGTCGACGACGCACCTTTGTGGTACTACACACCTTCTGATTTAGAAGTTGCCTTGCCTTCTCTGGTCGTTCAGTCTATCCAAGCTGCCTTCACCTCCCTCGCAAGCCGCTCGTAACAATTCACGGTCGACCCGGTGTAATACGACCGTAACGAAAGGCCTAATGAAGGTCGTACTCTTTCGGGCCGGGGTGGATGTTCTCGTTCTGTCAGTCACGAGGTCATGAGAAAAACAACCACATATAAAATGGATGAATTGGGTGTGTTCTCATAGGGTGAAATGAGTAAGAATAGATAACAATTTTCACAATGGCTATAACCAAAATCACTCAAGAGACGATAACCGCTGTTGACGGAACGACAGATACCGCCAAAAACACTTATAAAAATTATGGTGTCATCATCGTACCCCAACTCTTCTCTCCACAGGAGATGACCGAAGTCAGAGACCTCTGCGACGTTCATGCTGACGGTGATGATTTCTCTTTCACGGATGTACCAAAATTCTTGGTTGATAATGATCCTTTGAAGAAATACGCTAGACTTATGCATCCACATCGTCATCCTCAGACTGAAGTTGGTCGAGTTACTAAACAAAGGTTTATGGATCAACGAATGGTCGATGTGGCGACTAACTTGTTGGGTCCTGTTTACGGCGCTCAAACGATGTTCTATTTCAAACCTCCCGGAGCTAGAGGTCAAGCTTTACATCAAGACAATTGGTGAGTACACCAACCGTGGACAGCGTATTAATCCATGTAATTAGGTTCCTTCAAGCCCATCCTGAAACATGTTTAGCTGGATGGGTAGCAGTTGATGATGCGGACGAAGAGAATGGTGGATTAACACTTATCCCCGGTTCACATCGTAACGAAATCCTCTGTCACGGTGATTCAGATCTCACCAAATCGTTCTCACCTACGATGATCAAATTACCTGCTGGTGTCGATTACGAAGCGTTAGCTCTTCCGGTCACATTGAAAGCTGGTGATGTAATGTTCTTCCATGGAAGTATCGTTCATGGTTCACCACCTAACAGTTCGAAAGAACGTATGCGAAGAGTGAGTCTTGTGATTTTGAGATCTTTACTGATTCCCAGTCTCTTATCTGTCACTACATTCCTCAAACCAGTGTTGAAGTGGCTAAGCAATATCAACCTTTGGTCACACCTACCCAAGATGATATTCGAATTTCGGAATATCCAGGAGGTGGTCCATGTGGTGATAATTGGGTAGCTGATGAGGCTTTATTGCATTAAGGGATGAGTAGGGGTTTCATACTGTTGTAGCTTATTTTGTTCGACGTTGATAGTTGTTTATGAATCTGTGATGGTAGTCTTTCAAAGTCCATTCCGTGTTTTCAAGTATGTTGTTGAAATCTTTCCTCTCTTCTCTGAGGAAGTATGGAAATTTTGATTTAGTTCTCTTTGGTCGGAAGACATGAATGATCCTCTTGTTTGATCCTCTGATCTTCAATGTTCATACGTTATTTCTGATTCGTTGACGAAGGAAATGAAGATACAACATAAAGATGTGAGTCCTACTTCGAATAACGATTTCGAGAATTTCTCTTTGGACGGGGTATTCCAACTTCCAAAAGAGATCTGAAAAAAAAAAAACAAGTCTTTAGCCTTTGAGCGGCGTCACCACAATCTCCCGTTGGACACAATTAACAAATCAATTCATATGTTGACGCTGAAAAAATCTACATCCATTTATCCTCCGACCCCCACATCCCAACAATCCTCCCTGAATCCTCAACAGTCATCCTCCCAATCGTATCCAACAGAATAGCAGCGCCATCTTCAGGATCGAATAGACCAGACGATCCTGGGATAGCACTGATTTGAGCTTTGAATTTATCGAAATCCATACCTGTCAAAATGTTCAGTTTCGTTGACACACGTGTGTATGGAGGTCTCAATTTACCTCTTGCTTCTGCAGACTCTCTATCTGAAATCACACTTGGTGCGATGGAGAACACTGTGAATCCCTCTGATTTCAATTGATTCGCAATTCGAACGATCGAGTTATCCGTCGCAGCCTACAGTCAATTAACATGTTAGTAAAAGTAATTTCCTTCTCATAATTTTAGGGACCATCACTTACTTTACTAGCTCCATAAGGTAATCTACCCTGTTGACCTCCATTTCGAATGACCTCAGCTACCCCGTGTGCTGAAGTCAATAAAGCTATTTTCTTCTTTTCGCCAGAACGAAGTAGAGGTAGTATCAGCGAGATGAGTTGAAGTGGGGCGACTATGACGAGACCATACAGAATATTAGAGATAGATTGACCTCCGTATATTGAGTTCACTTACCGGTATTGACAAGGAATGCATTTTGTAATTTTTCAGATAATTCTTCTTCTCGGCCGGTCGATAAAGGTACGTCATCTAATTGTCCACCGCCTAGAACCTTGTCAACAAGTGAGAGATGGAGTGCAAGACAAGGACATACCAGCATTGCAAATCAGTACATCCACTTTACCAGAGGTGACCTCTTTCACTTTCTCTACCGCAGTCTAAGGAACATCAACACCGTCACCAAAAATGTAAGGTAGGGACTCACACGTAAAGACGATATATCTGTCAAATCAGTTTTGATTTCATGTAGATTCGAAGTTCCCTTCAGGATCTCTACAGGCAGTGGTGATCGATTAAGAGTTATCACTGTATTCGAAGAATTCTTGGTGAGGACTTTGACTAAGCCGAGCTACAGCGTAAGGACGATGTCAGTGGCAGGTCGACATATGTAGATTATTGTAACTCACTCCGACGTTACGATTTCCACCTGATATAACATATGTTGTCATCTTGTTTGAAATTATTCTAATCTTATCAAGTGCAAGTAGATACTGTATGTCGAATAGAAAAGTTGGATCTAATGGAAATACCACAGTATAAGTACTAGGACGGTCAAACGGCCTGGCATCGACAAAGGCAAAGACCGAACCCGTTGGAGCTTTCCGATGGAAGACTGAAAGATCATTACCCTTTCGTTGCATCTTTCACATTCATATTCATGTATTCGAGAGAGACTAGGATTGGTGGTCCGAATATGCAATTCGGATAACCGTAGATACAACTTGATGTTACTGTACGTCTTTAGACAAAAGTACTGTACTGTATGTATCTGAAGACCTAGTAGTCCAGTCAGCCGTTGATATGCAGTGGAATGAAATGATCCTTGATCGTCCACGTGGAGGTGCGTGCTACGTATAATTATGCTTGTAAAGATATCCTGTACTGTACATTGATGTATAGTGTATATCGTGGAAGGCTCAAAATGTATATCAAGAGGTAGAGCATCAAGAAGAAAGGCAAGAAATAGATCCTGTTGTCAAGCGTTGAAACACGATAAGGTTTAAACTTCTGATTTCATCGATTCAACATCTAAAATACTCGTACAACAACTTAGCATTACCAATTATGAACCAAAACCCCTTAAATCAATCTCCATTGAACTACTTTCTTCTTGTTGTCGTTGGTTCTTATAATCCATCAGAACAAAATACATTCCCGTACTGTATACGTACTCACCTCGATAACTTCAACTCTATGGCTAAGATCTTCAACTTTTAACTCGAGCTATCACCGCTTAGCAGAAAGAAGTATCATACAGTATACAAAACTCACAACTTGAATATCTTGAGTATTCTTATCGACTCTCTTATCTAACTAATGATTATGGTAGTTAGCCAATGTTGGACAAAAGATTTCAACCAACCTCGCCAATCCTTTCATTAAGTTCCTTGATATCTTGAGTATTCTTGATAACTTCTCCCTCGATCTTGTCAAGTCTCTTATTGAGCTATTTGTCATCCCATATTATAATCATCATTCACACAATGTAAGGTAAAGGCTCACGTCTTTGAGTTCATCTTGAACTTCCTTTCGTAAAGCTTCCGTTAAACCTCTTTGAACCTGTTTGCATTGATTGTGAATTAAACACGGCTCATCTTTGGAGATATCAACTTACTCGAATCTCAACTTCTTTATCCATCATTTGAAGGATTTTAGCCATGGTGGTAGCTGGGATACTACTGTATTCCTATAATGGTACAGTATCAGATTCTGTCGAAAGATGTGATATACTACGCTTACATTTTCTGCGAAATATGGTGGTGGGGGAGGGGCGAGGTTGGTATCGGTATCAGAAGGTGTGTCGTAGAATTGCATTAGATGGGTGTTGTTGATTTGATTAGTATGATAGATGAAGAGAAAAGAACAGAGAGAGAGGTGTTGATTGATTCACGATGTTATCTATCTATTCTTGTCCAGTCAACCAACTGGAATGTAGGTAAAGCCAAAGGACCCAAAGAATAAATTCCACGTGGATGCACGGATCTCTTGATTGATCTTAAACCTTATTCCTCGCCGCCACTTTGGATCCATCTTTCACTGTATCTATCTCATAATCAGTCAAACCCCGTATACATGTACTACGCGATTCCTACAAGGGGGTAAAACAGTGTTGAGAATTTGACACAACAGGTTTTTAGGGCTACACTATAACAATATCATCTCACCCTCACCAAGGTGTTTTTTATGGATCTAACTAAATTCTTTTCCCTTGCTCTGAGTTGTCTTTAAACTTCTCTATTGCCGATCTCAGCTCGTTGTCTACAAGTACTTACTTGTACTTGTAAACTCTTCCGAATCCTTGCCACAGGCTACATCACGGCGGAACTGTAAGGAAATTAGCGGACATCATCGCCTCTCCGTGTTCATTTCACGGAGATTCCAGTTACTACCCCTGCCCTGTAGTCGGGAGACTTGGTATAAATAGAGTATCTTCGAGTTCAGAACTTGATCTACTATCATCTACAATCTTTTATCGCTCGACTAAAGTAAAATAAAGGTAGAATACATAAACAATGGTCGCTCTGGAAACTGTCAAAGCATCAAACGCAAGATTAAGAGAATTAGGTCCAGGTCTCGTCGCTCTCTTCAGTAAGTCGTCTCTTCCTTCCTACTACATAACCTACTAAATAGAAAAACAGTCGGCGGAACATCAGGTATCGGTGAATCAGTTCTCAAAACTTTCATAAAGAACACGACCACACCCCACATCTACATCGTTGGACGTAGTGAGACCTCCGCCCAGAAGATCATCACAGAATGTAAAATCCTGAATGACGGTGGGAATGTGGAATTCTTACAAGCCGATGTATCAGAGTTGAAAGAGGTTGATAGGATTTGCGAACTCATCAAAGCGAAGGAGAAGAGAATAAATTTATTGGTTCAGACACAGGGTAATTTGAATATGAGAGGTAAAGATGGTAAGTTCGAATCTGCCTTTTCTGTCTTAGCTTACGTTAACGAAAATGTTTCTTAGTATCTCCCGAAGGTCTAGATCGTAAGATGACATTAAACTATTATTCAAGAATGCGATTCATCACAAGTCTCTTACCGGAATTACGACCAACCACCGAATCACCTTTCTCCAGAAGTCTCTCAGTCCTAGCCGGTGGTTCAGAAGCATCGATAGATTTCAATGATATCGGATTAAAAAAATCGTTCTCAGCAGCTAAATGTGCTGATCACACCACAACAATGAATTCACTCATGGTATCAGAATTCGCTACTAGGAACCCATCAATTTCGTTCATTCATTCTTTCCCTTCAATCGTTCAAACTGGTATAACGAGGGAATTACCAGGTTGGGCAAGATTGGCTACTAAAGTTCTTAATCCTGTTTTGAGTCCTTGGACTGTTAGTGTTGAAGAAACTGGTGAACGTCAGTTGTACATCGCTACCAGTGGATTTTATTCTCCTCGACAAGGGGTTTCGTCTGGTGTTTCGGGTGAGAACGTTGCTTTGGGTTCTGATGGGGTTAAGGGTAGTGGAGGTTATGTCGTTAATTGGAATAACGATATTACTGGGAAACCAATTTTGAAGAAATATCTACAGGAGGGTGTGGGGAAGACTATTTGGGAACATACGATGGGTGTTTTTAAGGATGTTGAGGGTGTTAATGAGGGGAGGAAGTGAGGTTTATATTTGGCTGATGGGATTGAATGTATGTATGATATATATGACGATTAGATCATTGCTCTGTCTTTGTGTGACAGGTTATGGTAAGGGTTTCCGACTTCAGTTGTGACCATACAGTATCTGGTGCACGGTGGCAGTGCCTTGCTTGTCAGCGTTTCAAAGTTAGACTTTGGTACAGAGTAATTTGACTCAACTTAATAACCTTCCTTTCAACTCTCACCTTTTCATTTCGTCATATACAATACAGTTACATATCCATTGTCAAAAAGTATAACCAACACTCAACTCTCAAAAATCAGAGTCTCGACCACTCATGATTCAAAGAAACCAACCCCAACCCCAACCCCCAACCCGATTAACTCGTGATCGTGTCATCTCCCAAACAACCCCTCAAAAAGATTTCACCACCTCAGCCATCAATTCTATCGAAAAAGCTAAACTCTTACAAGAAGCTATAAGAGAGTATGATACCAGTAACGCCTTGAAAGTTTTGTATCCACAAAATCAAGTGGTTTATTTGAAAGGAACAGTTCAAGAGATGGTAGCTCAGATTAACGCTGTTGCTCATCAACGAGGTGGTACTAAAGAGGATTTACTTCATGTTGTTGAAGGTGATAATGTAGTTGAGAATCCTGCTTTTGATAGGGCTAGGATTGAAGAGATTGAGGATGGTGAGGAGGGGGGTGGCGTTGTCGAGGGAGCAGGTGAGAGTTCATCAAAAAAGAAGAAAAACAAGAAGAAGAAGAAGTCGAAAGGGAAGAAAAAGGTTTTAGTTGATGGAGAGGAAGGGGATATCGCTAAGAGTGGAAGTGAGAGAACTAGTGAGACTACTGGGTCGGGTTTTGGTTCTGGGTCCAATGATGGATTTGAAGAGACTACTATCGTTTTGGGTGAATCAACTTCGTTCGACCAATCTCGTGATCATCCAGTTGATGACGGTGATGAGGAGTTTTTACCAGTTTTCCGTTCACCTGGGACTAGGACTGGGACTGAGATGGAACTCGATTCTTTACCTATGACCAAAGAGGATAGTCATGATACCAATCCATCTGATCGACTCCATACACCTCCTTCATCAATTTACGGTTCATCAACAGATATCGATATTGATATCGATCATCCAACAGATATCCCCTCAATCGTCGTTAGATCACCATCCAGTCACTCATCTCAAGTAACTTATGTTTCCGAAGTTGGAGTCAACGATCAGTCCACCCCACCACATGATGACGATAACGTCGAAATCGTCCAACCTTTCACACCGAGATCGTTAGTTTTCGGTACGCTCCCCACATCGTCTGATGACATGAACGAAACATACGAAGATATCATTTCTCAGGTTAAAGAGATCAAAGTCCGTCTCCCAAACGTTAACACCATGAAGGTCAGACCTCAACCCAGTCGTACTGTTTCATTACCAGCAACCCTCCCAACAACATTACCAAAGGTTTCACCAATGTCCAACAACCTCCCACCCAAACCAATCAATCGAACCATCTTCCCCTTGAACAGATCCTGGACCCTATTCTTCTCATCAACCAGTAAACCCAATCGATCCCTCTCAATCTCAAATCTGACCACCCCGAAAACCCCAGAAAAAGCAGAAAGCTATTCACACGGTTTAATCCCTTTGTTCACCGCTAGGAATTTGGAAAATCTTTTGGGCGCTTATAAAGCTTTACGACGTGGGATCGCTGTTAGTCAACAACGACCTATTGAGAATGTCGGTGAGAAGATTAGTAAGGAGGAAGCTGGGTTGGGATTACATTATATGGGTGATGATAGTAATTTTCATTTCTTTTGTGATGGGATCATCCCTATGTGGGAAGATCCTATGTGTGAGAAAGGTGGGAAGATGATGTTAGCTGGAAAAGGTTCTGAGGTGAGTAACAACGATATTTGGAAACGACTTCTTGTGTACAGTATCTGACATGAACGACGAATAGATGGATTCAATCTTCTTCCAATTAATCCTCCTATTGATAGGTGGGAAATTCGATGATCAACCCAACCCAAACGTTGTCAAACAAAATCAAATCCTTGGTATCGTCCTTTCAAAACGTAAGATTGCGACTAGAATCGAAATTTGGATTAGTGGGGGTTATAAATCTTCACCTGAGATGGAATGGGTTAGGTTGGTTCAACGGGAGTTGGAAAATGAATTTTTGGGGGTTAAGGTTTATCCTTATAAACCTTTTTAACTTTTGGGTACTTGTAAACCAGTACGGTATCATGGGTTGAGGAGGTTGTTTTGGAATTTCCTTTTTAGTTTCTTCGTTTCATTCCACAGATTATTCCGAGTCATTTCATCCAGTAGATCCCTGATCGTATTCCCAATTTTTCATCCCTCCTATCAAGAGATTCGACCAAAATATCAAAAATCAGATTAGAAATCAACAAATCGTAGTAGTAGAAAAGAGATCAAGCAACAAACATAAATTTCCATTGAATTCGTTTTTTAAACACCTCATGTATCATTCCATTTACTTTCAAAGAAAAAAAAAATTCATTTCGTCATTATATGTATACATTTAACCCCAAACCAAATAGATTGCCCAAGCTCTAGCTTGAGACCCCTATGAACCCATCAAAATCGTTATCGCCATCGTGATACAAGCCAAAGAGACGTAAGGCGATAATCTCTCGCCTATCCTAGCGCATTTAAAGAATAGACCCAAGAAGCTGTATAATCAAAAGAACGGTTAGATCATGAGTGTGGAGAAAAAGAGTAAGCTTACCCATCACGGTTCTTGTCTACTAGACCTGGGGCGGTTCCTCGGATATATGTACAGGTGCAGATTAGGAGGAGGAGGACTAGGAGGAGGGATTGGAAATTGAACAGTGCGGACTGATCGGATGGGGTTGGTTAGGTTTGGTGGATTGGGAGTACGGTGGATGACTTACCATGATTGGATGTCTACTTGGCTATGGACTGGGAAAGATGATTTGGTTCTTGTTGAGATACTTGGAGGAGCTTATCGTTCCTTTTCTTCTTTCTTGTTCAATGTTTCTTTTTGGTTGGAGATATGATAATTTGAAGTTTGGGATTATGAGTTGAAATTGATGTTGAAAATAATGATTTAATTGATTGATTGATATTTAAGAAGTCAGAATGAGGTTCCAGCATGACCATGATCGAAGGACGAGGGATCAATTTGATTCCGTCATCGATATTGATATTACAGTCAGTTAATTAACGCGTCGCGTTCATCACCAACGATAACGACGACGACCACAGAGGTGATAAAATCGACTCAACGAGTAGACTCAGAAGCAACAGTAAAGTGAGAGAGACTTGAGATAACACCACCAGAAGAAAAAAAAAGATGTCACTATGGGTCGATAAAGTATGACTTTCTTTATTGATTTTACATCAGATTAACCAATTCCTTTCAGTATCGTCCAAGGACACTCGATGATTTACATTATCACGATCAGCTATCTTCGAGATTAAGATCACTCGTAGGCTCCCGTCTCTTTTTCTCTGAAACTTCAAGTTGACACAGACAATAGGCTGCATCGGGTGATTTCCCACATATCCTATTCTATGGACCTTCAGGTGCTGGAAAGAAGGTCAGTTGGGACTGCCTCCTCACTGTGGATGACGAACTGATGATATGTGATAGACGAGGATCATGTGTACCCTAAGAGAACTTTATGGACCGGGTGTGGAAAAGGTAATCATTGATTGTTGACTTGGTTTGTTAGCATGAAAGCTAACATCAGAAATGTAGTTACGAATTGATCAACGAGTTTTCTTGACTCCCTCCAAAAGGAAATTAGATGTTAACATCGTTCAATCGAATTATCATATTGAACTGACACCTTCGTAAGTAATCCATTTCATTCCAACATGTTAATTCAATTCTGATGAAACATTGGGATAGTGATGTTGGGATGTACGATCGAATCGTCATTCAAGACGTTTTGAAAGATATCGCTCAAACTCAACAAGTTGATTTGAACGCTAAACAAAGATTTAAAGGTGGGTAATACTATTTTTGAGATGACAGACGCTGATTCAGCTATAGTCGTCATTATCAACGAAGCCGATTCTTTGAGTCGTGATGCCCAAGCTGCACTTAGACGGACGATGGAGAAATACATGACCAACATGAGATTGATACTTTGTGCTAGTAACACTTCGAAGATTATCGCACCGATCAGAAGTAGATGTTTGTTAGTTAGAGTAGCAGCGCCGGATGAAACAGAGGTAAGTATCTTTACCCCATTTGACCAATCCTAACGTCAACATTTAAAACAGATCACCAAAGTCCTCAACCACATAGCCAAAAAAGAGCGATTCCATCTCCCAACCCAAATCAGTCAACAGATCATCTCAACCTCTAACGGGAATCTTCGAAAGGCACTGTTAGTGTTTGAAGCTATGAAAATGCAGAAACCAGATTTAGAGGGTGATATAGAGATAGCTAAACCGGATTGGGAAACTTATTGTTCTAAAGTCGCCGATTTGATTTTACAGGAACAGAGTGCTCAGAGGTTGTTGGATGTTAGAGGGAAGATATATGAATTGTTGAGTCATTGTATACCGCCTACTGTTGTTCTTAAGGTATGGTCTTTGGTCATTGGGTTTTGGATTTCGGGTCGTTGGCTGATTAGATCGGTTGTTTTTAGACCATTTCAGAAAGATTGGTTGATAAAGTTGATGATACGCTTAAACCTCAGATCATTCATTGGGCAGCTTATTATGTGGGTCGACATTTGTCTTTTTTTTTCTGGGTTGATTGGTGCTGATACAATATAGGAACTTCGTATGAGACAAGGTACAAAGAAGATATTCCATTTAGAAGCTTTCATAGCTAAAGTCATGACGTGAGTCGATTCATTTTAATCTTTCACCCATGTAGCTGTAGCTGAATCGTGTTTTCTAGGGTTTATAAACAATACATGCTTTTAGGTGTTTTCGATGATTGGGAGTAAGGTGTTGATTATTATGCATTTGTATTTATATCAGTTTCGTTAAACTATAAAGGGTCTAGTCTACATTCTAAATGCCAATATAACAAACACTTGATTGTAATTAAACAAGATCTAACATTGAGATCAACAAACCGTCTCCAACCCCTCTAAGCAAGAACTGATAGATCACCAAAAGATTCTAAAACGAAATCTGGAACTGTTTCACTTGGTTTATCACCAAAGACTTGATCACGATGGGTTACGCCTATCAGACAAGAACGTTTTAATTTTCCTTGTATTCATGGCAATAAAACCTAAGACTCACCTCCCATGACCAATAGTGTCCTTACACCTGAATTGATACCGAACTCAATATCTGTGGAAAGATTGTCACCGACCATCAAAGCTCTTTTGGGATCGAATTGATGTCTAAACATATCTCAGTTTACTATCTGCCTGTCGTTGTAGACGTAAACTTACTCAGCGATGATGGCGTCCATCATTGTTTTATTGGGTTTACCAATAACCTGAGGTCTTCTTTTGGTTGCGTAAACTAATGGTGCCGACATTGATCCGGATCCTGTTGTTGGATGTTAGAAACAGTATGTTAATAAAATAACTGTCGACTTACCCGGGTAGAGAGTACCGCTGGTGGGGAACGTTGCGTCCTCATTCGTGAGAATGAATTGACAACCTTCGTTATCCCTTAGATAGGAGTAGGCTTTGGCGATCTTTTTGTAATCTAGACAAAGTCAGGTTGGTATCATAAGCATGGAATTTAGCTCACTGATCGCCATATCAAATCCACAAAGTACAGCACCAATCGTTGGATCAGGTTTGAAACTCGTGAAATCACCAGATGGTAGGAATTCTTTATCAGCTGGATCCTAAATGATTAATCAGTGTTACGTCGATAGCTATAGGTTATTGGGGATACACACGGTACCACCTGTATGAGCGATTCCTACTGCATCAAGTTCCTCTTCGATACCACTTTCACCAATGACGTAAACTCTCTTGTCTTTTGGGAATTTTTGAATGGTCGATAGATAAACTGCTGATGCGTATGCTGAACCAAAGATTTCTTCCTTTTATCCCTTTGTCAGTTGAGTGCTACATTTACAATCGAAATGGGCGACGAGAACTCACTGTACTAGCTTCAATGCCTAATTTATCGAATGTCGCTTTATATTGACGTCTGGATTTCCTTGCGTTGTTGGTAACGAAGATTATCTTTTTACCTGTGAGATACAAATGCATGAGCTATGGATATAGAGAGAGTCTATGGGAAAAGGAACATACCAGCTTTACGCAACATTGTTAATACTTCTGGAACACCTTTTACGACTTCCATTCCGTGGTAGATAACACCATCGCAATCTAGTAAAAAAGTGTCTGTTGAGTCTAGGAGCTTCTTGTACTCTTCTACGGTTGATAAGATAGGAGGGGACATTGTATGGATCGTTGAAGAAAGAAGAGAAGAAAAGTAGATGATAAGAGAAGAAATCCTGAAATGCCAACCCAATCTACAGATCTACACCTCCAACGGAATACCGGGTCTGCAACGGTGCCACCTCAACTGGGTATATTATATCGCCGATATCACCGAGTCGTCCTTGTTATTAAATGTTAACATACATATACACAGCTAAATTCATTCTTTATTCCCTTTCATCTCTACTTGAACAAACAAAATCAATACCCTCTCGTCATGTCAGATAGATCAGCCTCTTCAGAAGGCGAAGGTGACGAAATCAGACCTCATGGAGAGGATCACGATTCCTCAGAAGAATCAGAAGAAGATCCAGAAGAAGCAAAAGCAATCGCAGAAGGGTTCATCGTTCAAGATGATGACGAGGACGTAGAGAATGAAGAGGATGACGAGGAAGAGAGAAGGAGGAAGAAAAGGGAGAGAAGGAAGAAGAGAAAGAGAAGAGAGAGGGCTATGAGGGAACGAGAAGGTTCTAATGTTTTGTCGGAGGACGATTTGGAATTACTTAACGAGAACACTGGTCGTGCTGGTCCTTCTAGACCTATCAAACGTATTAGGAGACGATCAAATGAAGGTTCAGATGATGAAGAGGCTCTACCTACTCTTCAAGATATATTCAGAGACGACGAGGAAAGAGAGAGACGATTGGCGGAAGACGATGATGAAGATGATTTAGGTGATTTCATCGAAGATGACGAAGAGGAGGAAGCTGCTAGAGGGGAGACTGAAGAACAAAGAAGAGAAAGGAGACGTGCTGAAAAGATTAAAAGACGTGAAGCTGCTCGTAGTCGTCCTGAGATTGCTGGTGTGTCCCAAGGGTATGTTCACAATATTGGATATCCATTAATTATTGAAGTTCGTGGGAGGAAATCTTTGCTGTCTTTGGTGATGGTCAAGATTATGATTGGGCACTGGAAGGTGAAGATGGGATGGATATCGATGATGACGAAGAGGTGAAGAAAGAGATTAGGTTGGAGGATGTAAGTTTTCTCAATCGAGCTATTCTGATTATTTAGGTCTTTGATCCTTCTGAAATCAAAGCTAGAAGATTACAAGATGAAGACAAAGCTATCGCACAAAAGGATCGACCTGAACGTCATCAAATCGTTAGCTCCACATTATCTGATAATCCTATCATGGCACCCGACACTTTATTCCCCCCACCTGACTTGGCAGCTGGATGGGCTTACGCTAAAATATCTTCTCGAACTCAATACCTTTTCTGTGGAATGTTACAAGACGGAAGTTATCCCGAAGCAACTGTCGACAATCCATTTCCCCAACCTGCAATCCGTCGTCTTGAACTCGCCAATGAATTCGTCAAAGTGGTCACGACAGCTTTGAACATGATGTTCGTTCAGCATATGGAAGTACCTTATCTATGGCATTACAAACGAGATTCTTTCTCCTTGTTGGAAAACCAAGGTCGGAGTCATGTTCAATTTTTGGAACGGGATGAACTATGGCAACTTTACGATTTGGGAATCAAGTTTAGAGCCATTTACGAAAGGTGTCAACATGTTACACAACTCTGGGGAAAGATCAAGGAACGGAAACCAGAGGCTGAAGATGAATATCTAACCAAGACTTTACTGCCATCAGTCTGCATGATGAGTATAGAGGCTGCAGCTGAGGGATCGGAATGGTTATCATATCATTACGCTGCGGATCTAAGGGCTATCAAGGAGGATGAGGCTGTTGAGGACGGAGCGAAGAGGTTACCGGAAAGATCGAATACGGAGGAAATACGGTCAGGTCCTATCATGAAATTGGTAGAGGTGAGTAAGAACTCCTCGAACAAGCTAACCTCTAGGCCTTTGGTGTTTCCATACCTCAAGTCGCTGTCACATTCAACGATATCTCTGGAACACCTGTACCACCTAGAAACGCAGACAAGACACCTCAAGATTTGGCAGAAGAATTTTCTGGGGAGGGCACGCTGTTCAGGACACCTGATGACGCTTTACGAGGTGGGTCGGACGTGTTTGTAAAAGTCTGGGTTGTACTGATTCGACCTAGCTGCGAGCCAAATTCTCACGAGTGAATTTGCAAAAGATCCTACCATCAGACAACAGGCACGAGATTTCATTGAAGCTTGTGGAGTTGTTAGCGTCACACCCACAGATAGAGGTATGACGGTGATAGACGAGTATCATATTTATAACGTAAGTCTTGAGACTCTGTTCTTGCTCACTGTTTAGACATTCAAATTCCTTACCCGAAAACCTATTGAATTGTTCAAAAATACACCTCAATTCTTGCACATGTTGAAAGCCGAGGAGGAAGGTTTAATCACAATCCAAATCGAAGTCCCTGAAGCCCAAACAGCTGATTTCACAAGTACACTTGTTCGATGTGTGCGTTCGAATGATTATGGAGAAATTGCAACTGCATGGAACGCTTTACGAGAGGAAATTTGTCAAAACGCTGTAACGAAACATTACATACCCGTTGCGTCACGTTGGGTTAAAGAACATTTACGTTCGGAAGCTGAAGATTTCGTTGCGGAAAGATGTAGATTGGAATTGGAGTTTAGAGTCAATGTTCGACCTTTCGCTACGGCTACTATGGATGCTGGAGAGACACCTTCGGTACTAGCTATAACGGTTGGTAAAGGTACCATCAACGATGCTGTTGTAGCGGTTATGCTTGATGATGATGGGAATATCCGTACTCAGACGAAATTCGATAACATCCGTGATGATGAGAATAAAAGGGGTTTCATTGAATTAATCGAAAGACGTCAACCGAAGGTGGTGGTGATTGGTGGTTTATCCGTTCAAACATCAAGATTACGTGATGATGCTGCTACGGCACTTCGAGAATATGCTATCTCGAGATCAGGTGAACGAGCACCTGTATCGGACGCTTATGGCTCACAAGAGGAATATGCTGCTGCCGCAGCTGACTTTGATTCTCGATTGACTCCATTCCTTATCCCTCTGATATTCGTTTCCGATTCTACCGCTAGACTGTATATGAATTCGGAAGAGGCTGAGAAAGAACACCCATCTTTACCTATCAACGGAAGATACGCTTTGGCTTTGGCTAGATATACACAGAATCCTCTGAACGCTTATTGTAAACTTGGTAAAGAGATTGCTTCAATCACTTTCACTGAACATCATCAAAAATTGGTATGTCACCTCCTCTGTTCAAAGCTTCTCAACTGACATTTACTAGATATCGCAAGAAAAACTTTTACTTCATCTGGAACGTGGACTTGTGAATGCTGTTTGTCAGATGGGGATTGAGATCAATTCATGCGTTGCTGATCCTTATCAACGATCGATGTTGGCTTTCATCGCTGGGCTCGGACCAAGGAAGGCGGATGCTTTGGTGAATGCGGTTGTGAAATTGGTGGGTCACTTTTCAAGAGTCAGAACTGACTTTTAGGGTTCTTTATTCAGTCGACTTCAATTCACAGATCAGGGTCTGTTCGGTCCAACGGTATTCGACAACGTCGCCGGATTCCTCTGTATCGAAAGTGATCTCAGAAACCTTACTCTCGAAGATCGAGAGCCAGAAACTCAACCTGAACCATTGGATATGACTCGAATCCATCCAGAGGATTACGAATTCGCTCAGAAAATGTGTCAAGACGCTCTAGATCTTGATGCTGAGGATGTCGCCGATCAACATAAATCCGAAGTCGTCGTTCGACTGATGCTCGATGACGATCGTGAAGCTAAATTATCTGAATTGAATTTAGACGATTTCGCTTTCAATCTCCAACGTCAAGGTGAAGGGAATAAACGACATACGTTGGGTGAAATCGTTGCGGAATTGATCTCTTATCGAGCCGATCGAAGACCTAAATTCTACGTTCCTAATGAATGGGAGGTTCTGACTATGCTCACCGGAGAGACTGAACGTACTATTGGACGTGGTTTGAGAGTAACGGCTACGGTTAGAAGAGCAATGGCCGCTAGAGTTTTCTGTCAACTGGAATCTGGTTTGGACGCAATCCTAGAAAGAGATTACGTGGCAGATGAAGATCAAGCTCAAGTCACGTCATGTGAAGAATTCTTCCAACCTAGACAAGTGGTCAAAGCTGTCGTGATCATGCCTGAACCAAACAAATTTCAAGTCAGGTTATCAACGAGAAGATCCGATGTCGAACAGGGTTTACCGTTTGTTCAACCGTTCAGAGCCGAGGAGTACAACAACCAAGAAAGGAAACGTGCTGCTGAAGAAGCTGCTACGCAGAAGAAACGTAGGGAAGCTGGTAGTGTTAAACGAGTCGTTCAACATCCAAATTGGCATGTTATGAATAGTGGTCAGGCCGAACAATATCTCGCTAGTCAACATCGTGGTGATGTCGTTATCAGACCAAGTTCCAAGGGTAACGATCATTTGGCTGTGACTTGGAAAGTTGATGAGGATGTTTATCAGCATATCGGTGGGTGTTGGAGGATCTGCTTTGCTGTGACTATTACTGATTTAATCGACAGATGTTCAAGAGATTGATAAACCAAACGAATATTCTGTTGGAAGGATTTTGAGAGTCGCCGGGAAATACTCCTATAGTGACTTAGACGAGTTGATCATCAATCACGTTAAAGCTATCGCTAGGAAATTGGATGAAATGGCAGCCCACGAAAAATATCGTCCAGAAGATGAACTGGGTGAGTTAGACGTTTCTTTCTTCTGACAAAGACTTCGTGTTGATCATACCCAACAGAGGCATATCTTAAAAACTACGTCCAAGCTCATCCTGGTAGAAGTATGTATGGCTTCTCGTTGGACAGTGATCGACCTGGATATCTTAAACTATGTTTCTTGAATAAATCAACCAAAGACGGTGGTGTCATTCAAACATGGGTAAGTCACTGGTATTTGACGTTCAACTAATGATATCAGCCCGTTAAAGTCTTACCTGGAGCTTATCAACTTAACAACGCTGAAGTACCTGGAGTAACTGAACTATGTAATGCTTTCAAAGCGCAATATTCATCTAGACTGGCTGAACAGGGTAGTGGAGGTAAAACTCCTGGTATCAGAGTTGGGAAAACACCTTTGGGCAGTCGGACACCTGGTGGAAGAACGCCTGGGATTCGGGCGGGTGGTGCAACTCCAATGTATGGTGGACGTACACCTGCTAGACCTATACCAGGTCCAGGTCCTTCGCATGGTATGACACCGAATCCATGTACGTTCTCTTTTATTCTCTGATGTGTTTAAGGCTAACGACAATAGATGGTGTACCAGTGAACGCTTATGGAAGTGCTACACCTTATAACCAATATCCACCTCCTCCACAGAATTATCAACAGCAACCTTACGGTATGCCTCCTCAAGGATACCCACCACCTGGTGCTGGTAATCCTGGAAATCAACCTCCACCTAGAGGTGGTCCAGGTATGAATCCTGAGAGAGCGTGAGTTGATCGTCCGTTAGCTTAGTTTGATTACTGACATTCCTTTAGGGCTATGTTGGGAAGACAGAATGGTTCGGGCTATTAGGATTGAGGTTTGGTTTCATGTATTTGCATTTTGACTGTTCGTTTTGTTACCATGTTTGTGATTCCACTATCCAATGCATTCCAATGAAAGAATCTCTGCGCACAGTCAGTTCGAAATGTGTAACATATCCATCTAAAATGTACCAAAAGAAATATTCTAGATGGGAAAGTAAAATGTGAATAACAACAACTCTATCATAACACGACAAAACACCATCATCAACCCTCCACTCAAGCCATTCAGTCAGATTAAATTATCCGGAGAAATTTGGGAAACATTTCTCGAAAGTCTCCTTTGAATGTTTACTCTCTCTATGTTGTTCTAAGCTAGATACGGAATTTAACATGTTAGCGTTGATACCTCCTCTGTGAAAACGTTGAACCTACATTGGTTTCTTTGATGTACCCTGGAAAGTTTGTTTACAGACGTCACATTGAACACTTTGAGCAGCCTGTTCGAATAAAAGCTATCAGAAAGATTTCTGTTCTAAAGGGGGAATCGTTAAACTCACTTGATTAGTTTTTAATTGCGAAGCTCCACCTTTAGCACCTGCTTCTTTGGCGTTTCTATCACGTTTTTGTTGTGCTTTAGCTCCCTATCATTATGTGATCAGTCATAAGTATTGATAATTGAAAGTGGATTGGAATGAAGAAGATGTCAAATCGGAGTTTGGATTTTTCAATTGATCCAACTCTATTGAACATCTTCGAAAGTGGGTTTCCAACATCGTCTCGTAAGGATGGGAATGTAGATGCTAAGGACTACTCACGTTACCCATTTTGAATTAATGATTTAGGACGATAGTATTTGAATGATGAACGTTGTTGAAAATATCCTCTTGTTTGCTTAAATTCTTTAACTGGATTTTTTTTCCAATCATCGTACCTTAAATTTTCTATCAGTGGCGAATTCGCTCCTTCCATTCTTTTCTCAAATGAAATGTGGTTCTTCTTTATGGAATCAAAGTCTGGTGTTTGATATCGGACAAACATATGGTAGAAGACCAAGAAATAAGATGAAGTGTGCACGTCTTTGAAATGCTAGTATTGTATCCTGCATGAGAATACTGTCTGAACATTGAATATCTTATAAACGTATTTACATGAAACTGTTATTGACTTTCAAAAATTCATACTTGATACTGTACATTTCCATCGACTGATCTACAAAGAGAACAGAAACTACTCCTCAGCATCAACCGACCTTTCTTCTTCTTTATTTTTGTACCTATGATACTCCAAATCACATTGATTTTTCCCACATGCTACGCATCCCTTCCAATCTTTCAACTCTCTCAAATCAAGAGTGGGTTGATACTTTTTCTGAACACCTTCCATTACCACAGCTGTGACTTCTTCTAACCACTTCGCCTCATCATGCCAAAGAAAGCTCAACTGATTTTTGTGAACCGGACTGTAAAAGATTGCCGATGTACGTTTGGCTAAAGCATCAATGATTTGGTCTCTACTTTGACCATCTTCAGCAGACAGAATCTCATCTGCTATATCTTCCATCTGCTTGGGTAGAGTCCTGATCCCAAGCCTTATGTTACAATAAAATTCATCAATATCATTGATACTTCCATCGTCTCGAAAGTTGTCAAGACAATAGATGTTTGTCATTCCCGCAGTAACAGGAATCCAAATTTTGTTTTCCGATCCCTCCCATCTTGTCACATTTGAAAACATATTATGATAGATAACTTGAAGAGGTGGACCATTCATTTTACGACTTGTTTTCAAGCTTGAAACAGGAGGAAGATGATGGAAATCAGAGAGACATATTATTGCGACATTTGAGTTATTTACAATTTCAGTTGTTGCTTCCATCATTCTTTGTTTTCTAGTTTCTTGAACCAAGTCATATTCATCACGCTGCTCTTCATGAAGCATGTATGACGGTAATTGATCCCATGATATGCTGACAGCTAAGGTTTGAAGGTTTTGAAACACACTGTGTTGATTGGCGTACTTGATGCTCTTGATTGTCTTCTTCCATGATCTATACTCGTCAATCTCAATTGCTGCTAAAGAGCTGAATAGGGCTTCATAATCTTTTTGGTAATGCACTGTTGCATCGATTTCTTCTTGGGGAATTGAACGTGATTGCCAGTGGAGGCTTTTGATTTGAGACAGGAGCCAAAGCTTTGAGTTTGAAGGTTCAGTGGGACCAGTTTGAGGATTTAATCTTCCTGAAATGAAACTGTTGATATCATCAGTGGTTGGGTCTTGATAGAGGGAAAAATTAGCAATTCTACTGATTCTCTAGTTGCCATGTACTGCATCAGCTGGCAATCTTGATACACATGTGACATATGTACAACACTCACTTGGTTAACCAGTGACAAGTTGAACAAAGACTTTTGATCGCACTGCTGACAGATCAATGACCACATTTCTGGGGGAAGATGTGGGTTACCATATGGTAGCAGTCTTTTTGATGTACCTGATAAATGTTTTGGGGGTTGGTCTGACATACTGTGGATGTGTTAGCAGAGGTCTGTGAAGAGAAGGAGGAAGGAGAAGGGCAATCAGAAAGTCATTTTCTGTGTCATTCAGTCAATCGAGCAATTTCTCAGGAAGGCCACTCAAAGGAGTGTCCAATTTTTACTCATTCCGATTTTATTATAACAAAGGATTTGAATGGTCAGGATGACCAGCAATAGGTTGTTACGATAGTATTGAATGAAAAGGGAAGTTCACTCTCGAGTCACCCGATGATGCAAAGAGTTACAGAAACAAGTGTCTGGGCTTGGTGGCAATTGGAAAAGGGGAGAGGAATGATGGGATTCTTTGTGACCTATGCTGATGAGAAACGTTAGTAAGTCGAGCGGCTTCCCTGAAGGCCATTCAGCAACGCTGGTAGTGAAGGTGTCTCATTTGATGTAAAAAATCTCAGAGAAGTGAACAATCTATTAGAAGACATCGATATTGATTGGGAAACGATTGGCTACCGATCATTATTTTAAGTAGGGCAATCCAGGCGATATAACGGATGCATTCGATAAAATTGAGCTCACAAGTACTTATGGATCTTGACTACATCTTTCTTACGCAAATCTATCAATATGAGCGTTCTCAAGCCCACAAACTCCGCACTACTTTTGGCTAGACCTAGGTTTGAATCTAATTCTGGGTTGATACTTTTTCCCAATCCCCTCAACAAGTCTACTGACTACCTCGTCATGCCAATTATCTTCATTTACCCAGTATTCATTCAAATCCTCTTTCTTAATATCACTATAGAAGATCACTTCCGTTCTTGAGGCTAGACTAGCAATTATATCGTCTTTGGTTTCTTGCTTATTGTGAGTTGGATCTTGATAAATCTTGGTCGCTGTTTTTTCTATTTGTTCTGGTAAAGTCTCAATCCCAGTTTTCAGATTATCGAAAAAACGCCAATAACGCGTGTCAGGATTTTTTGGTTCAAGTCGATAGTTGTTTTGAACACCAGCACTGATTGGGATGGGATTGTCTGTACCTGGCATGTGGAAGAAAGACACAGAGCGCAAAGAATTATGATAGACCAATTGAAGGGGTGAACCGGATCTTTTGGCCACCTCGCTGAGTCCAGCAGCAGGTGGCGGATGAAAATAATTCGTCAAACATATTTTCTCTAACTTTGAATTAGCAACCAATGAAAGCAACACACCCATGGTCCTTGTTGGTATACTTCTAGTAGCCTCAAGCGCCCGCTCTCGATATTCTTCGGACATTTCACGAGGTGGTATCTTCCTATACAGTTCATCTATTACCAGAGATTTCAAGTTCTTGAGAACTCCAACCTCTTCGGTTAGATATCGAAGATCAGTCGTAAATTTCCCCCATGAATTGTAATCGTCAATATCGGACTTTGCCACAGAGTTCAGCATTGACTGCCTCTCTTTATGAAGCACAGAATTGAATTCTTCTGGTTTGATTGCACGACGCCTCCAGTGCATACTTTGTACATGTTGCAAGAGAGAAACCTTTGAAAGTTTTGGATGGGCTATCTCTGATTCACCTCTGAACATCAATTGTCTGATATCATCAAAGGAGATTGAACGATACAAAGCCACACCAGCGAGGTAGCCGAGTGACTAATAACGGTCTCCGATCAGTGTGTGATGAAGAAACAAGAGATATTCAGTAGTAACTCACCGAATTGGTTCTTAACAACCTGTACAGACCATCTTGATGGTAATCGGATCGAGTTGGTTCTCTGATCGAATTTGAGGGTTCTGGTCGGATGAGATGATCTATGATATCCAACCATGTTTCTTCTGGAAGCACAGGATAGCCCCAACTGGTGCTTTTGGAGGTCTTATTGATAATGGATTTTGACATTCTGCTGATTGATCTTGAACGATGGGGATGGTACAGTGTAAGGAAAAGGTTTCTGTAGAACCTCAAGACTTCTTGGGGAAACAGCTGTGGTCAAGAGTCTTCTCTGACCACAAAGGATCAGCAATGATAAAAAAATATACGATACACAGCTACTCAATTTGACCTTCCAAGACTGCTTACACTAATTTCGTCATTCGACGTCTACGAAGTACCCAAAATACTGCAGTCCGGACGATCAACGGAACAGAAATGGCAGTTTTCAGATATTGCACTAAGTACTGGAAATTGTTGAACCCAGAAAAACATGCATAAGTAGATCCCTCTAAAATTTCACCACCTTGGCTTTGGGTTTAGGACCGTTTGCGTTGGCGATTGGTCGTCTAAAAGGAACAGCACCTGATTCTACTTCTGCAACCGCAGAAGCGTCGTCACCATGACTCGTGCCCGGACCAAAAGTCAAAGGTTTCGCTGGACCCCTGAAACTATTCTTCGCAGGTTCATGTTTAGCCCTCTTCCCTTTAGCCTTAATTTCCGCATCTGCTTTAACAACTTCCCTTCTCTCCACGATGAAATCGTCTTCATCCGCCCCAGCACCTTGACCAATCCCATAAATATCAGTCCTCTTGTTGGGTCTAGAATCTGTTGGTACATCCTTTTTAGGTCTTTTGTCATCTGGACAATGATCTGCTCGGTGGGCGACGGATCCGCACACTTTACATGATCCTCCGTTAGGATAGATCCCTCTTCCTGGGTTTTGAGGACATAGAGATGATAGATGACCTGTTCCGAGACAGATGAAACATGTTGCGAAGGGTGTGGGGTTTTTGGAATCGACAGGTTCAGGACAAGCTGATAATGAATGGGCTGTCGAATCGCATCTTTATTGCTTTTAGTGATTAGTTGGATGTGAGGGAAGAAGGAAGACTCACCGATAACATTTACCACCAGTCACTTCACCACCCATTTTACCTTTCTTCCTCTTGTTCCCTTCTTTACCCTTTTGACCGGACCCAGAGTTTTCTAACATAGATGCACTACCTCCACTAGCGGCTAACAGGACATTTGGACAATCACGAGCAGCATGACCGACAGATCGACAAGCGAAACATGTAGTCGAAGAATGTTTAGTGACTTGACGACCGACTCGACGATTATCCGTTCGTTCAGCGTTATGTTTTGCTTTCTCTGAGTTTTGTTTTTAGTACAGCACAGACATGGTGTTTGGTACTCACTGGCAATATCAGCATTTCTTCCCCAACCTTGAGTCTCCTCAACAGGCTCAGTAATAGCCTCTTTGTCCTTCCCTCTCGATCTCTTTCTTTTCTTCTTTTGATTCCCTTCAGTTTCACCGTTACCACCTTCGTTTGATGGCCCTGCATCCGGGAAATCTTGAGCACCAGCAGGAACAGTAGCCTCTTCAGCTGCTGAAGAGACGAATGTCTTTTTAGGCATACCTATAGAAGTAAATCTTGCCATTTTGACTGTTGATGTGAATGGTCTGAAATTCTAAAGTACAGTATGTACTAGTAATTGATCTGAAATATTTTCAACGAAAACAACGTCACGTGACTCGATATCTGCCTTTCGGTCACTTCCGATATGATAGAAATCGCAATCTAAGTAAGCAGGAATCACCAATCTTCTTTGATTTTATTCACTTTTATGCAACTCATAAGATCTTCAACATCTTCAGTAATCAGAATAAACGTACATCTATCTGGTAGAACATCCACCCGATCCAGAATTCCAACCCGATCCCGCTTTTTCCCCCATTTTCAACACTCACAAATGTCAACCAAAACAGTCGCAGTCTGTCAAATCCTATCCAACAATGATCCAGTTCATAATCTTAAGATATCAGAGAACGTCATCAGAAAAGCCGTAAAAGAGGGCGCTACTGTATGTTCGTCATCTGCTCTCAGAAACACTCACTGAAGACGTTGGTTTAGGCATGTTTCTTACCTGAAGCAGCGGATTTCATTTCAACCACAGCCGAAGAATGTCGTGCATTATCTTATCCACTTTCGGAGCATCCTTATACCCTGGGTCTTCAGAGTTTAGCAAAAGAACTTGGGGTAGTGATTTCTGCTGGTGTTCATGAAATCCCTGAGGACGATGAAGGCGATGAGGAAGGTAGAGGGAGTTTGAGAGTTTATAACACTCATGTACTTATTGGTAGCAGTGGGGAATTGTTGGCTAGATATAGAAAGGTCAGCTGAAAATATTGTTTGCGAAATGACTTGAACTGATCAGAAATCCAGTTGCATCTTTTCGATGTTCAACTCACTCCACCACCTTTACCTGATGGAACTATTCCACCTCCGCGAAAAGGTGGTGAATCAAATCGAATGAGACCTGGGAAGGTAATTGAACCTCCAGTGGCTATCGAGGGTTTGGGCAAGATTGGTCTAGAAATCTGTTACGATATAAGGTCGGTCAGCTGCATTTTGTTGAAGCAAGGGGTGTTCAGCTGATTAATGAGGATACAGATTCCCTGAACAGCATATCATCTTAACCAGACTTGGGGCGACCATCTTGACTTTCCCTTCTGCTTTCACTTTGAAAACAGGTAAAGACCATTGGCGTGAGTTTTTTCCATGTTCCTCGTACAGAACAGGTACTAAGTCACTGCATCTAGCGACATTACTGGTACGTACAAAACTCTCTTCACTTGATTTCCACACCTAACTCTCCCCAGCGAGCCATCGCAGTCCAATTCCAAGTCTACGTCCTAGCCTCAGCCCAGTACGGTGCACACAACCCCTCAAGAACCTCATGGGGTGAGACGTTAGCCTTCGATCCTTGGGGTCGTCAATTAGGTCGACTAAGATCCGTTGAAGATACGACCGACGCTGAAAAGCCGGAAATCGAGAAACTCTACCTTGAGAGTGGTGAATTCTTCTTATGCGAGGTCGGTGAAGGTGCAGTCTTGTACGTTTCTTTCTGATTCTTCAATTTTTGAATCAGTAAACTGATATATGTTACTTTAGGGATACGAGAAAACAGATTCCCTTGGCTATCCAAAAACGATCGGACGTTTATGGAGTCGTTGGTGAGAGTTTACCAAAGGCTTAAACAAAGTTTATCGAAGAGAGTGAATTATTATACATCGATAGAATATCTAAATGACTGGAATGATGGAGATAGAAGTACAATAGAGAGTTGTTTGATCTATATGCAATATAAAGTTGATTTTGAGTTACGCCTATTCCTCCGATCGAAATGTTCTACTCCACTCTCAATTTCCTAACCCTAACCCGTCCCTTCGATTTCCCAGGACCATTCTGAACTACCCCAGTCCTCCCAAATGGCCAAATGATACTAACGACTCGAGCAGTGATAAGTCCCAGTGGAATCTATAAATCTAATCAATATCTAACCCATTGAAAATCAAAATAAATGCCAAACGTACAGGTCCATAAGTGTTTGAATCCTTTGTGTGGAATCTGGAATCACCTTCGACCCAACAATGTCCAGGTGGGATTATTATTGGTGTAGGTGGAGAGGGTGGGAGGGGATTGACTAAATCGCCTTCGAGAGCGACTATTCGTTTCGTCGTTAATAAATCGGGATTCACGGGTGACCTACAAAAGAAAAATATGGAATGTCAGTTTTGAAGGATATTTCAACTAGATAATAGACTTACCACAACGTAACCACGTCACCTCGTTTATATTTATTGAAGGCTGTTGACCATCGTTCTAAAAGGACCACATCACGATGTAAAGGTGCAGAAGAAAGGTTTGGGTTGAACGTAGGCTAAAACAGGGATTAGCATCGGCGACACCTCAATGTCCATAAACAGCCTACCTGCATAGATCCTCCAGTGATAGTAGCTACCGAATATACATGTCTAACGAAAAAGACACCAACAGGTACCCAAGCTAATTTCGATCTAAAAATATCAGGTTTCAGTTGATGCAGCTCAAGACTACTAGAAGCTGACTCACAGGACATCACGAAATAAAGGACCTCGAAAGAATCTCTTCCCACTTTCCATCTCGCGAAGTACCTCTCTACTTTCTACCCAGATGAAGATTCTAATAAGATGTAAATAGTTTCAAGAACCAAACAGCATATCTAGCTTTGAAATCGATATTTTGAAACAACATACAAATCACGTGATAAAACTTCGAGATCATCGATAAAAAGTTGATGTTTTGGGACTTTTTCATACAATCCCAAAGCACATAACAAACAGCTAAACGAAAATGCAGCGAACTAAAACGATCACCCCACTCCTCCTAATCTCCACACGCCAAAACTTACCCAAAACCATCCCAAAACTCCTCCCAAAACCGTCGTCCCAACCCCAACGTAATTTCACCACTTCTTTCTCGTTGTTCAAAAAATCCAAAGCGTCCAGTTCGACTTCGTCCAAAGGGAAGAATAAATCTTTGGATGAGAGTTCGGGTTCGAGTTCAGGGTCAGGGTCGAGCACTTTGAGTGGGGAAGAGATTGATGAGATATTAGGGAAATCTCGGAAGAGGATGGAGAAGGTTGTTGAATGGTGTCAAGGGGTTGTTTTTGATGGTGTCGAAAGAGGTAGGGGGAGGGTTTCGCCTGGTATGTCCGGTTTGGTTTTCTCTTTTGACTTGGGTTATTCGTTGATTGGTTTCTGGGATTTAGCACTTCTGGACTCTGTTAGGGTTAGTTTACCTGATGGAGGGGGTTTGGTTTCTTTGATGAGCGTCGCTTCTGTTACTGTTAAAGGGATGACTTTATATGTAGAAGTCTATGATACGGATGTAGGTCATGGGATACATTTTCTTTGGATAACGTTGACGCTCGTATAGACTATGAAAACTGTAGAACAGGCTTTACATAAAGCCAATCTACCTGGTCTATCACCCCAAAAGACGGATAGCAAAACCCTAAAAATTCCAGTTTCAAGGTATGTCCCCCCCCCACCCCCCCCCTCCTTCATCTAAACTAACTTCAAAATAAAAATCCAGACAAACAGATACTCAACGTCAACAAATCCTAAAATCACTTGGAGAAACGATCGAAACTGCGAAACAACAGATTCGAGCGATCAGGACTGAATCTCTGAAAGCGATTGGGGGCAGGGGTTCGGATGGAAGTGAGGATTTACAGAAGATTGTGGATGAGTTTGGGAAAGGGGTTGAGGGGTTACTCTTGAAAGCTAAGAAGGAGTTTGAGAAGGTCTAGTGAGGATATGCATCATCATCATCATTCAGCTCGTCACTGTCGACTTCACCATTGGTGTGGCTCCACAATTCCTCTGAAACACTTGATTGTTGACGTCAAAAGTCTTGGTGAAGATCCTTTCGGTGGAGTAGTTAGCTGATTGATATGATATCATCAACCAGTGGACTGACATATAAAACTGAAGACATTTAGAGATCACAGAATGCATTCCTCCATCGTATCTTTACTCATCTTTCATAACCAGCCCAAACCCCAAACCCAAACTCATTACCAAAACAACTGCACTTAATAACAATGACATTCTTCGGAAACCACCACCACCACAACCATACATCCTACAGAGCCAATCGTGAAAGAGGTTTACGAGCGGTAAGCTGTCCCTTGCCCTACCTCCTTAGAGTATCTACTAAACCACCATCCTAGGCAATCAACAACCCAAGAACTACCCATCACGGTCGACGTGAAGCTAAACATGAACTCCATCATATGGGTGCTAGAGCTAATTCGTATGTCCCCCTCATCTATACTATACATTCAGATTCTGATAAACGTTTAGACCGAGTTTATCAACCCGACTCAGACATTTCTTCCATTTACCAGCTAAATCCCATGGTCTTCATCGTACTCATCACACTTATCGTTATTGATGATAGCACTGAAATCTGAATGTAATGGGACCTAAATGAAACACGGTTATCAGAAGTAAGGAATTGATGATATGTAAAGTAGATAGTACGATGTATAAAGTGATGAATAAAATATACGTAACAATGCATGAACAAACCACCACACTCTCTACAGTATCTACATCTACATCTCTTTATCCCACCAAGCCCCCCAACTCTTCGTCCAAAATCCATTCCCATTCCCAATCCCATGCCCAACCCCACTCCCGTTCCCAGCACCAACTCTCTCCAAACGTCTCTTCAAAATCTCCTTATCTTCCTCTTCTTCATCCCCAACCTCCTCCTCCTCCTCATCTCCATCCTCATCCTCATCATCCTCCTCCCCCCACCCCTCAAATTCATCTCTCCGTTTCTGAATCTGTTCCTCCGGCGTCAAAGTAATCGGTGGTGGGGGTGGCGGATACAAATGTGTCGTTTCGTCCAAAGGATAATTCTTGAGTGGGACACTGGAGCTATCTTTATTCGCAGTTATCGGCGATTCAGGTTCTAATTCATCTTCAATTTGGATCTGTCGATATTCTTCATTTGGAGCTGATCGATCTTCTGGATCGTTCAGATCGGTTTCGATTGGGTTCCCATGGGAATCGAGGGGGACGGTCGAATTGACCGTCTTTTGATATTTATGATAGGAGTAGAGAGCGATCCCTGAGAGTAGCTATTTAGTTTTTATGTGGAAAGTTGGATTGAGATAACTTACCCCCTACGGTAATCACTACACCGATGATATTCAATTCCGTCAGTTCATCCCCAAAGATCCAAGCTGAAATAGTGATAGTCGTGACTTCCTTAAAAATTCCAGCAATCGACATAGGAACAACACCAGCTCTTTGGATAATACTAAAGATAACAATTAATCAGTTTCATGTTTACGTTCCCAACTGCAAAAAGGCATGACCCACAAGAATTCACTAGCGACCATAGCGAAAGCTACACAACCGGGTAGGATGATAACACCAATAGTTTTTAATGCAGTGATCCCCTCAAAAAACTCGTTCCTAAATACATTCCCCCAACCTTCAAATATCACACTAACCAAACCCAAAGTCAAAGCCATCAGAGGAGCCAACCAAAAAATCGTAGCGAAAGGATTAGTCATCCCCATCCGTTGGGTGTGCATCAGTAAACTCGTCAACGCCCATCTAAAACCTCCAATGGCAGACGCTGAGAAAACCATGATGATACCTGGGACAGATACTTCTGTTGTGTTGAAGACCATCAGGAAGACTCCGAAGGAGATTAACGAGATGACGCTGATTAGTCTTATTGAGAATTTTTCTAGGTGGAAGAGGAAGGCGAAGAGGAGGACGAAGATTAATGAGGAGGATTTACACATTGCTATGGAGATTGTCAGAACGTTTATTCGATCCTATTCGAAAAGTTCTACCCACTGTATAAACTCAATGTGATCGTTTTCAAACTCAGATTCGACAAACCGACATCACCACCCGTAGCCATAGCCGTCGGTAGAATCTTTGAACTAAAAGAGGTTAGAATTAGTTCTTCGAACCCGTTAAACGACAACATGACCTACACATAATCCTGTCGACTTGGTCTGGCAGAAGGTCTGAATCTAGGAACGAAAAATCGAATGAGGGCAGAAAGTGACCATTGGACCAACATATGACAAAAAGTTACAAAGAGGGGATAAGAGAAACCGTAATATTCAGGTGAGAACATCCATTTGTTATACAACGACAAGAGGGTTGCGAATGTGTACCTAGTCGTTCATACTCAGTATCATCCGTGATTGATAACGGAAGAGATTTGGACATACCAAGATAAAATGAAACAACCTGTTATGATAGTATTCTTCCACCAGATACTACGTCTCTGAGCCGTTGACGTCTGTGCAGCCAAAAAAGAACCTGAGGGAAACCCATCGAATCCTCGAGACACACCAATGGATCTTCGTGAATGTCCATAACTGTGAGAAGAGCTTCTTGAACGGTTACCGTCGACGTTGGGTTCTAATAATCCATCTGAATCGTTCTGGGTTTTACCCTTTTGGGAGGGTGATGCTGAAGTCGATGTTGATCTTGATGGACCTGCTTCGGGATAGTCTTCTTCTTCGTTTATGAAGATTGGTGTTGATTCTGGGATTTTAGTTGACATTGCATTGGATATCGGTGTAGGAGGGAGGGGGAGGTGAGGTTTGATTGATTTTCTTCTTGGAGATTTAATAAGGTTTGTCAAATGGGATATATGATGATCAACCCCTTTCCTTTTCTTTCCTTTCCTCACTGGATATTCTTGTGTTGTACAGATATATCTTTCAACGCTAGATATCTAATTGATGGATGATTTTGTGGTTATCAAATGCTAAAATGTAGGTTGCTGTGGTTGCATTGTTAACGTGATGTACGCGAACGCACGTGGCACCACCAAAACCCAAAACCCAAAACCCAAGAAAACAGATGTCATAACATAGAAATACAACCAATCCCCCCCCATTCTTCAGATCTAGAACAACAAATCCTCACCTCTAGGACGAGGTACATCAGTCTCATAACCTTCTCTACCGTTGTTACCCATAAATTCGAAATCCCCAAGTTGACCATAAGGATCGTCGTCAGGTAAAGGACTAGGTGGCGCTGCGCTCGATGGTCGACTGTTCCCATTCCCGTTCCCATTACTTTCTGTCGTTAATGTTGGTCTACTTGGGACTTGTGGAGGTTTGGGTGAGATGGTTGGGATACCGTTGGCTGTTATCAGATGTCTTTTGGATGATGCATTCAATGCTGGTGAATCTTGGGAGGTTAGGACTTGTACATGTATTGTAACTCACCTGGTAGGTATTTCGGTTTGGCAGTTCGAATGAACGTCTATTTTCGTTAGTCCGTCTTTCGAGTTTATACTCACATTTGGATTTTTATGATATATACTACCTAGTGTTCCGGTATGTAATAAAAGCTATCGCGTCAGTGTTCTAACATCACATTTGAAACTCACTTGATCCAACATGCCCTTATCCATTCTATCCGTCTCGGTTGAAATCACAGGTTTTTCAGACATGACAATGTCTCTAGCAGCAGTTGGGTTGGACGTGAGGAGACGCCAATACATGAAGCCCTAACACGGTCAATATCTTCTAACAAAACCAAAACATACCCTATCCCTAAGATCCGGATTCTCAGCTTCTTCAGTAGCTAGTTTAAGTATCTTGGGTAAAAGTTCTTGTGCCATTGATGGTCTTCGAATAAACAGTTTCACAGTAGCTGTTAACAAAGCCAATTGAACCTGGAAACCCATAAGTGACTGTCTATACCCAGAACTCACCTCCGCAGGTTCCTCTTTAAAAGTGAACATGAAATCCTCCAACAACTCATCACTGTTCTCAATCCTATCAGCATATTGACCAACGATCCAAATCATAGCAGCTTTAGCTTCAGGTTCATCGAGAACATCCAGATTTTCACATAGAGTCGATATAATACTTTCGTATTGATTCGGGTATCTTCTGAAAATATCTTTGATAACCACGATAGCTTCTTGAACCACATAACTGATTTTCGTCGTCATCAGCCCTAGAAGCGTTTGAATACATTGATCCGAAGCTCCTGAGATTTTTATCGCCAATCTACCAATCGACCTGACTGCCTTTCGAACAAAATCTACATCAACCTCTGTAGCGTATTCCTTTAATTCAGCCAATACTTCTGAAACGTTTTCGTCACGCGTTAATCGATACATGATTTCCAGTTTGGCTAGTTTGACATAAATTGGATCGTTGTATTTGCAGAAAAATACTTTGACTTCGTTTTGGAGGACGTTAGGTCGACGTTGGATTATAAGTAAGATGTTCCTTAAACCGACGTATTGGACTTCAGGTCCAGAGGATAATAGAGTAACTAGGGCAAATATCAGTGAAACTCTTCTCTCATTAGACATCCGACTTACCCAGAGGAGGACCCATCTTCCTCTCCATCATTCTAATCAAACTATCGTCCTCCATATAATTCATCAAATAAAGCACAACCTTTATAGTAGTGAGAACAACAGCACTGTTTGCGTGTTGCAGTCTGACTGATATTCTTTCAGCTAGATTTTCAGCATCCATAGCGGATTGAGGAACGAATGATAGCAATGAATCAAGAATGTATATCTGACCCCATCTTTGGATTTGTTAGTATGAATTCAGACATACCGAAGAATCCACTTACTCTGAACATTCTCCTAAAGCTGCTACCAATTTACCAGCAACGGTCGCATTCAACCTCAAAGATATATCATCGCTTCGATCGGAAATCTCTACCAGAGCAGCGACAGCATTAGCCACAACAGTAGGATTATGATCAGCCAAAAGATCTCTACACCCAATATCAATCAGAATCCAAACAACACAACAATCAATCAAACCCAACCCACCGTAACATAGCAACAAATCCCTCTCTCTCAATAACCCGTCGTCCATAATCCGAAGCATAAAGTTTCGCAACGGCTATAGCAGCCGTTTTCCTAACATACGGATCTTGATCTTCCAAAGCGTGTCGTAAAGGATCAACTAGATTTTGAATTATAGGTGGTAGAGGTATAGAAGACATTGTTCTTATTGCTAAAGCTCTTATTAAAGCGTTTCGATCGGCGCAATCCTATTCTTTTGTTAGTATGGATTCAGTTTTGGTTTGGGGACTTACGGAAAGAAATCCTGAGATTGCATGGATGACATCGTCTGGACGGGCTCTACCGTAGTTCACTAGATAGAGATAGACCACTGGTCGTGTTAACAAGATCCCCAATATTCTTAGACATACTCTTTTTAATCTCTAAAACTTGGATGGTCATACACTGAACAACATCAGGGAACAACGGTGACACTAAAGGAATAAAATCAGTTAATTCCAAGTTGATAACCGAGAAATGCTGAACTGACTATCATTCCCCATGGTCATGTTAGCGACGATCTTCTTCAACGCAGTCTTCTTCTTCAAAAAACCTTTATCCTTCCTATCATTGGCTTGTTGGAGTTCAGCACGAAGTTCTTGGGTTTTACCCCGGGCTAGAAAGGGTGAATGAGTTGACGCATATTAGTCTAAGAGAGAGAACTTACTGAAGAACTTTGCGTCTGCCATTTTTGGGACTGTATCTGTATTGATGTGCTGATCTACTTGATACTAAGTAGAGATCTCTCTGGAGTACCTTGTGGATATCTTTTTGGTGGTTGAAATAGAACAATATATCAATGATATAGATGGAGGAGGTGTTGTTAGATGCATATGATCGTCACCGTGCTTCAATAGTCACGTGATTACCAATGCTGACGAAGAAATGTTATCGATCTCCAGCTAGACTTAGACTTTCTTGAAATCTCATCAACACTTCAATAACTTCTCAAAACCAGTACAATCACCACCCCCAGCCGAGTCGCAAGAACCAAAATCCCAGAGAATCAATTCACAAATCGAGAAAATTAGAACCATGTCAAGATTACTGAAGACAATACCGAATCTCAGACTATCGAAACCCTCAACCCTCATCCAAACTTTCAGAAGATACTCAACTCCACCAACAGATTCAGGCGAACGGGCGATCTACGATAAACTGTTATCTAAATTCCCGGGGAAGAGATTGGAAGTGGAAGATGTTTCTGGTATGTCCCCCATCTCTCTCTTTATCTGACACGACGGGTTCAGGTGGATGTGGTAGTTTCTACGCTATTCTTATTTCTTCACCTAAATTCAAGGGTCTGTCTACGATAAAACAACATAAGTTGGTTAATGAATGTTTGAAAGATGATATCAAAGGTATTCATGGTCTACAGGTGGGTTCTCCTTACTGGAATTGGGATCGAGAGTTAAATTTGACAATGTGATAGCTGAAAACGATCGTCGAAGAGGAAACGTAATGATAAGCACATAATGAACAATGCATCATCTGGAGATCTTGAACCCCCCTACGTCTCCTCCTCATCTTCACCCTCACCCTCAACCTCGTTAACAGGAGTTCCCGGTCCTGATCCATACTCAACATTCCCATTCCCATTGACGTTCGCTTTACTCTTCTTCTTCTTCTTCTTTTTAGATGATGAAGAGCTCGTCGTCGTGTTAGCCGGTCTTGTAAGGATTTCATATCCGGTTTCAGTTATTCTATAAAGCAGTCATGAGTGGTTACTCTTTTTGTTCGTACTCACAAAATCGTCTCTTCGAACTGTGCAGATCGTCGGCCATCCATCGTAACAGCTGTCCAATTATCTTTCCAATGATCTAATCGATGTCAGTTAGGATTCGACATATGAACATGATCACTTACCCAAACTCGCAGTCCCCAGATTGATCATAGGTTCCTAACTCATCAGCACCACCCCCAAGATCCTAAACTCACTATCGTGAACACATGTCCAACTTCCATTCTACCAGGTGTCTTCGATCCAGCATAATGAACAATATTAGGTTCTCCATGGAACTACCCTTGTTTTAGCCTCACTACCAAGAGGTCGACAAACAATCTAAGCTTACAACTTTATGAACTCCATGACCTGTATATCTCCTAACAATACTGTAACCCAATGGTTTGATAACTTCTTCGATTTTGTTACCAATTTCACGATAAGGTACACCGGGTTTACATATTTTAATTGCTTCTTCCATACACAATTTAGTTGCTGCTATCAGATCCAATGATTCTTTGTTACAGTTGCCGACTGGATAAGTTGCGTTTAAATCTGCGTGGAAGCCTGAGCACGATTGTAAGCACGGTCACGCGAGTAGATCACTATTGGTGACATACCGCCATAGACTGAGTATTGTTAGTTTCAGACCACTAAGTAGAGTAAACTTAAACTTACACAAAGAAACATCAAGATTTATGATATCGCCATCAGCTGGGGATACATCAGTATAAAACTCTGTCAAACGACCAAGTATCTTACCCAACGGTCTCTGATCCGGAATCCCCTGAGGCATATGAGTTAGCTAGAGCATCATTTTCATTATTGACCAACTCACATGACAAATAACCTCGTTAACGCTCGTACAAACACTTTTGGGGAATCCACTATAATTCAAAGGTGACGGATAAGAATTTCTTTTGATCGTTTCCTCATGACATATCCTATCTAGCTCATCGGTCGTAACTCCAGGTTTGATATGGGATGCAGTGATATCCAAAACCTCTCTTCCCAACTATACACACGAGTCAGTTAATAATCTTCGGGAAATACAGCAAGACCTACTTTACAAACATATTTCATAGCTTCAATCTCCTCTTTATTCAATATTTTGGGGCTCTTCTCACGAACCGCTTCAATGAGAGAAAATCCTTTAGCTAAAACAAGCTATCAGCTAGTCATTCAATCAACACTACGAGAAAACCTACGATCATCAGCGTAATCTGGTTTCTCTATGTGAGGGGGTATCTCCCTCTTCTCAGAAAGGGGATAAACGGGTCTCATAGTTCCGGTGAAATTGTATCCTCTCATAGAAGGCGGTAAGGACGAGTTCTCTGATGGTTTTCGTTAGTGGGTTTGATAAATTGATTGATGGATAAGGACTTACTTGATTCTTCAGCGTCGGCAGCCATTTGAACGATGTTATGTATGAGTTTATGAGTTCCCTGTGAATCGTCAGCTATTAAGTACTTCTGCAAGATCTCTAGAAAGCTGATACACACCCCTAAATGAAAGAAATCAACCCTTTGTCAGTTATCGACAGTACACTAGCGCAATAGAAAGATAAAATACATACAGTTCTTCTTGAAACAATCTTGATCACAGAAGAATGATCCTGGAATACCAAGTCTAAAAGGTTTTGATGTCAACAAAAACGAAACCTTTCAACCCAAAGAAATTCAACATACTTTTTACAAGATGGACATTCGAGTCTCGAAGCTTCCTTGTCTTGACATCCAGCACACTTCATTTTGAGATGATTTCTTCTTCAGTATCCAAGCTCTTTGTTTCTATGTGGTAGCTGTATATCGTAGTGCCTTCTACTTCTACTATGTTGTTGGATTTATATACTGGTGATAGGTTGTAGATGACAAAGGTGAGAAGGTCTAAATATTCAACCTTTGATTGAAGAAAGTCACGTGACTAGAACTTAAAATGTTGAATATATTAATTTCAAAATATTCAGTTAGTTCGCAAGACATTTATATCCTATTTATCAAACCAAAAACGATATCAAAAAGAGTTCAACAATGACCTCGATATCATCCCCAACATCGCTAGCAACATTCACAACCTCCCACGCCTCATCATCGAAACTACCTCACATAACGCTCAATCCAGTTATCAACAGTAACAGTAAACTATGTGTAGCTGCTGTTCAAGGTGATGGAATATGGACTTATGACGTGAGTGATTAGCTTGTTGTTCTCCCAATTTCTGGCGGATCCAAGCTGATCATATCTGCAGTTGAAAACCTTGAGACCAACTACATCATTCACCGTTCCCCCCTCTACGGTATTTTCGACTTCACCAATAAGTTTCATTCCGAAGGAGAAGGAAAATGTTGAGAATATGGATTTGGATTTACCTAACGGTGTTTCCAACGACACTTCACATTCAAGAATCACTTTGGTGGGTATAAATCAAGGTGAAGGTATCAGGAAAGCCGATCATGGACGGATAATCTGGGTTTGGTTGGGTGAAGATGGAACCGAGAAGAAAATCGTCAACGTGAGTCTTTACTGATAATGATAACTCATTAATTTTATAGCTTTCTGAACCGATTCATTCGATACATCATTTATCTTCTACCAATTATCCAATACTTGTGGTTGGCGAATCACAGTTACATCTCCTTGATACCTCTTTTGCGCCCACTACCCTCGATATCCCTTCCTATCCGAACACCAACTCTAAATTCCTATCGACAAAAGTCATCTCGTCCACCAAGAATTTATCACGGCTAGTCACGCTCAATGCCAATGGTGATATCGTAGTGATTAGAGTTGAACATACTCAAGATGTCTTACGAGGTGAAGTAGCTAGTCGTGGTGTATTAGGAGAAGCAAACTTCGTTACTGGGGACATCAGCGATGAAGGAGTCGTGAACGCTTTCGGTGAGTCCCTTAATTGGCTATCTAAGGCCAATTCTAATCAATGATTCAGACAACGAGAACCATCTCTACTCCCGTAAAATCCGAGAACTCAACAATCCAGCTCCACCAGTTTTACCTAAACTACTTCATCCCCAATCGTACACCCCAATCCTATCTCTCCCAAATCAATCTAATCCTCTAGCAATCATACCTACAATCCTTCCCAACCCCTCACTACTCCTAGCAGTCACCTCATCCGATCTTCCAGCTATCCTAACGGAATCTTCAGTCCCGTCTTTAACCTCTTCAGGTTCATTCTCTGGACTTTCAATTTTAGCTCAACCGAGTCCTAACGTCATTTCGATCGGTGTTATTATTCATTTACGAAACTTGGAGGGGAAAGGTGGTAGAAGTGTTATTTATGTTTCTGAAGTTACCTTACCGTTGCAAGGGATAGGATTGAACTCTCTGTTGGGCAGTAAAGATCGAACATCAATTTATCTGACTACCAATCCATCGACTTCAAAGGTCAGCTTAGAAATCGATAACAAACAGGATAAATTAATGGAGGACTTGAAAACATCTCTTAAAAACACGAAATCAGTCGAAAAAGCTGAAACTGTTTGGCAGAATTATCTGGATTCAGAAACTAAATCACGACATGACAACAGCAACTTATCCGAAATTTTCGTTAAAAAAGTCGTTCAATTGGTTTTCTCGACTGCGTTAACGACTCGTACCGTTGGTGATGGACCTGAAGAAACTACGAAAACTAGTTTAACGGGACCGTACGCATCTGGAATTATTCGAAGTTTGGTCACAAGAAAAGTTGTTAATGATTCAATGTGGAATGGTGGAGTTGTTGAAGGTGGTTTATTACCTTGTGGAGATTGGGTAAGTACCCTCCCCATCTCCAATGATGACTTGCTAAAATCGTTTCAGGAAACTATCATAATAGCGTTAAACAGGATGAACACGATTCCTTCCAAGGCATCTGTTAAATGTCTAAAATCGATTCTCACGTTACATGAGAAAGATGCTGAAACCCCCATTCAACCTTTCCTACGTGCTTTGATGATCTCCACGAAACCTGATCCCACGTATCGTGTGGAATTGAGAAGAGGTTTATCGGTCGAACATGCGACTGTAGTTTTGGGAGTGTTGCTGGATTGGATAGAGGGTTGTGTCGAAACTCGGAATGAAGGTTTGAACAACTGGTTAAACGATGAGAACAAAGAGAAAAGTCAGAGTGGATCACCATCCCTCGAAGCAGTAAGTCAAATCAATCTAATCATATCCTCACAAAATAAAAACCTAACAAAACACCAAAAACAGATTATCATCCACACCTCAATCCTCCTCGATTCCCATCTCCCAAGTCTCCTAACCTACGAACCCTCCCATCCACTCCTAGAAAAGTATTCACTTCTCCTAGACCCATTGATAACTTATCAAAATCAATTGAAACAATTACGAGCACCTATCGAAGCTGTTCTCACTTTATCTAGGCGAGAGGACAAACGACGAGAGGAGATGGAGCAGAAACGGATGGCGGCGGCGTCGTTTGATTCTAAAAAGGGAAGGAAGGAGGTTGAGGGTCGTGGAGGTTTACCGGAGGAGGTCGTTGGGAAATGGAAAGTTGAGGATTTTGTTTTTTGAGGGGATCATGGGAGTTTATGCATTTTTTTCTCATTTTGGTTTTGGGTATGGATATTTGAAGATTTACAGATGTCTACATGAGTGTGGGACGTATGAATATACGTGATCAACTTCCTACTTTGCTGACGTCTTTTGTCCACCCAGAACCCATCTGTTCGAGGTGGAGTCTACTTCTGACCCTCCTGAGAATCCAATCTCAATTCTAGTGACCAAAGAGGTCTAGATCGAACTACCCAATGGTAATAAAAACAACCAAAGCATAAAAACAGTTCACACCAACCCAGGTTCAGTCGTAATGGAGACCAAATCCGTATCGAACAATTCAATAAACTACCGCAGTCGATCAGATAAACATAACCAACAACCAACAATGACCCACCTGTTCATTCAAAATCCGAACTTTACTTCCAGCATATCGTCGATATTCCTCCAGAATACTACTCAACGCCCAACGCTGTAACTTCCTCCAACAGCCAACAACAGTTCCAGTACGGTGTCGTCCCATATGACAACAAACTAATGTTGGGTAAGTCGTCGATTGGAGAAGAAGGGTTAACGCATGGATGATGAGTGGTTCAGGTGGTGGTGGTAATGGTGGGAGATGATCTACAGCGCATTCAGTTCAGTACTATTTCGTGAAGATAATTCATACTCACATTGTCCACTTAGGGGGACGACCCCACCACCTGAATAAGGAGGTGGGAAATGAGGATTCAAAGAGAGTTGCGGTGAGAGATTATGTAATTTCACACCTTGTGAATCTAGGAATTCTTGACTACCGGAGGAGTTCTTTAGCTGAGGATCTGGTGAGGAATGGAAGACCTTACAAGATATCACTGGGTTCCTCGGCTCCTACCCAGATGACACTTTTTAGATTCAGTTTCTCGAGGAAACTGAAATTCAGTTCTGAGGGTTGGGCGGATCTGTAGAAGCCTTTGCAGTGTCAGTTCTACGGGCATTTAGTTTAGCTTACCGTCTTCTACTAAACCGAAGTTTATTGGTGGGACTATCTTAGCCATTGTTGTGGTGGTGGTGGTGGTTATTGGTAGGGCATTGCAGTAAGGTTGACTTGGTTATATAGTGAGGTCGAATGACGTGTAATTTAAATTTCCATATTTACTATTTATTTATTTTGATTTTCAATGTCAGCTTTTCTTCAACTACACCAACCCAAAATGCCATCTAAAGGGAAACAAAGATCCAACATCTCCCTCTTAACAGAGGGTCAGAACTACATAAGAAAAGCCAAACAAGCAAGACAAGACCGTGTGGAAGAAGTTAAATTCGATGATGATGCTAGGAGGTAATTGGATCTTCTTCTGATATTTTATGGTCAATATTGACTTCATTCATAGAGAATGGCTCACTGGGTTTAGTAAACGTAAGAAGGCGAAGACGGATGCTAGAAGGGAAAGAGCCAAGGAACGTGATCATCAAGCGCATCTCGCTGAGAGACGTCAGGTGAGTACCAAACTTATTTCCTTTATTTGAGTCGGTGTTGATGGAAAGGATTGTAGGCTAGACAGGATTTACGTGAAAGAGCGCTGCAGAACGTTAAGGATGTCAGACGTGCTATGGGATTACCAGAGGTTGAGGTTGAAGGTAAATGACATTCTTTTCTTATAAACTATTCATCGTTAACGATGTTTCCTTTTACAGAAGAGTCATCAGCCGGACCATCGAATCAACAAGACGAAGAAGAATATTCAGATGAAAATCAATTAGCCACCGTAACCATAACCGAGGATTTTGATCCATCAACAGAAACCAAAAACAGATATTCAGAATCACCAGATCCAAACGACGACAATGTTCCAAAAACGAAAACCAAAGTAGACATCTTACCCCCGTCCTCACGTAAATTACAGAAGAAAGCTGAGAAAGAGAATAAAGAGAAGGAAGCTAAGAAAGAGAAGAAGAGGGCTGTATCTATGGAAACTAAGAGTGAGAGGAAGAAGGGTCGGGAGATGGAGGCTAAGAGGAGAGTGTTGAAGGGTACTTTAGCTATTGAGAGGGATGGACGGAGTCGGGGGTTGAAGAGTTCCAGAGGAAGGGGTGGGGGACGAGGTGGAAGAGGTGGAAAGAGTGGACGGGGGAAGCGATAAGAATTGGTGTTTTGTGTATTATTAGCCCTTGTTGGTATACCTTGTGTCGCTATCTTAGATAAATGATACATTCCAACCAAAATACTTTCACTACCGCTCAGACATCTCCACATGTTCACCTCGAAGCATCCCCCGACTCTCCTCTAAACGTCTATTAGGTGGTTCCCACCCTTTACCCCGATATCTAGAAGGCAGTATAGAAACCAGATCCTCTCTAAATTTGTCGTATGCCCCTGAAACGGCTTCAGTGTCACGTCGTATGAAGCTTCAAAGACAATACCCACCTTTGCAAATCGCCTTGATTCCATCTCCATGATCGTCCACTGCTTGACCTCTGTTAGCTGATCGCGCTCGAGATCTAGCTGTGAGATAATACATCGGTATACCTGAAGCGATAAACACTGTATTTCTATCAGTATCAACATAACGAGAGCTTGACCGAGACTCACAGAAAGCTGCCAAAGCTTCCCATGGAGCTGCGAAGATCGGCATAAGAAGTAAGAACATCGCAACCTTAATTAGATCAGCTTAATTTTGTCCATCACGTATTCGGATAGCTTACAGCACAGAACACTATCGGGGTAATCAACCATGCTCGATAAGGTCTATCCAAACTCGGTTCTTTTACTCGTAAAACCAATAGCCCAAGAACGGTAAGTAAATAAAAAGTCCAAGATGTTACGGAGAAGAAATTTAATAATGCTATTTGTAAGTGGGTCAGTGAAGTAAATCAGGATTGCGATGACATACTTCTGAATCCTCCTCCGAAGAGAACGAAGAATAATGTTAATATAACTTGCAGATACATTGCGTTATCTGGTGTTCTTCTTTTATGATGCAATCGAGAGAAGATTGACGGTAGGAAATGATCTCTGGATGCGGCGTAGATGAGACGTGCAGCTGTTTGATTCAGCCAATTTCGTTACAAGAGAAGTAAAGGATGGCTTACTAGTATAGAAACCACCATTCAAAGCTCCAAAACAACTTATCGCAACTAAAGTTGAAAAAACAACGGCACCGAATTTCCCAATTGTCAAAGAACCGAAATCTAGTGCCACGGTGTTGGAACTGGCTACGACTTGAGGTGACAGAACGATAAAATATGAGATATTTGCTGATAAAAACAGAACAAGGACGATAGTCATTGATGAATGTAAAGCCCTTGGGAGATCTTTATTCGGGTTGGTCATTTCACCAGCTACGAACTGATGGTTGTCAGTTGAGAAATTTGGAATTCAGACGTACACTACATTGATCCCAGCCGTCAAAAGCCCATAAACCTGAATAGAGTGCTATGGCATAACTTCCTGGATCTGTTGATGTACCGTCAAATAGTCCTTGACTGAGCGCTGGACCAGGTCCATCTTTTATCAACGCGATTAATCCTAGGACGGCCACGAAGATTAAGGAGATTATCTTGATGGTCGTTAGGATTACGGCGGAATGGGTTCCAGCTTTGGGGGAGATGAGGTTGAGGAGTCCTACCAGGATGACAGCTATGATTGCTGTGATCTGGTAGTTGATCAGTCTAGTAGTAAGAAGGATAAGAGTTGATTGGAAAATACCTTGAACGTCCATTCTGGGACTTCAGCATCGGGGTCAGACGAAAAGACATGGTATAGCATTCGATTGAAGTATTCACTTAGGCGAATGTTAGGAAGTTTCAACATTTGTGAGGAGGAACTAACCCAAAGATCAGCGATATCATAGCTGAGCCACCAGGTTTTAACGTGGAAACAGCTGTCCAAGTATAGAGATACGATAACATAGGTCCGAACTACGTTTCTTTAGTATACTGCGTTAATTGGATACTCACAGAATAAGCTAAATATGCCTGTGCACCTCCAGAGAGCGGTATGGCACATCCCAGCTCTGCAAACGAGCTTAAAGATTATCAGCATTAATCCAGGAATTTGCTAGATGACTCACCTAGCCCCTGTCCATGCTAGTAGACCACTCATCACCCAGACCAATAAACTTGCACCAACACTGCCAACCGACGCAACGACTACACCAGGAGAACTGAAGATCCCAGAACCGACCTGCATACCAACGACCAAAGCCATTCCTATGATCCATAAGCAGAGTTTCATGAATGGAACCTAAAAACAGCTTACCATGAAGTAATCCAACATGTTTCTCTTCAACGTGCCCGTGATCCTCAACGAAACTCTCTTCACCACTCAAAGTCAACGGTAAGAGATTATCCCTAAATTCAAATCCACCTAGACTGGTAACAGTGTTCGAACGATGTACACGACCCTTGTGGATTTCACGATCATGATCTAAATCGTCCAATTCCAAATCTCTTAGAGATGTTGAAGGCGATTTTGACGGATCAGGCGATAAGGTTCTTGAAGGGGGTGAATCAGGTAGTGGATTGTACGGAGCTGGCATTTTAATTTTACTTCTGTTTGTCGTCTTATCTCATACTTGACACCTTGGATCTGGAAGTGTTATTAACGCGTTTTATATGGAAAAGAATCAGACAATCAAGCAGAAGTGTTGTCTAAGCTTTTCTAAAATATCTTACCCCGCATTATTAATATCTTACCCCACACTATGAAATCAAAACATAAATCACCCTTTTCCATGAGATGGTTTTTTCAACATTTCATTTATTTTTGATAATACTAATTCCTTACGATGACCATGAACTTCTAAAACCATTCATCAGAATGCCTGTCTCCCAAAAATCAACTGGCAAGGCCGGAATCTCTCCTAAAAAGAGCTCACCGTCGAAGACTAATGGGAAGTCCATCCCTGTTCAAAAGAAATTGAGCAGTCTCAGCTCGGTAGGTTGTTCTGCATTTCATCGATTCATTTAGGAAGATGAATTGAACTTACTTAATCCATATATCTTAGTTCCAACCTACTCTCAATTTTCGTCCAACCCCCAAAACCTCCCTTGCTGCTATCCCGAGTAATGGCAAACCAAGTGCGATCTCTAAACCCGTCAAGGACACTTCTAGCGATAGGGAGTTTATGCCACCTCCTCCCATTGGTTTCACAACGAAATCCCATTCCAAAGGAAACATTACCAAAGGTAAACAAAGAGAGATCATAAATCTCGTAGATAGCGATGACGACGAGGATGCTTCAACCGACGAGAACGATTTGAAGAGATATGAGATGTGGACGGAAAAATATGCTCCAAAAGTTGAGGTACGTATTGCTGAGTCAAATCGTTTTGATGGTTGACAGTTTACAGAGTGACCTGGCTCCCGGGAAAGCTAGAATTGAAAAAGTCAAGCAATGGATGAACGAGGCGTTGTATGGCTTGAATGCTGGGAATGAGAATACATCGATCAGTAACGATCGAATCCGGAAATACAGAGTAAGTCAATGAAGAATTTATTTTAAGAGAGAGCTAGAGTTGACGATGCGTAGCGGATACTACTACTCACTGGTCCAGCGGGTGTCGGGAAGACGACCACCATTCGTGTTCTGGCTGAACAAATGAATTTGGATCTGGTAGAATGGAGTGAAGGTGTTGAAGAGAGAAGTTTAGGTTCGGGATTTGGTGAGTCTATCCAGACAACAATCATTGATTGGCCATTAGAACGAGACTCTTCAAGCACCAAACTTGCAACCTGGCTATCAAGACATTCATACCAACCGCTAAATCTCATCTCTGGATCCAAATCATCAGCCTCATCTTCAAAATCAAAACAGCGTATCCTGATGATATCGGCTTTACCAAACTTATCGCATCTACCGACGAAAGAAGCATTTCATGAATCTTTATTGTCATTCTGCAATACTTTCACCAGCACCAGTTGTCCTCTTATCATCATCTATAGTGATGTGGGACTTGGGGGAAAGGCTGAAGAAAGTTTTATGGATAAAGAGAGAGGTGGGAAGGAGGGTGCTGGTGAGGTTGTTGGGAAAGCGGTGAGGGATGGACCATACTGTACGGAGATTGAGTGAGTGCAACCTAGTCAATCAGAGAGGTCACTGACACAAAAGCAGCTTCATACCGCTAGCAGTCACATTTGTCCATAAATCCTTGAAAAAGGTCCTGGAACAAGCGAACGTTTCGAGCAAAAATATACCATCTCCAGCGGCAGTTCAGTTACTGGCTCAAACATGCAATGGAGATTTGAGATCTGCTATCAATTCTTTGCAGTTTATCTGTGGACGTAAAGCTGATTCAACTGGGGCTAGTACGGGTAACAAACGGAAAGCAGACGATGAAGGTGGAGGGGGGAAGGTCAGGAAGATCAGTCGGGGTTCTGGTAAAGGGAGCAGGGGAGGCAAAGGCGGTAAATTGGATGTCAGCGCCGATCTACGTGCTGTGTAAGTGGCCTTCATGATTCGGCTTGACCTAATGCTAACCATGACTGTTGATAGACTGGACGCCATCACTCGAAGAGAACAGTCTTTGGGACTATTTCATGCGCTCGGGAAAGTTTTCTATAACAAACGTGAGCTATTTCTTGTCTCCTATCAGCGATGAAACTAAGTATCCTAGGACTTGATGATCCCCATGTTGATAATGACAACGAAGAGGAAATTGAGGCTGTTCGATTATTACCCAAAGACGATCCTTTACCGTCTTTCCTACGCGAATTCGAGCGTAGAAAATCCAGGATTCTTATGGAGGTCAGTCTTGCTATCTTGAACTAGATCCGAGCTGATCATACATAGTCCTTCATTCCGACGATACCTATGGATGCTTCTTCTTTCAGTCTTTGGATCCATCAATCACTACCGTCTTTTTGCAACGATATCGAAGAAGTTTCCACTGGCTATGACAACCTGTGTTCGGCTGATATCATGCGTACCGATGATGACATCGTAAGCTATCTTTTCCTCTCTGACTAGTAGCTGATCATTTGCAGTGGCAATCGTCACCTCAAGCTATAGCATATTCACTTCATCTTATCTTACGAGGGACACTGATGGCCCTCCCATCACCCGTTGTCCGTAATCACCAAAAAATCATCAAACCACAATTCTTCGATGCATATCGAAAAGAACGAGATAACCATGAACTGCTCGATAAAGCTTTGGAATACACTGTCAGGAAAGGATTATCGAACAGTAATCTCCTCTCTACGTTTGATCTTGGTGATGAACAAGAGAAAGGGATAGCACCCTGGGGAGGAATGATTTCAAGATCAATTTTGAGTGAGATGATACCGACAATGGTCAAAATACAAAATTTCACCGAAAGTAAGTCCCCAACCAATTTCTGAGATCTAAAGTAATGAAACTCAGTTCCACTACTTCCCGCATCCGTTAAACCATTATCGATGAAGCCTTGGTCACAACAGTCATTCCTCACGCAGGAATTGACAGCGAAAGATGTACCCGATGATGAGGAGTTTGAAGAGGATTTGGCAGGTGATGATGGTTTAGGTAATGTTTCCAAGGGGTGGGACTTGGATGAAGAGAAGGAGGTCGAGGAGGAGAAAGGTTGGTTGGAGGATGACGATATTGAGGATTGGTAGGAATTAGTACCAGTACCTTCGTATTCGTACTCGTTTAGTGCATGCTTTAGTCTCCGAATACATCGTAATCTACTATAACACACAATACTATCGGTGCAAATTACTAAACTGAATGTTTCTCTATTTTCACTATCTGGAGCAGACTAGACCCTAACAATCAAATGAGTTTATCATATACACACCGTACGATACGAGTACGTTCCAGAACAGACGCAATACCATCCAAAGCTTGTCGTCTTCCACACCGAAGGCGGTATCAACATTTCTCTGCTCAGGAAGTCAATGAAAAGAGTGAGTTTTCAACTAGAGTGAAATGCTTGTCTTCCTGTTTGAAGGCGTGTGAGCTTCTTTCATTTATTGTACTGTAGCAGTGGCAACATATCAGAACTGGTCTGAGAATTTGAATTTGATTCTTCCCATTTTCATTTCACTTCATTTTCAAAATCCAAATTCCCACCATGTCCACCTGTACAACTTTTCAAACACAAGCAAAAAACGATGTCTCTTTGCAGGATGAGATTCCCATCATGTCCACCTCACAACTTTTCAAACACAAGAATATAACGATGTCTCTTTAGAAGAGGAGGATTTCCAAGTCATCAAAAAGATCATCGAGTCTCCTTCAATGCAAGGTGTGCAATCCGCTTTCAATCACATGATTATCACTCAGAACGGTTCAACGAACAATCACGAAGGCTCAACCGACACCTCCTATATTGTAAGACGTATAGTTCCTTTAGAAGAAGCATCGGTAGAAATCACCACCAACGTCGCTGTTATCGTCACAAATCTGCTTCTAAATCTTGAAGCTCAAAACTTCTCTAAACATTTTTACGGTCGTTGCGTGATTTCTTACTTGAAGGGGTCGTATGACAACTTATCCGAGGCGAAGATAGTCTCCCTCTCCGATCCAGTTTATATGTCTGGTGAGTCGATGACGACTAAAACCAAGCATATTACTGTACGGTGGTTAAAGAAAGAACCTTTCAATTGGAGAAATAATGGGGAAGACTTGAAGAGCTATAAGTTTTGAATAAAGAAGTAGGAAGTGAGAAAGAGAGGAACAGTGACTCTAACACTTATGAAATGATGTATGTGCATATGTAAACTGGTCTTCGCCCTGATCATCGTCTGTTGATTTGTACAGTGTGGTGCACGATTAATCATTTCTGGTGTTTTCGTATCCAAAAAAGCAGATAAATGGAAACGAAGTGTCGTTCAAACAAAAACGACGTGTGATGATTTACTTTACTTGTACTGTACACGATGACAGCCTTTTAAATTGGAAACATACATAACACCAGCAGCATGTACGCTACAGAATGTTACTCAAACTAGCGCCGGAGTTTGGGAACGATAGCACTACATCTCAGGAGATTATACAGTACAGGAAATATTGTGAATCAAAGTTGAAATTACATACTGTACTCGAGTACAGTATGACTTCCGTCACAGCGATTGACCAGTCATAGTGTAGACACCGTGCGGTACTGATAGAGTTTCTGTTTTTACATTTTGCTCGCATGCATACAGTACTACAATGCAACCACTGCTTTACAATATCAAACTGTCCCCAGAATACTCGAAACCATTAGAGCTGGCTGAGGCAAGAAGTAGACGCACACCCACTCATTCTCTTATTGTAGCAGAGTAACAATTTTACAAACATGGCCTTCCAAGAAATTTTCCGCCGAGCTTGAAATGAGTGTTTACATTATTTCAAAAGGATACTTTGCTTCACTCCGTCAACGAGAAGATGCATGCTGCCTTCTAGCGTTAGTTGACATTTCAACCTGTCCACATTCGTTTTCACATCGCTCTGCTTTATCATATTATTCAATTTCAGCCTAGTTGGCATTTAGTATTGGTCTTCCAGTGTGATTCGGCTTTTGCTTATCTAACACTTTTTTCCATTTCAGTCCACATTCTCCTTTTATTGATATTCATTGTGACCTAGTCAAACAAGAGTCAAAGGCAGTGTAACAGTCTTCCAATGTCTTTCGGGTATTTCAGCTTTTGTTTTTCCTTTTATTTTGAACTCCTCCATCGTCATAATCTATGCTCCGATACGAATCTTTTCACATTACACACTGAACGTCATCATAATCCATCCTTTCACAGGTCTTCTTGGACACAAAGCTGTGCGACGAAGAGATATTTAGTAATGTATTTTCTACTCCCATTCTCTTCTTTCTTCTTTCTTCAGTTACATTCAACTTCAACTTTTGCCACCCAGAACACCAAAACAAATCAAACAACTAAATTTACCATACCAAGTCACACAATGCCCAAGATTCCCAAGATTAAACAAACCGACTACGTAAGTATATGCATCAGCCAAGATGATATCGATACCATCAAGACAATCGTCAACAGCGAGTTGACAGTCTCCCTATCACCTACGAATGTCCACCACCCACAGAACCATATGAACCCGTCACTGCCCGATACTACATCCCTAAAACTATGTCTGTAGGTTCAGATCAATCGGTCAAATTCACACCAACCCTCATGGCCGTCGTCACCAGCTTGATTAGCATTGCAAAGGAGCAGAAAACAGATCCTACCGCTATGTCTCAAATAGTCTACGAAAAACTCGCTCGTCTACAAGATGTTGCAGTCGGTACCGATTTGGAACTCGAGCCCTGGGTTAAGATGATCGGCGACAGTCACACCAAATGTGATGATACTTTCTATGTGAGATGGGGTGGAGCAAGTCTTCGTAGTCTTGTCCAGTAGGGTTGGTCTCCGTCTCAAGCGGAAGGGCTTCTAGAGGAAGGAGGAAAGATGAGAAAGGATAGCGGAGGTAAATGGATGGGGACTTTTGAAACGGGAATTATGTATTGAAATGTGGGATGTATTAAATTTTGTAGGCGCAGTCTAGAAAGTTCCTTACTGTATATTCTGAGCGGGCAGCTTCTTTTCATTTTCTACAAAAATTACATTCTTGTGAACGAATATTTGATACTCAAACGCCACTATTTCAGCAGAGGGAATATTCTACAATGAAGTGAAGAGGAGCGGCAAATGCATTGGATAGCACACGTATATACTTTCTTAGGTTTGAAATAAAGAGGATAGTTCAGTATTCACTTTGTATTCACGTGTAATGCGAAAGATGTTGTTGCTACTAAGACCTACAAAACTATCCAGCAGAATGTTGATTTAATGAGTAATTTGGCAGATGAGTAACATGAAGCCATGGGAGTTACTGTATGGACAGTACGAGTACATCACGCTTCACACGTTGTCAAATATGGAAATTACGTTAGGTATTGATATATTCTGACAAAATCAGACTCTTGTTTCTAGCCTCCTTTATGCTTCATACAAGCTATTGCATTAGGATTCAAGATTCCATGATTTCTTACTATTCAATTATTTGCTGCTGCGCTACCGAAACCAAGGTCATTGACCAATCAAATGAACAATCCTCTTAGGACATGAAACAACACGTACTTTCTGCTCTCACACTAATATGATTTTACTCGACAGCACCAAAGTCAAATCAGACACTTTCTAAATCTCGCAGTAGATAGTTTTAATCAACAACAGTGGTGTACAGTAGTCTTTCACAAGAACACCGCTCGCAAACGCTCATTAACGGATGATAGCAATATTTTGCCACCCATCAAAAACTGCCACTCATAAAATCAGTAGAAAGTTCCACGTCACGACTTTGATGAGTTTTTGTTTACATATAAAGTTCGCGTCAGAGGGGACATCATCTTCTTCTACTTATTTATATTCATTGATAGATAATGTCATTCAATATGGGTGGTTTAGAAGCTCTAGCAGCAGCAGCGGCCAATCTAAACGGTAGGAAACAACAAGGGATAGATCCAAGGTTAGACGTAAGTTCAAGTAAATCAATGACCAGTACCTCCAACTCATCCTTTCATCAGACCAACCCCGACATCTCCTCCCAAACACTCTTAAATCTCCAACTCCTAAATCTCATTCAAAGATCCTATCAAACAGATCAACCGATAGATTCTACCCCTATCCAACAAACTCGATCAGGCAGAATCTCTAGACCTCCAATAAACAATCATTCGGTCATTGATTTCTTTCATTCGTTGGCTAACGTCAATCTGAATAATAATGGTCTGGGAAACCAACAGCAGTATTCTACTCAAATGAATGATCAGAATTCTGTCACTTATAATGCTTTGCTTCAGACTGCTGCTGGTGGTCATTTGGATTTACAATCTGGTGTTCAAGCTTCCGGATCTGGATCCGGTTCTGGATCTGGTTTAGGAAATACATGGCAGAATCAATCCATTCAAAACGATAATCTCAACCATAACACCAACATGAACGAATACGATTGGAACGTCCAAACCTTGAATCAAATATACGAAAAACAATATAACCTAGAAGGGAATATCGTCAACAACAACAAAAGAACTCATGACAACCAAAGTAACCACAGTCCATCAGAGGAACCAAGAAAGAAGAATAAAGGTGGTAGACCAAGAAAAAAGTTGAATGAAGATAACGGCTCGTTGTCTGTGATCAAGGAATCGCCAATTCCACCGCCATTGCCACCGTTTCCGGAAGGACCTAGTGGACCTAATGGTAGGAAAACGATGGGGCAGGATGAGTTGTTAGCTAGAAGACGGGCGAGGAATAAAGCAGCTGGTGAGTTGATTAATCGAGGTTTTTTGTTTGGCTGATCCTGATTCTTTTGGTTTATTAGCTGTTGAATCGAGAAAACGACATAAGGAGAAGATTGACGGAATCGAAGGGAGATTAGCGGAAAAGGAATTAGAATTGAGTACGCTTCAAGCTAGATATGATGATTTGGAGAATAGGTATGTTTTATCGTTTTAGGTCCAATTATAAAACCTAATCTTCTGGTAGATACAACAATCTTCTCCAACAAATCCAATCAACCAACCCATCCGATTCCTCTATACCATCAAACTATCCAAACCCCCACCCACAAATCTCACCACAATTCCCAATCCCAATCTCGAACCCGGTAATCCAACCATTCAACCTCTTCCCGGATCCACAACCATCTGATCTAGCTTTCGAAGCGTTCTTCAACACCTTCGATCTGGATAACGAAGATGACGGAGATTTCGTACCTCCCTCTTCACCACTCATAGGATCTGACCACGGTCATGGCCAACGACGAAGTCGATCGAGATCTTTGGAGAATTTGCATAAAGACCATGAAGTTGATAACGACGAGGATGATGAGGGATCATCTGACGACGGTGAGAGTTTAGATGAAGAGGATTCATCGGATGAGGAGGACGAAGATCTTTTCCTTCCCATTGTTGATGTTCCCATCCCAACACCTAAAGCCCAACCTCAACAATTATCTGGTGCAAACGATAATCTAACTCAAGAAGCTATGAGGACATTGGGTGTGAATTCACAGGAGGAGATGAATAAATTGGTCCAAAGGGTTATAGAGGTTGCTGGTGGGAACTCGGGGTTGGTAGGGAACGACGATAATAACGCTTTGGAGGCTTTGAGGAGGTTGATGGGTTTGGCTGAAGCTCAAGGTGTTTGGGGGAGTGGGTCGGGTAAATGAATATGATTCATTTTTAACGGGTTTTGATTACAGTTTTTTGATGCTTTATGCAAATCATGTTATAGACTTGAGATTCTACTATATATTTTGAAGTTATTACCACAACGAGGTAATCACAGTTTCACTTCTTCAAATGTATCATCATTCTCCTCGGAAGTTTTCATCACGACATCCTCACCCTCTCCAGTACCAGCACTAACGAACCTCTCGTTCAGACTCTTCACCTCCCCCTCCCTATCCTTACTCAACGAAGAAGAACTAGAACTCCTAGGTAAAGCAGCGATAACTCTTTCCTTATTTTCAATCTCTGTAGTAGAAGACAACGGGACCGGTTTATCAGACATTCCGTGAGGTGTCATATTCCCACCTTCGCCTGTACCAGGTAACGTCGATTCACCGATTTTATTATCACCATGTCCGTTCAACGGTGGTGAAGTTGATAAAGGTCCTGAATCCAGTTCGTCGACTCTACCGAGATACGGTTGATGTGATGGATCTGATGATTCCGCTCCTGAGAGATGGGATTCGGGTGTTGAATCTGATGTTTGATTTTGGGTTATTGAGATGGGAGTGGGTGACTTGATTGGGGTGGCTGCATTGGGGTTGGGACTGGAAATCTTCAGGGATTTGGTTGGTGAAGAAACGTTTGTTGGACTTGGCGTTTTCATCGGATTCGGACTGTTTTTGGGTGAATCCATCGATGGAGATTTCTCTTTTTCTTTCTCGTTGCCTTTCGGTGATTCGATCTCATCCTTGAAATCATCTTTGTCGGGTACACGTAGAGGTGTTCCGAAATGGAATCCTCCATTACTACCTTCATCACCAAGGACTAAAGGTGACATCAGTCCTTCATCGAGTTTACCAGATGGTGTGACATGATCTATATCCATTGAAGTCGATTCGTCAGGTCGTACAAGGAACGGGATTGGTGAGAACATCGGTGTGGTCGATCCTGGCGGTATCGTACTGTCTTCATCTGATGATGACGCTAGTAATTCCGAGCTCATTATTGGTTGAGAGGGTGGGACGTAGTTATATGAAGGTTCTTCCCATGGCGTCGTTACCAGTAAAGTCTTTTCTATCGATCGTAGAAACTTCCCTAAAGATGAATGTTGTGATGTTGGTGTTAACAGCAACTCTGCAAGTCGTTGAATGGTGAACGGTGGACTAAGTTGATTGTAAGCTGACGTACACGTAGAAAACATCACAAAAATTTACTAATCCATGTCATCCAATACCTTCCCTAACCTGTCTACCTCTTTCTTACCCTCATCTACTTCCAAATCCCCCGGTAACTTCTTCCCGCCAATGACAACATCATCATCCCATTCATCATCATACGCACCACTAAGTGCTCCAGCCCTAGATACCGCCAAAGCATTGATCAAAACAGGATGTTGAGGTCCATTAGCTCGGTTCGTTAACGTCGACGGTCCACTTTGGGCATTAGCAGCAGTACCAGAAACAGGTCCTGGGGTTGAACTGTTCCTCCGTCTTCTTGTTGGATCCAATGGAGGGAAAGGAGGAATAACCAATCCACCTATAGTGGATGGTTTTAATTCATCTGGTATGGATTGGTCAGTCGATATGGTTGAAGATGCAGAGTTGGATGTAGAAGGTAGTGGAGTTGTGGAAACGTTTGGCGAGAGAAGTACAGATCCTTCAGGTAACGGATCTAGTGGTATTGGAGGTTTCGAAGGTGAATTCAGTGGTGATGTTTGAATTTCAGTTGGTTTGGGTGAAGATGGGGTTGTTTTTGTTTCGAATAGCGTTAAAGTTGATAAAAGAGATAGATGGAAATGGTGTCTTAGAGTCGGCCAATCGCAGCTATATCTTTATGAGTTGGTAGTTCAGATCTTACGACTCACGAGAACGTATTTGTGGTCGCTAGTTTCTCCAATATTGGATCGAATGAATCGACTAAGGAGGTGTCGTTAGGGGCCGACATGAATTCTGGGAAGAGAAACTAACCTTGGACAGTTGGACTTCCTGTTTGTAGAGGATAAGATTGGGACATGGTTGAGAGGATTGGGGGGTCGTCCAGGGGGATTTTTGAAGGGATAGACTATCGTAAACTGACACTGATATACTCTGTATGCCGTTATAAGAATGTCTTTTGAATAGAATGAATGAAATATGTAAATGTCTATGGGTATGATTATGACTTTTAACGTTTAACCTCACACGATACAGTGATACATACTTGTACAGTTTGATCAAAACATCGGTTAACGGTGATCCGAGACTGGTGGGTTAAGTTGGGGACTATATAAAGCTCTTACAGACAAAGATAATGTCGGTAATTCGGGAATATAGACCTATCGACCTGTGGCACGTTTGCTCTGATTTGGAAAATGCTGGAACGTACAGCTATCTGATCTGACCGAGGGGCAACTTGCAATACTTGGACGAGCAGAGAGAATTCAACCTCTTCTCATTCAATACAACTTCAATCCAACACATACGTGTACATATCACATTCAACAGTCTCAATTGGCCACTGCTCATCAACGTTGACATTCACGGACATATATAAAGTCCCAACAGTGCGAAGCAACAGTCCCCCCCCCCCAAAAAAAGAATTGAAAAAATCTATCGACCTCCACACATAGCGCCACTGTAAGTTGCAGTTAAGATCTTTAATTTGATTAAAAATCATTTCTGTTCTACTCTTCATTTTTCCATATTTATTCTGATATCTATCTGACCACCACCACTGTACAGGTCCTCTATTATCATATAATCCTCATTCCAACCTTATTCCCCTTTGAATATCAACTTAGACCCACTCAGATATAATGGTTAAAGAAACGTGAGTTCTCCTTTTTCACTTTCTTCCCAAAAAATTGAATTTTTCCATGTCATGAGTCTATACTGATTCTTTTTTTATCCTTTCTTCCTAAAATCTCATCATTCCAATCGTGAACCTATTCGAATACTATATGTGATTACTCCATTGTCAACAGTGAATACTAGTAAGTTAATCACATTCTCCATTCGACGCTCAACTTATCAATCAACCTCAGCGACCTCCTTGGTGTTCAACCTTCGGCTGGAGATGACGAGATCAAGAAAGCATACAGAAAGAAAGCTCTCAGAGCACATCCAGATAAGGGGTAGGTGACCCGTTTTTCCCATTCCGATCGTTTTTGACTAACATACATTGACAGAGGAGACCCAGAAGAATTCAAAGAATTAACACATGCGTGAGTCAGCTGCAATCCCTTTTCTCCTGTAGATGAGATTATACTTACTTATCCACTTTTAGCTACGAAGTCTTGTCTGATGGAAACAAACGTTCAGTTTATGACCAAGCAGGTAAAGCTGGGCTTGAAGGTGGTATGGGTGGTGGAGGTGGTATGGATCCTCAAGATCTTTTCAGTCAGCTCTTCGGCGGTGGTGGTGGTTTCTTCGGTGGTGGCGGTGGTGGTAAGTTTGATTCATGAACAGTAACGATCACAAACAACCAACTCACCAATTCTACTAGGTCAACGATCCCAAGGCCCTCGTCGTGGAAAAGATTTAGTTCATCGTATCGGTGTATCACTCGAAGATCTCTACAAAGGCAAAGTTCAAAAATTAGCCCTATCCAAATCAGTCATCTGTAAAACATGTGAAGGTAGAGGTGGTAAAAAAGGAGCCGTTCAAACCTGTACCTCATGTCGTGGACAAGGTGTCAAAATCATGTTGAGACAGTTAGGACCTATGATGCAACAAATCCAACAACCATGTAACGAATGTGAAGGAACCGGTGAAATGATGAATCCAAAGGATAGATGTAAAACTTGTAACGGTAAAAAAACGAATAGTGAACGTAAAGTTTTAGAGGTTCATATCGACAAGGGAATGAAATCTGGACAACAAATCAAATTCAACGGTGAAAGTGACCAATCTCCTGGTACCATCCCTGGTGATGTCGTTATCGTAATCGAAGAGAAGGAACACACTAGATTCCAAAGAAAGGGTGATGATCTTTATTGTGAAGCTGAAATTGATTTGTTGACGGCGTTGGGTGGTGGTGAATTCGCTATTGAACATTTGGACGATAGAGCTCTTCACGTTACCATAGTTCCAGGGGAGGTTATCAAGCCTGGTAAGTGGAACAATCAAAATCAAATAATTGAGAAAGTATACTAACTCCACCTGTAGGAGCCCTCAAACTCATCTCAGGACAAGGAATGCCTTCCTACCGTCATCACGAACTAGGTGATCTCTTCATCAAAATAACGGTCAATTTCCCACCATCGATCGAACCATCCGTCATCCCCCTCTTAGAACAAGCTTTACCACCACGTAACAAGATGGCTACTTTCCCTAAAAAAATCCATATGGACGAAGTCACTTTGGAGGAACCCAACGATAGACAAAAGAGGAGTGCGACTAACGGGGACGAGATGGATGAGGATGATGAAGATGGACGTGGACCTGGTGTTCAATGTGCTCAACGTAGGTTTTTCCTTTTGTTAGTTTAGATGATTGACTGATAATTGTATAGAATAAACGTTTTTTACAATGGTGAACCTATTGAGGATCTCCGATTTGGCGTTGAGTTTATTGGTTTATAGATCCATCCTTCTGATTTCTTTTTCTTTTTTCTCAATTCATTTCCCTCTCTACCCCATCCATCGATTTATTTGCTTTATACATCATATACCACCAGAGTACTTACCCCCCAAAAATAGAATCTAGTGTTTATTTCAATGTTCAATGTTCAATTTGCATTTACGGCCCACGCTAGAATCGAATTCGACTTATTTCCTTTTCAGTTCCAACTGTATATGATGAATGCACGATTTGTTTTGTGGTCCAGGTCGATTGGAGAATATTTGAATCTGAATTATTTCAGAGAAGTTGAGAATTTTTGTCTTTAAAGGATACATTAATATTACAAATAACATAAAAACCTATCTACAGAATACATTAAATACTAAACTATAGCGTAAAAACCTCTTGACTGCTATCCTACAACCTCGAGAGACACTTACAATACACAGTACCAATCACCAAAAACTATACCGTCTACCAGTCATCGGTCTAATTCTCCCCTCCCCACCCTCCTCCCGACCCTGGACCTCATTATCAACCTTAATCTCACCCCCCTCAACCGTTGGCCAAGGCCATTCCAAACCCCTAACCTCACCAAAACTGATACGTCCATTTTGGTCCCTAACACTCTCCCAAGCTCTATCAATGTTGAATTCCGACGTCGAAGGCGTCGATCCCGATTTCGTGGTGAGGTTAGAAAACCCATTCAAATCTAGTGCAGAGGGTGAATCTGATTCTGGTGAAACCAAGATGGTAGATTTAGGGGAGAGAGTGTAATTCCTTTCTAACGTCGTGGTAACGTTCGGAGGGGTGATGAATAATTTCTTAAATTTGTTACCTAATTTACGAGGGGTTAACCAAGTGGCATTCCTTGTATCTTGAATTTGGGTAGTGTGGGTTTGGGTTTGATGCCACGATCTCCAATTTAGATTTTGGACGGCTTCGATTTCCCTTGGATCGTAGGCGTAGCTTCTTGAGCTGGTACTGGAATTGGAATTGGAGTCGGAATCGGAACGAGATTTTGATTTTGATTTGGATTTGGATTTAGAATTGGTGGTTGAGATAGTATGACGACGTAACAAAAGTTTCAAAGTTGATTCAGCTTTTGAAAGGTATTCCTCGGAATTCGATCGTGGTTTGACAGCGTATACCCTGTTAGCTTGAGGTTGAGGTTGATCAGGTAGATCCATCAATATCTTCCGACGTTGGTTGGAGGAATGGATCAACGATGGTGGAGTCGAGATTGATCTGTTCATTTGACGAATTCGTTGATTGATTGGATTGGAATGATTTGGGGGGTTGGATAGGGGAGCACGAGGACGAGGTTGGGATTGAAGATATTCGAGTTTTCTGGTGATTGATCCGGATCTTGTATGATCACTAGTACCACCACCAGTACGAGTCGAACCGAAATCAGTAGACGAACGTCTGAACTTTGGTTTATCTTTCGGTGTCGTCAAAGACGATGAAACAGAACCAGTGGTGGAACCCATCAAATGTGTTCTCGAACGTGAATCCTCAATGGGGGAATTAAACGGTGTCATGGTGGTATACCCTTTAGATCTGGATCTAGATTTCGGACTGGACGGCGAAGAGAGAAGAGAGGGGATGTAAGGAGGTGAGAAAGGTCGATGGGTTGATGAAGGGGAAGGGGTAGATTGGTTTGTTGATAGAACCGGTCGATGTGATGATGAGATTTTTGGTCTGGATGTGAAGTTAGTATACGTAGACCGTACTCTGTCGCCATCTTACCGTGGACAGATTGTCATTTGGGAATCTGCAGATCCAGTCCTTTGGATGGTAGTGTCACCGGATGAATTGCTTTTAGAAGATAGTTGTCGTTGTGGTAATGGTGCATGAATGGTAGGTGGTGTAAATGATGATGATGGTATGGTCATGATTTGTATACTATAACTGAGGTTGTCGAAGACGAGAGACGAGAATTAATAGATGATCATTATACTGTTGTTATATACGATGAATGGTGTTGAAAATAGAAGTTTAGCTTTCAGAAAACGCCTTTTAGACACCACTTTTGGATGTAATGTTGTGAGTATTGCTGCTGTTTGTGTCTCTACTTAAACGTGCGGTAAGAGCGTTGCGTTGTGTGTATCGAAGGATGTTTATACCAATTTTCACTCAATTAATTTTGGGGTGTGTGGTGTGTGGGTGGTGTGGTGTTGCGATGATACGTATTCCTTTCATTTCATCTCTTACGCATTTCACTACTCGTCACCGAATTGATCCGTGCTGCTGCTCTGCTGCGTTGCTGCGTCCTGCCGTGACCCCAAAAGGACAGTCAACATGAAACAAATAACATATCATACGTAAACATCCCTCATTCATTCTTCCCTTTAGTATCATGTATTCTCTGCTTACAAGTATTTCTTCTCTTTCAACCACTAAGTATAATTTATCAGTCATCGATCACAGTTCATACCATCCCTCATACTCACCTCCTCAACATCCTTTTCATCACGTTTCAACCAATCAGCTGCTGCTTGAATCGTATCGTAGGTCTGAGAAACTGCTAATTTGAATTTACGAATATCTATTTGGGGAGTTAATCAGGCTCAAAACTCCCAGCTAGAACCCACCTTTGTCTTTGAAGAACGCCTTGACCATCTCCAAGTCCTCGTAACTGGTCAATCTAGTGAAAGATCCCTTGATCACTGCGTGATGTTAGTACGATAGTAGTGACTCTCTTCGCAACTTACAATAATTGATACCGAAACCATCACCAAAACGTTTAACCAACTATCCCAACAATAAATATCAATCTTCCCTGAAACCATCAAATCACTCACAACATCATATTGATCCATGAAATATTGAGCCATTCTCTTCCTAGCTTTGATATTAGCAGCCAACCCGAACTAATAGACAAATTCCCAATCAGCACAACCATCAAACATTCCAAATCATCTTCAAAACCTACAGCAAAGATATAAACATCTTGATCTTTAACACTACCATCCGAAATCATCGCAAAAGTCTTATCCAAAAGTCCCGAATCCCTAGTCGAACAGAGTGCATACATCGTATCAACCTTGGTAGAAGGGTTAGGAGATTTGTTGTAAACTTTCAACATTTTCTCGTATTCTTGTTGACCACCGTGTCGAACGGCGTTAACAAAGATTGAACGTTGTAAATCAGGTGGGATCAAGCTGTCATCGTCGTTTTCGAGATATGGTTGGAATCTACGTTTCAATTCGGCCAACACCTCTGGATCTTCAGATGCAGCTGCGGTCGAAACAGCTAATTCACGTAATTCTTTGACGTCAGGTGCGTCGTTTTCACCATGTTCGTAACCGAGTTTCTTGACTACTGGCTTGAACAGATCAATTTGAAGTTGATCGATAGCTTTTCTCGTGGCTTCAGGTCCTTCCCACCATGTAGCTGATAGTTTACCTAAAGCACCACCGATTTGTGACCAAGGTAAGAACTCGGTTTCGGTTTTACCAAGTTCATAAACCAAGTTCAATGATCCTGATGTCTTGGCGTAACCGGCTCTAGCGAGTGTGGTGGCGTCAGAAACTAATCCGACACGATCTTCAACAGTGAATGTTGAGGCTTCTTCACCGAGTTTAGCGAGTCTCTCTGGACTATAAGCTACTCGATAAACACCAACAGTCTCAGCGTTGAGTTTGAATGAATCAGCACCACCTAAATCGTAGGTGGTTGATCGTTCCGAAAGGATTGCCTTGTGATCGACAGAAGGTTTTCCACCTTTCAAGGTTTTAACTTCAAGAGGAACCCACCAAAGAGTTTCGTCCTCTTCAGGTTTGACATCACCAGTCGACAAGAATCGATTTTGAGTAACTTTGATTTTCCCACCATCCAATTCTTCAACAGTTAAAACAGGGAAACCAATCTTCAAAGTCCAATTAGCCATAATCTTGGCAACATCCAATCCTGAAGCTTCTGAAATTCCATCCCACAAATCTTTTGTTTCGGCATTTCCATAAACATGCTTTTTGAGATAAATCGAAACACCTTTTAAGAATTTCTCTTCACCAACCACACCGGATAACATTCGTAGGACTGATGCACCTTTTGAATAACTGATACTATCGAAGATTTGGTTGATTTGGTTGGCGTCTGGACAATCGACTTCGATTGGATGAGAGGATCTTTGAGAATCAAGTGCTAAAGCTGACGACAAATGGGTGTTGAGGAATTCAGCTCTGACTTTCCATTCAGGCCAGATTCGATCGGGAATAACAAGTTCTCCCATGAGTGTAGCGAAAGCCTGATCATTAGTAACCTGGTTTCCACTGTTGACCTACCTCGTTCAACCAAAGATTATCCCACCATTTCATTGTAACGATATCACCGAACCACATATGAGCCAATTCGTGACATTGAACCGTAGCAACACGTTTCTTAGCTGCCAAAGAACTTTTCTCAGGATCAAACAAATAAGCCGTAGTTCTACCCGTGATCAAACCCCAATTCTCCATTGCCCCAGCATCGAAATCATGAGCAACAAGTGTATCAAGTTTAGGTAGAGCGTACGGAATATCGAAAACTTCTTCGTAAATAGGTAAAGCCCATTTCTTGATGTCCAAACCGAATTGAGCTTGTTTGATGACATCTGGAGTCGAGAAGATACGAAGTGGGACCGTTTTACCGGTAAGTGCAGATTTGTGTTCGGAAGTCAAAGAAGCGAATTCACCAGACGCGAAAGCGACAAGGTAAGTTGACATCAAGGGGGAGGTTTCGAATTTGGTGATGTTCCATGATGAAGCGAGATCAGAGGCTTCAGTCTTGCCTTCGGTTTTACCTTCAGTTTTACCCTCGGTCTTTCCCTCTGTTTTTCCTTCGATCTTTCCTTCGGTCTTTCCACTGATGTACGTTTGTCCGAGAAGAGAACCAAGTTCATAAGTATCGGAGGTGACTGAATCGGGTGAGATTGAGGAAGGAGCCTTCCAAGGTTTGGAGTTGATAGCTGGCATGTTACTGAGTACGGTGTTACCTTCTCTTGCGATCATGGAGATTGAGAAAGTTGATTTAAGAAGTGGTTCATCCCAGCATCTGTGCAGTGTAGGTCAGGTATGTCAAACTTGAATCAACACCGCAACTTACGGGAAAGTCTTTCTTGCAGCAGTAGGCTCAAATTGGGTCAAAGCGTAACTACGACAATCAGGTTTCATCCCATAAAACCTCGTTAAATCCACTTACACAGGCTTTTTGCCCGAATCATCAGGATCACCTTGACTCTTATAATAACCCAACATGCTACCATTCAATTCACCTTCCCATCTCAAAAACAATTTGACACCTTTAGTACCTTGTTTGAGTAAACCGCCTGGAACAGATTTAAGATCCACAATACCGCGTTCCTGTTCCTCGTCAACTTTGAGTGTTGAAAGTGGAAGAACTAATGATGAAGTAGATTTGAGATCTGAAACTTGAATAGCTAGATTGGTGATTTTGATCGGGTTGTGGACGTTGAACACGATTTTGGAGGTATCGTTGAGAATGTCTAAGGTAATGTGACCTTCTCCTGAGAATGTGGAGTTGATGAGATCAGTCTTGAAGACTAAATCATAGTGCTAATCGAGCGATCAGTCAGGGTAACGATTGGTGACTTACTCTAGGATAGACATCAGTTGGTAATCTATACTCGCTGGGATTCTTCTCTGAAGACATGTTGATGGATCCACCGAAAGTAGGTTCTGGAGAATCAGTTGTTGGGGTGTGTGAACAGAGACAGAGAGGTCGATGGAATGGACGACGGGGATAAGTTGGTACGTGGGTTGAAGGGGACGGGCGGAACTGTGCGATCAGTTGAATGCGAGGAAATTTGGACTTACTTTATGAACAGCTGTGGATATATACCTCTGCTTTGATACTAGTAGTAGGGGTTTGGATGATACTGTTACCCTTCTCTTCAAGAGATTGGATATAGATAATATCATATATATGACCAGAGGATAGAGTGGATGTGAGAGGTGAAGATGAGATAGATGCTGATGGTGTATTCGCTATGATCGTCTTTCTATAACCGGTTTGATCCCGTCGAGGCGGTGGGTGGCGAAGTGGCAGCAACCTGCCTTACCATCAATAACATCCACTGCGTACATCAAAACTATCATTTTACAAGAAGATACTGATTCAAACCTAACCATTCCATCTTACATTGTCTCCTTGCTCATTTTCCTACGTAGTAAGTTTCGAGATAATTGGATTTCCCATTCTGGTATTCTTTGAACCACTTGCCTTGGAGTTCACTGATTTCAGCCGGGTGACTATTAATGAATTCCCCGAACTTTCTACCTTCCTCAACTTTTCTTCTAACCCTATCTCCGTAATATCCACTACTACCCATCTCCCACTCCATGTTCTTTAGAGCTGTAATGGTATTGTCGAATTTTTCCGTGCACATTTGAGCATACTCTTCAAGCTTCTTCTCCCATTGAGAAGCATCACCTCCTTGATTGGAATCCGTCTCCAAGGGCTCCCAGGTCTCCCAGGACAGGACAGGGAAAGGGGATCCCCTTTTAGTATAATCTACGTTAGGTTTGGTGACGCGGATCTCGTATCTCAAGGTGCCGGATAATGAGAATCTCGGAAATCGCAACGCAGAGAGTTGGAGTATTCGATCAGTGTTGCCTAAGTGATGGGTATTTGTTTCAAAGCCTCTAAAATCAATCAATCAGTGGGTATCCTGGAAGTTCAACTTCTGATGACAGGAAAATGCACTCACCGGTGGTCAATGGTTTTCTGAATAATCCATCTGTGCTGTGATTGATCTGACATTTCTTCCGCAACTGAAGCAAAAACTTAAGCTAAGGTTTCTTGATATAAGCTGAAGTGAGAAAAGAAAGAAGAAAGAAAGAGAACAGGGAATAGCTTAATAAGTCGTCCTCATTTTTCGATGTCTTCCAGGAGCCCCTGACTCACTCAAAGGAAAGACTTGTGGCGGATGACTTCATTTATCTGCATGAATGGATCAGCATGAATGGATCAAAGCGGTGCCACATCAAGTGCTGATAACAGTGTACTCGTACATAGACTACTAAAAAGAGAATGAGACGGCAACATTTCCAGCACATGCAATGCTAAATTAGTTTCTTTGCGCCCTGATTAGCGGGAAATTATGGATGTGAGTAGTCAGTACGGGTTCTAATTTGAGGAAATTTAGGAAGATGCAGTAAATAATAAATGTCAAAAGTCTTCCAACTGCATAATCGTCATAAGAAGACCTCTGTTCTTGATGAAAGGACATCCTCACATTCAAGATCAAATTTTGCCACAATCGATCGATAAATGGGAAACCTGTTATTTCATAAGCATGATTGACTTTCTTTGGACGAAGAAATATCATGAGTCGAGATGTGAATTATAACACTGTCTAAAAGTGGCTTACCGATTGTTGACCAAAAGTTATCTTTTGCATTAATGTTCAATTTCAATGGAAAGGTGTTCTTTTCTAAGATATCTGCTTGCCGAGGGTGTCTAGCTTTGGAATTATCCAGCTCTCGCAGGATTGTTTTTTTTTTTACACTGAAAGAGAAAGTAAGCAAGAATTGATTGTTTCTAGGCGCTCCTTTGGGTCCATACATGCTATGAAACCTGAAACATTTGGTTGTTTGTTGGGTAGAGTCACTTTAGTGGGATAAATATGCTGCAAGTGTTTGGGATGAACACTAGACTTGTCGGTTTCAACACATACGTTTCAATACATCAAACTATCAGCTACTACCTTTCATACATACTCCTTCATATATATCGTACATACCCATGACTTTCACCTCCGACACCAAGAGATACCTCTGACTTTATTCAGTGGTTTTACTCTGGCGGCTGAGAACAAGATTGTGAACGCCTTCCATGTAAGACGCCGCCTCGCTGAGCTTTCCACCGAACTCCTTACCCTCTTTGACCTTATCCTCAACCTGGTTGTAAAGATCACTCTTATAGCCCTTTTCATTCCCCATCTCCTCAACAAATTCCATCTTCTCCATCATATCATCTAACCCATTGTTCCAGAACTCAACACACTCATCAACTTTGGAAGACCACATGCTACTATTTTGATTGGCAGCAGTCTCCCAAATGAAAGGTTTGAACTGCTTCTTGGCTTGACCTCTATTGTCGGTGATCTGAGCTGTATTTGTTCGTTTGCCATCTTCGCTTGGTGATTGCGTAAGCTCGAGTCGGAGACCGTTGGCATTCCGAAAGAAACTAATCGAACCATTACTAAATGGGGTTTATGTCAGCAAAAATTCTACAAAAGGTTTAGGGTACAGTAAGACCCATTAATCCGATAACCTTACATACCTTGCACAGGGTTTTGTTACGGATGTTTTGGAAAACCAAGTCTCATCGTACACTGGCTTCTTTTCAACAGTGTCTGACATGCTTGTCGAAGTTGTGTTTGATTTGTGATGGGTGTAAGTTAAGCTTTCTTTGAATGAAATTGAATAACTATCTTGAGTACTTGTTCCTTGAAAGAAAACAAAGATGGATATAAAGAAAGAAAAAGAAAAAGAAAAGACAAAATCCCCAAATTTCCTGCAATTTATATGTCAGTATGTAGCCTTCTAGGAGGGCCATTCAGTAGTTGAAAGGATCTCATGCATTGTCTATGATATCATAGCTGTTTGCATAAAGGATCGATTGTCTTCCAGGTTTTGCGACATCGCCCGATACTCGTAATCCTTTGTTGGGGTGGAGCTGTTGCAGCTCCAGCTGCAGTGACGACGAGGTGGCCAGAGGTGATAGACAAGGAGGGAGATTGAGGATTGATCAGGTGAGGCTGAATAACGAGGACCGATGAGAGTTGAGAGTCTCTTCAGCCTAGGAGGGGTTTGAGGACAACCAGCTTACTATCTAATGACACTGTTATCAGTTTCTACAAAGATTGGCTATTCCATAGCTGACTTAGCGATCAACCGTTTGGCAGACAAGTGATGTTTGGTGTACTTGTAACCCTGCGGTGTGTATAAAACAGCTTGCCAACCTCACAATATTGCTGGTGCATCTTGTGGCTGTCTGGAATTTCTTGTTGAAGCTTGCAAGAAGAGAACTGTACAATATCACTCGTACTCTCCCCCTCGTGAATACTCGTTCTGCCAATTGAGCCATCTTGGGACGCTTCAAATCAATCGTGACACCAAGAAATAGACAATGCAAACGACAGTCACGCAATTCCAACGAAATACGGAAATCATAATTCATACAAAACGACTTCTTGTTCTGAATGTCACGCTCCAGATAACAGCTACAGATTTAGGACAACGGCTCAATGAAGGCTCTCCACGATATGCTTAAGTAATAATCTTCTATGGTCCCGACCTCTCATGATACTAGCTATCAAGTAGAGTCACATTCACGGCATACTGTACCAGTACACCTAAAATGTCCTGGCACAGAAAAACTCTTTTCAGAGACAGATCATCTACATTATTCCACTTCATCTTATCTCGCTCTCCAGACTCTACCGATATAAGGTATCTGAATGAGGCTGTACAGTCCGTGGGCACCTTCACATACTGTACATACTGTATACTGTATCCTCTCCTCAACGTATCCTTTGTGGCTGATTTATCGTATTTCAAACCTTTGTCAATGATTACCGGAAACAGCGACTGGACAGTCTTCCAATAGGAAAACATTTTCTTTTAGTAGTTGATAGCTTCCATCGTTTCTTCTTCTTCTTCCCTCTCTCTCTCTCTCTCTCTCTATTGAATATCCTCCCGCGAATATAGTATGTCAGAAATAAAGACGTACACGTACCACCAAAGTCAGACTACCGCTTACGGCTATCCACCACTTCCAATAGAGATTTGGACAATGATAGCCAGTCATTTATATAACAAAAACGAATTACCAATCAATAAATCAGACTGGTCTCACTACGCCCAAGATCAACTCCTTCTATTGATGTCAGTCAGTTCAGTAAGTAAAACCTCTCTTATGATGCTAATCCACATGTTTTTGTTTGAACTATCTACTTAGGTCCTCAACGAAAGCTCTGTCCCGCTGTTGTACCAGAAGAAAATGTATTCCAACAATTTCAACAGTTTAATCTCAGGTATTGGTGTCCATCTTTCAAAAGAATGCAGCCTCCTCAATCGTCGCTCAAGAACAAAATATTCACTTTTGAGTCGTATGGAACATCTACACTGGGTGAGAAAGCGAAACACGTCTCTTTCACGGGAGAAGAACTTATATCATTATCACGGTCTAAATGCGATGAAAGGCGCACTGGAAGTTATTGAGGATCACAGGTTGTTGACCAAGGGCTTAGAAGAATTAGATGATATTACCGAGGGTCAAAATTTGTTCCCAAGTCTCGGGACGATAACAATAGATTCAAACTATGAACATGTACACACCATGCAGCATGTCGTTCGACTCATAGCCCCTGTTCCTTTGGATCGTCAAGGAAGCCGCGCCATCACAGACATCCAACAAAAGGTCATAGAGGCGTCTAGAAAATTGGTGAAATATTCAAATGTAAACTCCATCTGTATTAATAGAAGACGAATATCGAAACACATGTACTCAGCAGAAAGCAGACATAATGAAGTGTTTGTGTCTAATCAGAACAAGATTCCTGTCACGATGATTTACCATGATGATTTAGTTGGTATAGGACGAATCGCATGTCCAATCACAGTTGGGACAGAAAACATACATATAATCGACGACAAACAAGGTCTATATTCACCTGACGTAGCAAGTTTCATTGACTCTCTTGAAAACGGTATCAAAACTTTACCTAAACAGTTGGATGCTTTGGTAAAAGAATCAAATCTAGATGATGTAGATGTCAGCTCTTTCTACGAGTCAATGGCGTCGCAAACTTCAGTAATCTTTTACAGTGCCTACGACCAAACCAGTCTCCAGGAATTTTGGACAAATGAAAAAGATTGGCTTCAGCAAATAAAGGATCAACTCATTTCAGAGATCGATCCTGTATACTGTCTCTCAAAGGTCAAGATCGAGTTCAAATCCCGATCGGATTCAAATGTCTGTCCTGCGTGTAATCTTGATGCTGTCTGTTAGGGTCTCATAGACTGCTGGGTAAAGAGGCATTGGTTGGAGAAAAGGATTTTAACTAGATGATTAGATCACGAAACTACTGTATCAAGGTTGATTAACATCGGTCTGAAGATAGATCTGAAGCGATTGAGTTTTAGTGTAAATACTTGAGATACATTCAGCCTTGACGACAGTAGTTTCTCAGACTAGATGATATCCATGTCCTACAGAACTGCATATTCACCTATTCAGTGAAGTACATGCCCGATACTCCAGAGCATTTCATCAACCTTCGTCACAGTTTCTTTCGGATCTATAGTATGCCACAAACTCCCCAATCGTTTTTGCTTTATACTCTACAGCCTCGAATTCGTAATCGGTCGTTTTCAATTCGTCCATCAACTGTGTTTCACACTGAGTGAAATGACTAACCCGAGGTACAACGTTCTCTTCGCCCACACTGAAGCTTCCACACATACAATTCGAATTCCTCAACATCTTGATGTTGAGTATTTTCATTTTCATTTTGAAGAGTTTCAAACCCTTCCACCCCAAATGGAAGCAAAGCTTGACACCACATATCATTCTGGTAGTACGTGTAAAAATAGAGTGACAGTGATCGTTACTGCACTTTAGTAGGACTATGCAGCATACAAGGCTATACAATGTGTCATGCTGCACGTACGAGATCCATGAACACGACAATTGACAGATGAAGATGACTAAAACGGATGACAAGAAGGATCGAAAACATGAAATCCCCAGAAATCTCTGTAATCTACAGTACTGTACATGCCAGCTTCTAGCCTTCCAAGACAGCCATTCTGTAAATGAACGGATCCCTTGCCTTGTACATGATAGCTCTCACAAGTCTTTTCTCTTCAACATTCCCTCCGAGGCTTCCTTATCCTGTTTCAATCCTTTGTCAATGAACACCGTGAGTAGTGATTGAACAGTCTTCCAAAGAAGAACTCTTCTACTGACTTGTAGAAAATTCCATTTCCTAGCTTTCCTCTTTCAAACAACCACCCAGAATTACAGTCACTCTTCAGTATGTCAGAAATCACAAGATACTATAGTCATCCCCAAACCACTCCATATGGTAATCCACCACTTCCAAGAGAGATTTGGACAATTATAACCAGTTATTTACACTATGAAAATGATTTACCAATCAATAAATCAGACTGGTCTCATTACGCCCAAGATCAACTTCCTCCACTGATGTCAGTCAGCTCGGTAAGTGTGAGAGTTACTTACAATTTCAATTGAAAATCATTCTTATTTTAACTATTTGCCTTAGGTCCTCAACGATTGCTCATTCTCACTTTTGTACAGGAAGAAAATGTACGCCAACGATTTCAACAGTTTAATCTCAGGTATCGGTGTCCATCTTTCAGAAGAAGGTATCTCCAATCGCCGCTCAAGAACAAAATACTCACTTTTGAGCAATATGGAGCACCTTTACTGGGTCAGAAAGCAAAGCATCCATCCTTTTAAGAAACGTGGGCTTGACAAGGAAACAATATACCAGAGAACCTATGATCAAGTCAAAGAGGAGTATGGCTTATGGGAAAATGGTTTACAAGATCTACAAGGCATCGCGGAGGAAGAGAATTTATTCCCAAGTCTCCAGACAGTTACACTAGATTCTAACTGGCAACTGGTACAAAAAAAAGTTATTGAAATGGACTTGAGTGGGTCAAGTTGGAATTATCCTTTTGGTTACGGGGGAACAAAGGTAATCACAGATACACAAGACAGAGTGCTTGAGGCGTTTGCTAATTTGGTAAAATATTCAAACGTCATCTCCGGCTGTATCAACAGAAGACATTATCACAACAAAGCAATCTTTTACCAAAAACCACTTCCTGAACCTGTTATCTTCAAACAAAGCAAGACACCTGTCAAGATGATATACCACGACGAGGCATACAGTATTAAAGATGGTTGGGATTGTCCTGTCATACTTGGGGCTGAAAATATACATCATTATTATGGTAGATTTAATAGAACAGTACCTCACGTTGCAGATTTTCTCATGGACTCTACTAGCACCGTCATGGAAACGTTATCAACACAATTAGATGACTTGATGAAGATCTCTAAGACAGAAAATCAAGATGATCAAGATCTCAAGGCACTCTTATCATCATTGGTCTCTCAAACTTCAATAACTTTCTACGGTCCATATTCTGAATCCTTTCTTCAAGAATTCCGGTTAAACGAAAGTGAATGGCGTAAAAAGTTTGTAGAAGATCGGGTCATGGCCTATGTCAGTGATAAATATGGTCTTTAAAAAACTCAAGATCGATATCAAGCCACGATCAGATTGGACCGGCTGTCCTTGTTGTAATCTCGACAACACTCTATAGGGTGCTATGAGTTATCAGATTAAGAGGTGGTGGTTGGTCAAAAAGGTTTCAAGGCCTAAACAAAAAAAGATTCTACTGTAAATATCTGAACTTTGAATGGATGACGAAACTTATGCGTTTTGACCATGACTTATGGAGGCATTAGATTCGCTCTCTAAACTTCTTGGTATATCAGTCTTAACTCCAGCTTATACTGCTCCGGCGTTGAATCTAGTGAAGCCCACCACAGCACGTAAATCAATCCATCATGAAATCATTCTATACAGTACAACTCGTATCCTCATCAATCAAGCCCTAGCCTTAGTCAAATCACTACTCAAATTATATCCGCCAACCTTCTCCCAATCCATTTTTTGTCTTGTAATAGGTAAAGCCCGACGAAGTCTAAGCATAGTCCAATCAGTCAATCGTTCATTTCATAAATGTTTACAACAAAATGGACATACGCTCTGAAAGCTTTATCACCAAGTTCACCGTAAACGTCGTTAAGTTCCATATGGTAGTTGGTCTCGATTTTCGAAATGGTGGTAACGATTTGTGAAGCAACGCTTTGATCGGTAGCTGTGGGCAATGGGAAAGAGGTCGAGTGGTTGGTGGTTAATTGGACATTCCCTTGTTCGTAGTAATGAACGTCAACTAGGATTTTTCCAGAGACCGTCGAAGCGGCTTTATCAACAATCCATTGAGTTCTCCAGCGACCGGTCCTATCAATAAGTCAATTAACTTGATCCCACATTATAAATGCAATCCAACAAAGCAGTTTGACAACTTACCAGAAATTATTTGGGTTGTACCTGTTCCCAACGATTTCGAGGGTATAAACAGGATTATCGATTTTCTCTTGTTTCCTCTCTGGTAAAACCTCTTTAACAGGTGGAGGAACGACTTCAGTATCAACTGGGATAGCTTCCTCGATAACTTTAGGTTCTTCCTCCTCAGTTTTCTCTTCAGTGTTAACCGGTTTCCCCTCCTCCTCCTCCTCTTCCTTAGCCTCCTCAACTTTCTCATCAACACTCCCCAACTCCTCTTCACCAACCAGATGCCCTTCCTTCTCTTTAACCACCTCATCCTCCCCAACAGCAGGTGTAGGTGCAGGTTCCGCCTCCCCCGATCCAACCTGTTCACTAACGACGTCGGAGACTGGGATCGGTTCTGTCGTTTCCGTAAGTGAGTGTTCCGATTCTGGTTCTGGTTCAGCTACAGGGGGTAAAGGTGGGAGGAGAGGATGTTGGGAACATGAGACTGAAGAGTTGCCTTGTGGGAAATGATTTTTGGTGTATGCAGATAACGATTTGGAAAGTTCAGTCCTGGGTTTGTTCAGTACGAGATTTTGATTTAGAGATGGATTAGGGATTCACCTGAACGTCTCTTCTTCCTCTGGTAATTCGTAGCCTTGATAATCCGAAACAGCCTTTTATAGATTTCAGTCCTGTAATCTGAGGGGAGTAGAAGGATACATACCAAAGTAACATGATCAAACGCGAAACTCTTTTTACCTTCTGCATCGACGTATCGTCCCTCATTCCCTGGGAGGATAGCAGCGCTGGATAACAGTGACTGAAGAGTTTCAGCTCGCTTGTTCAAGTTCGAGGAATAGCTAGCTGACTTACGGTATGCGCATTTCCACCCTCCGCCGCTGGATGTTCGACGACATGGAATTGAGTGAGGTTGTAAGTCCGCAAAGCTGGGATTACATGTTCCATCAAAGCTGTATCGTCTGAGATGATCGCTCGAATATCTAGTAGTTGTCAGCTATCTCTTTTGCAGAAGGAAACAGATTGAGCTGACCATTGATGACATCGCTAAATAGGAATATCAGCGTCTGACAACTAAGGATAGATTTGATCTCGACTTACTTGACTTCCCCTGGTGGTGATTGTTCGATGAAGGACGCTGCGATTTTTGATCTTTGATCTATGGATAATTCGACTTCTGCCATGATGAGTGGGATTGAGATCGAAGGTTAAGATATGTTGTTGTTGAATTGGGCAGTGCTGGTAGACGTTATTCACCAAGCGCAGAATGACGCACCAATCTCTGCCTAACATTGACACAACAACCACTCCCCAAGTTCAGGCTCATATGACATTCCTTCGATGCATGCAAGAAACTACAAAAACTCGAGCAAGAAACAATATCCACATCTACATCCACAACAATGAGACCTGCAACTTCAATCACTGTAGAACATCCAATTACTTCTTACTAAGTTTCTCCACCAAACGTTCCTACGCCCATTGTCAGTACCATATACAGTCACCATAAGAGAAATATAACCCACATTCACTCTCTTCATGTACTCATCAGTCGTGACCCAATCCCCTCTACCCATATCTTTACCCTTCATAGCCAAAGCCAAATCCTTAGTCATAACACCATCAACATCGATAGTCTCCACACAAGCTTCTTCTAATTTCTTAGCGAACTCTCCAAGGGCAGGTGTATCATCTAATTGAGCTCTGAAAGCTAAGCCTCTGGTCCAAGCGAAAATTGATGCAACGGGGTTAGTGGAGGTTTCTTGTCCCTTTTGGTATTGTCGATAATGTCTGGTTACTGTTCCGTGGGCTGCTTCGGATTCCATCGTCTTTCCGTCAGGGGTTATTAATTCTGAAGTCATCATTCCGAGAGAACCGAAACCTTGAGCTAGGATATCGGACTGGGAGTGGGTGTGAGTTGGCGAGGATATGTGACAAGAGCTCCTCAACTCACCATAACGTCACCATCGTAGTTCTTACATGCCCAGACGAAGCCTCCTGAAGATTTGAGGGCTTGGGCAACCATATCATCTAAACGTTGGGTCAGCTATATAGACGATGTATTCCGAGTATTAGCTCACCAATCAAACGATGTTCGTAGTAAATGTCTAATTTCTCAAATTCCTTCTTGTATGTTCTGTCAAATGATTCAGTGAAGTACAAGTAACAAAGTGGAAACAACACATACGACTCGTAAACCTCCTCAAAGATATCTTTGAATCTACCATCGTATTTCTTCAAAATAGTGCTAAAAGTCAAGAATCAGCACCCAATGGTTCTAATAAACGACCAACACCTACTTCTTAGTAGACATGAAAAGGGTCATCTTCTTACTCAAAGCCATTTTAAAACTGGCATGGGCGAAACCGTAAATACTCTCTTCAGTGTTGTACATAGCCAAAGCTACACCTTTCCCCTTGAAATCATAAACGTTCATCTCGGTTGCTTTTGATCCATCTTCTGGTGTGAAAGTTAAAGTAAGTTTACCTGGGCCTGGAGCAAGGAAATCTGTTGATCGATACTATATTGGTAATGAGTTATTTTCCTCGCCTTAACTCGAAAACTAACTCACTTGATCACCGAAAGCATGACGACCGATGACGATGGGTTTTGTCCAGCCTGGGACTGGCTTGGGGATTTTCTCAAGGATGATAGGTTCTCGGAAGACTGTTCCACCTAGGATATTACGGATCTACGGAGGTCAAGTCAAGGCACTGAAAAGTATGCGAAGATACGTACGGTACCGTTTGGACTTCTCCACATTTCCTTAAGGTTGAATTCTTTGACACGAGCTTCATCTGGGGTGATAGTAGCACATTTAACACCGACTGAGTATTTCTTGATAGCTTCAGCTGAATCAATTGTGACTTGGTCGTTGGTCTAAAAGGATACTTAGCAAAATGGTATTAAAGTGAATAAAAGTGACATACGGCATCACGATTTTCCATGCCTAGATCATAATATTTGAGATCAACATCGACGTAAGGTAAGATAAGCTACAGACAGTTCAGTGCATGTGCTTCCCTCACTACTAATGCGAGACTCAATAGCTCACCTCTTCTCTAATTTTTTTCCAGATAATTCTAGTCATTTCATCACCGTCGATTTCAACAACTGGGTTTTTGACCTTGATTTTTTCAATGGCAGCAGCATAACCTCTTTGAGCCATGATGAAAGATATTGATTGAGCGTTGATTGTAGATCGTAGAGGAAGAGAAGATCGCAAGAGCGAGGAGGATTGACGAGGAAGGATCTGCAAGGGTTTAGGTTGGGTATGGCTTTTGAGAGAGGATTGTCCAGAACTTACCATTAGATGTCTGGGGGATACTCCGTGTTAGTAGAGTATTGCAAGGTAAGATGAAGAAGATGTTATTCGAAAGGAAAGAGTAGAAGACTGAATATGCTGTCAAGTGGTCAAGTCAAGTCAAGTGGATATCCCAATCTAATCTTTCACCAGCCTACAGTATATAGATTTTCATCAAATGCATGTCCATCGGCCGATTCGGCTAAATAATTCCGACGGTACAAGTACAGTATACTGATCACGTGACTCCACGTCGACGCGCTTGCTTGCTTCGTAGCTGCCAGCTTAATTGGAGATTTTTCTGAAGGCAATCTTAAAGGTGTATTTATTTCTTCTTCTCGTTCTTCTTCATCCCATACAACTGGTCAACAACACCACCTCAACATGAGGTTAGCATTCTTATCACTCCTCCTTCTCCCAGCTATAAAAGCTGCAGTTCTAGCTATAGATTATGGAGCTGAATTCACAAAATTATCATTGGTCAAACCTGGTGTTCCCTTTGATGTAGTTCTAGACAAGGACAGTAAAAGGAAAATTCAAAGTGTCGTTGGATGGAAAAGGGATGAGAGGGTGTTTGGTCAAGAAGGGAAAATGACTGTAAGTGGAGGGCCTTTACCATGACCATACCCTATCGCTAACAACCCTCAGGCAACTCGATTTCCAGACGCACATTATCCTTATATCAAACCTCTACTAGCGTCAGACGCTTTACCTACCTTACCACTTTATCCCACAGAACCAACACTCATCAACGGTACTCTAATATTCCCCCATTCATCTCCACCATCCCATATAACCCCAGCACCATCTTGGTCGCCCACAGCACTTCTCGCCCACCAACTCTCATATTTCAGATCCCTAGCTGAATCACTTCATCCACCGGGAACTCCAATCGAACCAATAACCCAAGTCATCGTAACCGTTCCAGCCTGGTGGACCCAAGCCCAAAGAAAAGCTTACAGAGATGCGTTAGATCTTCAAGGTTTATCTTGTTTAGCAATGATAGGTGAAGGTACGGGTGTAGCACTTAATTATGCTATGACCAGGAATTTCCCTGTTGACGAATATCATGTGGTTTACGATTCTGGGGCTATGCAAACTACAGCTACAGTGGTCGCTTTCTATCAATCTTCTTATTTACCTACACCCAAATCAAAAACTTTGATCAACACCACTCATATCGAAATTCTTGGTACGGGATGGGAAGAGGTTGGAGGTGTCATGTTGGATTTAGCTATTCGGGATCAATTAGTCAAGATGTTTAAGAAATCTAGTGGTTTGGACGTGACGAAGGATGCTAGAGCTATGGCGAAATTATCTAGGGAGGCTAATCGTGTCAAGCATATCTTAAGTGCGAATCAGGAATCAGCTGTAAACGTGAGTCGTTGTGTAAGCCTTGCGTGTGTCTAACCATCGCAGATTGAATCGTTATACGAAGATGTCGATTTTAGAGGTCGACTTTCAAGATCATCATTAGACGAAGCTATCACTCCACTTCTACCAAAATTCACCTCCCCAATCGAATCAGCCCTCGCCGCCGCCAATTTAACATTAGCTAACATAACCGATGTCATCTTGTTCGGTGGAAATTCTCGAGTCCCCCTCGTTCACAACGCCGTAGCAGAACTTGGAGCACCCATCGCTCAGAACGTCAACACAGATGAAGCAGCCGTCTTAGGAGCTGCATTCTACGGTGCAGGTCTCAGTCGATTATTCAAAATGAAGAATCTAGACGTGATAGAGAAAAGCGTTTACGAAATCACTTCAGACGGGAACGTCGTTTTCGAAAAGGGAGCTAAATTGGGTGCAAGGAAAAGTTTAACATTCCCAGCTACACCTGATATGGTTGTTGAGTTCGCTCAAGCTGGTCAACCAATTTTATCAGTCCAACTCATTGATATCCCATCGGCTTTGGTCAATTTCACAGCACCTAATCCAATTGTTAATCTTACGATGAGATTGGATGCAAGAGGACATTTGGCTGCTGCAAATGCCGTTTTGGTGTCTGGTGGCAAAGCAGGTGTTGCGGATACATTGAAGGGATTGTTCTCGAAAAAGGAAACCGAAGATGAAACCGAAGAGACACCTTCCAAAGCTGCGCTAAGGTTCAGAGAGAAACATTTGATTAAACACATGACAGGAGAGGAGAAGCGCGTTACGCAATCTCGGTACGTATACAACAGTCATACCTGGTATACAACTAACAACCCCATAGTCTAACATCGATCGCCGCCTTTGAAGCAGCCAAAGTTGCTCGTGAAGAAGCCAGAAACGTGCTCGAAGGATACTTGTACAGACTATCCAATCTTCTCAGTGCTGAAGCTGAAAACCGAGCATTACACGAATTCGCGACCGAAGCTGAAAGAACGACGTTGAGTAAACTTCTAGCGTCGACTTTCGAATGGCTCAGTGACGAAGCGGAACGAGCTGACGAAGCTACGTTGAAAGCTCAAAGACAGGCTTTGGAGTGAGTCATCCCCACCCTTCATTGGGTCAATAGACTGACAACTGCCAGAACACTCGAATCACCAATCATAATCCGATTCTCAGAATATCAAACCCGAGAAAAATCAATCGGCGATTTCCAACAAGCAATGTTCAATTCCCGAGCTTTCCTAGTGGAAGCCAAAGATAACCGTACCAAACAATTGGAACTCTTTGAGAAATCAACACCGGAGAATCCAGTTGCTCAACCTAAACACACCGATGCCGAGTTATTGGTTGTGGAAGAGTTGTTGAAGGAGAACGAAGTTTGGATGGACGGGTTGATGAAAATTCAGGTTACTATTGAAGAGGATAAAACGAAGGATCCTGTTATTTTCAGTAAAGATCTAGATGAGAGGGGTAAGACTTTACAGATGACTGTGGGTGTTTATTTCACAATTTGAAGTGGGAATGTGCTGATTGGGGTATATATAGGTTTTACGTCTTGTGAACAAAAAAGCGCCAAGAGCTCCTAGACCTGTTAAAAAAGTTGTTGAACCTGAACCACAAGCTGAACTGGATTCGGAGACTGCACCTGAGGGAGAAGAAGTGGTGGAAGGAGAAACTGGTTCCGAGACGTCGTCGAAGACGACGACGACGACAGAGACTGAGAGTAAGACGGATACGCCTATTCCACCTCATGAGGAATTGTAGAGTGGGGAAATTTGGATTTGGAACTGGATTTTATCTGAGTTATTTAGACGAAGTATTACATTGCATTACATTGCATTACATTATTGTGGAACTTCAAACCTCCAGTCATTTTCGAACGATTATCGCATCAGTATGAAAATCCATTTCAATGAAATGAAAAAGACAAGATACATTTTGGTATCAAAAGAAAAAGAAATGTTGGTAATCATCCCCGTCCCAAATCATTTCCCCCAAAGCATTTTCTGTCGATCCACCTGCTTCTCAACGGGTTTTGAATAACAATCGCAATCAACCGAAAAACTGTTTAAAAATTCAACATTAGTTGGTGGCGGAGGTTGAGATCTCGGGGAAGAACCACTACTCGATCGGGCACCAAAACATTTGATTTCCTCCAAAGAACTGTGAGCAGCAACGTTGATACCATCTTCCAATCTCTTTTCAGACTCCCGTGGATTTTCCCAACGCGTTTCTAAACAAGTTCCTAAACCTACAAAAGTCCATTTCGTCTTCTCAACATCTTCAACCATATTCTTATATTCATTCCAACCTAAAGTAGAAGTTAATCTCTGAGTCAACATCTTTCTCGGTAAGGGCATAACATGAATAACGTTGTGTGCTTGATTGATTGAATATCTTTCATCGAAGATCGAGGTGAAACCGTGATAAACGAATTTGTGGATTTCCCAATCATTCCTAGCTAACAATTCATCTAAAATTTTAGGCACTGTTGGATAGAATCTTTGATAATTCAATCGTCCAGCTGATTCCTTCGCTGATCTCGTATTCTCAACAAGATGTTTTTGTGATTCCGATGAACGTCTTTTGATGGTTATAGTAGTAGGATTGATAAGTCTAGGAAGGAGTTCGTATATCCTCTCTCTAGCTAATGGTCTTTTCGTCAATCGTTCAAGTAAATCCGGGTTGAAAACTATCTCAGATCCTTTATTGAAGATAAATGTTTCGTTTTGGAACGTTGGAAAAACATCGTCTAGAGGTATAGAATCTATTACTAGTATTTGAACATACTTGACGATATTCCTCAATTCCGAATAATCAGTGTAATCGTTTAAAATTTCGAACCAGTTTTTATCAAGTTTGAAAGTTTCAAATAGAAATGGTAGGGTGATTTGACGAATTTCTTTTGAAAGCTGGGATAAATTCTTTATTGAACTTTGACGCGTTTCTTTGGGTAAGAACGAGATGACTAGTTCGATAAGATCTGATGGGAATGGTCTTTTCGATGGGGATTTTCGTTCAATAGGTTTTCGGCTATTCATTTTGGATGGGGTTACTGGTATTTCAGAGGGGAGTTGGGTGTCTTGCATGGTCATTTCTGGGATTGAAGCTATGAGATCCATCATGGGATCATCGTTTACTGTCTGTTTTTGAATACTACTAGCCTTCATTGTAATTATTGCAAGGAGACGAATGATTTGAGTTGAAGGTTATCAATTGAGCGTGCTGAAAGTGGTTCTTGAAGAGCCTATGCAGAAACTTGGAAACACATTTTATTCAGTCTTCAAAGGATCTCTATTTGGAAGGATCCCCCAATCAAAGGAGAAATGAGTTTCCTAGTTTAACTTATTCGAGCTCTGCTGCTTACTACATGACTACATAACTGGCGAAAGAATCGAGAGAGAATTTTAGATCTCCCTACTTAATCCTCCAATAACAATTCTAAATAAAGTAAGGATTCAATCTCATGGATAGCAATTACACCCCTCATCATCAACGGTAAAACCAGAAGAAAAAGAAACACGATCAATCAAGCTTTTATCTTTGACCCCCGTCGCCCAATCGAAAGCAAACCTCTCAAGCTCGAGTTTCTCTCTCTCCTCTTCTCCAGTGAAAACTATCCTGAACCGCGGATCTCTTCTACTAGCATGACCAACAAATTCCCACGTCGTATTCTCCTCCATCCATTTAAACCAAACTCCGATATTCATTGTGCTAAGTTTAGAAGCTCCAAATCGTGAAGGAATGAAGTGGACGACATTCTTCGCTCCGTTGATTGAGAAATTCTCATCGTGGTTGTGAATGAAACCGTGATAAATGAAATTTTGGATCTTCCATTCTGTTTTGTATAGGATGCGATTGAGGACCATTGGTACAGTCCTACATCTTGATTTTTCGTGTTTCATCTCTGGAGAGTAGAGATTTCTTGATGGAGTGTTGATGATGGAATCAAGTGAACTTTTGTTTCTACTCTTGATCACCATTTCTGTTGGTTGAAGTAATTTCGGAAGTATGTCACACAGGTCGAATAACGCTTGTGGTGTTTTCTGAAGATACTCCACTAGTTCCATATCAAGTTTGATTGTTTTGACCTCTTTGAAGATAACTGATGAAATCTCTGGGAGACTTGGGAATTTCTTGCCAACGGGAACTGCCCCAATTGTCAACGACTTGGAATATCGGATAAAATCTTTGGGCTCTATGGTAGAATCCTCATCTTGATTCCCTAGAACTTCAAACCAATTCTCTGAGGATAGACGTAGATGAGTGAACAAGAATGGTAAAGTGTAATAGCGAGCTTGACTTGAAACTAACGATAAGCTTTTCAAGGTTGGAAGAGATTGATTTCGGTGTTGCGATAAAAATGAGATTACCAGGGGGATCAGCTCGACCGGAAATGGACTAGCTTGTTTTCTGGGGATTTTGAGGGTGTTGCCGAGGGATACTTGGGATATCGGAGTTCTATATTGACTACAAGATGGATGTGGTATAGGCTGAAGTCGATTATCTGTTGATTCTAGATTGGCCATTGGAAGGGCCTGATTTGATATTGGTCGAGTCCGTAAGATCGAAATATCTTGGTGAGAGGCCGTTTTGTAACCTACCTCTGACATGGAGGTGTCTTTTGCCACTCTGGTGATGAAGAGAGATGCTTTACTGTCACAGAATAAAGAGTGACATTACGTGATGAATATATCATTGTACAGATAGAAGGCATGACAAAGGATTCGACAACAAAGCAGTGAGTGCAGTACAGTATAAATGGCGGAGCCACAAGGGAAAACGTAAGTGCACTCTTCTCTCACTTTTTCAATATGTACTCAGCAGTGTTTCATGACTACAAACACACTAATGAACAACCATGACAATTATCAAAAGTCCCACCTCAAGATCCCACCCAACGAATCTCTCCTCATTCGTTCCATCAACTTTTTCCCAGCACGATAGCTACTTTCGAAACATCGATCAATCTCGGTAAAAATCTCCCCAAGTTATCACTAGCCGGAGCCCATTCCGTCAAGTATTCGAATACCAGAGGATCAAAAACGATCTCTAAAGTATTCTCGAAGACCACAGATAGATCGTGTGGTAAGATCGGATATAAATTGTTCTTGGGTGTTTGAGTGATCTTGATCGTTCGTACATGTTTCCATAACCTTTTAGATAAGGGGTTTTTTAGGGATAGGAATAGATGCTCCCATGTTTCTCGGTTTAGTGTTATCGTTTTGTGGATGGTTGGAAGGAGTATCTGATTATAGTCTCTATTGACTAGGGAGAGGGATTTTAGCGTTTGTAGGGAGTCGGGTAAGAATGAAACCAAGAGAGGTAAGAGGTCTATTGGGAATGTCGGTCTTGATGTCATTCGTGGATATGTATCCGGCGAGTTCACTTCCTGATCTTTTAAACTTCTATCCCTCTAGCGTACTCCTACTTCGTTTGGGATTGCGAGAAGTTTGTGAGAAGTTGATGTCCAAAATAATTTTATTATCAAGTCTTACAGATTTGGATTGTGTTGGAGGAAATTTGTGATTGATGTGTGTTCAAAAAAAAATGATCAAAGGAAGTAAAATCCGATCCAATCAATCACAGTCAAAGGAGATGAGAAGTCGTGGGTAAGTGCAAGTTATCAGTCCTTTCATATTCATTCCTGGATCTGAGTTTTCTGAGTATCTGAATCCCCGAACAGAGTGTGCTTATATAATGGTACCACCTGTGATACTCGGTTTCGCAAAGAAAACCTTTCGTATAGGAGAGACCGTTGCTAAGTCCGATATACATAGCTCTGTCCAATCACGCTGTCATAAATAGTATAAAAGCTATAGAGAGAAAATAAACGTCAATCTAACGATATTCATACCAGGATCACAGTAGAATTAAGCATTCCCGACCCCATGGAGTAACAGCCAGGCGATCTCCGAACTGACGCAATAATAGCACCAAAAATAGTCTACAGAAATCACAGTTCAAACTGTTTGATAACAACACTCTCATCCATACCGTACATAAAGCAAGAATGACACATATCTCACAGGCTCCAGAGACAGATCTTGCTACAGTCGTAGAAGAAAAAGTTTGAGAATGGCATTTCCATATCTATTTCCTTCTTCAATCAGCGAAAGAGAAAGCAGCCGCTTTAGCACTTCGAGATGCGGTTTTGAGGTTAAGACGTGATGGTGCGTTTAAGTTTCTGAAGATTGACTAACTGATGTTAGGTGCGTTTGTTGCTGTACCACTGTTTAGGGTTAATGAGTATCCAATGGGACCTCATCCTGCTGGATCCTATGAAAGTGGGTTATGGGAGAGATGAGAGCTGATTGAAAGGTTGGGTTCCTGATACATCGTTCTCTGACGTTTTCTTCTATTTGGGTAAAAACAGAGGAGATCTGAGGTATGTTGATAATATTATTTGATCTGATAAACAGTGTTCTGATACATCCACTCTCTCGTGAACAACGTGCGGATCACGAAGTCCGAAATGCTTGGATGGGTAAACCGTGGCCGCTATATCTAGACAGTTTACCCATAAAAGATGAGACAGTTCAATTACAGTACCCAGTCCTAGGTATACATTCCCTCTCAGTTCTATCCTGATGTACTGAACCTTTTCAATTATAGGTCTTGGTTGGTCAGCGCCAAGGGAGAATGAACCTACTATCGAAGAACGACGCAAAAGAGGTGCGGAAGTGGAAAAGCTTCTTGAACAGGATTCACAGGCTGCACCTGCTCCTAAAGATATATAAAGTGGATTCTCAAGATTCTTGGTAGGCCGTATGACATTATAACCTCGCTGTACCATGTTCTGAGGGAAATGACTTGGTCCCTTTACGCATGTGCCCGGCGAAACCACACAGCTGTTGGGATGAAGGAGTGGTGTACGATGCATCGTGTTGCAACAGTAGACACATTGTACCCATCCTAACTATTGCTTTGCCAATCCTTGAACAATAGCCTTAGCTTCTTTAATATCATCGAAATCATGAGCCTTCAATCCGTAAGCTTGCATGAAAGCTGTCCATCCTCCGTAAGTCTTGACAACTTCTCGTTCGGCTGGTGATAATGGTGGAGCTGAGATTTGGTCAGTTTGCCTTGGCTGAGCACCTTGGTACCTATTTGACTGACCCAAACCGTCTGTTGCTGGCATTGTTATTTACTAGTCACTGGCTGTAGGGATGAGGGGAAGTTGAAATCAAGTCTGAAATTGGGATTGAGTGCTGGACGTTGGGAAAGTGTGCCTGACATCAAGGAGTGGCAGTCACTTGCTGAGAATCATTTCAGACCGCTGCCATATGCACCGTTTTTGAGACTGTAACACACATTCACCTTAGACGAACGCAGAGACTCATCACAACAAGAAATTGATATTGATAAACATGATTACAACGCTAGATCAAAGCTATTGCTCCCCAGGTTCTGTCTAATCTCCGCATAACATCTCACGATTAGGGCGACGTATTACCCTTCGGACTATGTATCTCTTCTCCCGCATGACGTTTATTCATCACATCGTAACCTGCTTTTGCTCATCTCACGTACACCGCTGATGCTTTTAGTTGACTCTCAATGAACAGATTGGTTATTTACCTTGAATCACCCGTTTTAATATCTTCATTTCCATCACAGATATTTTCCTTCTCCTCATACTCAACCCAATCATCGAAAAGATACCTAACAAATTCAAGACCCTCATATTTTGATGGACCAATACGATCGTGATCAGGGTCAATATACCAAGGACGTAATTTGAAGCAATCGCAATCTCCCTCGTCGACCTCGAAGCTACTTTTGATCTTGCAAGTGGATTCATCGAACCAAGCGAAACGAGATACCTGAGTCTGAAACTTTTTCATTCGTTTATGCTCTCGAGCCATTGCATCTTGAGATGAAGTTGACCATCGTTTCTCATCATCTACAGCACAAGTACCAAAGATGCTGGCTTTGAATCGCCGATTATGTATCCAAGTTTTATTCATGTTGTTCATGATGAAAGCATGATATAAATTGGGCTTGATAGCGGGAAGATAGTGGATAATATGATGAGCATTACGAATGCTAGGAATCCAATGGTGACGATTAGCTCCATGCCACTCTAAAGTTTCAATTCCCCCCCAAATTATCCTCAAGTCTAAGAAGATATCGTATGTATCCCGTACACCTTTGGGATGGATCGAATATTTGACATGATGCGGCTCTGATCTTGAAGATATTACTATTCGTTTGGGGTCGATTAACTTGCTTAAGTAGCCACAAAAGTTTGAGAGAAAATCGTATGTTTCATCTTTTTGTTTTGAGCGATCTCCATATACGATATCATGGGCAAGTGTGAGGAGCACAGGATCAAAAATAATAGTGTCGGCATTCCGAAAAATACAGTCTGATTTAGTGACACAAAGATGGAATGAATAATCCTCGGGAAGACAACTGAGTTTAAGTCGTCGAACGTAATTCCAAATCTTTTCTCGACGGTCTCTCTCTGCACCAAACATGTTACCAAGCACTTCGTTCCAGATGATTGGGGATTTGAGATCGATACCACGAAAAATAATTGGAGCAACCATTTCGTGAACGTCTGAATTGACCAAAGAGAGTGATTTGAGGGTGATGAAAACTATCCTGAAATTGAATTCGGCTAATAATTCAGACCAACGAGCTTGACGTCTGTTCAATTGCTTGGACGTCAAGAAATATTCCAAACTACGATGATCCGAAAGGACTTCGATTACTAGGTGTACGCCCTCGAGGTAATGTCTCCATTCTCGGAGAGCGTACACGATAGCCAACAATTCCTTGTCGTGCACCGGGTAGTTCAATTCCGCATCTTTCATAGTTCGAGAGATGAAAGCAACAGGCCTCAAGACGCCATCCTCTTTTTGAGAGAGTATAGCACCAAGAGCGAAATCCGAAGCATCCGTCTCTACGATGCATTCAAGAGCTGGGTTGAAATGACGAAGGACAGGGGCTGTAGTAACCGCTTCTTTCAAAGCTTCCAGACTGCGGGTACAGTCCTCGCTCCACAGGAAGGGTACATCCTTCTTCGTCAACTGGTGTAACGGTCGAGCTAATCGGCCGAACTCTTTAATGAACCTCCTGTAAAAGTTCGCAAAGCCTAAGAAGGATTGGGTCTCCTTTACAGTTGTTGGTGTAGGCCAATCTTTGACAGCTGCAACTTTACTTGGATCCATAGTAACGCCATTGGGTGAAACTCGGAATCCAAGGAAATCCACAGTGTCGACGTTGAATCTACACTTCTCGTGCTTCGCGTACAGTCCCCGTTTTCTGAGTCTTCGTAGAACCTCACGAACATGTTCGATGTGGTCTTCTTTGTTCTTAGAGAAGATGAGGATGTCATCGAGGTATACAATCACGTATACGTCGACTAAGTCGCTAAACAATTCATTCATTAACTGCTGAAATGAAGCAGGAGCATTCGTTAGCCCAAAAGGCATAACTTTATACTCATAATGGCCAAACCTCGTTTTAAACGCTGTTTTCCATTCTTCGCCTTGAGCTACCCGGAGGAGATTGTACGCTCCACGAAGATCGAGTTGAGTGAAGATCTTCGCGTACCGTAGTCGATCCAACAGGTCGTTTATAAGCGGTAAGGGGTACCTATTTTTTACTGTAATAGCGTTGAGCTTCCTGTAGTCCACACATAGCCGCAAAGTTCCATCCTTCTTTTTAACAAATAGGATTGGAGAAGCTGCAGGGCTGTGTGAGGGTACAATGAAACCTTTTGCTAAGTTTTCATCAAGGTAGGTTCTCAAAGCCTCCGATTCAGCTGGTGACAGCGGGTAAATCGGGCCATGAGAAGGTTGTTGATTATCGATTAGGGGTATCCGGTGATCATAAGACCTATGCGGCGGAAGGGTATCCGCAGCTTTCCTATCGAATACGTCCAAATAATCGTGATAGGCCGTGGGGACTATATCTTCTACTGACAGGGGGGTACCCGAAGCTTCAGATATAGATAAAATGTGACCGTTAACCCAAAACTCCTCATCGGCTAGTAGAGTTTCAATGGACTCCTCAATGATTCGTAAGTGAAAACGTTCATCTCCCTCTTTTGTTTTCTTTTCATCTGGTGGTGGTGATATCGTTAGGCCAGACCAATCGATCAACGGTTTAACCGTTCGAAAGAAAGGTAAGCCTAATATAATATCACTAACCCCAGTGTCAATTACTGAGAAGGTACCGGTATAAGGTGCAAAACCTTCACCAAAAACTAATCGCAGGTCGACATCGTGAGTTATAAGACCGGCTTTGGTATTACCATCACCGAATGTTATAGCCCCCGGTCGGGTACGTAGTTGAGGTTTCAGGTTGGGTATAGAAGCTAAAAATTGTTTATTAATAAAATTATGGGAAGCACCACTGTCAAGTAATGCTTGACAGCTTGTTTTGGGGCTTTCCAAAATACAAACAGGGATGAAGAATAAGCGATTAGAAGGAGAGGATGATGGGGATGTGGATGAGAGTAAAGAATGGGTATTACAAAACATGGTAGAGAGGGTATCAGGAGTCTCGGGTAGCAGTAGTTGATCCTCATCAACTACTGCTGTTCGTCGTTTAAAGACTCGATGTCCGATTCGCCTTGTCGGTCATCGTCGATAGTATAAAACGGATCTTCGCCTAAGGGTTCCTCTTCGTCGTCGTCTTCGCCAGCCTCAACGAAATTGAGCTTCTGCTTGCGTGGTTCTTTGCAATCAGCACTAACATGACCAGGCTTGTTACAGTTATAACACACGATACCACTAGAAGAGGTAGGGTTAGTGGATCTGATTGAAACCGTAGCGGTAGTAGCTGGTGGTGCTGGTGGAGGTGGTCGACGATAGATACCCGAAGAGCGATTACTATTGTCATTGCGAGTGTCTGGTTTGTTGAATTTCGTAGTCGGAAGTGTTTGGGCGTTCTGCTTAATACTAGATTCGAGGTTGCGTTTCTGTCCGTCAATCTTGATAGCCAAAGCTGCGAATGAAGATAGATTGAGAGGGACATCGCGACCTAACTGTCAGACGGCTATCTTGATCAACAAGAGTTGCCCAAATCCGACTGCGAGGTTGACGTTCGAGGTTAACTTCGAGGTGATAACTCGAGGTTGT